>CM033998.1:31082791-31104369 GCA_019603395.1 Cyrtorhinus lividipennis | reverse complement strand
CGGCCAGCAGAAGCAGACACATTCAGTCAAGTGGAACACAACAGAACTTATTGTTGTTTAACCAGTAGGATGGGGAAATATGATAAAGATCAAAAAAAACTGCCTCAATTGGGCTCTGAGCGGGCATACTATGAAGGCTGTTTTTCACCATTTCACCGAAGAAGAGCGTTAGCCTTGCATCCAGTGTGATCCCATACAGTAATTACTATCCCGTTCTTAAAAAATAACGTTATTTCAATGTAAAGAAACGTAATTGGTACTCTATTTATTTGAGAGTAATGGTAACAGTTAGGTTTAGTTTATAGAGATTGTATAAGATTCATGCGGTTTGAATTTCAAACTTGATCGAAATGAAAGGAAAAATCAAAAGGAGCGGCACTACCTGATGATGATAATGTTTTATGATGAATTTTAAGTTTATGATGTATGTTTCACCGGAAGGGAGCATGCAGCCTCATATCCCTCGAATCCCGTTACTGTAGCGTATCCTGTTACAAAATGAACCGTGTTACTATAATTTGAATAACAGCTCCGGCAATATTCCTATTTCAAATAAATGGTCTGAAATGGAAGGGGAATCACAAAAGTAGCTGGTAGTACTGATGATAATTTCATGGTTTGAATACCTAATTTTAGAGATGTTTCACCGACAGAGAGCATCAGCCTCATATTCCTTGAATCCCATTACTAACGTATCTGTTACAAAAACTAATATGTTATTTCAATAATTAGCGTAACCGTTACTTTATTAGAGATGTAACGGTTCTAGCAATACTTCTATTTGAAACTAATTGGTTTGAAATGAAAGGAAAATAGACCTAGTACTAACCTGATGATAACCCAATAGCAAATAACTAAGGCCTTCTAAATGAAGAAACTGGAATAAAAATAATGGTTGGTAACAGGAGCCGATGACACTGATGAAAACTCCTCAAACTCAAAACCCCTAAGGATCAGTTGTTTTATTGTTGCAAGATTACACCTGCACCAGTCTCCTGGGCAACCAGCATTACAAGGTCAACAACATGTGGAGGGCTAAGGGTCACTCTCCAACACTGTAGCATTGTATCGAATTGGCTGGAACCTTCCCGTTTGCTCGAGACAACACGTCAAGTTCCCAGAACAAGGGAAGACTCAAGAAGGTTCTTGGCCAAGGGAGCGAGCATAAAAAGGGACCAAGGACCGCTGCAGAGTTCAGTTCAGTTCAGAGTCCGAATATAGACGCTTTGCTGTGCATATTGCGTAAGTGAATGAGGACAGTGCATTCGAGTGAATAATTGTAATAAATTATTTACAAAGAACATAAATCACTACAATATAAAAGCTATAAGCATTTGACATAGGATGGCCACAGTGCGCTGTTTTTGGTTGTTCTGTGTCCTTGGGGACTTCATGTATCATATCAATTTTAAACATTTTTAATTGGGATCTGTTCAAAAAAGAGCATAATGCTCTTGAAAAAAAGCCTCTCCGTGGGTGAATAGACATCTGCAGGTATGACAGTGGTGGATGGAAGGAAGTTACCTTCCCAATGGCACTGTAATTATGAGCGACAGCGGGCCCACACGCGCGTCCCTCTTCAGTTAAGAACCTGAAAGGTGAAACCTCCAAACAAAAGCGCCCTCATAAACAAGAACGTGCGATCCTGAAGTTTCCTGCCACTTGGGTGTTAAACTACGACTTGGGACCACCACCTGAGAAACAGCAGGAATCCGCTACCTAATCGGCTGTCATCGACGAAAAACATCAAACTTTCTGTTATTGAGATGTACAACGTTGATGCCTGTTCAAACATATTTAAACCTTTGCTCGTTAATTCAAACCAAATTAGCTAAAAACCTATCGATGTACTTGGTAAATTGTAAATTATTGAGGAAGATTAATGAACAATCATTAAAGTAATCCCTCATCTGAAGGTTATCAATGGCGTCAGCCATTGAGAAGAGATGTGATTACAAAGGAGTGCGCTCTGGTGAGAAATGTCGCGTACGTTAAGCCAATAGGTAACATTTCCATAAATGAGTGTTATTTACTAATTATATTAAATGAAATGCCTTCAACCATTAAGAAGGAATATGCGGTTGTTACTCAAAATCGACTGATATCAAACTATCAACCTTGTTCTTATCTTTTGGATCATCGAGAGAATGGGATAAGAATGGATCGATTTAAAATCGAAATACTTCCATTAAGACCTCTCCGGCAGGGAGGGAGTAATTTTCCCTACAGGACTTTTCTTCCAGAAGGAATATTTGAAAGGATCATATTCAGTATAATTCAACGGATTCTATTGACGCGTTAATGAATTAATTTAATTAATTGCCTTACAGAAGTATAAGTTTGTTTTTTTTAAAATTCTTCTACTAATTAACTGTTGAAAATGCTTCAATGTCGATTGCCCGCCATCGATTCGAATGTCGATATATCGATTGCCACCGGATTTAAAGATGTTCATACAGGAAATTTAAAATTCCTTTCATTCGTTTCGTCAGTATCACGTATCGTGATAGCATCTCTGGCTGATAATTGTCATGTCATTATCAGTACATTCTTAAAAGATCATATTTGGTAACTAGAAGTGATAATTTGTAAAAGGAAGAAGTTTTGCAATGATGCTGCATGTTTGTCATCTACCTAGAACGTAGTTTTGCAATGCAAAGTTTCTTTGACATTTATGTAAATGTAGTTTTGTGATGATGCAGCATGTTTGTCGTCTATATAAAAAGTAATTTCGCAATGACACAGCTTATTTGTCATATACATAAGGAATGGTTTTGCCATGATGCAGAGTTCTTGTCAACAACATGGTTTTAGCAGATTGGCAATGACTCAATGTGTTTGACATTCACATAATAAGATGCTTTGCCATGACACAGGGTGTTTGCCAACAGCATAGTACTAGCAGTTTCGCAATGACGCAGGGTGTTTGTCATTCATATAAAAATTGGTTTTGCCTTGACATAGTTAAGAGCTCAATTTTAGCAGTTTTGCAATGACGCAGCTTGTTTATCATCTCTGTAAAAAGTAGCTTTACCATGACGCATGGTGTTTGTCAGAACCATAGTTTTAGCAGGTTATCAATGATGCAGTGTTTGACATCTCGAAGAAAGTGGTTCTGCCATGACAGGGCATTTGCCAACAGCATAGTTTTAGCAGTTTTGTTATGACGCAGCGTGTTTGTTATCTATGTAAAAAGCAGTTTTGCAATGACCCAATGTGTTTGTCATCCACGTATGAAGTACTTTGCCAATGCAGGGTGGGGTTTCTTGCAAGCATGTGTTGTAGCAGGTTATAGAACATAGAAAAAGTGGTTCTGCCATGACAGTGCATTTGTCCACAGCGTAGTTTTAGCAGATTTGCAATGATGCATTGCGATTTTTATAATACATAGAGCATAGTTGAGCAATGACGCAGTGTGTTTGTTATCTATGAGTATGTAAAATGTAGTTTTGCTGTGATGCGATGTGCTTGTCAACAGCATAGTTATAACAGGTTATCAATGACTTGGCGTTTTTGCCCTGTTCCTAGAATGTTGTTTTATGTACCATGACAGAGTCAAAAGCATAGTTTTAGCAGTTCTGCTATGACGCAGCGTGTTTTTGAACCACTGAACGCTGAATTTAGTTTTTAAACACATTAAATGCATGTGAATATCATTCACTAATTTGGCCCAATCAGCCCGTGATTTTCGCTAAATTTTAATTTTATCGTTCAACCAACTGTAAACGGTTATTTCAACCTGTCCGGACTACTGGTAACGTGACATGACGGGTCGCTAACCTAATCAATTATAGCGACGGGTTTTTGACGGAAAGCCACCGAGCGTGGGCACCTCGGGGCCCCTGTGACGGGACTCATTCATCAAAGTAAGACACGGGACCTTCACACGCTCAGTCACCACGGGGTGTGGTTAGGTTATTTTTCGAATTTTTTTTCTTTTCCCCTCATACTATCCCAATTTAGAAAAAAATTGTTTGCTAATTTTGACCTAAAGAAAAATAACTGCTTACATCAAATTGTTTGATGCTCACTTAAAGTACCGCCAAATTATTGGTGCTTCTTCACTGAATTTCATACACATGAACCACTTCTTATTTACCTTTTGATCTATGAACATGGATAATACTGGATTTGATAATTGAACAACACTTCATCACTTGAATGCACTATATTCTAGGTTCTCAGCAAGCTCACAACCACCACAGGAGGATGCCAAGCGTCAGAAGAGAGAGAACAAGATGGCCTCGCAGTGTTGACAACTGCAAGATGAACTTCATTATTTTGATATGACATTATAAATTAGTGTAAGCCTCTCTCGAATTAAAATCTGTAATGAATTTACTATAATTTAATTCGGGTTTCTTCGGAGAATTTGGAAAGGACCTAGCGAGAGGATAAGGGATGTAAGTCCAAGACTTACGACTGAGCAATTAGGGATACCAAGGATGGGCATAAAATACATTGATACAAAATGAATTATAATTGAAAACAAGGACACGCTGCAAAGGAGAATATGCCTCAACCTGGGCTAGAATTGATACAAGACAAAGTAATTCGACAAAGTAAATTAGACAACATGTGGAGCAAAAAATACAATTAATACAAGATACATGAAATTATGATATACATGAAATACAATTTAATGAGCAAGCGCAACAATACCGGCTGACGAAAACGGCGTCGACGTCAAAGGAAAACAGGAGGGGGCATGCTGTCCCAAAGGTACACAGTGAGGCTTAATTAGCTTGAGTCCTTTATCTCAAGGGGAACACAATATTACAGCTTCGGTCGACTTCAGCATGGTAGCAGAGTTCACTTCAGAGCAAGCACAGGACAAAGCCAGGATGGACTGAGTGAGTTGCACTTGCACGACAGGTAACAAAATATAAATGACTCTGACATGTTGGGCGTCTCAGCAACAAGGGGCGCCTCAGCAATGACTGCCCGGTTGGGCGCCTTGGCAATGAGTGAGTGCTGGGCCTCTCTCCAAAATGCGACATCTGGGCAGGAGCTGCGCGCGCATCCTGGCGCATGCTCCCTCCCTTCTGGCCTTCTGGAGGCAGCAAGCCTGGGGGCTTACATTTGTATTGCTTGTTGTTTATGTGAGAGTATATATAAGTTTATTTTCTTGAGGTTTTTCTTCTATCAAGACAGGTAGATCATATCTCAACGAAGTAAGGATTTGACTGGTTCAGTAGTTGATCCTCCTCCCGCTAGGTTGGTAGTTGGTGCAGGGAGCAATTGAGCTGTCGCGAAATAAATATTTAACGAGTACGATAGTCTATACATCAATATTCAGTAAGTATTGAAGTCCAGGTACTCATATCGATATTGATGAACATCGAAACACACTCCAACTTGTTACTATCTACAAATAGATCGAATTTTCAAATAATTCTTACAAACGTTCTCCCTCAAACCAACAAAATTCAAAAAAAGGTACTTTCGTGTTAACCCCTACCAGTTGTTGAAACAGTATTGAAAGCCTATTCGATATATCGAATCAGGTATGTTTGACTCGTATGTGCAAAGAGGTTTTTTACCAACAGGTTATATCTCCGTAAGTAAGGAAAACACCCCTTCAAACCAACCAACCAACCAAGTAAGGAAAACAACAATTATTATGTAATATATTATGGTGTTATGTATTATGTACGGTGTTTTGTGTTGTGTACAAGTGTTTTCCTTACTCTCGGAGATATAACCTGTAGGTAAAAAACCTCTTTGCACATACGAGTCAAACATACCTGATTCGATATGTCGAATAGGCTTTCGATGCTGTTTCAACAACTGGCAGGCGTTAACACGAAAGTACCAAAAAAAAAAAAAAAAAATTATGATTTAATGCATTTAATTGCTTGTTGGCACCGAGTGCATGTGTATTCTATGAAATTCTTTTCATTGTAGATACTTGATATTTTCACATTCAGATAGAAGTTGACTAATTACTTAAGTAGACTCGATTATATCATATAAGGCGAAATGAAAAAAGTCTTAATTGACTGAGTGGGGGTTGAATTTAACATTGAATAATCCTCTTAAACTGCAGGTAGTTTGAGACTGCAGACTGCAGACAGATTGTGTAGGTTATAACTACAATTGTGACGTCATCATCATAACTGGTGACATACTCTCCATGACTTTCTACCTGGTTCTCTCATCCCTCCCCCTTCAGGAAATCAAGATTCATGCAATTAGCTTCTGAATGAATAACATTTAGACAAAACTTCGTCTTTATACAGTTTTGCAATAGTTTGTTCTATAAAGGGAAGGTGAGGAAGGGGAGAGTAACATATTCATCCCCTAGAAAGAGGTATTTTTTAAAAAATGACTGAGTTCAGGGTGAGGGCTGATGTGCAGTAAGAAAGGTATAACTCAAGGTGGGCTGTGACAACCCCTTCTCCTTAACCCCTCATGATTCACCCCTCACCCTGCCGATCCGCCGTAGAGCTATCCTCCCTCAACCCCCTTCCACTGCACGAAACAAGACCGCCCTTCTGTGCAATCTGCGCCTCCCAGATAGCGCTCTTATCTCCCCCTCGCCCTTTCCCCCCCGACCCGTCCTAGAGATTGATATGTAGCTCTTATCTATAATTGCTTTCTCCCTTAACCCCTCCCGCCCCTCTTCCGCCCTTCGCTAACCCCCTTCGTCCGTTTTTAACCGTATAAGAGGGAAAAGAAAGAAAAGAAGGAGAAAAAAGGATTTCCACCCCCACCCCCCACCAACAATTCCTTTCCCCGCTATATAGAGCGCCGTTCCTTCGCTTTTTCTCCGGTATAAACAACTTACCCCTGCCCATCCACCCCTTCTCCTTTCGGCTTTCTCATACTTTACCCGCTCTTCGCTATTTCACTCCTTCTACAAGCCAAACTCGAAGGGTTCTCTTCTTCAGTGGCTCAGATCTAACAAAAACCTGAAGGTCCTTTTTCATATTATTGATTTCACTTCACCTCACCGACCGCTTTTGGCCCAGTGATGGCTTCGGGCCACATCTACGCTCTATAAGTTTAGTAAAAGATGGCTTAGGGCGCCATTTTGTCAGCCATGCCATCCTGCTGTTGCCATATAGGATTCCTGCTGAAGTCAGCCTTACATGCTCTGGAGCACAATGCTGCCAACCACTGCCAAATATCTGCAGAGACACTCCAAATGCATGCAGGCATGATGCAATTTAGTCTTAGCCCTTTGCTGCATTGCTCACAACTACAGATGAGTATATCCCAACCAACCAATGCCTCAATCACAAATCAATGTTTTACCATTTTTTCTCAGCTTTGTCCTACACTTGATACGTTCAAACGTAGAAATCATGAAAACTTCGTACATCCTTGAAACACAACAGATCAAAATGATTCTTTTAGCCTTTTAACATACCAGCACCTCCGACAACGTATGATCCTCTTGGCCTTTCATGTTCAAACAAGGTGTAAATGATGACTGAATGAGCATTCTGAACGTTGTAAACATGGAGTTGTCTGTTGCAGTAAGCAGCGGCAGGACTATGCAATTTTCAGCAAAGTTGGGTCTTCTTTCATCTTGCGCTGGTTATAAAACGCTTTGAATTTCATCTTGTGAACAGTCAATCTGGTCATGGCATGTTCTTTTAGCTTTTCTGGAGGCAGCGACTGAATTATTGACTTCAAACGAATACATTCAGAGCATGCATCGGTTGCTGGGGACTTGAAACTGATGCTAAAATTGTAATTGAAACCCCTCGTGAAGAGCCAATATTTAGCTTGCATTTTGGGAGCAACACATGAGTTACATGCTCTTCAAAGTTCCTTAGCAGTACAGTCATTTGGAAGACATCTGGCAGGTGGAAGAAGGGAAAGGAATTTTATGGCAGAATTTCCAGGGCTTGAGGACAACAACTGGGTTTACATGACAGATTGTAAATGTATTGGCTTCAGTTCGGGATCAGTAAACAAATGAGAAGGTTTCAATCCAGATAGGTTAGGATGGGAACGAACGAGTTTTGCAACAATCCTGCTCTTCTGAAGCCCTTTATCCATAGGAACGAACGAGTTTAGCAACAATCCTGTTCTTCTGAAGCCCTTTATCTATAGGAACGAGCGAGTTTTGCAACAATCCTGTTCTTCTGAAGCCCTTTATCTATAGAAACGAGCGAGTTTTGCAACAATCCTGTTCTTCTGAAGCCCTTTATCTATAGAAACGAGCGAGTTTTGCAACAATCCTGTTCTTCTAAAGTCCCTATCCATAGGACCAAGCGAGTTTAGCAACAATCCTGTTCTTCTGAAGCCCTTTATCCATAGGAACGAGCGAGTTTTGCAACAATCCTGTTCTTCTGAAGTCCTTTATCCATAAGAATGAGCGAGTTTTGCAACAATCCTGTTCTTCTGAAGCCCTTTATCTATAGAAACGAGCGAGTTTTGCAACAATCCTGTTCTTCTGAAGCCCTTTATCCATAGGAACGAACGAGTTTTGCAACAATCCTGCTCTTCTGAAGCCCTTTATCTATAGGAACGAGCGAGTTTTGCAACAATCCTGTTCTTCTGAAGCCCTTTATCTATATGAACAAGCGAGTTTTGCAACAATCCTGTTCTTCTGAAGCCCTTTATCCATAGGAACGAGCGAGTTTTGCAACAATCCTGTTCTTCTGAAGTCCTTTATCCATAGGAACGAGCGAGTTTTGCAACAATCCTGTTCTTCTGAAACCCTTTATCCATAGGAACGAACGAGTTTTGCAACAATCCTGTTCTTCTGAAACCTTTTATCCATAGGAACGAACGAGTTTTGCAACAATCCTGTTCTTCTGAAACCCTTTATCCATAGGAACGAACGAGTTTTGCATCAATCCTGTTCTTTTGAAGCCCTTTATCCATAGGAACAAGCAAGTTCTGCAACAAACCTGTTCTTCTGAAGCCTTTTATCCATAGGAACGAACGAGTTTTGCCACAATCCTGTTCTTCTGAAGCCCTTTATCAATTACCGGGCTAAATTCGGAAAATGTATGGGTAAAAATGGGTTCTTCGAAACTCAATTTTCGAGTATATTTGGAAACCAGGCGTGTGGGGTATGATTTTTAACTAATTTTTGGATTAACGTCAGGTATCCGTTTTTGGCTTTAGTTGGTCCTTGAAACTCCAATCGGATCCAATTTGAGGGGGTTAGGAATAAAAATTTGAATTTCAACAAATGGATTTTCGAGATTTTTGGTACTTATGCGTGTGGGGTATCATTTTCGACTAAAATTTGGACGCTGAATCTAATGAAACGGGTCCCGGAACGATTGACGCACACCGGAGAAGGTTATGGGCCAAAATGGGTTCCTATCTACCTATTTTGAATGCGTGTTTTCGAGATTTTTCTTACCTGGGCGTGTTGGGTATCGACTAAATTTTGAAAGCTGAATCAAATCGCTAACCTCTGTGAAAGAATTTACAGCATTTTTGTTTTCGGTGTAATATGTGTTACAGAATGAATCATTTTAAATTCATTTTATTCATTTTTATGATTTTTTAGCTCTGAAATTGTCTTATTTTTGACAGAATCTGAACTAAATTTGGCCTATAAATTTATTATAATTATTTTAGCGTGAGATCCTGTTGACATGAGCCCCCGTGTTCGACACGAAGCGGATTATGAAGAGGATTTCTGGTCGACAATACTTGGGGTTGAAGAGCCCTTCGGACCAGCGGAACACAAACAGTGGAAACCCTCCTGTCCTCGACACAAAAGGGACGAAGGGCGCGGGGGCACATCTGAATCTTGATAAGGTTCTCTGGATTTGAACAAGAAAAAAAAAAGGCCGAAAAAAAAACCCTTCCCAACCTGGAAGCCCGTTTTATCGGCACGACGCATCGCGACATCTGCGGTACACAATATTGTCAGACAGCGGTTAATTATTCTACAGGAGGAAGACAGAAAGCGAGAATGAACCAGAGGGTTACAAGGGGGGGGGGATGGCCTACCAAGTGGTTCGTTACCCCCACCACCCCTAACGTACCGTTCAAAAGGGCGACGATTGGCTCAATCACAATCGCGCAAACCGTTCAAAATGGATCGATTTCCGCTTCGGTGGTCACTTTTTGTGACGTCACTTTTTCTTTTTAGACCACCGACTGACAAATTGAGTTGGACTTCCACCCTTCGTTGTCCAAACGATTGACGAAGGAGCGCGAGCCAAATCAGATAAGATGAAAACAGACGGTGAACATCACAGAAGAACCGAACGGAATTATCTCCGTTGAACTATTCCCGTTTATAATTGTTTGTTTGCTGAGAGGTTTCAAAAACTATTATCGCGATCAGATTTCTAAAACAGATTTCGTCTTCAAATTGAGACCCTTCATGCGCATTAGCGCTCCTATCGGACTCACAGAAGACTATCAGAAACAAGCTGTCATGTTGGCAACTCCACCTTTACCTGTGTAACCCTGAATAACCTTCCTCTTGCTTCAGCTCAAAGTGTGCAGCATTTTGGTCAAAAAAGTCAATCTTTCTGACATCATTTCAAAGTGTCAAGATCAAAATAAGCATATTTCCACACTGATTTTGTTAGTGAATCATTTTTTAGAACGTTTTGGGCTCTAATTGGTTCCCAAAATTGCTCAATTGAACCAAATTTGGGGAGTTAGGGATCACAATTTTTAATTAGAAAAATGGATCTTCAAGATTTTTGACGATCAAGACGTGTGGGGTATCATTTTCGACTAAATTTTGGACGATAAATCCAATGAGACGGGTCCCAGAACGATTGACGCCCAACGGAAGAGGTTTTGGGTCAAAATGGGTATCCATCTACACATTTCGAATGTGTGTTTTCGAGATTTTTGATACCTAGGCGTGTGGGGTATCGTTTTTGACTAAATTTTGGACGCTGAATCCGATGGGACGGTTTGTGGAACGATTGGTGCTCACCAGAAGAGGTTATGGTTCAAAATGGGTATCTATCTACCCATTTTGAATGTGTGATTTTGAGATTTTTGGTACATAGGCGTGTGGGGTATCGTTTTTGACTAAATTTTGGACGCTGAATCCAATGAAACGGGTTCCGGAACGATTGACGCCCACTGGAAAAGGTTATGGGTTAAAAGCGTACCATGCTATGTGTTGTGTTGGTGTTATGTGTATTAAGTAAATAAACACGTTCTTCATTCGTTTATTCATTCATTCATTCGTGACAAATCTGTGACACAATCAACGTTGAGAATTGTAGAACGAAAACTTCTCAAACTACCAAAACATGTGGAATCGTCGACGGAAGAACTGTTTGTTGGATCGTCGTTTCCTAAACGTTTCAAATGGGCCGTGATATCGCTGAGGCGGAGAGAAGCGAAGGGAAAGAGAAAGAGAAAGACGAAAGAACTGAAAGTGGTCGGTGAAGGATGGGAAATACCGCATGAAGGATCTCAGTTGTTTTTCCCCGTTTCGTGTTGAGTCGCTCATCTGAAAAAGTCGTCTAGTTGGACGGCGGAGAGGGGAAGTCGCCCACCGTAATGAGCCAGACTATAGTGAAGTCTGTGTTCGAGGTGCCCCCTTCCAACGGGGCCGTTCTCCGGCGTTGGTGGCCCTCAGTTCGCCGCCCATCAGATAAGTTGGGTATTTTCGTGGGGAAGTTGGGTGGGGGGAAGGGCGACGGAACGTGGGGGCAATCGCGTAAGCAACGGCGTTCTCGGCGTTTCCATCGTCAAAAATAACGTTAGCGATTGTCAGAAAGAGTACATTTCAGTAAACGATGACCAAAAATCTAATGATTATTATATCGGGTGGGGGAAGGGTGACGGAACGTGGGGGCAATCGCGTAAGCAACGGCGTTCTCGGTGTTTCAATCGTCGAAAATAACGTTAGCGATTGTCAGAAAGAGTACTTTTCAGTAAACGATGACCAAAAGTCTAATGATTATTATATCGGGTGGGGGCAATCGCGTAAGCGACGGCGTTCTCGGCGTTTCCATCGTTAAAAATAACGTTAGCGATTGTCAGAAAGAGTACTTATCAGTAAACGATGACTAAAAATCTAATGATTATTTTATCGGGTGGGGGCAATCGCGTAAGCGACGGCGTTCTTGGCGTTCCCATTGTCGAAAATAACGTTAGCGATTGTCAGAAAAAGTACTTTTCAGTAAACGATGACTAAAAATCTAATGATTATTATAACCAATGGCTGATGGTGCTGATTCAGGTGTACCACTACCCTCGGTACCCGTAACTAAAAGAAATAATACGCTGCAAATTATTTTACAGGGGTTGGTGCATGGAGATTCATTCCATAACCAACCAAAATCGAGAATTAACCGAGAAATGAACATTTTCGTACGTATTCCTGTAGTAAGCTTCAATTCAACTGTTAGTCAAGTTTGTTTTGATGTGTATGAATAAGATAAAATGACTGGTTTGATTGAATGGTTGAAGCGGTGGCGGCAGTTTAGTAAATCGGTTATCGAGTCGGAGGGGTCTCGTCCGAGATAATAAGATTTTCCTTATCGGCACCCGACCATCCGCAGCCCTTCAAATCTCAACATTATTCCATTTCCGCGTGCCAAGATCGCACCCTCCCGTGAAAAAGGAGATACGGAGATAGGGTGTTGGGCGGGGTGAGGGGTAGTTTGCCGAATATGACGCCACCCGCACTCCGCCTTCGTAGTGGCAAACTAATGAATGAATAAAAACCCACCTCCGCCCCGACAAAACGAGGGGGTCGGGGATTTATACGGGAAATGTTCCCCGTCGCGGGGTGTCCCTTCCCAACGTTTTCCCCCAAAGGGGGAGGGGCGGCGGGGGTAGTTACGTAGCACAATGACGACGCGGGAAGAGGCGGTAGATAAGAGGAGAAAAGGCCGTCGGATCGGAGGGTGGCGCTGGGGGCGGCTTGCCGGGTCGAAGGGTGACTTAAACTCCGCAGATTTATCTACGCTCCATTTAGTTGCGATAACAAGGGCGATTCCTCCCGTTACACAGTAGTTGCCGGCCCTTTAGTAGTTAAGTTGAGGCTCGAGTTGGACGGCGGGGGAAGTCTATTTAGTGAGTCAGAAGTCAGAGGGTGGACGGAGTTGGAGTCGTTTCAAACGCGATCCCACCCCCAAATTGCCCGCCACTGCAACACTCGAAATGTAATGTTACGTATTACGTCACTACCGACTACCCTTATTTTGGAACAAATCGTTCCTTCATAAGAGCTATTAAAAACGGTGAAAATCAGCGTCCAAAATTTAGTCGAAAATGACACCCCACACGCCTAGATCGCCGAAAATCTTGAAAAATATTGAAAATACAACCGTCTCCGGCTCTAGTTGTTTCTTGAAACTTTTCAGCCAGATCGGACCAAATTTGGGCGGGGTAGGGGTAAAAATGTGAATTTCGAAAAGTGGATTTTCGAGATTTTTGGCGATCTAGACGTGTGGGGTATCCTTTTTGATTAAATTTTAGACGCTGAATCCAATGAGTTGGGTCCCAGAACGATTGGCGCCCTCTAGAAGAGGCAGTGGGAAGTTTCCGTATCAAAAGTGTTTATCACGGAAAATGAGAAAAATGCGTGGTATATTTCTTATTTCTGAGGTTATAACTGAAATCTATGATCATTACTCGAATCTTTGACGATTTTAATGAGTGAGGAGGATTGGAAGGACGTTTCAGGACCAACTCCCTCTGTTGATATCACCCACGCGCATAATTCAATTCTTATTAGTTCCTCATCGCCGTTAATAATTCGCGATAAAAAATAAATTCGACTTTCCCACACAAAACGCAGTTCCCACGACTCGAATGCCCTAATAGAATATTTCGGCCAATAAAACTCGTTTCGGTTCGCGATAAATCGACTCGAAACGACTCGAGTTATTGTGTGTTATTGTTGTTGGGGGCAATAAAATTATTTTCGGTCTCAACACGGTGTCATCCCCTAATAGGCGCGTTCTAATGACCGGGCGACGCCTCCCCGATTAGTCGAGGTTAGTTAGTGGACCGATATACGTGCAAAGGGGGAGACGAGAGACGAACTCTGGCGGACGAATGTGGAACTAAGGGCTCAACTTGGAGACGAAAACTGTTAAATACAACCACTTAATTTGAGCTGAGCAAAATACTAACACAAACTCGAATGATTTTTTGAGATTTTTGGATGCCCAGATGTGTGAAATATCATTTTCAACTGAATTTTGGACGCCCAATAACCAATATGGGTCAAAAAATGCGTTTTGAAAACGGGTTGGCCCACTTTTAGTTGGATTTCTTATGAATAATCAACATATGTTTCTATGCTGAATCCAATGAGACGGGTCCCGGAACGATCAGCACCCACCGGAAGAGGAAATGGGTCAAAATGGGTTTCTACCTACCCATTTTGAATATGTGTTTTCGAGATTTCTGGTACCTAGGCGTGTGGGGTACCATTTTCCACTAAATTTTGGACGCCGAATCGATTGGAAATGAGTCGCATTGCTGTTTTCATCTTTAATTCCTTGGGATACCCGTTTTCCTAGGATCGAGAACATCCTATAACGATAATCGTTTCAATATCGATATATTCTCTGTATCGATTGGTACTAAAATGAGGTTATAAAACTGGTACTTTTGAACTGGTTGCGTTGAATCTCGGACAAGTTTGAGTGGCCGTCATTAAGAAACACAACCGCCACGCATCCGACCGCCTTCCCCGTCCTCGACGCTACAATGTTAGGCATGTCTCGCGATTGTTGACGAGGGTGCCCCCTGGTGAGCCGGTCAAATGGATTACGAACCTCCCGAGTCATTGACGAGCCCTTCCCAAACCATTCTCCAATTAGCCAAACAATGAAAGGAAAGGACCCCCCTCGAGTGGCCCCTTCGCCCGATCGGGTTTGATCATTCGTAAAGTCATTCATCATCTTCCAAGGAAGGTGGGCTCTTCCTGGTGGAGAAGAACAAAACGAAGCTTCGTCTCGAAATCCTCCGCATAACAGTGAAGGGCTCAACAAGATGTACGTCTTCAGTTTGGACGTTGAACCAACAGGCGAGGCTGAAATAGTCGTAAAAAGGCATACGAGTGAATGAATGTCCAGAAGGTGCCTGCATAAGGACTCGGTAAGCTCCCCAAAACATTTAGTTTGCTGCTGGGCTATAATTGCGTTGGAAGGCAGCATGATGGTGGCTGGTTGGTGATATGGATTCAGGAAGGAGTGGCTCTGGCCAGTTGGGGAATGGGATTTGGGTAGTAGTGGCCCAGGCTGGCTGGAGAAACGGGATCAGGCAGGAGTGACCCAGTTTGGCTAGAGAAATGGGTCCAGGCAGGAGTGGCCCAGGCTGGTTGGAAAAAGGTATTCCAACAAGAGTGACCCAGGCAGGCTAGAGAAACGGGATCAGGCAGTAGTGACCCAGTTTGGCTAGAGAAATGGGTCCAGGCAGGAGTGGCCCAGGCTGGTTGGAAAAAGGTATTCCAACAAGAGTGACCCAGGCAGGCTGGAAAAACGGGACCAGGCAGGAGTGACCTAGGCTGACTGGAGAAAGACAGAGTGACCCAGGCTGGCTGGAGAAAGACATTCATGCAGGAGTAAACCAGGCTGGCTGGAGAAAGACATTCAACCAGAAATGACCCAGGCTGGCTAGAGAAAGACATTCGAGCAGGAGTGACTCAGGCTGGCCGGAGAAAGACATTCAAGCAGGAGTAAACCAGGCTGGCTAGAGAAAGACATTCGAGCAGGAGTGACCCAGGCTGGCTAGAGAAAGACATTCGAGCAGGAGTGAACCAGGCTGGCTGGAGAAAGACATTCAAGCAGAAATGGCCCAGGCTGGCTAGAGAAATTGGTCCAGCCAGGAGTGAACCTAGCTGGCTAGAGAAATGGGTCCAGCCAAGAGTGACTCAGGCTGGCCGGAGAAAGACATTCAAGCAGGAGTAAACCAGGCTGGCTGGAGAAAGACATTTAAGCAGAAATGGCCCAGGCTGGCTAGAGAAAGACATTCGAGCAGGAGTGACCCAGACTGGCTAGAGAATGACATTCGAGCAGGAGTGACCCAGACTTGCTAGAGAAAGACATTCAAGCAGGAGCGACCCAGACTGACTGGAGAAAGACATTTTAGCAGGAGTGACCCAGTTTGGCTGGAGAAATGGGTCCAGGCAGGAGTGACCCAGCCTGCATTGGTTTTACTCTGTGATTTGGTAAGCGTATTTTAAAACGATGTTATTTGCCACTTTTTCAAATTTGGTCCGAACTGATCAAAAATTGAGAACTCATCGACGGTGTTTCTTCACATTTTGGCCGTTCGCCAGTTGAATTCCCTTCGGATACATTATAAGTAGCGTTATTAGCGCAGAAGCTCGGTTGGTTTCCTAAATAAAACACCGCCCTTTTACTCGGTCTAAACAGGGCTAATCACCGTCGTGGCTTCTTCTCTTTTTCGATTAATATCTCTTAGATTTAAAAAGTCTCGGGATCTCGCGAGATTTATGTTCAACCCTTTGTTGGTGGGCTTGGTATCGCTCTAGAAATACACGATAGCCCGTTCTGTGACTCGGTTTCCTTGATTGGGTCCAATCGCGATAAGAAGGCCGAAGGGACTATCTAGATGGTTCCGGGAGAGGGAGAACGGAAAAAGATTTTCGGGGAACGGAGGGTTTTTTTTTTTTTTTTTTTTTTTTTTGGCTCGACCGGGTTTTTATTTTTATCTCAAGCTGCGTTTAAGTGAAAATTTCTCCGCTGAATTTCAATTTTCCGTATCTGTCAGGGAAAAGGGTGTTTTTGGAACTGAGAATGCTGGTGGTTGTTGACTCATGTTGCTCATGGCCAGAGAACTGGCCTAAACTCCAGTAATCATTTTCTTCTTATTGGAAGACGAAATGTGAGGAAAACGCTGAAAATTCATTCACAGAAGTTAATAATTCCTCGGACTGTTTTTGTTCCTGTGAAGGGTGGTGAGATGTCCTCCTTCGTACGCCAAAACCAGATATCCTCAAGCATGCTTTGACGCTCTTTAACAAACATGCAACAAAAATAGCGATGGGAAATATAACTGAGCATTCCAAATGGAAACTGCACCCACTAAACAGGTACACCAAGCTGTGGGACCAGCAAGATGCGCAGTGCGTAGTAAAAAAAGATGCATCAAGTCTAAAACAGTTTTGCAACGATGGTAGCCAATGAAGACTTTGAGCGGATCATTTGCTCGTCGTACAGTAAAAAGTATATTGATGAAGGGATACATCAACCTTCCAGGCTGTGGGGGATTTCTATATTCCGTAGCGACTCAATGCTTCGAATATACCATAAAAGTATTGTATGAAAAGTAGAACACAACAAAGTTGTCTGATATGCATCAAACTATCCCACATGTCATCGGTAAATGTCTTCAATTGGTAACTGATGGACTTATGTACTTTGGATTGAGCAGACTATGTGAAGAGTACATCTTCAACTGCCTACTGGCGTGCCCAAATCAGAATATGGTGTTTAGGCTATATAGGTAATATATAGAGGAAGGTTTCCTTCACGGCGGGTTACCCCCTTAGTTCACAGAAGAGCGAGCGCTGATGTCGGGTCATCTAGCGCGAGCAAAAAGGTCCTACCCTGGTCGACCCAAACGGCGGGTAATTTGAACTGGCTGTTCCTTGGCGTATTTCAATCTTATAGGGAGGCCTGGGGCTGAACAGATTGATTGTATCATTTTCCACTAAATTTTGGCCGCTGAATCAATTGGAGTCTCCAAGCACCTGGTCAGAGAAATAAACAACCCCTGAGAATGAATTTGCAGCGTTTTTAACCTACCAGTAGATTACAGGTGACCACTATACATCGCGTTTAGGAATTTACAATCCATTTAAAACGTAAAAATCAGGTACTGTTGTAAAATCATCAAGACCCAACTGAGTTAAGCACTAAACCAGTGAGGGCCATATCCCTGTCCTAGGCCTCTTAATGACCCCATAAATCCCCCTCCACCCTTCAAATTATCTCTCGAGAATAAAATGACTCAATTGAAAAAAGTCAAAAAGATACCTAAACGATTAAACGATTGAATTTCTCCGGTTGGCTAATGATTAATCGTGGCATTACTTGGGATTTTCACATCCTAATTGGGGTTGCATGTTGCTTGAATCATATAGCGTACATAGAAATCAACAATAGCATAGAACATAGAATAGAATTCCTCAATGTTTCCATTCCTCTGGTTCAACAACAGACATATTCCTGGCAAAAAAATCAAAATCCTCCATTTTCCGAGCAGTAAGGGTGTTTATGCTTAGTGTATATGCTTACACTCAATATGACCCTGTATGTTGCATTATTCCAATAATGGGAAAAACGAATCTTTCTGCAAGTTTTTAAAAATACAATTTTGAACAAAATATATTTTATAAATACATTTTGAACAAAAAATCGTCAATACGTCAAGATCACAAGAGATATTTGGGTTCATAACTGAGTTTTAATGAGCAGTACCAACCCCTTACCATACCCAGTACACCACCAGGTCCTGCCAGACTTCGGCAGGTGGTTCTTCTGCAATTTTCTTGCAAATGCTTGTTGCAGGAAAACGCAGTTAAGACCTTTTTGGTAGATCCTACACTTGCAAGGGTTTCAGGACTACCGATTTTGTGCACTTTTTGCACCAAAAATGCTTCCTTTTTGCTCGGAATCATTCCAATAAAGACACAAATGATGCGTGATTGATTATTTTGGGGGAAAAATGTCGATCTCATCCACTGAAAGCGTGTGCCGCCAGAGATTGTGTTATAGTTTGTTGCACCAACAACACCTTGTTGCATGACAAACAACAAACAGAATCCTGAAAATGCGATCTTTTCCTTATTTTTTGTAGTCTAAATTAGGGCGATGTAGTCGCTATACTTTTAGTAGCTCAAAACAAGTGGTTTGAGGTAGATCAAGACTATTTCAATTGCTGCTCAAAATCTTCGAGTTCTTTAAGATATATTTTCCATTGAGAATACTTCTCGTTTCAGTTTAATACACTAGAGAAAGCAGAGAAAAAAAAGATCCGATTAGCGTTCCACGAGAGGGTATTTTAGTGTTGGAATTTATGTTCAGTGACGCTGCCGGGGACGTCGATCGTGATAAGAAGCCACCAGCCGAAGAAATCCCTCTCAGAACTCGCCCAACTTTGGATCCCACACCGTCTCTCGACGAAAACGTATTGTATGCAAATGTCCGCTTGTCTCGAGAGTAGGGAAAAAAGGGTGGACATTGAGAGGGGGTGGGGTGTAATATAATTAAACAAATTTGGAAAATACGAGAGTCAAAATGGCAGTGGAGCGGTTAAGTTTGGCTGATTGAAGCTTACCACTTATGCAGAACTTGGGCCAATGCCAACCAGACGTGAATCACACTGGCAATCGCCCTTATTATGGTTTGCTCCGTGAACCTTGGTGTGAGTATGTGTGGCCACACGTGGCAGGCCTTGGGATATACAAGGAATGAGTTGGCTATGGTATGTTAGATGGCCACCATGTACAGCTGCCAACCAAAAGCCCATCACACTGGCAACCGCCCATAGTCAAGATTTGCTCTGTGAACCGTGGTGTGAGCAAGTGTGGCCACACTTGGCATGCCTGAAGACATACAATGCAAGGAGTTGCGTGTGGGATGTTAGATGACTACCATGGACAGCTCCTGCGGGCACTGTACACTCTACCTAGGACACTAGGAAGCTTCACCGAGCTGCTGTGCAGCGCATCGAGCGCCTCAACCCCTAACTATTTTATTCTCTCCTTGAATGTGCACGTTTTCCTGGTTCCCTCATTCCTTCCGTTCACTAAAGGAGACTGGGTCGGTCCACATTGCGCTGGGTGGATAAAGTGGCAGATGATTCTCAGGAAACTCTGAACTGGAGAGCAGCAGCAACAAACAAAAATGACTGGCGGGCATCACTCCAGGAGGCCCTGGTCCCCTGTGGATTGTAGTGCCACAATCGACGACGACGTATCATCTCTTATTGGCTCCTGGAGCAAACCCCAGGATACCATGTTTGGGCTTGGTGAGAGGGAAGCAACCAGTGCAAGAAACACAATTTGATAAAACCAAGACTCTTTTACTAGAATCCAACTCATGGTGCTTTTGGCTCCTGATAAAAGTTAGGTAGATTTCTCCAGAAAAAAAACCAAAACAAAGAATCTTGTAAAAATGTTTGAGAGAAGTGTCCTAGGCCGGTGAAAATCAAATCCCAGAACCTGATGCCATCATACAGGCGCCATTTGGCTGTTGTTCACAGGCTGATGCAACTTTGGGAATTCATCCTTTGACAACCCTCCAACTCTCCAGTTGCTCATCCAACGCATGTGCACTAGTAAAAGGGGTTTAGTCCAACAATTCGCTGATAAGTTCGCGCTTCAGCAACCCCATTACCTGCAGTGTCCTCGCAATATGACAAAATTGGTTATTCTGTGCTGCACGACTTGGCTCTGATCATGTCCTGCGTGTGTCTGCTTGTTCTTCAAAGGTGATTCTGTACGATTGGCTCAGGGCAAAGTAGTGAGTGTGACCATAAGGATCTTTTGGAAGCGTCTGATGCCCGCTTTAGGCCACTATCTTGTGTGCGTCTCCCTACTGAGACAGACAATGGAGGAAGTCTTGTGATTGTAGCTGACCTGTGCCTGGCAAGTGTGCAAGGACTTTTAGGGAGACCGTGCTCTTGTATGATATAATAATACGCTTGCGGAATAACCGTTACTGGTGGATTGTAAACTTGGAAGTCTAAACGTCGATATTACGGTGGAACTGGGCGTTTATTATCCTACTTTTGTGATAGTTTGGTGCAATTTGACTGAGAAATGCAGGTTTTGCGAGGAGCGATTGTAGGAATTCTATGTTTCAGCTCGGAGGATTTACTTTTCAAAGCCAATTTTGGTCGTGGGACAATGAAAAGTCCCTGAGCTGTGGTTCTACATACGTTCGATATCACCCCCACCCCCTCCACCAGTGAAACAACCTTTTCCCTGCTAATCCGCCCCAATTCCACCCCCTACCCCCTCTCCACTGCCACCACCACTTCTGCCTCTAGCCAACGCGACGTCGTTGCCAGCCTCCATCCCAGCGAGGTCTCCTCCGACTGTTCAGAAACTCTATTCGTGACCAACCGTGCGGACATTTTCAATTAACTCAGTTCGCTATAGAGTGAACAGCAGAAAGGGAACGAGGGGAGGGTTACAGAAGGGAAGGGGCGAAGTGGTGGGGGTCTAGAGATAGCGGAGGTCGCGAGGGCGCTATTGTGCGGCCCTTTGTGACGTCACTAGTGTGCCAGAGAGGAAAGCCGCGGTGATGTTGGGGGGGGGGGGGGGCTGTCACTGGTTCGGGAAGCGACTCTTCTTGTAGGACCAAGTGAGGAAGGGGTCTCATTACACCAGATATACCACCACACAGTTACAACTGTAGCTTAGGCCTTCAAGCATACTACTCCTATTTGGTGCGCCAGCTCACCAGTCACGCCAAACTTACATTATTTATTCACCAAATCATTAATAATCAGATGAAAGGGTCTTTTCTCAAACAAATCAAAAGTTTTTGCCAAATTCTGAGCAAACTGTGTTCTTTTTTTGCCAAAATCCAAGCCAACGAATTGGAACCACGCAAAACACAGCCAAGCACAGCCATCTTTGGATTGTATTTGGGCAAATACTGGCTGCTACTTCAAAA
>CM033998.1:31049589-31082740 GCA_019603395.1 Cyrtorhinus lividipennis | reverse complement strand
TTTAGCATGCAAACTTACGCCCCTTACGGCTTTCTTATTGGGCTCCATTAAATGAATAACGGCATTCGTTATTTTTCATCGGTGCCTAACTTACGCACCTACAAACTAGTGTCGGGATGTTTGTCTGGTCCCAACAAGATTCCTCAATAGGGGAAAATAAATAATCGGGGTAGTTTTGACCAGATTGATCATTAAAATCTCGTGTGTATTCAATCGATAGAAGTTTACTCAAATACAATAAATTATCTCAAGGATGTAAACAGTGTGTACAGATTTCCTCTTTTTATTTTTGATATTTTAATTTTCTTCAGAGTTTGACCAATAATATATTTTCGGAACGCTTTTAAGGACTTCTGCACAAAGAAACCAGAACCAGAACTTGAGTGAAAGTTAATAGTTACACCACAAGGCAATTAGAGTGAACCATTCAGAAATGAGGCGAGCCTGTGGGCTGCTCCTACCTTCACGCGTGAGCTAATCAAAATTTTCAGGAGTACGGACAAAAGCGGAACAAAAAGATTAAAAATGAGAATCGAAAAGAGGGATGACATTTCGACCCCTTCGAAAAAGAATCAAAGGTGACCATTCTGGTTTTGTTCATTACTATTTATTCATTCATATTTGAGTTTTACGACGTGAAACAAGATTGTCTATAGTCCTATAAGGTTATTTATTACTCCTTTGCGGTTTCAAGTACTTCTAACCATTATCCTTGTTTTCTAGCAAAAGTGTTTGTTTAGTCCAAAGCACGATGTTGGTATACATGAGAAGTCAAAGGAGAATGTCACTCTGTGGAACTCTTTCACAATACTTCATTTTAGAACCTACAAAGCGAGTTTCTACATTCCGACTTCCAGTGCTCTTTAGAAGATCATACGAAAGCAGTCAAGAATGCTCACAACTATCTCCCAACAACCCTCAGTTCCGGTATCAATCGAATTTATTATTGACCATCTTGAAAAGCGTATCCCCAGCTCCTTTGTTATCTTGTGAACGTAAACTCGTTTGTTTAGCTTTCAAGATGTTTGGAAAATCCCTCGATAAGCAAATCCGTCTTTACACTGCTAATGGGAAAATTACTGTCCTAAACTGGTTCCAACGCTGCAACAACGGAGCAAGCAGATAATTACCTCTTTATCGGGTAATCAGTGGCTAATCAGAGCCTCAGTGGAACCTCAATAAATTTCAGATTTTCATCTTGGATGGGTAAACTGTTATTTTAAGGTAAACTGTTATCTCGATTGTGTCCATGTCAACCACCAATAGTGGCAAACAGAAAAGTGATGGTACTTTCAAACACCCAAATTTACTATTTTCATTTAATAAATATTTTTTCGAATAATGGGCCGTATCGAATGGGACGCAATGAGTAAATTACTTACGAAAAGGGATCTACATTGATTTTACTAAAATGGACAACTTTTTCACATGTTAATTGACATTTGTCTCAAGAATTTTTCAGGAAGGGCTTGTGAAAGGCTCAACGCATGCTAATTACAAGTACACGTGAGAAATACCATGTAGTTGTCATAAAACGCACCCGGAAAAACGGGTGAATAACGCATTATAGACGCCAAGTCTAGTAGTCGTGTAAGTCGCCTGACGAAGAAGCCCTGCAGAGAGGCCATTGTACACAGCGAAAACACCTTCATTCTTGATTATTGCTCTCATTAAATGGAAACTTGTTTTATACTCCTTTTTTCCGCTCTCCACTTTGGTCATTTGCATCCGGTTTTTCACTAGGTCCAACGGTTGAACAAACAGTGTGGCCCCCATTCTGAAACAAACAATTGATTCTCATTCACCTGAAATGAAGAGGAGAAGGAATTCTACATTGGGTGTCTTGTATCGCTCATTATTAATTGGTGGGTCCTAATGATGACCCACGCACTCAATGACTGCGTGATATTTGATTGAGAGAACCAACTTGAGGGTCTTGCCTATTATGGCAAGCTGGCCCTCGATAGTTTATTCCAAGATTGCAGTTCACCCATAACATCTAAGGCGATCGTGGGCTACAAGACTACATCTTACAATGAGGCTTAATTCGATGTCAATGGGCAACATACCTAGGTGGGTTAGCAAATTATGGACACTAGCAACTCAGGCCCTACTTTTTTACTCTACTAGTGTCTTACGACTGGTCGGTATAAATGAACACAGAATCTCTTCACTATGGATCGGTTTATGTTTTCAATTCCAATTTTCCTCACACATGATTGAGGGCCATGGGGGAAATACTGTGATAATATACTATGATATCTTACCCTGAAAGCCCACCAAAGAGAAATTTGATGGCGTTCGGCATTGGTTTGGCTTCCTGTTTGGCCATGATGGGAAACAAGGGTGAATATACTAATGAAGAGTGACGATATGACTTCTTTTCCTTGAGATTTTGGTGGTCGATGTTCACACTTGTTCAAAGACTCACAAAAAACCGGCCTTATCCACTCGTAGATACCTCTTGCCTATCGCACCGTGTATCACCCAACACTGTACACTGACACGTGAATTCAACTAGTCCTCAGGTAGTTATTTTAAGATAAGAAATCAACGAGGACAGGCTAGTGAGTGTGAAAGAGGAGGAATACTAATGACTGAGAATGATGATGCAAAAGCGATGTGAAACGGTGCGAACTAGATTATCAGAGCGTTATCATCAGCACTTGTCAAAACACCCAAGTGGGAGAGCAGAGTTACCAACATTCCTGTTTTGCTGAACACACATCACCACACATGCGCAGAGATGGCCTTTCGCCGCATTTTTTCGAAAAGGGCAGACCTCTCTTTGAGTGGAAAAAAGTATCTAAAACAAAAGGAATTAGTAGATTTGAATTCTTGAATGTAGTAATTACATAGACGCGCCCTTCCATGGGGTCCTCAACATCCTCCGGATCAAACGCCTCAAGCCGGTTTATGTCCACAGCCTTAAGCGTCCACGACTCAACACCATATGTCAAAATGGAAAGGATGTAGCATTTGAACATCCTAAGTTGCAGGGAGAAACGCCGTATCTTATTGAATGCAGCCAGGGCGATCTCAATCCGAGCCCTCAACTCACCCTGCAACGACCAGTCCACAGACAACAGCTGCCCCAAATACATGAAACGGTCTACTTGTTCTAGCGGCTGGCCCATCACCACCACAGCACACTGCTTCCAACCAAACTTAGATACTGCCATGACCTTGGTCTAACACATTGATTAAACACATTGATTCCGAGCCCGTACTGATGGCACGCTGCGTCCACTCTATCAGTCAGTACCTGGAATTCCTCGGGAGAGTTTGCCAGGAAACCGGTATCATCCGAGTACCTCAAGTTCGGATGGCGGAGCACCCGCTCTGAGTAAACATTAAAAGAGGACTGGAGACAGGGGGCAGCCCTGCCACACGCTGCTACATATCGGAACACGGTTGGAAAGGGCTCCATCCACTCGTACCTAACCTAGCAATGTCCTCGTACGTAGCCTCCACCTCCTCATTGGAGGCATCCGACGTTGGCGCATGTACCTGAACAACATTGATACTGAGCGGCTTCCCCCTAATTTGCCTCAGCATAACACGATCCGATATCGGGAGGAAGTTGGTGACTGCATTCTGAAGCTCCTTCTTGATGACCTCCGCAACCCCGTTGGGATGGTTACCGGCCAAAGTAATATGTGACTGTCCTCTCACAAACACAGGTTCCAGCTCCTGGCCATCTCACCTCTGCAACTCCAACAATATCCATCTCGATCCTTCCTCCGCCGGAGAGACAATCGAATGATACACAACACAAGACCTACAGTATATTATAGTCTACCTACTGGTGGATGTTATTTTGTCAAGCCTACCGTATCTAGGCCATCGATACAATTTCGTTTGAATCCATTCATCACACGTAGACGAAGAGCTCGAAAATAAAGGCATGCATTGAGCTCTGCCAACTCCACAAATGCCACATGTTCGTCAATTCGAAACTCGTCGATCATGGATGTCTTTGAAGATGAAAATCTACGATGGGCTGTGGAAATGGATAATGTCAAAGCATTGAAAATATCCCTGAAGAGGGGTGGAAATGTTAACACCAAATTTCACCATGGTTATACCGTCCTCCACATTGCAGTGGAGAAAAGCAGTTTGAAAGCGCTAAAATATTTGTGTGGGATGGATCAGATAGACATTGATCCCTTGTCCCATTTTTCCATGACCCCTTTAGCTATTGCCACTACAGAAAACAAACTTAAGGCAGGTAGCTTAATGCTAATGGACTCAAGTTTTGTTTGTTTTTTTCATTCTTTCTTTCTTCATTGTCGGATCATATATTTTACATTCACAATGTTTGTCAGCAGATTGTAAAGATATTGCTAAGTTCTGGAGCAGACCCCAACTTCGTGATAGCATTCCATCAGACTCCAGTCCATCTCGCAACTTTTCACAGAAATGCAGATATCCTCATGGAGCTCATCGAAAATGGCGCAGAAGTAAGCTGAAATGGATCAGCAACAAATCCAAGCATTTTGCGATCTTCATAGCCTGATATACCTACTTTCATGATACATCGTAACGTAAGGCAACGCATAATCTGGCCCGACCCCAGACAGTAATCCACTAATAGGTTTTCAAGGGGCTATTTACTAAAACACAGGAGAAAAATGATCAGAAAAATATTGTTGACGTTTTCAGGTAAATGTCATAGATTGTTTTGACCAGTCACCACTTTCCATTTCTATTCTTCTGACGCCGGATAGGAAAATCACCAGAACTCTTATTCAAGCTGGAGCTGATCCTGGTATCAAAACCAAAACCAAATTACCCCTTCTGGCTGAAGCTATCCTCGCTGTTAACATTTTCAATCATTACAAAGTAATCAAAACTTTGATTGACTACGGAGCAAATATTAATGAAATCGATGAAATCAAGAAGGAAACACCCCTACACAAAGCAGCCACCGTTGGTAACGCTCGGCTTATCGTCTACTTAGCGGAAAAAGGAGCGGAACTCAACACAGAAAACGTTTACGGTCAAACTCCTTTGGATCTAGCCAGAATGCATTCCAACCACGATATCGTTCAAATCTTGACTACTTTAGAGAATCGACGAATTGAAGAAGAACTCAGAGAACTCGAGGCATACCGTGGTCGACCATTTCCCTGACTAGTATACATACATACCCAACAATGATGATAATCACTTCAATACCTACGTTCATGTCGTTTTTTCCACGTTTGATTGTGTGATTGATGTTTTGTTTGATTGCCCTCAGGAAGCTTCCCTTCAAGTAATAAATTACGTAGCTTTAGATATTCTTATAATAATTACTCCTAAAATTAAAGCAAATCCCCCCCCCCCCCTCCACATATTGGTAATACTTAGGACGGCCGATTGCTTAAGCCCGGTTCTGAAGAGCATAGTCGAGTGCTTTACTACCAGAAAATACCTGCAGAACGAGCGGATCACAAAGAAGTCGAGAGGATCGGTGAGAAACGCTGCAGGACAACGGGTTCGGCGATTGCAGGCACAGCCAAAAGGCCAAGTTATGGCGGTATTTTAGTCTTAAGAAAGGAATTTATTTTTTCATTTAAGGCTATTTACAAATACATCGCTGTCATCGGTAATCAAAGTGGAGATGCCCCGAAGTAATGAATATTAAAAGTGACGATGAGTGAAGATTACTGATAGACGCCAACGCCAATAAAGAAAAATTCTAGCAAATGAACTATTTAGTTACATCACATACTGCGACGTTGTTCAGTAACAAACTAATTCCAATTCAGGACGACAGAAGTCCAATTCAAGAAATCTATGATTTTGTGATTACGACGCCTAACCTGACCTGAGCAACGAGCTGCAGAAAAAAAGCGTTCCAACAGTATCACATAAGAAAAAAATCATGTTAACACGTAAGTACTTCCTACCTACTATTATCCAAGTACCGATCTTGACTAGCGACAAAGAAAAGTGGCGTCTTTAAATTGCGGGGCTGAGCGAAATTTATATTAAGAAAGTTGATTGTGAATTGTGAACGTTTTGGATGACAACTTGTCGTGACTAGATTATTCCTACCGGATCAGGAAATATTCGTGAATAATATAACTGTTCACTAATTATTATCAGTTTCATCGACGGAATGGATGAAATGGGGTGTAACGAAGGTCAAAGAATGCCCCCATCGTGAACTTGGGGAGACCGTTACCGTGAGGCAGGAACTCTAAACAATTCTAACTCTAAAAGATTATTACAACTTATTCCTAGAAGTTAGTGTAAAACATGATAACAGCCGTTCATAACTCAGGTAAAAACCATGGAATCATTCACCTTATTACAAAATTAACTTCCGTCAGCAAACAAAATAGAGATCATCAACACTCTTTTAAATCTAGAATCCTTGAAGCCCGATAAGAAAAGTGGGTCCCAAGTACACAACTAGTTTAAAATTGAAACCCAGATTTGCCCAAATCAATAACTTAGTCTAGACAAACTTATCAAGACGTAAAACCAATGCTACCTCAATCGGGCTACATTCAACAGATCGATCTCGATTCCTACGAGAATCTCAAAAATCGTAGATCCAACGAGGAAGAAGAACGCCCTTCGAGGCGTAAGCGGCAATCCGTCTTCAAGACGGTAGAAAGGTTTGAAGTTGCAGCTTTGACCGAAGCTCATTGTGCGTGATGAGATTGGCTGCAAATCACCCATTCGCTGTCTTCGACGCTCCCTTGTTCTTTAGCCTTCGCTACTTGTACCTCCAGATTTTTTTTCAGTTGTATCAGTCCATCCTGAGAAAGTAACAATGTTCCTATTAGGTGCTAATAGGTACAATGTAGAGATAGTATTTTTTTACGAGAACGAAAAAAGCTGTTTCCACACAGTGAAAGAAGTTACTTAGGATAATTCTACTTCTGCTTCTTCCACAAATTATGGTAAAAGGCAAAATATGCGATCTGAACATGCAAGAAGCATATATTGAGTAAAACGGAAATCGATTCCGGCCAACTAAAAGTTAGCTATTATTGCGCGAAGGAAGTTCGGAACAAAGATGACTAGAGAATTGGATGGTTGCCAAACCTACTTTTTCGCTTTCAAGCCTCCGAATAATTTGTTCTTCTGAATCAGCGGCAGCGGACATGGAAAGTGCTTCGTTCAAATCGTCGAGATTTTTGGACAGGAACGCCATCTGTTCTTGAACTTTGAAGTACTCCGAGGCGAGCTAGAACACGAGGAAAAGAAAAGAGGCCGCGTGAAACACGGAAGAGAGCAAGTAAAAACATCTCACGAACGGTTAAGCAACCTGTGATTCATTTTTTCCGTTTTTCTTTCTATAATTTTACGATGCGGCATCATAGCCTACGTAAACTTTATACGACCGAAAAATTCGGTTTGATGACATGAGCCGGGGAGTTTTTAAGTTTCAAGACTCATAATAATATTATGGAAGAAGGTTTGCACCAAATCAGGAAGTGGAATGATTAATATAATACAAGAGCAATGAACAATGTGAAATGCCATGACCATAAAAAGCTTGTAAGCCATAAAGAGCTTACATCAAAACTCGTATTCCCTTCCTCGAAGAGGGCAGTTCTATATCAAGGACGACCTGGAGTTGGTTTTTATTTGTAAATCAAACCTAAATTTATTGAGGTGAACGAGGTATAAAATTACGCCAGTAGACTATCACATCAAAGCTTTAGTAAATTGCATAGTAGCTCATAAAAAAATCATCTAAACTTCGTTTTGCGACCAATGTATGACACTATCTGAGTTTTGCTACCGTCTGTTCGCATTCGTTCGCCATCGCCCATATCGGAAAGGAAAAACAATCCACCATAGTGGGGTGTATTTGAGAACAAAAGCAGTTGGATCAATTCGTTCTCGAATATAGTGGACATTAATTTTTTAGGACGAACTCTGAAGCGGTTCCATCCAACTTGCATGCCCTATATTTCACCTGAATGACTCAGCTTGAGCAGATGAAAGGATATTGTGAAGTAGATATTCGTGAATCAATTGAAGGTTGCACATTGATGGGGCAGAAGATCGCGTACAACATTTACAAATACGCTTCAACGTTTTCCAAATCTTGTTCAACCGTACAAACCAGATCCCTTTATGAAATCAACGAGCACTAAGCAAATTTTTCAGCACGAAAGATGTCTCTCCAATCGATAAGGTCAATTGAGTACCTATAGTTGACAGATGCTAACTCAATTCCAAAAACTAATTTCTACTGATTTTTAGATACGTTGTAATTCAATGTCAAATGACTTGTCAACCTAGTTGGCAAATCTTCTTGAAAACTGCCTGGAACGTCAATTTATCCTCCAGAATTGCTTGCATTTCAACTTCCAGAAGTTGATTCGAATAATTCATTCCAGTTTTAAGGGATTCATGTGTTGAGTGTAGAGAAATGAATTCTTGTTAAGTTGGTACTGACTATAAAATATTATTGGGGTTCAACTGTAATTGCTCCCTAATACTATAGGTACAGCATGTACTTTCTTCAATTCTTTGTGCATATTTTGATTAATAAGCTAGTCATTGATATACAACGGGAAGTGTTTTCCTTAGTATGGCATAAGTTCGATATTTGATGTATTGTGCAGGTACTAAAACAGGACTCTTGATGTCAGAGAAGGATAACACGGTTAATTGGAAAAGAGTCGTATCGGTCGAGACAATCACTAATTAATGAAACAATCAAACAGTAGTGATCGAAACAAATCTTCACGAAATATGATATTCATATTTCCACGAGGAAACTGCTAATTTTTTGTACTGATTGAGCTGATGTTTTATACTAATTAGATAAAATAACTAATTTTTTTTAAATCGCAAATTTACCGATTCGTAGCATACTGAATTTTTGACACAGATCTACAGAAGAAATGGGTTCGCAACCGTGACAGTTGAGACGTGAATTACATTAGTGGCGGGTACTAATGTTTCTGTTGCTGCTGTTGAAAGTAGAGATTGTCTTTTAAAATGTCGAACTAGTTTGTGAACAGTTAACTTAGTTTGGTTAATTAGGTTTACTATTTATAAAGAGTAGAATACAATTTGGAAGTGACCAGAGAAAAGGACCCCCCCCTCCACGAATGCTGGATCTGGGGGCTACAAAAGTGGTGAGGTTTGTACAAAATAGCTTTACACTTTAACCATGTATTATCATGGCACATTTAAATTTTATATCGGGAGTTATTTCTAAACATCACCGATTCTACGGCGTTAGGAGGCGGAGAAATCGATCTGGAAAAGTGAAGTTACAGGCTTTGGCTTTCCCCGTACAAAGCAGTGGATGACATAGTAGGCTCTTGATAATTACCATACTTCTGATAGACTCACCGCTTTATGGTCTTCAAAGATTTCCACGCTTTCCCGTGAGTCAGGGTTAGGAGGAATCGGCTGAAGTTGAGGGTCCAACATCTTATAGTAGATTCCTTCGTTCAGTCCTTCATTGAACCTGGCACCTGCGTACGAAAGTAGTATGAATATACGGCTAATAGAATGTGAACATTTTTTTATCTGAAGGGGGAGTGATAACAGTAATATATAGAGCACCCTTGAGTCGGAAGATGAGTCGCAGAAAAATAGAGACCGTTGAGATAACAGCATCTTACAACATCGTATTCAATTGCTAGCCGATTGAAAGGCACAACGATGTTTAGAGAAATGAGTTATTCAGTTGATAGAAATGAATACAGAGAATAATTGCAGATCATGATCCTTCAATCTAACAAACATGCGGCTATTGAATGGGAAATCCTTTGATGTAGCTACTTGTTCTTGTGAACCATGAAAATGGTCAGGGGCGGTATTTCCATCAAACCGGTCCAACAGAAAGTGTTATTTTTCCAAATTTCCAACAGGCGCATATTCAATGCCTTTTATCAAGTAAGTAATGACGCAAAGGTTTCAGCAGTTTTTGATCTATCAATTCAACTATAACAATTTTAAAAAAAGATGAGGATGCAATAAAAAATACGTAAGAAGGCAAAAATGTTATCAGGACCAAGATTTTCGTAAAAAAAAAGATTTTCCACGGTAATTCAGAATACATTAACAGTAAAGTTTCGACCAGAAAAATGAGATAAATGTACTCACTATCATAAATGTACACAGCATTTGTTTCAACGGAACACCATCTGAAATCGCACATTGTGAGTACTAATGGAAGCAGAGCAGAGCTAAATCTGAAGGGGTGAGTCACCCGTCTCAACTTAGTTAAGATTCTCCCCGCTCTTCCCTTGTCCCACCACCGCTCGGGCTCTGCCCTCATAGGACGTTTCCGTTTAACAAAACTGTGACCGAATGAATGAGGGCGGGGGGAGGAGGTGCGCCCTAAAAACCAGACTGCAGCTTTTTAAAAACCTAACATTGCTTTTACTCACGCGTGCTTGCGGGGAAACCAGCCATAACTAATACACTCATCTTCTGAATCTCGGGCCGGAAAAAATTCACAGAAACAAGAATTTCGGAATGGAAAGGCCCCTAATCCTTTTTTTCTACTACATAAACTCTGGCCCGATTTACCCACAGTAAGGCACCAGTAATTAATTAAACGAAACCAGTTCTGGCAGCAAGTGGGTGTGACCTAGTTGAAAAATTACGTCAAACATGATCAGTTGTCAAGTTTCTGAATAAATCATTTACACCTAGTCGATAAGAGCTAAGCCATCGTCAGATATGCCCACAGCATCAGGTGCAGCGCATCGACCTACGAGCTGTATCCAGCGTCGCTGCTAAGTGCAGTAGATCTAACATACAATGAAACTGATTTTCAAGGGATCATGCGGCCTAGACCCGGGTCAAGCGGTTTGCAGATCATTTGGAGACCTATTAACCAATATTCATCAATGAGGCAAGGCAGACGGAAATTTGGCAGTTACCTGAATATAACTCATAATTTTGTAGTTACGTTGCGCTACAATTTGAATTTTCTGCGACTGGATATAAGAAAATGAGTATACAAAAACCAGGTACGCAAAAAAAAAAAAAAGCATTGGATCATTAGGTTGAGTCAAGAAGTAGCTGGACTATTTTCAAATATGGGTAGATTCAGACACAATAGTCTCTCTAGATTAAAAAAACGTTTCCGGGATAATTGAGAGAGATTAAGAGAGAATTTATGATGAAGCCTTGTCAGGTTAACGTCCTATAAGCCACTATCAAAACTGAAATAATGATCAGAAATAATAATAATACATTCAAGATTAATTACGCAAATTAAAACAAAAATTGACTTTTCATAATCTACGTGTATTCTCCTTTGTACCTGGATATCAGTTCTCTCACTTCGCTCAGTTACGACCTTCTGAACTTCCAATTTAAATCATAACGCCCCCAATACGAACAGTTCGTAGGACAACGTTTTCAATTGTCATTAATCAATATTGTGCTTGTCCCGTATTACCGGAGATAAATAAATAAATAAAATGATTGGATTTTCTTCAGGAATCATGAATTGCCATCCTTGAGGATGTAATAATAAATTTATGATAAATTTTTAATTTGAAAAAATAAAAATAATAACGAATGTTTGGTCTGATATGAGAAATACACACCAATTGCGCGGCAGCCTCGAAGCTCGACCGAGGCTCGGCGCGACGCATCCCAGAATACAACGCTCCGCGATAACACTTCCTCTTTGATCATTGGTCCGCAGCCAATAAGGGACCGCCTTCCAATAATATAATCCAAATGAGTCACCAGAAAAGCGGCAGTCGGAAAGCTTTTCGAAACAACTATAGACCTTCCCAGCTGTTTAGCCAGTCAGGTTTTGGACAGCTTCCAACGTAGAAAACTGCTATTGTTTAGACATTCTTCATCCGGCTCTTCCTCGAAATGTCATAGTCCTAAACTGGTCGGAAAGAGTTCGACAAATCTACACGGGTGGCCGACTCGCATTTGGTCGACTAGGGCCGCACCATAGAATAAGTCCCACGGCCGATTTACAATTTACTCGTAAAACACGTTTTCAACTTTCTACGTTTCTTCTATCATTATTTATCGTCGGTATCCAAGAGGTTCCTGAAGGCTAGGGTAGGTGCGACAACAATATTTTTTTTGAGTTTTATAAAAACAAAAGTGTGGCGTACGATGATGCAGGCACGGTCAGTTGAGACCTTCAACTAAAGTCATGATCAGAACGCTCGAGAACAGTACATCAGTACGGAGGAAGATAGTTGTCCCAGTTTTTATCGTTCACGAGTTTCCATATTTTCACGCCAGTTACGAACAACAACACCCGACTAATATGACCAAGACTCTACGCTCTGAAATGAAAGCGCTCTAAAATCGCATAGTCACCAACCCTATTTTCCGATGACTCCACAAATATTGGCTGCGCATGATAAGGACAGTGTCGAGATACAAGGCAAACAAGAAAGTATCGCAACTCAACGAACCAGCCTCATGAAGCAGCGGGTCAGGAGGAGGACGACTAGCTGCATTTGGAACGGTGGGAGTGTTGGAAGGGAACTCGTCATAGAGACTCCGGTCTTCATCGGCTACCTTGGGAGGTTCTAGATTGGAGCAGCTGTCACCATCTCGATCCTTGTCATTCCATCCTTCTTCCTGAAAAAAAAAAAAAAAAAACAGAATTACTATACAAAAATAATAAACCAAAGGTGCTTTAAAAAAATTATTTCGAATTTAATCTGGAACGCGCCAAATTCACTCAATACCTATAAGACAAACAGGATATACTCACATCAACGCTAATACTAAGCTCCGATAAGGTAGTTACGTCACGACCAGTGGGTAATGTCACGTTCCTCCTCACTCCTATGAATAACAGTCAAACACGTTAATATGCCTCGCCATTTTCAGAAAATATGTATCACGGGCGAGAAATAATGAAGTTCTTACTTAAGCTCTGCATATATTCGTCGTCAGGATAACACTCATCATCGCCAAAAGACGAATGGCTGGTGCAGTCCCCTGTTTCACAGTCATCTGAGTCAGAAAAGGAATCGCTTTAGCGAACATGCAGGCGAAATAAACTGTTAACGTCGAAGAAGACAAGAATATTAGATAAAACCTACTCCTAATATTCAACTTAAGAGGGATTGAAAGATCTGAATGTATGCATTACATGTCAGAGCTGTAACTCAACGAGCCTTCATTGGAGTAGCTCGTAGCACCTCTTAAGCATCTTGGACGATGGACGGCATTGGTATTTTTCAATTTTGATACACTAACTATCAAATGTTCTGCAAATTGGAGAGATATATTCCACGCACGGAAAAATTTGTTCAATTGTTCAGGTCAGTAATAAAACAAAAGGGATAGAACGAATTTCAAGCGTTCGCAGTTCTATTGAGATCAGACGATTCTGACCAATCTGCGAACATGTGGAGGTGGGATAAGTCTCACTCAAGAAAGATTGGAAAATAAGGTCTTCATCGCGAGGCTAAAGTCCTCAAACGGTGCGCAATGTGCGTCCTTTTGGCGAGCAGCGAATCAATGTCAGTTACATTTGTAACCAGCTGAGAGTAAACTGCACGTTTTCTGCATTGAGTATTTTCTATTTTGCAGCCACTAGATCACTTGAACGATATCAAATCTAACTAGCGTTTCCGGCTTGAATAAAATAATGAGGACTGTGGGAATGGACCCAACAGGAGGAAAGATCAATATTGTAAATGCCCCAAAGGAGTGACTTTCTCGAATAAGTTGAACAACGGGGAATATTCGCTGAAGCGCTCGAATGGATTTGTCAAACTAAACATTACGAATTGTATACCTGTAATATCCTCAGTCTCAAGGTAAATGGCAGAATCCTGACCACCGAAAAAAGGCAGCAACCGCTCCATAATCGAGACCACTTCTTCCATGGACGGCCGAATATTGGGCTCCTTATCCCAGCACCTGAAGTCATATCAAGGTCGATAATTAGAAACATTAGCGAGAAATCCCAAAATATCAATTATTTTGCTAGAATAAATCAAATAAATAGTACCTGGTGTATAATTTTTCAAGAGGTGCGGGACAGCCAATGAGTCGCTCGGGCCGTTGTCCACCGTGGACCGCCCACATTATCGTATAAGGCGACAGATACTTGAGGCCAGCAAATGGTTTCTTTCTACTCAATGTTTCCCACAATATGATTCCCCAACTATAGACATCACATTTTTCCGTGTACTTGTCACCTGGAGGCATAAGGTCCAAAGTCAATGTGTAAGGGGCGATAGATACCATTTTGGATATGTGGCGAGGGGTGTATTTACGTGAGATTCCAAGCTGTCAAAATCGACGCTCACGAAGCCAGATGGGGTAAAAAAATATTAAAAAACTAATAAAACATGAATACCTTCAAACACTTCAGGGGCCATCCATGCCGCACTACCCTTATTGTTGGTCATATAGGTTTTTTTATCACAAGCCGTTCCGAAATCACAGATTTTCAACGTCCGCCATTGGTTAACCAGCAACAAGTTTGGAGGTTTGAGATCTCTGAAAAAAGCGGTGAATCAACTCATGTTCACACCCGTTATAAATTTAATGTCTCCTAATTTATTTGAAAAATAATAATCCACAAGCTAGGTCTTCAAAATTGTCGAAACCCCATTTTTAAAACACCCATTTTCACCCATAATCTTCTTCAATGTTGGGCTGCAAATTGTTCAGGCACGAGTATAACAAATGGAGTCTATGTGCACAGTTTTTGAGGGCTCCAAACTCTATCGATCGAGCCTCTTGTTTGCCAATCATCTTAGGGTAGCCAAGTCAGGCGACCATTTTTAACTTAAAGCACAGACGAAAATCGACGCGATTTGAGACACTCTCTAGCCTTTCATACCCCAGCATAGACCAAGAACTCTACAAATAAATATTGAAGAATTTTGAGACTCCCTCAATACACTTTATGGTATTTTTTTCTCGATTTTTAACAATTTCCTCATATTTCCACGATACCTTTACATACCTGTGAATGAGAGGCGGTTTCATGTCGTGCAAATACGCCACACCTTGGGCGCATTGTAGCGCCCAACTTACTGCGTGGCATGCACTAAATTTGTAGTGGGGCGGACAGTGAAGGACTGAAACAAAACAAAGGGAAACTTGTTATTAGAATTAATAGCACGTGATTGGTTTGGCTGTTACATTCGGGAAGCTGATTAAAGGAAACTATTTCCCTCGTAGGTCCCCGTAATTGAATGGTATTCAAATACTTAAAGCTGCGTGGTTGAACCATCCGTAAACATGGCCCACTCTGCATTGAGCACCGCAAACTGCTGAGATCGGTAACTATTTCTGCGTTTACTCAGTGGAGTATTTTACTAGAAGACCTTTAAGAAGAGTCCAAACTACGCCGAGTCCATGTGCAAATACTTGGATTGACTGACCAATTGGAAGGGCCCTCAAGTTGATCAATCTGATCGCTACGAGAAAAGTTATATTCGGTATAATTCCTTGCTACTCCTCTATAAGGCGTTTATTTATTGGGGCATCTTACCCCCAAGGAGTAAACAGGTAGTCTTGATTCACTCCAACAAAAAATTTAGTGGTCAGCTAATGGTTACAGAAGACAAATCCTGATACCTCAGGCAGCAGAGGTTGGAACTTTTTCGACCTCGATGATCAATCGAGTTATCACAAGTAACAGGATTTTCGGTTAACGGTGAATAAATAACGCGTTATCCGGCCATGGTAAAACTACACATGTATCTACTTCAAACCACTATCGTAGCAATGCTAAAACACCTGCCTGATAGGTACTCAGATATGCACAATTTTATTCAGGCAACTTAGTAGTTTGTGAGTAGACTATTCAAGATTTTGATCTCTAGACGAGATACTCTTTCACCTACTAAGGGTCTACCAATGAGAATAGTAAGAACCACTTGAATACTTGAAAAATTGAAAATTCACTTACAGTTGTACAAAGATCCATTTTCAGCGAATTCCATGACGAGGAAGAAAGGATCTTTCGTATGTGCGGCGTAGAGTTTGATTATATTGTCATGGTTGACGCGAGACAACGTATTTAATTCTACCTTCAGGGAGTTTTTTTCTGCTTCGGTTTCAATTTCTTTTACGGCAACGACTTGGTTCCTCCATATTGCTTTCTTCACTACTCCAAAAGACCCTTTGCCGATAATCTGGAAGACAATCAACAACACAAGTCACGTTAGCAAGCAGGGTACCTTTTCACACACTTTTCTCTTTCGTGTTTGTTACTAAACTGCCAATAGGCAGTTAGCAACACCATAGCGGATCGCTGCATGAATTTGCATGTTCATGTCTTAAGTTCGTTCCAAATCGCCATGTGTTTGATTATTGGAAATATTTTCATCAGTATAATGGTTCATTCTAGTTGCGGTGGTCCGATCTAATGGGTACCAGGTGAAACCCAGTTCAGGGGCATTCGGCAGTCACTGATTAGGAAGATCACGAGATCGAACGAAAAACTACGTTAGACAGTAATTTAGGAATTTATTTCAATTGTATCATCGTTGACCCTCTCAATAGGGGCCCAGGCTTTGAGAAAGAAAAACAAGCTACAGCTTACCCCATGGTATTCAATTCGAGCTATTTCGCCACATTCCAAGAGTAAGTTATTTATTTGGTTCGGAGGATTTGCAGCCATGAAGGGTTGTCGAGTTATGAGCCCTGGCACGATAGATGAAAATTCAAACTGCTCTTACTACAATAATCAACAACTAAAGACTCGATTCATTTTGTGTAAATAATTATGTAACTTAATTTTCAGAAGCTACAAATTATTGGTGATAAGCAGCTGTACTTCGTCTTATCAATTATTCCACTTCACGGAGAGCCGTATGCCGCGGTCAGATCTATAGTTATGAAAGACACCAATCACATCTCCGTGGCAGGAAGGAGTAGGTTCGAAGAAATCCTTGCTGGAAACGGGCATACTATTTTTGATGACTTCGCTCCCTTAGTCAAAGATGTCAGATATAGCAAACCCTATTATTTAATACGGGCAATGATGAACACCTTCGAAGGGCACTGCATCGTCAAGCACAGTTTGTAGCTCTGTATAGGAGACTAGAGACCCAATGTACTGGTTAACTAAACGCAAATTAGGAGCATTTAAAACTCTTGCGAGAAAGTCCTGGTTCATCTTAGATCTATTTTAGCATTGCTATATCCTTATTTAAACGTAACCGTAGCTTAAATGCTATGGCATTCCTACTCAGCCCCAAGTAAGTAAAGGTTTCTGTACTTTTTTACATTCAAGAATTGTTCGTACCTTGGGAAATAGAACCGAATTTCCTATTACTATCGTTGTTGAATAATCCTGGTTAGTGCCAAAAGTCCAAATGCGACTAGTTCCGTTAACTCAAAAACGCAAATAGCACGGCGGTGTTAACGGCAGCGCTTTTTGATTAACTTGCCGAGGATTTCACATTCCTCAAGTTACAGTATGTCTTCTTTTACAGGGAATTCTTAAAAACCGGATTTGGCCTTGAAATTTAATTTTTCGTGACTTGTGGGAGATAGGAATCTGTTTCGCAATCTTTTCTACATGAGATAGAAATAATCAAGTTCTTCATATTTTTGTTCAAAAATTTGATTTAACTTAATGCTGTAAATACAGAATGGTTACCCTAGTGGTCCATGGTTGATATGGTGTTATCAAGTCGGTGTAGATGTACTTCGTAGTATACAAACAGTGTATTCAACATTGCCATACAGAGGAAGTAATGAAAGTCCGTCAGATTTCAAATATCTTAGTATGAATCATCCAATTATTGATTTCCAGTCCCTTTAACGGCAAAGAATTAGTAGGTTCTAAAATTCCTTGCAGTTTGTTCGAAAAAATCCTGGCCCATTTTGAAAAAAAAAATATAATTCAATTCGTAATGTCAATGAATCCACAAAACCAATTTCATCGAACAGCTTTGAACGCCTGCTTCCACCTGGTCTTCATCCCACTGATGTTCCAGTTTTCCCATTCCAGGTTTTGGGATCAACGTCAGTAATAGCTCCCCTCTCGATTTGATAATATCAGTCTATAAAAAATTAAATACTCGTCAGATGGTATGTTCATTCATCACAGTTGTCATAAATCCTACTCATATGTGCCCAAATATGTAGCTCAGGTTCTTGGCAAAGGTGATCTCATTCACCCAACTACACACTTCATGAACCTGGCGAGGGTGATCTCAGTACCCTTTTTCAATTAGCAATTTCAAAACCCTTATTTTGCTATTTTTTTTAGCTCCAATTGCTGTTTCGTACAGGCAATCATAGGTAACATCCGACTTCAACACTAGAAACTTCCCAAATCTACAAAAAACCAGCTAAAACTGGCTGCAAACTTACCTTCTTCCCGTGAAACGGCATGGTGAGGACACCTGTTCGAATTCGTTGACTCCCAATCCCAGTGGATCTTGTCTCATTGGAGAGAGAAATAGACAGCATCTTATATCAAGTTAGGCTCAAGCTTCAATACTTGGGTGAGGAGACATGTTAAGGAGCAGAACAGACGACTGAATGATTTAGAACATTTTATTAATAGTCGGTCAACAGGAAAAATGAGAATGGAGTGGAATCACAATAGTGGAATCGCGAAGATAAGGCTGCAGCTCGGCTTATCAATTTATCGCCTCAGAACGATGCTAGATAGATTATATAACTTTTGTAAGTCACAGTACAAACAGCAGCTAGATTCAACAGGTTGCAACAGTACTTCATTCGGACGAGGAACAGTATAGTTCCGCATTTTTACCATGAAAAGGGCTGACGTGTCAATGTAAGTGTGAAAAATATGAAACATTTCAACGGATGGTGTAGTCATCTACATTAGGAGGGGGTGATTTTGCTAAATAGTCACCCAGATAGACAGGCTTCAGTACAGGTATTTTGTGGAGTTTGAGAACCTTTCTGTCCACCGGCAGAGGTACTTTGTCTTCGTCCCAAAAAACGTGAGTAGCTTCGGTAATTCGTCTGGAATAATGAGCCACAATTCTTATTGAAAAAATCCAACAACTCAAAATATCAATGATTCGTTGACCATAAAAGAATAAACTACGTTGATAAATAACCAGTCGACGCCAGTAACCGGCGTAAATATGATTTTACACAATGAAGGCGGAATATGTGACGTGTGTCAAATGGCATGTGCTTTGGATGACTGACTTGTTCCAATAAGCCCATTATCAATACGCCTTGTTATCGATCATAAATCCGTGATGAACTCACTGTTTAGGCAGGACCGTAGCATTCCCAGCTTCCAAAAGACGCATGTATTGGCCAATTTTATTATCCGAAGTTAAAACTACGGCTTTGAAGTTTCTGAATGCATCTGGTTGCCCAAGGTCAGTTCGCCGAACTCTCCATTTATGGACTGCTCGGGCGAATTCCCACTCAGTAGTGCCGGGGGTGAGTGAGGGCAGACGGTTGCGAGAACGCTCATTACCCCATTCGTAGTCTTCTTCCTGTAGGAAAGGGGAGCAGAGAAGAATCTCATGACTTTTTGTTTTATCTTTCAAGTCGCCCTTGATTAAAATACATTCTCAAAAAAAACAATCTGAATACACCAGAAAATCATGCGTAGCAACTCGAGGCGCTGCAAAATCTCGTAAATATGAGAGATGCCAACAAAAGAAAAATGCGTTGACAAAAAGTGTACATCACCACAAATGTTCTTCTCCAACAGCTCACCGTTTCAAAGGTAGAGACAAAATCTTCAGCCTACGAAGATCAAGGATACTCACCGGAAGGAACATGCGAGACTGGTAACACTGGGTCAAATACGAGGAGTGTAGAACCCATTTCCCGCTAGCGACTGCACACAGAAGTTTCTCGGAACGTAAAATTTTCTCTACTACAAGATGCGTTATTTTTGGGTCAAAACGTTCTTTCGTGTTCACTTCACCTCCTAAATTTTTTATAATTCCTGCGAATTTTTCACGGGAATCCGCCTAAAAATGAATAAATAATACCAGATAATCACATAAATACGGCCGCAATACATCGTATAATATTTCTATTCAATTCTTGAGTACCATATGTATACTTTAGTCGAAAAATAATAATCACAAATTAACAATACTCACCGACATTTGGGAGAGGACAAATATCTTTTTGTCAATTTTAGGGTCTTCCTCTTTACCACTTTCATACAGTTTGTTAACTTGCTCGCTTATCTTGTCATCCTCGTCGCTGCTCATTCGTAATTTTTTTGTCGCCGGTTCAAGCGGCCGTTTTACCGATATCTGAACAAATAAATACCCAAGGCACCCGTCTAATAAATGTTGTTGAATCATGTGTCTTTTACGACAATTGAGAGGAAGCTCACCGTTGGTTTGCCAAAATCCCATTGAATTTCAGCTGAAGCTGAAGGTTTCTCGATCCCCTTGGGAGTAATCCAGCTCCCAGCTTTATGAGAAAACCGAAATTCATTTCAGGGTCCGAAGAAATGAAATTGATTCAATATAAATTTAAGCTATCACAATCGAAAACATGAATGTTTGAATATGCTCACCTTTAGAGTTATACGCTTCGTCATTGCCCCTGGAGCCAGGCGTTACTTTGTCTTTGCCATCCAATTTTTCTTGGGAAGGTGTTCTAAAAACCAGAAATAAATGGGGGAAAAATCAGTGCACGCCAAAATACAGAAGAACTAACCTCTTGGAAATTAAATTGAATAAAAAGGTTCAACAATTCAAATCATTTTGGCAATAGTCAATGGCAGATCCTGCCCTGAAACAAGGTAGCAGTACGATCACGAGATTTTCTCAACCAAATGCAAATTGTCATCAAACCATTGTTCTTCCAAAAATTTCGACTTGTCTAAAATTGAAAATTTCTCATGATCACTTATTAAACTTCAAACAACCATGTTGTTAATATTCACATCTACCAAGCAAGCAACACGGTGCCACAGAGTATGTTTTGACCAGATAAGCGAATTAATTATTCAACATTCGAACCAAGCTTATTTCCATAACTCCTGAAAACTAGGCAAGAGAAGTAGAAAAGAGTACTTGTAATTTAATCCGCAAAAATGTCATCATTGTTATTGTCTGTTGGGATGTCGCAGAACGAGGCAGCATCATAAATCACACCCTTACTTTGTTTCAAGTGCAAAACCAGTTGCCATGCAATATAAAATTACTTACAGCACTGAGTTCAATCGCGACTTGAGATTGGAAAGCTGAAAATATGAAGGAAAATCAGATTGAGGATTTAGGCGATCCCACCAGAGTGAAGGAAAACAATCCTTTATGTTAAATAGAAAATACCTCTTTACTTATTGAATCTGAGTTCATCGCTTCATCTTTTCTGCCGTCATGGGCCTGAAACGCAGGGGAAAAAATGTCAAATACGTTGGTGATCATAAAACGATCTAAATTCCTATAAACTCTTTGTAAAAAGCTAGACGACTCGGTCCGGATCGGAGGACAAGTTGGGATACGGTTCAGAGAATATAAATACGCATGAATATTTTTATAAAATGTCAATACCCAACAAATCGTCATTATTTTAAAATTAATTTCCATGAATTAACGTTTTTCGAATATAACGTATTTATTGTGAACAATACTCTAGTTTCCCAATTTTGTGAATAAGGAGTCATTGTGCCAAATCATTTTGGAAGCATCCTTACTGTCAGAGTTTTCCTTTTCTGAATGGGTTCTAAATAGACCTCATAAAAGACACGGACAATAAAACACTACAAATCAGAAAATAGTTATGAGTAGGGACCTTGACGGAGGCTAGGGATGTGACTACCAGCATTCCCTTCAGCTTCACTTCGAATGAATAATGAAAGGAAAGAGGGTATTTACCGTTACCGCATCAGAAGTCATGTTCTCATGAGCCCATTCAGCAAACGGACCCTGAAAACAAAAAATGATAGAGGTATGAAGGGTATACTTGAGAGATTAAGAATCAACTTGTTTCAACGATTCACCAAAACTTCTAATCACAAACAATAATGATATTTGGACTGAAATGATCCTCTGATCGGTGCTTACGTCAGTCAAAAGGTTGCCTGTGGTAGGTTCGATTCCTTCGATTTCGGCTCCTCCGAACTTAACCATACACTGCTTCATTATGACACTCAACGGCTAGAAGAATTACGTTACATTACCGTAGAACAAATTAGAACAAATGTACTTGACAAGTGAAATATCCATAACCAAAATCGCTAATTACCGTGCTGGGACGTCTCTTTCGAAATTCTTGTACTTCTGGTGACCCTTCGTGCATATCAGGCAGATTGTCGATGAAACGCTTCCAATACTTTCTCGTAGCTGGGCTAGGATTTCCTCCATCTTCCATGAGAACTCGACCGTAAGGTGAACTGGGAGTTTCGTTCAAGTGTGGTGTTCTACTCCCAGCACTCACGTTTGACAACTAATAATAAAATGAAACACAAATGCAAAGACATAAATAAATGCTTCATTCTATAATGAAATATTATTTCACTAACGTTTATTGAGGCAGGGCCACTACTGTGTAACAAATGCAGTTGATTCAGTCTCGGAGGTCCATTTAAAAAATTGAAATGTTCACTCATACCCTGCCTCAAATTTAGGCAATAGGGCTGAAAAATTAGGAGAGCCAGTCCAAATTTTGCGAAAAATGCCATTAGCCAACGGCGTGGGCACGGACCTGGCGGACAGACATTTAGGGTTTGGTTTATGATTCCGTGAATAATGAACCTATACGAAAATCACTGTAAGTAAATCCATAAACTTTGCTCCAAAAGAGGCGAATTTCAGGAAAACTTGCTCACTCGAATAGTTTTTAAATGTACGAGCCAGATTCTTTATTCTATATCAATGACAAGGAAAAATTAAGGTTAGAATTAGAAGAAATTAACCCTGATATTTGGAAGTAGGCTCATCATTTGGGAAAAAATCTAGAAAGAAAGTAGTCAAAAGGGCCTTACCCTTTTCAAATTCGCCGGGGAAACAAATCCAACAGTGGATCCGTCGTTCGCAAGCGAGGTTCGAGGAGTGATAGTCTTGGATTGGTCGTCACAGTTCTTTGGTTCTTCTCTTCCGACGAGTAAGGGTGAATCTAATCCAGGAACCGCAGGTCTTTTGTTGGTTAATGACATATCAGCAGGTTTTACGAAAATCTCGCCAGTTTTAGCAGGGGAGTCGTCATTGGGTACTGTCTCGTTGATGCGTGCTACGCCTGCAGGCCCTCGGGACGGAGTTATTCCGACTATGGCAATGGAACTGTCGGGATCAGCAGCCTTCACCCTCTGAATTGCGGGATTTTGAGGAGTTTGAGGTACTTCTCCTGCCATAATAATAATTACAGAATAAGTATTTCGTACAGCGAGGGTTGTGGCTTTGTGATCAAGAGATAGCCAACCATTGAAATGATGAATATGGATTAATATACCTTTATCATTAAACTGATAGGGTTCGACCGGAACCAGAGTACCGGAGTCCACACAAGCCAACAACCAACTTTCCGAGACTACAGGGACTCCCCACTTCATCGCAGCGTTGTATTTTGAGCCAGATGGTGCCTAAAATGATAAATTGTCCTTTGAAAAGTTTTAGAGCGTGCAGTAATAAGACTCGTGAATTGAGTTTCATCATACATAGAAATTAGAAGGTTGGTTATTTTTCCAATATCACATTAGCCCAATCGATTGGCCTCAACATTCGAGCTTTGCAGGTTGTTCGATGCCATAGCCCACTAGATTCCTCGATCTCCGAAATTTAGCAGCATCGGGAGGTTATTACTTGGATTGGTGAAATAATCCAAGAGCGAAACCACGAACAGGGCAGATGAGAAGGACTTATAGCTAAATAAGTTTACGGCTGTGATCGTTCTCGGTTTCAAAGGTCCAACAATAGTCTTTAGTCTCTGGTCAGTCCTGCTTCATTATATTGAAGCAGAATATGAATGAAACTGACAACAAATTTGCAGGAGTTTGTTCGCCTAACAGTCGCATGTTCCTTAGCCTCGGTACCCTGTTCACATCTGTACGATGACTCACCTCATGCTGCCTCTAGCGTGTACCTGGGCTTAAACTCTGCAGCAAAGATAATTTAAAGTAAATAGAAAACAAATCGAAGCTCGATCGAAAACAATCATAGCCCCTGGTCAGAGTGTGGAGGTTCCATAAGCAGCGTAGCAAACAGAGCGGATACATCAGTAGTTCACGAGTTTCAAATAGACTGTCATCCTTCGGTCTCGTCACTCGGCTCTTTTCAAAACGAGCAAGTCCCCGATTTATCCAAGATACAAACAAGTACAGGTATAAATTAGAAATTACTTTGCAAACGAGATGAGTAGACTTGCAAATTTTCTTGGCGGGATGGTCTTTTCTCGAGAACAGCTCTTGAACGCTGGTACAACAAAATTAAAAAAAATTTCAAGTTTTTAAAGTATAGTTTCAGCAATATTTTGTACGAGCATACTATGTCTCTACTTACGCGGCTCCAAGAGCTCCAGCAAGGTGAAATATGAAGGTCCTCTCTTTTCCCACATAACCCGAAACACAAATTACACATCCTTCCAGAGGCATGACGCCAGCTTTCAGAGTAACCGGCTGATGGAAATATTCCACAGGAACCACTTTGCTATGCTCATAACAATCCTCCTGGAAGGCACACAAAACGGGTTGAAGTGAATAAATTAGCGGGGGGCATGGTTGTACTTAACCGCTGAATGTGTTTTGGCGGGGGCTACAAGGTGGAGGGGTATATTTAGTCAATAGAATTAGCTTACCACCCAAAGAGGTGTCACGACTTCCGTCGCCGTCAGCTGGGTAGAGACACCATTCAGAGGTATCACAGCAAAATCGGCGACGCCTTGGAAATGCGACGATTCAACTTTACCTCCAACGGCAAAGATGCTTTCTATGATAGTTGTAGGGTCGTCAAAGCCAATCACCAGGAACACCATACCTACGAATCAAGCAAGTAATTACGAGGGATCCAACTCTTTCAACGGCACATGACCATCAAACGGATTGCTGTTGTCCAGTTGTAGGGCGTGGTGTCCAAAATCAACTTTCAATCCATTATTGTTTTAGAACTAACCTTGGAACACGGGACCGATGTCAATAGACGACGAATTACAGCTGTTCGAATCATTGACTGAGGGTCCTGGAGTTTCTGATGGCGGATTTTGAGACAGAGCCTTCGGAGTAGCAGCTAAAGGAACGGTGCTGCAAGGCGTTGGGACGACTGGAGGATTAAGAGTCGAATCATTGAAAGGCCTGTCGACGGGACGGGACTCGGCCTCAGGAGAGTCTAATTGCCGTTCTGGTAACAGAAATATATATCCTGATAATCACATCGTTATTGCAAGAGAATCGCAGACCTAACAAAGAAGAGAGGTTCCGGCACACGAATGGCGTTGCGAGCGTTTACAACTCTCGGAACAGGAGTCGGCAATTCCACGAGTATACCACGCACTCATCGCCATAATTTGTCGGTTAAACAAGGAAAAGAGTACACGTAGCCCACTATCTATTTTCAACGCAGGGACGTGTACTGAGCCGATGCGAAACTAACTAACATTTCGCTATCGCTTTATGATCAAACATTCTGAAACTCGTTTTTGACAAAGTTGAAAACGGGGTGTCCAGTAGGAGGAGAAAATTGGTCAAACTCAATTACATTTTGCATAATTCAACGAAACGAACCCCTGACACCCGAAAAACAACCTCTTCCGAGCAGTACCAGAACGGCCACTTCCAAGAGTCGTTGACGATGGGTATTTTCAATAGAAATGATTACATGGTCTTGGATACAACTGTTCAGTTGCACCGAGACGTTTTTGGTCAGGAATCGACTCTAAAATGAGTGCTATTGGCCAAAGGTTTCACATTACACCCAATACATGTAAGAGTAGGGCAAACTACATACTTCGCACAGGAGCCTTCACGAATAGTTTGCGAGAAGCAGGAGTTGCTTCTTGCGAATCGTTCCTCGGAATTTCAGCGCCAGGAGCAGACTTCAAAAGACTCAAACCCTGTAACGTGACATTATATTAAGGATTTTTCATTGAATAACAAAGTGGAAGTAGGCGAATGTCGACAAATGAGTAATAAAATGTCGAGAGAGGGTTGATAAATTTTCTTAGACACCAGTGCACTTTTGTCATACATACAGATCTCATTTATGATACAAGGGAATGCGCTAAATGTACCAAAATGACTAGCTAGGTACCTTTCTTGGAAGCATTTTCCTCAGAGAAAAATCAAACACTCACTTTGTGACTTAGAGGGGAAGCAGGAGCTACAGGAGCGTTCCTGTTCACATTCGATCTAAAACACAAGTAGGGCTCAGTTGGTGCTGCTGTTTTGAGCCTGATCGAGGCGAGGATCCATTCTACACTGACAACTTGCGGTCTGCAACAATCAAATATGAATCGTGATATAGCTTCGGACGATTTAGCGAATTTAGCTTGAGGCAAAAAGTGTTCGTACTTTTCAGAAAGTTTTTCTATTTCTTTGACTTGATCGGGGAGGAAACTCCCCCATGATGACGTGGCTCAAACGATCGTTGATTTCAGGAAACAGAGTTGCGCCACTGCGATTGATGAGCTTTTTCATCTTGTCTAGTTCCTGAAGGTTAAATCCACCGAGGAACACCTACAATTAGAAAAGAGCAGCGCGGTATAAAAGCTGTTACCAAACAGTTGTGAATTCAATTGTGAATGCCCACTACACTGAACGAACGAAAGAATAATTTCAAGATCGAAGATAAGGTAAATCTGATCTCACCTTGCATCCATCAAGGAATAACCCAGCAGCAGCAGCATCAGTGAGATTAATTTCGTTGATTAATTTTTTATACTCGTGCATTTCTATAAATAAAGATAATTCGAAATGGTCAGAAGTAAGAACATATTATATGCCTGTTCAATCTCACTAACTCAGATAAAATAATAATAACCCTAGTATCATGTAGCCGTTAAATTAATATAAGTAAATTATGACTTTTTTCGGACTCATCAGATGGTTGGGGTGGTAGTTTTGTTCAGAATTAGGAGCAGTATCAACAAGAATGACTGGGAAGGCTGGAAAGACAATTTTGATGCGGAAAAGCAGTAAAACTTACGGGGTTTTGTAGACTGGAGCTTAGAGTCATTCTTATTCGGTTGAGCTTTGATGACGATGCTGTTCATGGTCGAGTTAGTTTCATTGACTGTGCAATTAGCTGAGTCACCACCAAATGGGATGCAAGATACATCATTACTCATAAAACCTGAAAATGAAGGGGTGACCTGGAAAGCTCGCATCGATAGAATACAATTACTGACCAAGTAATAATGAGCTCAGGGGCTCACTTGGAAGCTCGTTGGTGGGTGTGGAGCATTTTGGTCGAGCTGAGACTAAATAATCCTTGCTGTGAAGAGCAGTTCCTTTTTCAGCTGAATCAAAAATCCAATCGGGTCGCAAGCAAGGAATGTCCCAAAGTTGAGCTGCTTGGAATTTCTTGCCGTCTGGCTCACCAATAATCAATGCGGTCGTTTTATGTTGTTCCAAAGCAGTCATGTAAATTCCTCCTGCAACAATACATTTTCTGAGTGAGTACGCTCTCAATGAAGTTGACGAGGACCGGGCATAATTGATTAACGTGAATAATACCGTTGGATTCTACAGTAGCCTGGATCTTCTTCTTTATTGCTTGTGAAAGGTTGCTACAAGAAATACTCATTCCCTTGAAAGGAGGAATTTTGTATTTTTTGAAAGCTGAATCCAATGCTGATAGGTCTTGCGTTTTTGTAACCTCCCAGACGGCTTCAAGCCATTTGCTCGTCATGATTGGGATATTATTTTCTATCGCTTTCTGAAAAATATAAGAAAAAAAGGGTATTGGCACATAAGAAAACGCCATGTTTACACCTAACTGCCATTACTGTTTCTGTAAGGGAACTCTTTGACCCTATACAATACGGTTATTCCTAGGTATTCAAGGCCTTTCTGGTTTTAGCATCCGCCTGTCAAGGATAGGGAAGGCAAGGCCCCGGACACAAAAACTTACACTACATTTGGGGGATCTCCCTTCGTTCGAGACGACGTGGGTGACTGCGGCTGTTAGCTGATCGGTGTAAGTACCGCCCATGTAGCCGACCAAAGTCGCTATTTCTTCCTGAAACCACATAAAAAAAATAAATAAATAAAAAATAAAAATAAAATAAAACGTCAATTAACGATAGAAATTATCAGGATTTGGTGACGAGAAGACATGTGGCAAAATAAAGCCTCTTCAAAAGAAGAGAGATCAAACACTGCATACATTTTAGTACATTTTTATTACGAGTGTAATATTTGTATAATAAGACAATTGAGCTTAAGGGAGGAGCAGGTATCCAGCCTTATTTGTCAGCGCTATTCCAGTTTTTTTTTTCATTAAAGAAAAGAATGAAAAAATAGTAGGTAAATACTATCAAACAACTTGTATTCGTATTACATTGTAAATTAGGTGATCAATTATCAACAGTAATAGCCTATAATTCGCTTACCTTCTTTTGTTTGGAGAAGAGAGAAGAAGTGACGACCAGGCCTCTCATCGCCATGTTAAAAATGGGTGAGTCATTCGACGGTATGGCAACTTCATGTCGTAGACAATAGTCCAAACACTTTGGCCCGACGACTCTGGAACTGCAAAGATGGAAACAGTGCCCCGAATACGACCCTGGAATGGTACTTGGGTCAGAAGATGGAAAAAAACAACGGTATACAGGAGTAACTTACAAGCAGTCCGATGCGGTTAACGATTTAAATACTTGTCCTGCAAATTCTTCCAAAACAAACACAACGTTGGCAGCTTGAGGAGTGTCATCCACTTGTTCTTCGGTGATAGTTTTGGGTTTGAGGTTTGATTCTTGGCAGGCCTAGGGAAAATGGGCAAAATTACCAAAGAGATAGGTCAGAAGTTTAGTTTTTTATAACTGTAATATGATAATATAAAGACCGACATGAAGGATTACATACCAACCCCTAAACAGGATGCGTCTTAACTATCAATTTATATTCTAATCGTTTTAGGGGTAATAAAAGCGTAATTATCCGAGGTCAATGTATAAGTGTAAACGTAAATATATATAAATAGTTCTGATTCAGAAATGATTTCGAAAAATACAGGAAGTGATCAAAGGGCAAGGGGACAGTGAATAGTGAGTAGATAGTTTTACAGGGACAGAGAATTATGCTGGTTGCCAAACGATTTTCTCAGCACTACGGAGTAGATCAGTACGAAACTTCTGTTCCGGTATGCATTTTTGGACGCATAGCAGCTGAAAAAAGTTAGCCTGTTTACCAAACGAACGTTGTGTTAAGCATTTATGAATGGGCTGAAGCAGACACCGCGAAGTTGGAACACCACATTGCACAGAACGCTCACGAAAATTGGATTAACGCAATCGAAGTATGAAAGCTGTATTGATCAATATAAATTGAGTCGTCGAAAAGTGTTTATTCTGGCGGCGAATGTAGACGATTTGTTGATATATATTAATGATCTGAAAGTGAAGGAGGTTTTGAAGAAGAAATTGGAAAAAGATTTAGGGATGGCGAGTCTCGGTTGGAGAATTCGACAGGACAGTTGTGATGTTGAATTTCCTTGTATCAAGAAGACTACATCGATCAGGAATCGGAGGTCCATTACCAGCAGTTGATTGGTTCATTACTATATCTGACAGTTAGTACTCGTCCTGACATAGGTCTGCTGATTGGGAGGCGATTGGAGTCAGCCAGCACGCGGTAGTGCTCAAGAAAAACCAAGCACGTCGATATTTGCCATCGCTTCGTTCGAAAAGTAGTTGAAAATGGAGAGGTCATCATGAAGTGCCTACCAACTAAACAGATGGTTGCTGACGATTTTACTAAGCCCCTACCAAAACCGACTTTCAAGGCTCGGGGGAAGCTGATGGGAGTAGTGCCCGAGAGGGTTTATTGCGACAGGGTACGAGGTCACCAGGTGATCTGAATTATTTGACCTGCTCGTTACAATAATGTCTTAATTCGTGTGTTTTCTACCAAAAGTTGTAAATCAGTTTCCAGAATATTTCTTGGGAATACCTTCCCCCTCGATAATAGTAAGTCAACAGGCTTTCACTGAGAGACAACGACGTGCACAACTAAATTCCCACGGTCCCATAGTGGGACAACAGGATAGGGATACGTATTGTTTAACGCCCCCACACTGGCAAGGCAACAGTTCTAGTTGGGGGTAGGAGTGTCCCTTAACACAGTGTCCCTTGAGTGGGTGGCGAGGCACAGGGGAATTGAGGGCAACGAAAAAGCCCATAAGCTAGCCAGGAGGGGCTCCAAAACCCCCTTTGTGGGGTCCAGAGCCGGCTGTAGGTTTGCCCAAAAGCTCCTTCAGAGCTGCCATCAAGGAGTGGACGTACAAGAAACACACCGACAGATGGCGGAATATTGAGGGACATGTCCACAGTAAGCGTATGGTGGCAGAACCCCATCCATCACTTACCAAGGACCTACTCAGACTTAAACGCGGCGACCTAAGAGCGATAGTTGGCCAACTAACCGGCTTCGCTCCTCTGCGTTTTCATCTGAACCGCATAGGGGTAACACAACCAACAACTCTATGCAGATTCTGTGAGGAAGCAGACGAAACTGCAACTCACATAATCTGCCCAGCACTCACATCCCGCAGATACACCCTCTTTGGGACACAAACCCCAATGAGAACCATAGGCTGCAATAAGTTAGTCCACAACCTAACAACCCTCATCAGGGGACTAGGGCTGTTTGTGGACTAAAGGAATGGGACACCACCAGGCTTCCTCGCTCCGGGCCCCCCATAACCCCTCCTCTAGGTGTCTTTTTACAATCTACCATCTGGGGGTAGGAGACCAGAAAAAGAGCGAATACGAACGTTGTTTTGCTCATTTCATTGGTACCTCGCGGCGCAGCAACGAGTTGGATGAGACCCACTATCAACGATACGATAGATTCGCATATATTTGGATCTGTAGTTCGTATAGCTAGTTGATCAAAGGTTAGTTTCTTGTGAAACACTTGCGGTTAAACCGCATTCCTATTTAATTTTCATTGACCAAAGTTCCTCGAGACGAAAAAAGATCCAAGTTGGGCCTAAAGTGAGTAGAAGACAAAGTTAACGCATTCACTTTGGATTGGGGCCATCTATACTGTAACTGTAAGTCATTAATTCCATGGTAAACTAATTCGGAGAGCACCCACACACTGATCCAACCGATCCCGTACCTACCAGAAAAGCTTTCCGCATATCCTTGCTGCTGGATCCTGCTTCTTGAATGAAGTAGATGACTACTCCTGAGTTCAGCTGCATATTGACTGGAACCTGTTTGCTAGTCAAGGTGAAAACGGAAGATGTAATCAAGAAATCATGGTGAATTTCCATTACAATTGAACATAAATAGCAACACAACACAAGAACCTTCACTCGAGGGCTAAAATTTTATCAACAAAAACTACTCGGAAACGCGGTAAATGTGAGATCAGTCTTTCTTTTCCTGTTCTGGTATCCAATGTAGTTATGACGGACATCAATATAGCATACAGCAACGATTGTGTTGGGTCTTATTTCAACATTATTCACTCCATATTAAAATTAAAATATTGTAGTATTATTGAATAATTTTCATATGAACTAGTTTATTCTGGTCTGAGTCTGCCTGGAGTTAATCAAATTCATCACTTCATCACTAGCGACCCTAACTCTGTCATTCTTTTACTCTTTGCTCTATCTTCTTTTTCCTCTTGAGAATACGACGTCACTAATGTAAAATGAAGCTGAGGTTATGATTGTGAGGCTGTGATTGTGGGCTCGCTGTCGCACTCACAACTCGTTTGTTCATACCTACTGGTTTTTTTTAGGTTGAGGTGTGAGGTCATCCTAGCTTTATCTGCCTTCCAGAATATTGTCCGTAGCTTTGTGAGTCACCTGAATACCTTTGTTTTAGTTTCTTCGTTCAGATTGTTTAGTCTTTCCACGAGGTTGACTCACGAGTACGGTATGATCTGGAACATTCAGTTTGGTACAGCGGGTGGTTAGTGTTCTTGTTCACGACGCATAGCGTTTCCTACTGGATTTGTGTGATATCTCCGATTTGCCTTCGGTAAGTTGTATCCTATTCAAAGACTATTGAAATTTTAAGTAGTCAATACCACCGCAACATGAAATGGAAGTACTAAACCTTCTTGAGATATGAGTGCCCATTGATTCCGTATTCGTATTGTTGCAAGTCGTCGTCATGTATATTCTATTGCTCTGCTTAATTATTTTAGGAATCGTGTGTTCATTCCTCGTAGCGAAGAACTGAGTTTTCTATGTGAGCAGAACCGAAAGCATATGCTCTGTAATTATTGAGCGTGAGAGTGGGGGAGACTTGATGCCATGCAGCCATAGATGGTGTGGACTATGTTTGGAAAGAAGTCGTCTTGTCACCTTTCCATTAGTTGTCGCTTTGCTTGAACAAAAAGTAAATCAGTTTTGTCTGTTAACCGTTCAGTTAACAATGACACAAAAATCAACCTACGGCAAGCGTTATGTGCCCAACCTTACAGCATGTTCATGTGCTGGGTACATAATTTATAGTCAAGTGGTAATTTAAAAGCACACTTCACATTTCAGAAAAAAAATCTGCCATTACATTGTAGAAGGAAAAAATTTTCTAGGTCGGTTTATTTGTACAAAAATTACCATAAATTGGGGGTTATTTCGATACTGTGAAACCGCCTTATGGATTCGATTGCTCCTACAGTTGAAGCCCATTTTGCCACCACCATATTGAAGGAACATTTTGACACAAGTTGCGTTCAGCGAGCTAGAGTTACGCCTCGAAGCATTCTGCGTACGAACAAGAAAAATTTCAAATTAGTTTCGACCGGGTACAAAATTTACGCCTCAGTTAATTTTTCGGAGAATTCGTCTGCTCGTTTTTGTTCGCCCCAGTTATCCTAATGACGTTCTAATCTCCTTTATGGCATGATATCGTTTGTATCTCTCCTCATTAAACAAATAATCCTCTGGTCGGAGTAATTTACTCACACCCATGTACCGCCCGAGCGTGGTACCACAATCAAAGAACGTTCAAAACGTTTTAATTTGTAGTAAACCAATTAGAAAATTTCTCTTTAAAAAATTATAAAGAATTTGAAAACAAATCTTGGGAACAGTGTGAGAGAGAAAAGTGCTGTAAGTAAAGTACCAGAATAATTCGGCACATATTTTCATTTTCATTTTCAGCTGACATA
>CM033998.1:31034214-31049489 GCA_019603395.1 Cyrtorhinus lividipennis | reverse complement strand
TTCCTTCACCTTTATTCTTTTGGGTGAACTACTATTCTATACTGGGCTTAATATTGAAATTTACCTAGGTCTAATAAACGTCTCGCCAATCTGGGTTCTTGGAATCCACAATCATAGTCTGTTATTCCTCGAACCAGGAGAATGGAGGCTCATTCCAATCGATTCAGCGTCCAAAATTTATTAGAAAATGATACTTCACACGCCTAGGTATCATAAATCTCGAAAATCCACGTTCAAAATAGGAAGATAGGTGCGTATTTTGATCCATAACCTCTACTGTTGGACGGCAATCAACCCAGCACCCGTCTCATCGGATTCAGCGTCCACAATTTAGTCGAAAATAAAACTCTACAAGCCTAGATCGCCGAAAATATCGAAAATCCAACCCCCGAGTTTGGTCTGATCGGGCTGAAAAGTTTCGAACAACAACTAGATCCGGAAAGGGATCCTAGATCAGATTTCAAATTTTGGCGGACGGACACTGTACCTTTTCTATGCGTGTAGGATATAATTTTCGACTAAATTTTGGACGCTGAATCCAACGAGTTGGGTCCCGGAACGATTGACGCCCACCGGAAGATGTTATGGGTCAAAATGGGTATTTATCTACCTATTTCGAATGTGTTTTCGAGATTTCTGGTACCTAGGCGTGTGGGGTATCATTTTTCACTAAATTTTGGACGCTGAATTGTTCGAAGGAGTCCCTCCTTGGTTCTGAACGAGGTTTTTATCTAGACATCATGAAATATCTAGAAAAAACAATTTTGGGGCAATTCGGAGATGATAACCCTTATGACCTTGGGGCCATGATTGCGTAAGTATTATTTCAAGAAAACAACAGAAAATTTGAGGTACAATTGTAGATATGGCTTATACTGCGAACAACGTAAGGAGAACAATATTGATTTATCATTTCACTTTGGCATTTATTAGAGAAGCTCATCATCTTGTCATGATTGTTTTATTTGCAAGTGCATCTTCAGATTGTACATTTGAAATGGCACCTGAACCAGAATCAATCGCATACTTAGAGCCTAATTAATATTGAATCTCACAAAATAATTCATGATTGCTCCTAAGTACTTTGGCCCTGCTCGATAATGCCGGTGGAATAGCTGAAGTGAGCCATTTAAACGGTTGAAACCAGGGGGGCTTCTAATAAATAATGAGAACTCCACGTGATTGTTATGACCTTGAAAAACAGCCCTCGTAGGTAATATTTTACCAGAGTATCTAAACTGATATTGCCAAGCGATCGTCCCCGATTGGCAAGAGTGATTCCTTCTTCATCAGCGCACCCTGACACACCCAAGGTGATTTTCTCCCTCATTTATCGAGCTTTCTGTCACCAATCTCTACACGAATTTGTTCCACCGACTGCGTTTGTTCCAAACGAGCAATTTTTCCGCACCCCCGCATGCGGTTTGCGAGAGAGAATTGATAAACACGGAAAAATATGGTTTTCCTCCTTTCCATCCCGCGTGAAGAATATCGTGCGAGCTGACAGCCGACGTGAGCGATCTTCAAAATGTACTGACGTCAGAAGCCTCTTTCTATAAATAATATATGCGCCATTGTCTTTCCACCTTCTTTTCCCGGGTTCCACGAACACCCCCCGAGAGATGAGGAATTACGACTCGGTCTATCTCTGAAATACCTTCAAGCACATGTGGAAGGGTTGGGTCTCTTTCCCAGGGTTGAAAGCTTCAATACGCCGTCTGTGGTTTGAAGAACCTAACCTCTTTGGAGGCCCACCATCCGAGCTCTGCTAGTTTCCCATTACTGAACCTCACGGACTTAGCCAGGGTGTCGAATGGCTCTTTTCACGTTTTGCCAGGATTAGGGCTGATCGTGCACGGCAATTGAAACGCGGGTACTCGAAGGGGTTGTAACTTGAGCCCGGAATACGGCCCTAATGGACATGTTACAAAAGAAAGATCCCTTTTCTTGCTCTGATATTTATAAATTAGCCCATAATCCCAAAATGAGGCTTTTCAAAAGAAATTTGACACGTGGTATTATGAGGGACGTTTTATCACCACATTATTGAAGAGTATTTGTACCTACAGTCGACTGACTGACGGATTTATCTACAAATCTGTACATTTTTGGGCCTATCGCGGCCCACTGCAACAAGCATATAGATCATGTATTACATTAATCTATTTCGGTGTCAGGCGAACTAGAAACATAGTTCACAAATATTCCTCGGACCAGGCTCAAAGAGACTCATTTCATCAATATGGGGAAATGGAGAAAACAGTGGGTGTGGCGGGTCCCGGACCCATTCCAATCGATTCAGGGTCCTAAATTTAGTGGAAAATGATACCCCACACGCCTAGGTACCAGAAATCCCGAAAACACATATACAAAATGGGTGGATACATACTAGGGTGGGTCGAAAAAAATCGATATTTTTTTTTCGAATCGTAATACCGCGGAAAAGTTGCTAAATGGTATGACTAAAAAGGGGAAAAAATATTAGAATTATCGGATGTTATCTTCCGTTCGCGCATAAGCTCTAAAGTTTTGAAAAAAAATAATTTTTTTTTGAAAATTTTTAACAATTTTTTTTAACGATATTTAATATGTAATAGTGAAAAATTTCATCTACGACACACCAATAAAGTAATATAAAAATACCGGTATTGCACTTCAACATCTTCCGTTCGCGCATGGACATCCAAATATAGCCAAAATACAAGAAAATCGGATTTTTGTCCTATTTTCTTTTCATGTATAGTTACAGATATCAATAATGTAATACCTAATATCTGATTATACATGTTCTGATAGTTAAAGAAAAAAAATTCAGACGTAATTAGGCTTGGTTTTTCGATCGCGCACAGCGATACAAAACTTACTGTCAGCGCCACTAGCGGGTCAACGGCCCACGCCGCGTCACGTGATACCCCCTCTTTTCGGATCGTAATACCGCGGAAAAGTTGCTAAATGGTATGACCAAATAGGGGAAAAAATATTAAAATTATCGGATGTTATCTTCCGTTCGCGCATAAGCTCTAAAGTTTTGAAAAAAAATAATTTTTTTTTGAAAATTTTTAACAATTTTTTTTAACGATATTTAATATGTAATAGTGAAAAATTTCATCTACGACACACCAATAAAGTAATATAAAAATACCGGTATTGCACTTCAACATCTTCCGTTCGCGCATGGACATCCAAATATAGCCAAAATACAAGAAAATCGGATTTTTGTCCTATTTTCTTTTCATGTATAGTTACAGATATCAATAATGTAATACCTAATATCTGATTATACATGTTCTGATAGTTAAAGAAAAAAAATTCAGACGTAATTAGGCTTGGTTTTTCGATCGCGCACAGCGATACAAAACTTACTGTCAGCGCCACTAGCGGGTCAACGGCCTACGCCGCGTCACGTGATACCCCCTCTTTTCGGATCGTAATACCGCGGAAAAGTTGCTAAATGGTATGACCAAATAGGGGAAAAAATATTAAAATTATCGGATGTTATCTTCCGTTCGCGCATGAGCTCTAAAGTTTGATTAAATTTTGAGAAAATTAAATTTTTTTGGAAATTTTTAATATTTTTTTTTATTACGATATTTAATATGTAATAGGAAAAAATGTCATCTACGACACACTAATGAATTAATATAATAATACTGGTATTGAGTTTTAACATCTTCTTTATCAATCAGGGATCCAGGACCTTTGTCTCACTCCAGGTGGCTAACAACAGCTAACCGTGCTTTAAGACTCTACATTAGTCAAGAAAATCCAACTGCTGAGTTCCAGGAAATAGTAATATCCATTCTGAAGTCATATATGCCGATGTGGTTTTGTATTAAGAAGACCAAACTTTTTACTGATGGCCCTAAGCTCGTGCACCAATGTATTGAAACCTCAAGATATCTTAAAGATGAACTCAAAGCTGTAATTGACCCAGTTATAGAGAGAAATGGGTTCTTTGCGCATCCAGAACATGTGTGTCGTAGATGACATTTTTCCCTATTACATATTAAATATCGTGATAAAAAAAAATATTAAAAATTTCCAAAAAAATTTAATTTTTTCAAAATTTAATCAAACTTTAGAGCTCATGCGCGAACGGAAGATAACATCCGATAATTTTAATATTTTTTCCCCTATTTAGTCATACCATTTAGCAACTTTTCCGCGGTATTACGATCCGAAAAGAGGGGGTATCACGTGACGCGGCGTGGGCCGTTGACCCGCTAGTGGCGCTGACAGTAAGTTTTGTATCGCTGTGCGCGATCGAAAAACCAAGCCTAATTACGTCTGAATTTTTTTTCTTTAACTATTAGAACATGTATAATCAGATATTAGGTATTACATTATTGATATCTGTAACTATACATGAAAAGAAAATAGGACAAAAATCCGATTTTCTTGTATTTTGGCTATATTTGGATGTCCATGCGCGAACGGAAGATGTTGAAGTGCAATACCGGTATTTTTATATTACTTTATTGGTGTGTCGTAGATGAAATTTTTCACTATTACATATTAAATATCGTTAAAAAAAATTGTTAAAAATTTTCAAAAAAAAATTATTTTTTTTCAAAACTTTAGAGCTTATGCGCGAACGGAAGATAACATCCGATAATTTTAATATTTTTTCCCCTTTTTAGTCATACCATTTAGCAACTTTTCCGCGGTATTACGATCCGAAAAAAAAATATCGATTTTTTTCGACCCACCCTAATACATACCCATTTTGACCCATAACTTCTTCCGGTGGGTGCTTATCGTTCTGGGACCCATTTTATTGGATTCAGCGTCCAAAAGTTCGTGGAAAATGATGCCCCACACGCCAAGGTACCAGAAATCCCGAAAACACATATTCAAAATGGTTAATGTATACCCAATTTCACCCATAACTTCTTCCAGTGGGTGCCGATCGCTCTGGGACCTATTTCATTGGATTCAGCGTCCAAAATTTAGTGGAAAATGATACCCCACTCGCCTAGATCGCCCAAAATCTCGAAAATCCATTTTTCAAAAAACACATTTTCACCCCTACCCCACCCAAATTTGGTCCGATCGGGCAGAAAAGTTTGAAGGACCGTCCTAGGCCGGTATCAGACCCCTGACCCAAATTTCAGATTTTTAGAAAATTTTCTACTACCAAAAACAGCGTGGACGGCGGACGGACATTGACCTTTTGGTTGGTTATTCCTTGAATAATCAACCTATGTTTTCATGATAATGGTCAACCTCTCCGATTCGGCTCAAAATTTTTTTCTGGACGTTTCATGATGTCCTGATCAAAAAAGGTCGATGTCCGTCCGCCGTCCGCCGTCCACGCTGTTTTTGGTAGTAGTAGAAAATTTTCTAAAAATCTGAAATTTGGGTCAGGGGTCTGTTCCCGGCCTAGGACGGTCCTCCAAGCTTTTCAGCCCGATCGGACCAAATTTGGGCGGGGTAGGGGTCAAAATGTGTTTTTTGAAAAATGAATTTTCGAGATTTTGGGCGATCTAGGCGAGTGGGGTATCATTTTTCACTAAATTTTGGACGCTGAATCCAATGAAATGGGTCCCAGAACGATCGGCAGCCACTGGAAGAAGTTATGGGTCAAATTGGGTATATATTACCCATTTTGAATATGTGTTTTTGAGATTTCTGGAACCTAGGCGTGTGGGGTATCATTTTCCGCTAAATCTTGGGCGCTAATTCCAATGAAGTGGGTCCCAGAACGATTGGCACCAACTGGAAGAAGTTATGGGTCAAATAGGGTATATATTACTCATTTTGAATATGTGTTTATGAGATTTCTGGTACCTGGGCGTGTGGGGTATCATTTTCCACTAATCATGGACACTGAATCGATTGGAATGGGTCTGGGACCCGCCGCACCCACCGTTTTCCCCATTTGCCCTATGTTTTGGTTGGTTATTCCTTGAATAATCAACCTATGTTTTCATGCAAATGGTCAACCTCTCCGATTCGGCTCAAAATTTTTTTCTGGACGTTTCATGATGTCCTGATCAAAAAAGATCAATGTCCGTCCGCCGTACGCCGTACGCCGTCCGCCGTCCACGCCGTTTTTGGTAGTAGAAAATTTTCTAAAAATCTAAAATTTGGGTCAGGGGTCTGTTCCCGGCCTAGGACGGTCCTCCAAGCTTTTCAGCCCGATCGGACCAAATTTGGGCGGGGTAGGGGTCAAAATGTGTTTTTTGAAAAATGGATTTTCGAGATTTTGGGCGATTTAAGCGAGTGGGGTATCATTTTCCACTAAATTATGGACGCTGAATCCAATGAAATGGGTCCCAAAACGATCGGCACCCTCTGGAAGAAGTTATGGGTCAAATTGGGTATATATTACCCATTTTGAATATGTGTTTTTGAGATTTCTGGAACCTAGGCGTGTGGGGTATCATTTTCCGCTAAATCTTGGACGCTAATTTCAATGAAGTGGGTCCCGGAACGATTGGCACCCTCTGGAAGAAGTTATGGGTCAAATTGGGTATATATTACCCATTTTGAATATGCGTTTTCGAGATTTCCGGTACCTGGGCGTGTGGGGTATCATTTTCTACCAAATTCTGGATCCTGAATCGATTGGAATAGGTCTGGGACCCGCCGCACCCACTGTTTCCCCATTTCCCCCATGTTGAAGAAATGAGTCTCCATGCGCCTGGTCCGAGGAATAACCAACCCCTGTGTAAGAATTTGCAGCGTTTTTAAATCAGTTTCCATGCGCCTGGTCCGAGGAATAACCAACCCCTGTGTAAGAATTTGCAGCGTTTTTTGATCCAGACACCATGAAACGTCCAGAAAAAAATTTTGAGCCGAATCGGAGAGGTTGACCATTAGCATGAAAACATAGGTTGATTATTTAAGGAATAACCAACCAAAATGGTCAATGTCCTTCCCCCGTTCACTGTACGCCGTCCGCCGTCCACGCTGTTTTTGGTAGTAGAAAATTTTCTAAAAATCTGAAATTTGGGTCAGGGGTCTGTTCCCGTCGTAGGACGATCCTCGAAACTTTTCAGCCCGATCGGACCAAATTTGGGCGGAGTAGGGGTCAAAATGTGAATTTTGAAAAATGGATTTTCGAGATTTTGGGCGATTTAGGCGAGTTGGGTATCATTTTCCACTAAATTTTGGACGCTGAATCCAATGAAATGGGTGCCAGAATGATTGGCACCCACTGGAAGAAGTTATGGGTCAAATTGGGTATATATTACCCATTTTGAATATGTGTTTTCGGGATTTCTGGTACCTGGGCGTGTTGGGTATCATTTTCCACTAAATCATGGACACTGAATCGATTGGAATGGGTCCGGGACCCGCCACACCCACTGTTTTCCCCATTTCCCCCATGTTAAAGAAATGAGTCTCCATACGCCTGGTCCAAGGAATAACCAAAATGTCCGCCGTCCGCCTGACAAAGAAGCAGCTAAGACAAAACATAAATGAATCGATCGACATCTGAACTATTTCGGCTAAACTAATGAACCTCAATTCAGTTGAGTAGGTAATCTTCGGAAATCGATAGGATGGATAGTTGTGTCATTATTAATCCAGAGCGTACTTATCAAACACTGTTCTGGTAGCTGCGACCTGTTTGCTACCAAACGAGGTTGTTTACGTCGTAAATATTTGTCAAAATTCTTTCCAGAAAAATTTTGATTTACTTTACAACGTGATGAGATTACCGGAATAATCTTGTGGTTGAACTGAGTCTTTGGAGAGGACACATCATCACCCTCATAAATCCTCGTTTTAATTGTCATAAATTTCTGAGAAGCGGCAAGACTATTATCGTCACAAATTCAGAAAGTGGAAGGGGATCTCGAACAGTAAAAAGAAGTGTTGAGTGCGGTAGGAAGATTCGATTCGTACGCGGGAATTTCGTTGGTGTTTTACTAGGAATCATGAACACAATGCAGAGATCCTTCGTGTACGGAGTTCATTCAATTACAAAGTTAGTTTCAACTCTTTGATTGTTTGTCTTGGAGTAATAGAACTAACCGCGAGTTCCTACTGGAGTCAAACACTCTCGCCAAAGTGAGATCACTCTCAAGTTAACGGCGCTGTTGCTAAGTCGCAATAAATATTTCACGGGTTCCTAGCTGGTTTGAGAAGCGCTCGAAAGTAAAGTGGAGTTGAGAAAAGTGAGATCCTGAGAAGGGTGTCGATATTAACCGACTTCACATAATACAAGTCGCAATATTTCCCAAAACTATTTTATTTTTGGTTCAAACGATGACACCGGTAAGAGCGACTTGTGGATGACAGGGCGAATTAAAGCTTCAGCAGCAGCTTCAATCAGAGCCAGTAACACAAAAATTTGGTTTGTATATATCAGAAGAAAGTGGAGGGAGCAAGACCCGGATTTGTAGATTTTTGTTCACTAAAGCCCGGCTTACACGCTCCGATATACGTTTAACAGCGATTTCTCGGCGTTGAGATTGAAATCTAAATTGTCCCGACAAATCGATGTAGTGGAGTACTGACCACACGCTTTGATAAATCGTAGCGATTTCTTGAGTCATCAGGCATTGACCTCATTTGAAGGAAGTACCGTTGACGTCGGTGCTTGTAGTATGTTTGGTGAAAAACGCTGCAAATTCTTACACACGGGTTGGTTATTCCTCCGACCAGGCGCATGGAGACTCATTTCTTCAACGTGGGGAAAATGGGGGAAACAGTGGGTGTGGTGGGTCCCGGACCCATTCCAATCGATTCAGGGTACAAAATTTAGTGGAAAATGATACCCAACACGCCTAGGTTCCAGGAATCTCGAAAACACATATTCAAAATGGGTAATATACACCCAATTTGACCCATAACTTCTTCCAGTGGGTGCCAATCGATCCGGGACCCATTTCATTGGATTCAGCGTCCAAAATATAGTGGAAAATGATACCCCACACGCCTAGGTACCAGAAATCCCAAAAACACATTCGAAATGGGTAGATAGATACCCAATTTGACCAATAACTTCTTCCAGTGAGTGCCAATCGTTCTGTGACCAATTTCATTGGATTCGGCGTCCAAAATTTAACGGAAAATGACACCCCACTTCCCCTGGATCGCCCATAATATCAAAAATCCATTTTTCAAAAAACACATTTTGACCCCTACTCTGCCAAAATTTGGTCCGATCGGGTTGAAAAGTTTTGAGGACCAACTAGAGCCGGAAACGGGTCCCTGAAAAATATTTAAGATTTTTAGAAACTTTTCTACTGCCAAAAACGGCGCGGACGGCGGACGGACATTTGACTTTTTGAAGAAATGAGTCTCCATGCGCCTGGTCCGAGGATTTGATCTAGAAACCATGAAACGCCCAAAAATTTTGAGCCAAAAAAATGTATGCGATGGATTCAACTCGGTATTTTCGACGAGCTCAATAATAAACTAAGTATTTTTTATTTCTGTCGTAACATGTTTTGTTCCCTACAAGCCATAAACAAGGCAAACTGCGGTAAAGTTCAATAAACTTACTCAAAAAATCTTGAGAAGGGAGGGATGTTTTTTGAAAAAAATTGAGATTTTTGGCGATTTAGACGTTCGGGGTATGCGCTTAATCAATTATTGAAATGGGTCCCGAACCAATGGGTACAAGTCAAGTTAGGTGCTTATTTACCCATTTCTAAAGTGTTTCTGGATTTTTGGGTACATAGACGCTTGGGGTACAATTTTACACTGAACTTTGGACGCTGAATCGATTGGAATAAGTTCACGACACTCCCCACTAATTACACTTAGTGGAAAACTAATCCCTTCTTCGTGTTTCGTGAACGCCGCATATCTTCTTTATGCTCCGTTCTCGGAAAGGTTATCTTTCGTTGTCTTCGCTTCAAAGGTACTTATCGCATAATTTGTGGTCAGCTGAGTTAGCGAATTTTTCATTCTCTATTAAAACTAGGTTTTCGTATTTTTAGTTCTTGATCTAATAGTTTGCAGTAGTACTTTGTCGCGTTCCGATCGAATTGCTGCATATCCACTTCATTCTCACTCTCCTCCTCTTTGTATAAAATTGGTTCTCCCTCTCTTCCTAGGCGCTCCAGTTCATCCATGATGTCTTTATTACCCCAAAAATGGTTTGACGTTTTCACCATCTAGAAAAAAGTGCACCGAAACAAACTGAATACCTACCCCAGAACATCGAGAAAGAAAAAATATTGCTTGAATAACCGTTGGCGCACCCCTACCAGGTTTTTCTAGAAACTAAGAAACTTGGACAATGTTACTTAAGAGATTTAGCGCCGTCGACCACCCAGGGACAACTGAAAAGGAGGCTACTGAGGTCCATGATTTTTGGCAATGGTTGCCCCCCTCTATCAAACAAAATGTAGCCATGGGGTGTCCGGGCACCCCATTTTGTGTTGTTAGGGTTAACAAATTTGGTCACTTCCCAAAAGTATTCCGCTAAAAATAATCTTTGGTCATGAATATTTGCGTGGGTACTGATCCTGCCATTTACAATGATTCAACGTCAACGTTTGTCTTTGCAGGAACAAATCGGTTAAGGATCAAAGCCCGTTTTCCGGAGTTATTTCCGAGCTCAAGAAACGCGAGGAAGCCCTGAGCACAGATGTCGCCACGTTGAGAGCACAAATAGAATTGGCCAGTTTGGATATAACCGAAGCCCAGTAAGTTCATTCAAACCCAATTGAAGATTAGAATACTAATATTTCAGGTATAAACAGCTGAGAAAAAATCAGTGGACTACAAAACAGAAATGTGACACAAAGAGCTAAGTACGGTCGTGTTTAGAAAAGAGATGTCGGAAGAGAGTAGTTTTTACAGAAGAGAGGGGCGAGGACAAAATATCAATGAAAGGAGGAGACGTAAAGAAGAGGTTCACAAGGCGAGGGGTGCGGCACGTTGGACGATTGTAAAGGTGGCTGAGAGAGGGATGGTAAAAGGTGTGCCAGAACGTGAAGCAGGACGAGGCACAAGGAAGCCAACAAGAGCGAGGAGATCTGGTGAATATACCCTGAGAGCAAGCCATGGAGGAATGAGATGTCGGAACAGATGCAACGATCCTGGGGAGACAGTTGAAGCGGCGGGCAAGCTCGTATAATCCATGCTCTCGTAGGGAATGGAAAGCTTATAAGCCAGGAGACGGAGGAACGCTCTGAAGACTCGCTCGATTTGTGGCAGTCATAGTGAGGGCTGCAGATCACTGACGCATACTCCAGGATGGGCTGTACGAGTCTTGTAGAGCGGCACTATGGCTGATGATCGTGAAAAGTCTCTGTTGCTCCTCTTCACAAATCCCAGCAGACGCATATCGCGGGATGCCACCTGCGCAATGTGATCTGAGAAAGAGAGCCGGGAAGCCAGGTGCACGCCGAAGTCGACAATGCCCTGCTTGCAGGATAGAATCACTCTGTTGATCGAGTAGGGGTGGTCAACTGGAGAGTGAGATAGGTGGAATGGGTTGTGTTCAGAGCCAGACCAGTGTGGTCACATCGTAGAGACCTGGTGTCAAGGTTCCGCTGGAGGAGAAGGCAGTCCTTGGGGTCACCAATGGATTTGAAGATCATCAGGTCATCTGCGTATATCAGGAACTTAGTGCAACGAAGGGAGGAGGCAAAGTTCTCACCAAGCTGGAAGCTCAAAAGGGCAGTCAGCAATGTAGATTATAAGCATGAGACCGGAGACATGGGTTATAGGCACTTGGCAGAAGGTCTTCTGTTTGCCGTAGCTGCTCAGATAATGTTCCAAAGCATTGATTAGTAGAAACCCCTCCAATGTTTTCATAAGGGCAATATATAAGAATCACCAACAAGAAGTGCTAGATGGTAGAAAGTCTACCATCTTATGTAGCCCAAGGTGTCCCAACATTGTCAATCTGCCACCTCAAATCAAAAGTAAATAAACTAAGTTAGATCTTATTTGCTCAGAACCAACTTCCGAGAGTGATAAAACAAAATTGACGTTTTTATCAGACATTATTGTCAGGTTTCTCGCAAATCGCCTGCCAAAATCTCTTCAAGCAAATACATTTTTCACGATAAATTTCTCATCTGTAGGAACTGATTTTTCGATTTTGTATTACAGAAAACGACTCCGACAATCTGAAAAAGACTTCGCTGAAGCCAAAGCGAATTTATTTGTCAAAGAAGAGAGAAAAGAGCAACTAACTGCACTCTTGTGTGAGCTACTGAAGCAAAATGAACTCGAAAAAGCTCAAACCATCAGCGACCTCGTAGGGAAATTAGAACTTCCACCATGTCCTTCGAAAATAATGGTAGGATGAAGCATATCAATACAATAAAACGAGAAACATGGCAGTAGAAAGCTTAAAAGAGATTAACGAGCACGCATCAGGCCAATTCTATTTCATTTTCAAAACGTTCGCTGCGAGTCACGCGCTCAGCGCGTGAGCTATGTTCCAATCTGTGTGCGTCGCACGCGCCTGGCGCGTGAAGGCAGCCTTCATTTCAGATCGCTCCTCCAGTATACCAGAAAGTCAAATGGAATATATTTCCACTTCCCGCGCCAGCTTTGAACCCTCTGAAGGTACTGTAAACGTCAAAGTCAGCTGGGGCGTTGCTAAGATGCAAAAAATATGTCCGAAATAGGGGACTGGTTTGGAATTTTCTTTCCATTTTGCATCGTTTTCAGTGTTCCCGCCTCAAGATTTCTTTCAGTGCTTCGCTTTAGTACACGAAATACTTCGGTGCAAGTAGTTTACTCCAAGGTAAATATCTCATACTATAGCCGCACTGGGTAAGGAGCTCGCCTCGAATCTCATTCCACATGCGGCGCACTCACCTGGCGCGTTCCTGTTTCAGATGACTCCCGCACAGCTGCTCAAACGAGCTCAACAATTCCGCAGCGAACGTGTTAAATAATATAAAACTAAAAGTTCATATTTAGCTTTTGGGAACGTATTACCCCAAAGATACGGTTACACTTTCATTAGTATGAATCTTCTGTTAGTCGACAAACTCTCTACAAATTCAAGTTTTAAAAACCCCAAGTCAGAGGCCTGCTTCGTGCATTGCCTTCGGATGTCAAATGTATGCTTAAATAAGTGATTTGAGTATAATTATGAGCAATTTTTATTTTAGGCGAAATCACAAGAGGAATTGGAGCAACAGAATCAGTCTGATACTAATGAGGGAAAACCAGCGGTTGAAAAAGATACCTAAATGAAGAAATGTACTGTATGTAACAATCACAAGACAAATATTCTGAAATACAAGTAATTTATTTATCGAGTTCACAATTCATTCAGTACTAACGGTCGATACATCCTCCAAAATTAACTGGAAAGCAGATTATGTCATTATGACCCCAGAATAGCTTGAACAGCAGGGCCTGATATTGTTTTAAACTCAAAAAGTACACACAAAAGAACACTTATCATATATTTTAACGAAATTGTTTGTTTTCAAAATAAGTTTGGTGTTTATTGACGGAATAAAAATCCTGAGATTCCTCTCATTCTCACCCATTCCTTGAATATCTTCACTTTTTGTCGAACTTTTATGGGTCATAGCTTTGTAGTCCAGCACAATAAATATCAATATAAAGGGAAGGAAAAACATCGTGTACGGTCAGCATTGCCATACGCCTCATCAAGTTGAATCTTTGTATACACTAATCGTCAATAGGCATTTCGACTGTATTATGTACTGTATTCAATATTATGTACAATGGCATATACATTTCCTCATTTATCTTGCCTTCTTTACATCACACAATAAGAAATTCTTATTTTTGTTGACAGATTAGCAATAATGTCGTTATCTTTACGAATACAATGACAACGTAAAGACACATTTCTTATAAATAAGTAAATTATTTACACTTTACACTCTTCGTGGTAGGCTTCGAGCAAGCGGAAGTCTCTCCAAGTTGGGGGTAAGGCACTGTGCAGATGATTTCCACAGCGTTTGCAAGGTTCACTAAACAGTGTTATGTAACTGTGAAGCCACGTCTGAAAATAAATGTAAAAATTAACAGAGTATGTAAAGGTAAAACGCTGCAAATTATATCACAGGGGTGGGTTATTCCTCGGACCAGGCGCATGGAGACTCATTTCAATCAATTCAGCGTCCATAACCTCTTCCGGTGGGTGCCAATTGTCCCAAACTATTGCATTCAGCGCCCAAAATTTAGTGGGAAATGATACCCTACACGTATTGATAGCCGAAAATCTCAAAAATTAATTTTTCACCAAATTTCAAATTTGGTGAAAAGTTTTGAGGACTAACTACAGCCAGAAACGGGCCTCTGACCAAAATTTTTGTCAAAATATATACCTATTTCGAAAAATTGATGTTATTGGCAATCTAGGCGTGTGGGGTATCATTTGGTATTTTCTTTTCTTATTGTACAGTCGATTGTTGTATCTGTGGTTCTTAATATTGAGGTTAAGGTTAGTCATAAGGTTATAAGGCAGCTCTCTATCCCAAGCAAGATCTTGTTGCTATACCAAATGTGGGAACTATTGAATGGAATAGGCCAAATAAAAAGTATTCTAAACTGAATACGCACTGACTAGGTGATCTGTAAAGTTATAATCTTGTAGGTACACATTCTTCTGCTACCCGAGATCAAGCAGTACGGTCATGTTCATTTTACAACGCAGATATTTAATTGAGTAATGCCTAGTTTCGCCTTGCATCGATACCGGTAGAATGAGGACTGTGGACTGCAGTGAAAATGAGATTAATATTTTCTCATTTGAGGTAGATCTTGAATTCCACTTCTAATAATTCCTTGTTATTATATATGATATATTAACTTTGTGAATCCTTCCTTGGGGTTATCAGCAGTTTGAGCAAATGGAAAAGCTGTTAAAATATTTTGTCAAAAGAACATGAGAATACCAATGAACACGCAAGACTATTTTGTGTACCGAGAGCTAGGCCTAAACAAGATATTTGTACACACGTTTGGTCTTCTCCTTCGGTAACTTGAAAAAAGTTGCCAATATGAGCCCAGAAAGACTACCTAATTTCGTTGCGAAGAGGTGTGCAGGACTTGGGGTGGGATGAGTGAGGGCATGGGCCGGACTGTGGGGCAAGTTATGGATGAAAACGCGAATTTCTCAACGTTAGAGGAAAATTGTGCAGTGCGGCGATATCACTCCTAGACAAAATGGAAAGTTATTGAGAAGGAGCAAATTGCTGAGCGAGCGAGGAACTCGGCCCATCACTGTCTGTAGGCAGCCTTGACCATGACCAAACAAGTTATCTTGTTTGGAATCTGGATTCAGGCGATCAGTTTTGTGGTAAGCAACATCACGAGGGCTAGGAGCAAAATGCTCAACTTGAACACCATGCCGTGCA
>CM033998.1:31004981-31034189 GCA_019603395.1 Cyrtorhinus lividipennis | reverse complement strand
ACTAAGAAAAAAACGTGATAAGGTGATAACAGAACTGAGGTGTGCAAAAAAAATCGCTTGGTGGCGCTAGTTGGGGGTTAGCCATATCTATCCCCAGCCTCCTGGATAATCAAGGTTAGCCTGCCCATCATGTGGGCTGATCACTATGGCATGTGGAGCCTCCTGTCTGACGATTCAAGCTGGGTTTACATGGATGCGGTTTCTCCGTTAGCGGCAACTGCGGTAGAATGGTGGGGGAAATACGTTTTGAGTTTGGGATTCACATGGATGCGGTGCGGCAGCGCCGTTCGTGGAGCTGATTAGTGGCAAATCGGAGATACAACAAAATGAGATAACATGAACGACAAAAACAGCTGGGAGAGCTGCGCCGAGACCCACTGCGCATGCGTTACTGCGGCAAATATCAAAATGATTTGATGTATACAGACCGCTTCAAAAGTTCACCTGCGGCAGTTGTGATAGACCCGTGGAGCCAATCAATCAATCGTGCCGCCCAACGGACCAACGGATAATCCGCGTCCATGTGAACCCAGCTTTAGTATCGAACCTCTTTATGATCCACAAATTGAATCATGTGCTATCTGAGAGCTGCTCACAACATGGCGCTGGTGGGTGACTCATCCTCCTCCACACTGCTGTAGAGGTTACCCAAATCTACGAGAATTCCTTCATTGACTACCAAATAAAATGTGCTACATGTATTCACTATTGAATGGCTGAAACACAATTGATGGCTTTTAATTCGTTTTTATCTCCGATTCCAATAAAATTTATTGTTCATAGAAAGCTACGGTTCTGTTCCCCTCATTGGATAATTATTTCATTCTTCCGACCAGTACAGATCCTTTCAACGATAATATTGCCCAGAGTGGCGTTTCCTCTCGTGTGAACCATATGGGGCGAGCGTATCCTGAGGATCGGAGCAGATTGAATGCCGGCTACTTGATCACGGACCGTATAGTTTCCATCTTCAGGCCTTCCGTAACGCCCTGAGCCTCACCGTGGCCGTATACGGGAGAGGGAAATCACTTTATCGTCGGGGAATAATACCGAATGGAAAACCTTCAGCCCTCTTTGAATTGCGACACTGTCATGTCTAACCGCTTTCGGCGGGACAGTTCCACGTTTTAGCATGTTTTACGCCACAATCAATAGTGAGATGTCCTGTCCTGTCTTTGAAATACAAAAACGCTGCAAATTCGTTTACAGAGTTGGTTATTCATCGGACCAATCGTTCCAAGAAACATCTCATTAGATTCAGCGTCCAAAATTTAGTGGAAAATGATACCGAAAATCCATTTTCGAAATACACATTTTGACCTCTACCTCCCTCAAATTTGGTCCGATCGGGCTGGAAAGTTTCTAGCTATTATAGTTGTATTTAGAGATTAAAAAATTCCTATGTCGCCAGGCTCGCGGTGGTAGGCAAAGACAAGACCAGTCCGGGTCATTCAGGACCCCAATCAGCTCCTCCCGAGTCAGTGAAGCCCTGCCATAACATCTGTGCAAGTATCCCAAAATCGGCATTCCGCCAGAAAATGCTCTGTTGTCTCATCAACGCCGAGGTTGCACAGGGAGCAATGGTAGATTCTGTCCCAAGGCTGCCAGTGAGGTTCAGGAGTTCCCCCGCGGCACCTCATAACGAGAATGGCTTTGTACTGCGATGAGGTCCTGATAGAGTCCACTCCAGGTTGAGATGCTGGTGGCATTGTGCAGCTCTCGCTTTCTGGCGGAGTCAGGAAGCACTGTTCTGACATGCCAGGACACCACTTGTTCTCTCTTTGATGCTCGATGGGTCAAAAGGATTAATGAGTACGGAATCAAGAAAGCGAGTGAACATTCTTAGCCACTCCACCACCCAGCCGACCCCTCCCTTATCATCTCAAGAGCTGCAATTTTACTGAACCTGCCGTCCGGCAGCCCAAGTACCCTGGCGAGATAGTCTGCATTCATCCGTAAAGTAGTCAAAAAGACTGGCTCCTGCTTCAATTTCTCCTTCCTTCAATCCGCGATAGAATAATTAGCGTTTTCAGATGTTTTAACCGTCTGCCAAATCTCTGCATTGAAGAGCCATGCCGATAAACGCGATGCTGGACGCTTCCAGCAACTCCCGCATAGTTGAGCGTTTGGCCTCCCTCGTCACCCTCACTTTATTGTGTTTTCGAAGAGCGAAACACGAAGGGGAGCGTCGTCGTATTGTCTCGCTCCTATCACTTTTGTTATATCGACCCATAAAAGCTTCACGTCCTTCCCCTTCCTAAGCGGACAGGCCGAAGGAAGAGAATGGAGAACAGACGCGGGCCCTAAATTTAATTTAACCTGCGGATGGGTTTCCGTGTGTCCCATTGATACGCTGGAATTAAAAAAATGTATTCTTCCTGAAGGGTTTCCTGGCAGGTCATCTTCTAGTTGGTTACATTTATTGTGGTTCTGTCAATAAAGTTCCATCCTGGGTCTTTATGGGACTGTCCTGTGCTATTGGAAATTTGTGAAGTGAATTCAAAATAAAAAGAAAATCACAGGGGTTGGTTATTCCTCGGACGGTTCATGGAGACCCATTCTAATCGATTCAGCGTCCAAAATTTAGTGGAAAATGATACCCCACACGCCTAGATGGCCGTAAATTTCGAAAATATATTTTTCATATTGCATATTTTGACCCCTCCCCCCTCCACCAATTTGGCGTGGACGGCGGGTCCAAAGTTTAGTGGAAAATGATACCCCCACACGCCTATAGAAACGAAATCCCCAAAACACACATTCGAAATGGGTAGATAGGCACCCATTTTGACCAATAACCTCATCCAGAGGGCGCCAATCGTTCTTGGACCCATTTTATTGGATCTAGTGTCCAAAATTCAGTGAAAAATGATCGCGTAGATCGCCAAAAATCTCAAAAATCCATTTTTCTACGTACATATTTTGACCCCTACCCCGCCCAAATTTGGTTGATCGGGCTGAAAACTTTGGTGGACCAACTAAAGCCGGGAGTTTGACGGTCCCTTGATCCAAATTTCAGATTTTTAGAAAATTGTCTACTACCGAAATCAGCGCGGACGGCGGACGGACATAGGAGTTTTGGTTGGTTATTCCTTGAATAATCATGGTGTCAGGATCAAAAAAGGTCAGTGTCCGTCCGCCGTACGCCGTATGCCGTCCATTGTTTTTGGTAGTAGAAAATTTTCTATAAATCTGAAATTTGGTTTAGGGGTCTGTTACCGGCCTAGGATGTTCCTTGAAACTTTTCAGCTCAATCGGACCAAATTTGGGCGGGGTGGGGTCAAATTTGTTTTTTGAAAAATGGATTTTTCGAGATTTTGGGCGATCTAGGCGGGTAGGGTGTTATTTTCCCCTAAAGTTTGGACGCTGAATCGATTGGAATGGGTCTGGGACCCGCCACACCCACTGTTTACCCCATTCGAGGATTGATCTAGACACTTTGAAACGCCCAGAAAAAAGTTTTGGGCTGAATAGGAAAGATTGACTTTTTGCATAAAAATAGGTTGATTATTCAAGGAATAACCAACAAAAAACTGAAGTGATTTGTGTAAATGAGATGCGTGAAGTGGGTTGAGTCAATCTTTCCGCTGTTCGGCACTAAATCGAGCTAATTTTCTTCAGTCCTGATGAATGTCTGATGGCTCGCAAGACCATACAAACTTTGTAAAACTGTCTCGTTCCAATGCCAAACTAACATTCCACTCCTGTCGCATACTTCAATCGCCTCTTTTACTTCACTCATCAACTGCTCAAACTTCACTTCAAAGGAGAATGGGAAATTACCCGTAAAGATCGCAATCGCGGAGGCGTGAAAGCCGCTTGAGGCTGCCATTGAGGGAGTGCCTTCTGACGGACAGCACGTGAAAAGTGAGCTCACTCAACGCTTGAGGCGATCTAATTGATACGTCATCAGGACATCATTTTCGTGTTTGGAAAGTTAAAGTAGACTGCGAACTAACCTATAATTTTGGTTTCAATCCGCGATGTTTTCTTGAGGCGAGTATCCGGTTATCCCCGATCTTGAACGGTCTCCAAACGTACTCACGGGATTGGCCATTCATTAGAAAATTCTACAAATTCCAAGAACCGTCCCAATAACCCCCCCCCCCCCCATCTATTGCTTCTTTTGGCTAATTCTTATACATACCTATATGGTTCAAATTCTTCTGGAAGTCTTCAAGAAGAGAAGAAATGTCTTTTATTCAAAGTGACACAAGTCAACTTTGGAAAGTATCAACTCACAAAACCTTCTAGATTCAACTCGACGCACGTGTAAATTCTATCTAATAAGGCTACGTCTGCCTAAAGACACCCACAGATGGCACCAGGCCGTTCAGATTGTGTTTTGGCACATTGAACGACATTAGCTGAATTGAAAATGTATAACATACTCGGAACAAATATTAATAATATGAAATTAGAGCATTTATTACAATAACTTAACTGTTTTTGTCTATTTTCACTCAAAATTCAATACTATGTCACAAATGGCTGATGTCTTGAACGAAGTAAACAATGAAACACACTAGAGAAAAGCCACAGATCAAATTTTTGTCTCTTTAGTTCATGTAGGTGACGCTGGATGTCGTGTTGATTTGTTTTCAAAACCATGAATTGAGAATTCCGCTTTTTAACTAGTTTGGTTTTTATACATGATTAATAACTAAATAATTTTCCTCATCCTGAAGATGATTGGTAAATTTTGGTTTCATTAAATATGGCATTTTAGGGATTTTATGAATTTTTTGTGTAGCGTGCCTGTCAGGCTCACCGAGGGAGAATATTCCAGGTAGTAAGATCGCCCAATTCCTGGAACAATGAAGACGGATTGGCCAGAGCATACCAAGCAAGTACACGTGTGGTAAACCTGAAAAGACCTGCTCCTGGAAATGTTTATGGGCTCTAGGTGGAAGCATCAGCCCACCAGAAGACCACGATTTCGTGGAATTTGAGCACACTACACGCCTGCGCAGCTGAACAATGAATAACTTTGGGTGTACATACCCAGTAATAGGAAATCATACAACGAATAGGCATAGGCATTGCTCAGAGACAACTTGGACGATTTGAGACCTATCCGGCATTAAAACAAACGATAACGCGTTCCATAGGGGTTCCGGCGGTCTTCAAAGAGATTCTTCAACTGAACTTCAAAGACGATGACTGTGCTCTTCAAGCGGCAATTACAATTAAGATAGGTACGACCCCAAGACTGAGAAACATTTCGACACCACAAGGAAAGTGAAAGAAGACCTTGAAAACACTCTCGTTTGGCTTCTGGTTACCGTAGATGGTAATCTCGCCGTCCACATGGCCTCCGACTGGGTCAAGTCGGTGGGTGACAAATGTGAATTACTTCGACGACCTCATCACTTACCTATCGGGCAAAAGCCGGATGTCGTTTGAAATATCTCACGGCATTATTGTAAACTTCACGTCTCCAGAATTCACAGGATTCATCACAAAACGCGGCAATTTATTTGACAATATTTTAACATTACTTAGCTTAACGGTAGTTTAACATTACCCATGCTCGTCTGATAAAAGAGTATAAACCAGTGGTTGAAATAAAAAAATCTAAAAGTGAACATGAGCAAAACGACTTTTATGGCTTTCTCTTGCATATCAACCTGATATCAAACCAATCACGTGCCATGCAGTTGATACATGCGATATGAACTGTGACTGCCCCATAATAAAACAAGTGCACAAAATTAAAATTTAGGGGTGATTGTACATCAAACATTAAGGTGGGAATCCCAAATCAAGGCTTTACCCTGCGCAGGATGCGGTCCAGAATTCTCAAAATTGGGGTGCCTGACAGGCACACTACACAAAAATGAATAAAATCCCTAAAATGCCATATTTAATGAAACAAAAATTTGCCCATCATCTTCAGGATGAGGATAATAAGGGAAACATGTTTTAGAAACCTTTTTTACAAATTATTTAGTTATTATTTATGTACAAAAACCAAACTAGTTAAAAAGCAGAATTCTCAATTCATGGTTTTGAAAACAAATTAAAATGGGACCTTTTAACCTAAAAAAAAAAAAAAAAAAAAAAAATCACAAAATCAGGTCAAAAATGAACTTGAGAGGTGTGGGGACAGGAATCAGTTGGAGTTTTCGTCCACCAAAGCCGTTGAAGAATCGCAAGAGCAGGCTGAGAAGCATGGTGTGCTGAGTGGTTTTGCATGGGAAAAGCATGTACCTTGGGAGCACTTCACACAGGAATAGTTCGTGAGTCGTCGTTTTCCTTTTTCCTCCGTGCAGTCACAGCATCAGGATCTTTTTTGGGGTTGGAAATTTTGAAATGACGATTACAGAATACATACGGGAAAACCCTTGTTCTTAGAAGGAGGCACGATGTGCCAGTGCGTGATGGGCTCATGTCCCCCATTCTCGGAAGGTAATGCTACCTGACTGGAAATGGCAACGCCACAAGTTTCAAAAACACAGACAAAACAGTTTTTTACTATCGGAAAAAAAAAAAAAAAAAAAACTGACCCACGACTTTTTACATAGTTGGCTGCGGTGACCCTGCCAGATCAAATCACTTGTGACACTTGTCCGTACATAAACCAACTTGGTAATTTGTAACCACCCCACTAATTTAGGAAACTACTGGGAGGGAGGTACCCCTCTTAAGCTCTGTGTGGTGGGGTACCGGAAAAACTGAAGCCTGTGCCTGTCAGATCTACAGCGCCCAATCCAGGGTTAAACTCTCAGTTGATCGATATGGTTCTAGCGATACTCTGCTGACACCGAAAGCTTGTTTTCTGAAAGAAGATGGTACCACTGGGCAATTTGAACATTTTACTTTTAAGGAAACGCATCGAATTAATCCCTAATGATTCACTTATTATTCTTGTTGTGTCTTCTATCTCATCCATCCATCTCTTCCAGCTTATCTCCATCAAAATTATATTAAATGTAATTTAGCATCCGTGATTCAGTTATGAATGATACTCACTTGCTTGTATCTTCAAACATATTGAACCCTCGTTCTGGTTGGTTTTTCCTCAAATAATCAACCTAATCATGATAGAGGTTAACCGCTCCGAATGGCCCCAAAATTTGACCTACACGTTTCAAGATGGACCAGGACCGTGGGGAAAAATGGGTAAAACATAAACTGTGGAGTATCTCTGACTCGTTCCAATCCATTCAGCATCCAACACTCCACTCGCTTAGGTACCCAAAAATCTCAAACCCACTTTCAGAATTGGTAGGTGGATGCCCACTTGATCCATAAACACCCCCATTTGGCACTAGTAAGTCCGAAACGCATCAATCGATTCAGAGTCAAAAATTTTGTGGAAAATGATACCCCACACTCCTAAATCTTGAAGGAAAATGTTTGTCGAAAATCCTTATTTCAAAACACATTTTGATCCCACTGCCAAGTTTCGAGGATCAACTAGAGTCGAAAATGGGCTTGAGATGCGTCTCAATGGATTCAGCGTCCATAATTTAGCGGAAAATGTCGACTACTGAGCCTGAAAAACTTGTCTAGCTTGTCTATCCCGAAAAACTTCATTTTAATTTTGTGTTTAAACAGTGTGAGCCAATACTTCGTAATTGATCTGTACCTACTCCTTCAGATCTCTCGATTATTCCCCTCCCCCTCTCGCAACCTGGTGATAGTTTTTCAAGGTCCACCGCCGTCCACTTCTCATCGGTGTAAAACAATTTTTATAAAACTGCGCAGTACAACCCACTTGCTGTGACATCAGAATCTTCTTTCCAGTCGTTCGTCCATTTGCAAGTCCTCTGCATCTTGCAATTTTGTGCAACCTGACGAATGAACTGACAAATTACCTGCGGTTGTTCCTAAAAAATGAATCTCTACGGCAAAAAGGAGCTTCCACATGGTCGGATCGATCGATGAGCAGCTGGGAGAGTGCTCTCACCTTTCTTTGTTATGAGGGGCCATGCAGTTAGGGCGTGACGGAATTAGAATTTCCTTTCTGATTACTTTGCGTTCTATAAACCGCATTTTAGTTGGTTATTCCTTGGATAATCAACCTATGTTTTCATACAAAAAGTAAATCTCTCCGATTTGCCCCAAACAATTTTTTCTTGGCGTTTCAAAGTCTCTAGATCAAAAAAGGCAAATGTCGACCGTCCCCGTTGGAGTAAAAAATTTTCTAAAAATCTGAAATTTGGGTCAGGGGTCCTTTCCCAGCTCTAGTTGGTCCTCGGAACTTTTCAGCCCGATCGGCCCAAATTTGGGCGGGGTAGGGGTCAGAATGTGTATTTCAAAAAATGGATTTTCGAGATTTTTGGTGATCTTGGCATGTGGGGTATCATTTTCACTAAATTTTGGACGCTGAATCGATCGGAATGGGTCCGGACCCGCCACACCCACTGTTTCTCCCATTTTCCCCATGTTGAAGAAATGAGTCTCCATGCGCCTGGTCCGAGGAATAACCAACCCGTGTGAAAGGATTTGCAGCGGTTTTTCTTTTTTTTTTTTTTTTTGTACTTTTTGCATGAAGATTTTTGGCGATTTAGGCGTGTGGGGTATCATTTTCCACTAAATTTCAAATTTCAATTTGAATGAGGAATAACCAACCTTTGTAAAAGAATTTCCACTGTTTTGATCTGCCCGGGTGCTGAAGAGACTCCTCCGAAAATCCCATTCACTATAACCAGTTCCCATTCTGCCGGTGCAAAAGCCCAAAATTCGCATAAAATGGTCATGTGAACGTCATATTTCAACTCATTTCTCTCTAAACACCATGTTACATTTTCAAACGAAATTCTCATCTTCATTTCTTATTCCGTGTTTCAGAATCAGACCACAACTACACAAGGAGGTGCTTGAATTATGTCGGAAATGCACTTCAGTGACGCCAGGGGAGCCGCAGGTCACTCTTGGCAAAGACAAATCCTTCACCTACGATTATGTATTCGACACTGGCGAAGATCAGGCTGCAATATACGAAACATGTGCCAAATCCCTCGTCAAAGGGTCGCTAGAAGGGTACAACGCCACTGTCTTCGCCTATGGCCAGGTAATTTGCCTACTCCACGTTGCAATCTTTGATGATTATTTCGTTATTGCTTTGCTTATTGAACGTTCATTTTTAACTTTTGAACTGAAATTTTTAAAAAAAGTGTTTTTTTCCAGACCGGTAGCGGTAAAACGTACACGATGGGGACCGGATTTGACGTCGACGTTAATTCGGATATGGTGAGATCTTCATAATCCTTCAAAAAGCGATATTCAGGCATCTGAGGATATTCGTAAAGACCATCTTGATTAATTTTTTTCATTTTTTTTCAGGTTGGTATTATTCCTAGAGCCATCAACGATCTATTCGATGGAATCCGGAATATATCGGAGAGAGCTAAAGATTGTGGCCAACCCCCTCCTCAATTCAAGGTATTCATTGAGTTTGGTTTTGTCTTCCGAATTTTCCTTCTAGATATCTCTAGAAGTCCTGATGAGGGGGTTTTTTTTGTGGCTTACACCGAAATATCTGCTGGTCTAGGCCACCCAGAAACTATTATTTGTTGTCTGTAAGTTTCGATAACATTCGGATCTTTCATATTGAGTGAGAATGAGTTATGTTTTCCTCTTCTTTCATAATAAAGTAAATCGTCGATTTCCATGAGCTGTTGCTAGCTTCTCACTAAAGAGTGAGAAACATCCTTGAAGAATACAATTTAAATATATTTTAATTTTTCTTGAAATTATTACTGATTTGATCATAACATTACGAAATGTTTATAACGACAAAACCGAAAAAATGTTCTTTCAAAAAGTAGTTTTCAAAAGGACTGCGACTAACGACTAATGAAATTAAAATCGGATGTATTATATATGGCTTTTCTTAGTCGATTTGAGAAATTTCCTAGCCATTTTGAGAAATTTCCTAATCAATTTGATAATTTTCTAACATACAAAACTTTTATTACTAAAAAGGAAAAAGGGATTTTCCAGGCCTAATTGAGTTTTTTGGGCAATTCAAGTCGTATTGGATATAAAATTGATGAATACATTTTTAACAAATTAATATTAAAATCGAAATGACCACATTGGCTGATTATTCATGGAATAACCAACCAAAATGAACGAACGAATGAACTTAGATTGGAAATTCTACTGTTGGTTTGGAAAAATCTCTAATTTGTTTGAAATTTGACTTGGAAAAATTATATAAACTATTTAGGAGCCTTCTTGATAAGCTTTCTCCACGTAACATTGCTCTTACGGTTTTCAGATATCCGCTCAATTTCTGGAATTGTACAATGAAGAGATTATAGACTTATTTGAATCGGCGAGAGCGTATACCAAAGTAAGTTGAAAAAAAGGTAATTTTACATAAATGTATTTAAATCATTTTTTCCGGTGTTGTATTCTAGCGGTTTTCGTTTCAGTCGAAATCCTCGGTGAAAATTCACGAAGATGCGAGTAAAAGTATTTATTTGACCGGCGTTCGGTCGGAAAAAGTTTCTAGTCCAGAAGAGGCGCTCGATTGGTTGAAACAGGGGTCACTCGCTCGTACGACGGCCGCTACAAGAATGAATTCGCAAAGTTCTCGAAGCCACGCCATTTTCACGTTGCATATCCGGCAACAACGAGTTGTTGCGGCTGAAGTGAGTTGTATTTTAAGCAAAAGTTGCCCAAAAACGGATCTGTCAGTCAAGTGTTATAGGTACCGGTTAACGCAACTCTATCTGTTGTTGAGAACCAGTACTTACACTGACAAAGAGTAATAATAAGAATTCTGTTCGTACTAAAACATGTGAAAGGTTTAAGGTAGTACTTGCAACAAGAACTCTTGCCACGTAAAAGGTAGAACTCATATACATTGTACTTGAAACGGGGCCGGCCCAGCTGTAGAGTCTGGCGGACCGTACGCCATCTAGCAAGCAACTAGTGAACCAGTAGCCGCACAACCAACACTGATGAGTCCTTTTGATTAGTTATTTCTTGAACAATCAATAAATGTTTTCATGCTAAGTGTCATCCTCTTTGAATTGCCCCAAAAAAAAAAAAAAAAAAAAAAAAAAAAAAAAAAAAAAAAAAAAAAAAAAAAAAAAAAAAAAAAAAAAAAAAAAATCTGGGCGTTGTAAGGTGTCTAGATCAAAATAAGCAAATGTCCGTATGCCGTCCCTGGCGATTTCTGTAGTAGAAAATTTTCTTAAAATCCGAAATTCGGGTCAGGGACCCGTTTTTGGCTGTAGTTGGTCCTCAAAACTTTTCAGCCCGATCAAATCAAATTTGGGGTGGCAAAGGTCAAAATGTGCATTTCGAGAAATGGAATTTTCAGATTTTTGGCGATCTAAGCGTGTATGGTAACAATTTCGATTAATTTTTGTATGCTGAATCTAATGAGACGGGTTTCAGAACGATTGGTGCCCATCAGAAGAGATTATGGGTCAAAATGGGTATCTATCTACCTATTTCGAAGTTGAGGTTTCGAAATTTCTGGTACCTAGGCGTGTGGAATATCATTTTCCACATTATTTTGGACGCTGAATCGATTGGAATGAGTCTCCATGCTCCTGGTCCGAAAAATAACCAACCCCTGTGAAAGATTTTTTGTTTTTGTTGTTGTGTGTATATTGTTGATGACTGGTTGTTCAGTAATCATAACAAATAATACAAGCAAAATATAAGAATGATAATTGAAGAAAAATACGGGAAAAAATGAGAATGACTAAAGAAGTAATGACTTCCTTGAAGATTCATTACTTTTCCATTACCTCAATCATTCCCTACATCATGGCTTGAAATCATTTCAATAGGATTCAAATCAATCAGTTCAAAAGAAAATCGAAAATCCAAACTATTAAGGCGATGTAGTTACTGTGGGATCCATTGCGATTATTATGTCACTTACTGTCATAATAATCGAATAATGTAGCCTAGAAGTTACTCTGATGACCAAGTCACCATTTGAGAAGAGATAAATTTTGACTTAGTTCAGTTTTTACTCTTCCTTAGGAGAAACACGTTTTATGAAACTTTTTTCACCTAAACCGTTTCGTTCGTGCATGATCGGCCTTGATCGCCGAAACTCGAAAATAAAATTTTCAAAATTTGCATTCTGACTTAGGTTGAAAACAGTTGATTATTCAAGGAATAATCAATCAAAATAAAAATTCTGGGTTCACCCTTCAGATCATAGTTCCCTCGTTGTTACAAACTTGCTTATTAGATTTGCTTATTTTAGGAGGCTGCCAAAAAGGCTGGAGGAATTCATAAAGAAAACACAGTTTCGGCCAACTTTATTTGAAATGAAATTCCTGCCATATTGTTTGAAATTTATCCGAATACATTGGACATTGGAAAGCAAATTGTTAAATTTCAAAGCGGATACCAACGTAAAACTGGTGCTAGAGGCTATTGCTTAAGACATTTCTCAACTTTTGGAAGTGAAGTACTTACAATATTTGCTTCAGTCACGCTTGCTGTTCGCAAATTACAATCACAGCATTACAGTTAGTAGAAATCGAATTTGATAACATGATTATTCACTCTACGTAACTCGCGATTTGACTCTGATCTGGATGCTCAATCAGGTTTGCTGAGGGTTTAGTTCTGCTCTGCTGAAAGCCCTATTATTGCATAGGGTAGATGCAGCGTTATGTGCTCACATTTCTCACTAGTTTACGTCCAACCAAATCAAGTAACAGGATGAATTGCCTTTCAGCAAAATGGAGAAGATGAAGACAACGAGAATGGTTCGACAAACGATTTTGAAACCCTATCAGCAAAATTCCACTTCGTTGATTTGGCCGGTTCTGAACGGTTGAAAAGAACAGGAGCGACGGGAGATCGTCAAAAAGAAGGAATCTCCATCAATTGCGGCCTGTTAGCTTTAGGAAACGTCATATCGGCTTTGGGGGACCAGACAAAACGCGCTCTTCATGTGCCTTATCGGGATTCCAAGCTCACTCGGCTACTCCAAGACTCCTTGGGCGGTAAGTATTGTGACATTCATCAAGTTAAGAGGGCGTCAGACACTTTTGTGATACCGCTTCCAGGCCCTCCACACTTTAGGGTTGTGCAGCTAAGCCTATGTGACCCCTTATTGTGAGCTTGCCTGTAGCATTACCAGGGGTCTATTCCTAGAAACTCTTCACTCCTCACTCTCCTCTCTGAAAGTGCAAACTCTCCACTCTACGAGTACTTTTCGTTCCTAGAAAGTGCAGAGCGTTATGAAGATTTAGAGTGAAATGAAGAGTCGAGGTTTGCAGAGTTTTTGGTGTTCTACTCGGGTTCTGTTCCTAGAAACTCTTCACAGTCGTATGAAGAGTCAATACTGTGGGTTTCAAATGAAGATTCGTCCTTTTTTTTGTAGAGTATCCAATGACTTTGCCAAATAGTTGAGTACTCTCCAAATATCATTTAGTAGATAATTTATACTTAGAATATATATGTGGTAGAAGTCTTGAGTTTTTCTCGTTTAGGTGTCCTAAGCGCGAGGAAGGTTACAACAAAATAGATACACAACTTTAGAGCCATTATTCAAATTACCATTAACCCATTTCACAATTTAATATTTTGATTATGCAATGCTGAGACCAGACAACCTGACAAACTCATTAAATTGTTGCATTCTTCAAACAAATTTTCCATCTTTTCAGGCAACTCGCGGACCTTGATGATTGCCTGCGTCTCTCCCAATGACTGCGACTTCATGGAGACTCTGAATACACTGAATTATGCCAATCGAGCTCGAAATATACAAAATAAGGTCGTCATCAATCAAGACAAATCATCTCGCACCATATCCCTCTTGAAGAAGCAAATACAGGATCTGCAATTAGAGCTTTTAGAATATAAACAGGTAATTAAAAACGATAATAGTTTATTAATACCAAGTAAAATCTAATTAGAATGTGGTGGAACCAGTATGATACAGGTTAGAGAAGAAAGTTTTATTTCTGCTCATAATCATAATCACAATAAATAATACTATCTGTTATGAATTTTTTATTGTTTGAATTTGAAGGTGAACGTGTATGATACTGGTGCCTAAATTAGAACTTGAAGATGAATTATTTCATAACAGATCAGTTACTGTCTACTAGTAGTTGGACAATATGCTAATTTATTTTTTTTAATGGCGACTGACAGGGTAAACGAGTTATCGGAGAAGACGGAACGGAGGCTGTGAATGACATGTTCCACGAAAATACGTTGTTGATGTCGGAGCTCGAAGGCCTGCGTACACGAGTCAAAGCGATGCAGCAAACCATCGAAACGCTGAATCATAAAAACGTCCAACTCATGGCCGAGCGGACGATGGCCGGGTTTTATCAAGGTGAGTTTACGACGAAAATGGCGTTGTCTTCAACCCTCGGCTCAGACCCTCTTTATTGTCAGTCGTTGGAGGGTTGAATTTTAATTTAATTTGTTTTTTCCATTAAACTTTTACATTTCAAAACAACAATGCCATAAATACTCGCAAAATAATATGTCCCAGAGAAACAAGCGGCCAAAAAACCACGATTTTTCCTGAATTTATTGTTTAAGCGTCAACTCAGCATCTAAGACTAGGAGTAAAGTCCCTAATATTTGCGGGTAATCTTTGGGTCAAAGTGGCCAAATTCAATTGGCTCACTCTCACTCACAATAATTGTCACACTCACTGCAAATTGGTTTTGGTGATGAGGTGTGTGAAGAACAACCAACGACGCCTATGCAATAAAATATATTATATTCAGAGAAAGAATAGAAAGGTTATTAGCCTAAAAGATCAGGAAGGAAGATGAATATATAAAACAAATGGATATAAATAAATACAGAGGAACTGAGAACCTGATTTAGGAAGAAAAATGAGAATCAATTGTATAAGACTATCAATTTTCTCAATGAGTTGCAAGTTATAAGTCCTGTTAGTGTAGAAGGGACAAAATCTGACGTTCAAATAACTGGACTTTGTAACTCATGAACAACATCTCCAAGAAGATTGGCTCAACATTTATGAAGTAGAAGATAAATTTCTAAATAATACCTGACCTGACCTGAAATACAACATTTACCGAGTGCTAAGCTACAAATAATGAATACTAAAAAAATGAGGTACTGCTAAAAATCTTGCTATACGGATTTTCTTTTGGGTAAAATGGTGTAATACATTTTATTTTTTCATCGGTCTATTTGGATTTCAGTAGCATAAATTCAGATACGCCCATACATTGTTTTAAAAAAAAATACAAAATGTCTAAATTGAACATTTGTTTGTAATAATAATAAAGGAATTGGTCAATTTTCAAAGGTTTAAACTGTGGTTCTGATTGATGTTCTACATATTCCAGGGCCAGTATTTCGAAAATAGATTGATGTCATTTAATGAAAAATACTTTTTTTGCTTGAGGGGAAACAAATCTGATTCAAACTGAAAAGTTTCATTGAATGAAAAATCTTCTTAAATCGACATTTATTTCATTCATTTATTTTCTTCTTTTAGACGGCGACAACAAGAACGACGATATGTCTGAAATGATTACCAATTATTTGAGAGAAAATGAAAACCTTCGTGTAAAATTGATGGAGTCTGAATCAACGTGTTCTGAGCTTCGAAAAGCGGTCGCTAGAAGTCGAAATATTTCTGTTCGCTCGAACGAAGGTAATTTTTTATTGATTTTTGTTGTATTTTCGCGATTTCAGGCTTGCAATTTTAATTTAAGTTTGTCATTCTACTGGATGATGCCACTGTAGTATTCGTTCCAGAAAAATACATTTAGTTTTCTCCTTTTTACATGGTTAGCGAGAATTTGGACGTTGGTCAACCGTACAGGCCATAAAAGCCCTTCAACAAGAAAATATATATTAATTACTCCCTTTTTCTTCAATATTGATTCTATTAAGTGATTATGAGTCAGAAACATAACAACAAATTCGTTGCAAATTCTTCCAGAATGGTTCATTATTCCCTGTAGGAAGCAATTATGGGGGAAACAGTGAGTTTTGAGAGACATATTAGGGTGGATTATTCAAGGAATAACCAGCCAAAAGGCAACATGTGGTTTTGGTAGTAAAACATTTTCTAAAAAATCTGAAATTTGGACGCTGAGGCCATTGAAATGGGTTCTAGACCAATATTGATGCCCACCGGAAGAGGGTTTGGGTCAAAATGGGTCCTCTGTAGGGTAGGTTGGTGTGGGGGGAGTTTCGAAGGGCTTGTGGGATATTATAGCCTCTATTTTCAAAACAAGGCATGTGGGGTATCATTTTCCTTTAATTTTCGGACGCTAAATCCGTTGAGATGGGTCCCATTGGTGCCCGCAGGAGCTTGGTATGGTTCAAAATGGGTTCCTACTCAAGTGTTTTTCGGAATTTTTGGGTACCTAGGCATGTGGGGTATCATTTTCCACTAAACGTTGAACGCTGGCTCGTTTAAAATCAGTCCGGGAGACTCCGCTCGCAATTTTTTTCCGTTTTCTCCATGATCCTGGTCCATAAGCAAACCCTGTAAAAGAATTCATAGCGTTTTTCATTTGACATCATGAAGGTATACTGTCAAATTTCTTGGCCAACTAGAGAGTCAACTCCAAGCAAAACGAGCCAATTAAGCACTCATACCTGAATTTTCCATATTTAAGAGAGGTTCATTGTATATATTTTTCCCCTTTATGAGATTCTTGGTCCAAAAAGGGGGTAATTTTCGGCTGAGCACGGGTTGGTGGGGGTGTTTTTACATTGTGGAATTGCAACACTGATTCGCCGATGGTTGAAAATGAACCAACTAATGATGATTTTATGATTTTATTTATTTAAACATCAACATAATAGGAACTTGAAACTTGGTAATTCAGTGTGAACTAATGAAGGTGTCTTATTGCCCTAAAAGGAGCATGTTTTATGACTTACCTACTTTAAGCTACTTTCCATAGTGTAAATAAATGATTAACAACCATAATGACAACTAAAGTATTTTTACCAAGGTTAAGTAGATGGTTGGATTGGTTTTTGGATTATATTGAAAAACGGAAAAAGCGGAATTTTTCACTGAAAATGGGATTAGGAGGGATCGGGTGACAAGGGCAGATGGCCAAAAAGTGGGATTCCCCCCTTCCCCCTCCAACTGGAGATCTGTCCATGACCATGGGCATTGGTTGATTATGGAATAACCAACAAAAACCAACTTCCACCATTAAAAAATTGAAGCTTCTTAAGAATTATCTTTAGCCCAGAGGTTATGGGCTACTGTTTTAACTAGAAATTGTTCAAACAATTTTCTATTTCAACTAAATATCAATTATTCGTGTTCAGCTTGTTATTTTATTGTTATATTTCTTTTGTCTTAGTAGATCGCGACGTGGACAGTATCATAGACTTAGCCAAGAAAGAAGTCGAACGGGAAAGTAATCTAGTTTCGTCTAAGAAAAAAGCGGAACACTCAGATGATTCTGAAGGAGGTAAGTTGTTCTACTTAACATGTACATAGCTACTCACTAGATGGACCTGGGTGAATAATAATCATATATGATGATATTGCAGATAGTGAGTCATCGGACTCTGAAGGCGACGAGTCTGAAGAAAACAAGAATGAAGAATACTCCGTCGAACTTGCCAATCTCACGTCGGAAATTTCCATGAAACAACAGCTGATCGACGCTTTGGAGAAAGCTCAGAAGAGGTTGAACAATATGAAGCAGCACTATGAAGAGAAACTCATGCTGCTTCAAGAGAAGATCGCTGCCACTCAAAAGGAGAGAGATTCCGTCCTGGCGTCTTACAGTAAGCAGCTGTTTTGTTTGAAGCTTTGTTCGCTGAGACTGCTAAATTGGCGTGGAACTTGTTAGAAGAGTCAGAAGTCGTCTATACTGACTGCTTTCAGGCTTCATAGCACGTTTCTTCTGCAGCCCAAATCAGATTAGCTGACTCAGCTCACAAATCCGTTTCTGTAGAGCTTTGGCGTACGCCCAGAAATTAACAATAATCCAATTTCAGCTGCAAAAGGGAACAAAGAACCGTCTGACAAAATCAAGAAGATCGAAGAGGACTACAAGAAGAGGTTAGCTGGATTGCAGAGCGAACTGAGGAAACTGCAGTCAGCCAAGAAAGAGCATACGAGGCTGCTCAAGGACCAGAGTCAACGCCAAGCGCAAATGCGTCAACTTCAAAACGAAGTTTCTGAAATGAAAAGAATGAAGGTTTGTTATAACAGTTCTCCAGGAAAAATACAAAAAGGAAGAGAAGTGAGGAAGAAGGAGAAGTGAGGAAGAGAATTTGGAATAAAATTGGACTATGGGGTGTATCCACTGTTTCAACTCCCCCATGCATGTGAAAAGGGGTGTTTTGTATGAAGTATGAACCCACATCACCTTTGCTCAAAATCAAAATATATTAGTTGATTTTAAACATTTTTTAAAAATTCCGTGACGTCAGCTTTTTTTTTTTTTTTTTTTTTTTTTTTTTTTTTTGTCTCCTTTTTGAGACAATCAAAGTGAGGTTGATTTTTTAAAATAATGATGGCAAACCTTTTGTTCCAAAAAAAAAAAACTCTCTGACAAAGAACAAGAAGTTCACAAAGTTGGACACAAATTCAAATTTATCAATTTTCAACCTATTCATACCAAGATTTGTGCCCCCCCCCCCCCCCCCCAATTAAATGGCACATGGGGTACTCTAAAAAGTATGAACCAACATAATTTTTGCTTAAAAAAATCAATATAGTTGATCAAAAAAATATATATTTGTGACGCCAGCGTTCCGCGTTTCTCTTCCCACCCCTGTTGAGACAACCCAAGAGAGGTCCACCTTGATTTTACAGGCCAGTCACTCCAATTGAGGTAGGAAACCCTAGGTTAGGGACTGTTCGCGGGAGCTGTGGTTGTGGCAAACCCTAGCTTGAAAGCTTCGCCCAATGATGTGCCCAAAAGGGAGGCCTGTGCTGCATACACTCGTTTAGAGTGTACCAATATGGACTGGCTCTGGTAGTTGAGATGTAATAATCGGGAACCACTCTGCTTAAGTGGTAGTGCAAGCTAGAATGCACGTACTATCGAAATTCGGTACTCAGGGGAGAGCAGTTTACTACTCCCCAGCTATGCCCTGCTGAATGAGGGGATAGTCATTCCGGCCTTAAGTGGCTGTCTCCTTGCTGCTTGCAGCGAGGGGGAGTAGCATAACCCGTGGGGTGAGCTCTCCTAATAATTGTGACTCTTTCTTGAATTGGGTGATAAACAAATTGGACTATCATAACGTTGAACCTCTTCAAATTTCATTCCAACCATATTGTAGTATTTCAATCAATTTCCATCTCTACGACGGTCACGTTTTTCATTATATTCTTGTCAATCCAGGTGAAGCTTATGAACAGGATGAAGGAAGAGGCTCAGAGACACAAAGAGGCTGAAACCCGTCGCAACCGAGAAATAGCCCAGTTGAAAAAACAGGGCCGCATCGATGCCAACCTCATCAAGAAAATGGAGGCTGAACAACGAGCCAAAGCAAACGTTTTGAAGAGGAAGCAAGAGGAAAACGCCGCCTTGAGAGAAGCCGTCAACAGGAAAGTTCGACCACTTGGTCGATCCAGAGGTGAGAAGTCCGCACCAGTTTGTTCTGAGTGAAAACTTTTTCTAATTTCGCTATCGACGACGTTTAAATCCTTCGTATACGTTGCAGAGGTTGACCGGAGAAGAGTCCAGAACAAATGGATCTCACTTGAAAAGAACATAGTCGAAAGCACCATGAACAAACAGTCGCTATCTTCTCTCGAAAGAGAAATGGAAAAGTACGTTTCATCAGTGTTTTATCCTAATACACTAGGCGATAGACATTTTTAATTTCCCATAGATTGTGATTGGGATTGTGATCCCAGACATAGACTGTGTATTATAGCATTTCCAAGTAAATTGGAGGTTTAACACATCAATTTGATGATTTTACACATAAAATTGGAGGTTTTCCATATCAGATTGAGGGTTTTATTTGCACATCAACTTAGAGAATGACAAAAATACATGATTTGAATGTGGGGAAGCAACAACAACAAATTAGCGAGTGAAACGTAACAATTAACAAAGAAGAATGAACATAATAAAGGGAAAATAATGGAGACATTTTTCAACGAAAGTCGCTTCCTGCAGCATCGGCTGGTGAATCAACGGGCACTTTCAAAATAGATTGTTGAGTTGATGAGTTGCATTTGGAAGGGACGGATGAAATGTCTTCGTCATGTTGTGTTGCACGGAGTAGGTATTTTCAGGATCTACGCAGGCTTGCGTTGCGGCGTTTAAAATAGATGTTCAATTTAAAAAGGGTAAAGCCTCCGAATTGAGCTCCGGGTGAATATACGGGCAGCTTCAAAAGGATGGCATTTAGAAGGGGCGGATTGAAAGTCTTCGCCACAGAGTAGGTATTTTCAGGATCTACGCGGGCTAGCTTTGCGGCGTTTAAAGCTAATGTAAAACGAACTATTTCCATCAACCTGGAATGGAAAATACTATAAATCAATGAGAATGAAAACCGATAGTTCTTATTTGAAATGCTGATTTTGGTGTCGATTGCACAAGGTTGCGCGATTGCGCTCCCCACGATTGTGTAATTTCTGTTTTTCTTACAAACCACACAAAATTCTTTTCAAGATTGATTGATGATCGTTTTAAAGGAGGAAGGGATTTTGTGGCGTAACATGTACCTATATAAAAGTTTCTACTTGAAGTTTAATAGGCTATTTGAGACATACCGCATATCATGGCTCTATCTAAAATTCCAGTTCATTCCGCCTATGGAATAATTGAAACTATTAAATTACTATGTCGCTCTAGTTATTCATTCGCAATTACACTCTTGATGAGCACTTATATCGGTTGTTTTAGGCAGATCTCTACCTGAAGCGGTCTGAGCTTGAAATTCCTTTATATGAAAATGTTCTGCTAGAACTTTTTTGCCCATAAATATGTTTTACTATTTGAACTTTCTTTTTAGGAAAATGGAACAAAGAACTGAAATACAAGAAGAGCTTAGACAAAAGAAGCAAATGCTATCTGATCCCCGCTACAAGGACTCATCCCTGATCAGAGAAGAAGTTGAAAATTTAGAAGCCCACCTTGATCACACTCAATCGGCCATCGACGACCTTCAAAATGATATTTTACAAGTGGCGGACACAAAAGTGAGGCAGTCAAGTTTGATTTGTTCTTGAATTCGGGCTCCTGCGAACAATTTGTTAACTAATATGATTTCAATCAGGTGAATTTCAATATTGCGGACGTCCTCAACACGATTGTCCAGCCGAGTGAGGCGTCGTACATTATGGAGAAGCTGTATAATATGGCTCTCCATCATAGCTGCACGGCAGCTCAGAACGAGGTTGCGGTGAAGGAGCACTTGGCGGAAATTGAACAGGTACAAATATGTACCATGATAACCTTCTGTTTCGTGTATGTAATGTGTACACGTGCTTATGAGCAGTAATTACCGAAGATAATGACGTCGGCGGTGGAAATGAAAGCTACAATGGCCAGTGTTTGGCCATGTTTTTGGGCAGTCCAAAAAGCGCTTAGGTTTCAGTGACTTTCACACAGAGCAAAGCCATACCCCAGTCCCCAAAAACGTTCCTTCTCTGATAAAATCATTATTCCGGAGTTTTGGAAATGGTATGTGTAATGGTTTTGTGCAAGGATCTCATTAAGCAACCATTCATTTTAAATGGAAACTCCAATTTTCTTATTGTAGATTCAGATTCTACCCAAAATGGTTCTTGAAAGACCATAGCACCAAGATAGGATTGTATTGATACCATGAATCTTTACTTTTGTTTCAACCAACCAATGGAATTCATTCGTTTTTCAGCTCAAAAAAGACAGCGAGCTTCAAGAGCAGTTGCTTCAACATCTCATGGAAAACCAAGGTGATCGTAGAACGTCAACAAATGGCAATTCCAGTTCTGAGCAATCCTCCAGATCTGTGTCACCGATAGACAAGTGAGTGATCTTGTCTGAAAGAATAATTTGCATTGCATGTATCACTTGTCTTTGCACCAAACCGTGCTGGTCTCTATGAAAATACAACAATAAGGAATGACAGATTAGGATACAGGGTGGTGAAGAGCAAATGGTTGTTTTTCAATACTGATTCTCTGGGACACATTGGGTTGAAAATGATAAAAACATATATTGAATGAAAATAGTAGGTTTTTAATGCAGTCTTTGAAGAAACATTCCATAATTTAGGTTTGAAAAATAATGTCTTTGAGAATACGTCCTTGTTGCTGGATCCTGAAAATTACAGACGGTGCTCTCCAACGTTTCTTTCAGCATGGCTTCAATTTCCTGACAAATGGAATTCTTCAGGTCATCAAGTATGTGAGGCTCGTTGATGTAAACTTTTGATTTCATAAGACCCCACAAAAATGAGTCACTTATTGACAGGTTGAGTGAACGAGGGGGCAGAGGATCCAAATTTGTATCAAATAAGAAGGATTTCATATCAAAGACATTATTTTCTTAACCAAAATATGGTATGTAATTTCAAAAACTGCATTAGAAAACTTATCGTGTAATACCTTCAACCCATTATGTCCCAGTGAATCAATATAAAAAATATCCATTTCCCCTGCACCACCCTATGGAATTGTGTTGGTTAATGGGTTGTACCCATGAGTCTGAAGTTATTCAATTTTTGTTCCAAATATGTTGTCTATAACTTTTAAAGGGAAAAAAGTGTCAGAAAAATAGAAAAAATAGTCTGGATGATGGATTTTTCAAAAAAGCTACCCGCTGAAAGGTGACGCCACAGTGTGCACACACCAAAGGTGAAATGATGGCAACATTTGAGACAACAAACGCGAAGAACTACAACAGCAGTCCTTGCCTTCCAGGACGCTGAGCAGACAACTGAAACATTCTCCCTTGCTTTTGTTAATGTTGTAAACAAGAAACAACGAAGATACACCACTCAAGATGAAGTACTGACCAAAGAACAGCTACAGGCGTTTTTGGAACCAATAATAGTGATAACTCAGATATCAAGGTGGACATCACTTGGGTTGGCTCAACTGGGGTGGGAAGAGAAACGCTGAACGCTGACGTCACGTATATAATTATAAACAACTATATTGATTTTAAGCAAAAGGGATGTTGGATCATACTATGCAGAGCATAGGTACATATTTTTTGGTGCAAATTTATTTTATTTTATTTTTTAAGTTCAAATCTCCTTTTAGCTGTTTTCTCATCTGAGCCTCAAATCAAGATCAATTCGAACGCCTTCCAATTTCAATTGGATTTTGATGCTATAATAAATTTTTGTGTTGGAACTAATCCATAAAACGTTACTTTTGGGGTTACGAACTAATGATTTTTGGTTTTTTAAGAATGATTTTCTGACACACTGTCATTCCTTAATTAGCATCCTACGTTTTTGCCTGTTATTTGTCAAAATGTCCGTCCGACACTGCACTCACATCGTCATGCTTGTACGTTTAGCGGCAGCTTCAACAACTTGATGTTCAAACGTGAAAACGGGAAACAACGTAAACGTATGATGGCTCCTCAAGACCTGTTGTTTCAAAACGACTCGACCAAAACAATGACCTCCAGCTACCATTCGGGTCAGAGCCTGTCTGCTGCCACCAGCCCCGAGCACCATCCAGCACCCGGCTCTATACTCGCCCCTCCACCCCTCACTCGCTCACTGACCACCATCAAGTATGTTTGTACACTTTTTTCACTGTCAGTGTTCCTTTTTGTGCCTGCCAGGAGTCTGAACAATAGACCGAAGACACCGCCGTTGATTATTATTGTCCAATATTAGTTATTATTACTAGAAGTGAAGTAATCATGTAACCTATGTAATCATGACAGAAGTCAACCTCTCCGATTGGCGCCAATATCTGACTGTATACGTTTTCATGACGACTAAATCAAATCGCCAAAAATTCATCCATAATGATAAATTATTCCTTGGAACATGATTATGGGAAAACAGAAAGTGTGAAGCGTCCCAGACTCATTCTAATCGATTCAAATAAGTATTTTGCTTGCATCTTTGTGAATTTTTACCAAGAATTTCGACTGAAACATAAACCATCGGATTACAAAACCGTGAAAAATTGATCAAAATACATTTTGTAAAATTACCTTCTTTTCAACTCTTTGCAATTTCCACAAATTGAGCGGACATTTGAGAATTGTAAGAACAATGTTACAGGGGAACCCCAATTTTTTAATGCAGATTTAAATTCTACCCGAAATTTTATGAAAATTTGATTTCACAACCATTTTTTTGGTGCAACCGGTTCAGCGAGCACGCAAAGTGGCGCAACCCCAAAATTGTCAAATGGTGAACTCTAATGTGTGGCACATGAATTGTCATTGTTTTTTAACGCTGAATCACAAGATGCTATCCGTGTCTTGATTCGACTCAATTTTTGCGTTATAATGACCGAAATCTGTTAATTTTGCGAGGAAATTCTCTTTTTTAGTGCGTATGTTTACACAAAAGAGTTTTTCCCCCGTATTTTTACATTTTTTAGCGAGGCTCTTAAGGCAGAAATAGATCGGGAGATTCTGAGGGTGTTGAGAGCATTTTACTTCAAGTTAAATACTGTATTGATATATATCAAAAATGCTGTACCTGATATTGCTTGTTGATAGTGTATTCTTCAGTTAAAACAGAATTTACTCAAGTTTATTTCAAGTTAATTCTGTATTGGTATACATCAAAAATGCTGATATCGCTTATTGATAGTGCATTCTTCAGTTAGAACAGAATATACTCAGGTTTATTTCAAGTTAAATACTGTATTGGTATACATCAAAAATGCTGATATTGCTTCTTGATAGTGTATTCTTCAGTTAAAACAGAATTTACTCAGGTTTATTTCAAGTTAATTCTGTATTGGTATACATCAAAAATGCTGATATCGCTTGTTGATAGTGCATTCTTCAGTTAGAACAGAATATACTCAGGTTTATTTCAAGTTAAATACTGTATTGGTATACATCAAAAATGCTGATATTGCTTCTTGATAGTGTATTCTTCAGTTAAAACAGAATTTACTCAGGTTTATTTCAAGTTAATTCTGTATTGGTATACATCAGAAATGCTGATATTGCTTCTTGATAGTGTATTCTTCAGTTAAAAGGGAATATACTCAGGTTAAACTATTAGTTTTTGTGCGAATAATCAGAAATAAGAATTATTCACTGTAACGACAGAACAAAACTGGGAAATCCAGTCACTAGTCAGAATTAAGAGGGTAACTAACTGAGGCGGCCTTGATTGTCCTATTTGTGGACCATCAGTAATCTCGAACAGACCTCAAAAGTTAATCCCGGCGTCTAAAATTGGAAAAAAAAAAAAAAAAAAAAAAAAAAACGGACACAAAATTAACAGATTTCAGATTTTTTGAGGTCTGATTAAAAAAATGTGAAAATTAGAGGGATAAAATCCTAAAAATCTATGAATTTTTATGAGCAAACAAGATAATAAAGCTAGGAAATGCTAAAAATTCTTAAACAGAGGTTGGTTGTTACTCGGACTGGGAGCATGAAATTAATTAATTAATTAAGCGTTCAAAATTTAGTAAAAAACAATACCCCACACGCCTAAATGGCCGAAAATCTCGAAGATGGGAAAAAAGGGAAAACAGTGGTTGTGGCGTGTCCCGGACCCATTCCAATCAATTCAGCGTCCAAAATTTAGTGTAAATGCCTAGAAAATACTTTTGGGCCGAATCGGAGAGACTGAATTTTTGCATGAAAACATAGGTTGACCAAAACAGACGTTGAGGGATTAAATTTTTAGGCAATTTTGGGTAGATTTTGAACCTGCAAAGAGAATTGAGGGCGCAAATATGATATCTGAGATTCATGCAAATAATTACCACCTATACCATTTCGAACTTTCTTAAAAACTCCAGAATAACGATTTTGGAATTGGGGGCGTTTTTGGGGGCCCCCAATATATTTGAACCATTAAGGACTAGTGTTATCAAGTAAATAGAAACGCGAGGAAATCAAATTTACCGTCAAAATATGTGTTAGTTTAATTTTATATGTGTTTTTCTGTTCTAACGGCATCTTTGTGTTTCGGTTCAGGGTCCAGTCCGTTCCTGCTTCCCCCGTAACCCTTCGGAAAGGTCTCACACTTTCCCCCAGGATCAATCGTAAAACTTACATTATTTCCTCGAACCACCCTTCCATGTAAGTTGACCTTGTAACCGTAACCTTCTCATTTCCTTCTTAGCGGATGTAGTTTTATTTTGGTAAGCAATTAACTGCAGCTTATCATTGTCGCTTTCCTCATGTTGATGCTTCAATATTGAAGGGTTGAATCAAATCCATTCTCGATCACTATTATCCAATGATGATGGGCTTTTGTAATTCTACGTTACCGTTCTACAAGTTGAATTTCATGCTTCCTACTGTAATTTATTCGTTAATTTGTTTCTTAGTTTATCATTTTGAGCTGAATGTAATTAAAGTAACTCTACCTATTACCATTACAAAAGGAGGTTATTATTTCTTTGTTTGCCATACCATATAAACTCCTCGGGGGCTCAACAGAGCGCATTTAGAAGCGCTTTTCTCAACACTATAAGCTAATATTATGATGCTCTATTACCTGCAATGACCATTATATTAGATTAGATTACACAGGGGTATAGGGGGCGTCCATCACCGTGCCCGCCCCCCCGCACTTAGACCTAGTGGCCCATTGTGCTAACCCCTGCAGCTCATCTTGGCCGAAGCTCCGTGTTCCCGACCAGGTCCAGCAGAGCTCTGACCAGGTTCTCCTGGTTGAGGAAGTCCCCTCGGTCCAAAGTCCCGAAGGTTCTGAAACGCCTGTGTCCTGCTGTCTCCTCGCCTTCGCCACAGAATCTGCAGTCAGGGGTCGCACCCCAATCCTGCAGAGATGCCTCCTGAAGTCCCCGTGTCCTGTAAATAAGCCAACGGTTAGTCTCAGGGAAGCTCTGTTAAGGTTAAGGCATCTCGTGGCCCTTGCTTCGTTAGGACCAATCATGATATGGCCGTGTCCTTGCCGCGGCGTCCGCTACCAGCGCCTCTGGTGCTGGGAGCGAACCCAGGTTGCCACCCACCCCAATAGTAGGGTGCGGGAGATTCCTAGGCATGGTTCAGGTCCCGTAAAAACAGTCGCCGACCCACGCCTGGCCAGAGCGTCAACTCGGTCATTACCCTCAACCCCTGAGTGGCCCGGGACCCATGTGAGGACAACCTTGTTTGTTCCACTCGGTAGTTGGAGGACTTCCCAGCACTGAGTCAGAGCTCGATCCCATTAAGGCCTTGAGTGCTGCTTGGCTGTCAGAGAAGATGCAATGACCATAAAAATGGCAGGAAGGATCAGTGGAGGCAGCCCCTATTTGCAGGACCTTTCTGCAACCCATCAAGAAGCAGAAGAAAGGAAACAGAAAGAGAATTTTCGGATAACCAAATCGCAAACAGCATAGGGAGCGAACATGTTAGTACAGTTAGGCATAATGCGTACAGTCACAAAATCGAGAGAAGTTAACGTCCCCCAAAAAATCTCATGTCAAGGACCACCAGCAACACATTTTGGACCTTATGAACGTATGTTCGCCTATCGTGAGAGTCATAGGACCTGGCATTGGTAAGAATGAACAGTTTTCAAGATTTTGAGGTTCTTATTCGTGGTCATTTACCATTGAATCACACTTTCATTTACCTATTTAACCAAGTCATTGGGATTAATAATATGTTGTTTTGAATTTTCGTCCTCATTAATTTTGTTGTAAAACGTCTAACCAACCTGATATGAGCATCTTCATCTGGGTGCTTATCGTTTTGTTATTTTTCTATGTGAAGGGTGATTACAATTAACGTTTAATTGTTTTAAAACTAAACTGAACGTGGGGTTCGATGGTGTTTTGCTTTGCAAAGTGGCTGATTGGATTTGGTTTTAACCCGTTTTGATAATAATATTTGGTTTGACAATTTTTTGCTTGTTTATCGCTCTTACTAACTCGTACTGACCTCTCACCCTCCTCTCCTTTCGTTCATCCCAATCCCGTCGTTCCGAATGCGTGTTGGACACACAGGGAGAAATTGGACGTCACTCCGCCCGGGTCGCCACCAATTTACAGGCGGCAAATAAGTCGAGAAGAAAACGTGTTTTCTCGTCTTACGTCACAACAGTCGTCGATGACGTCCACTTCTAGAAAGCCGGGGAAAATCTCCATTTGTGCACCTAAGGTGAGCGATATCTAAGTTATTACGACCTTTCTAGGGTAATTTTACCAAAAAAGCTGCAAATTCTTTCAGAAACAGTGGGTGTGGCTGGTCCCGGACCAATTCCAATCGATTCAGCGTCTAAAATTTAGTGGAAAATGATACCCAACACGCCTAGGTACCAGGTATCTCGAAAATCAGCTTTTAAAATTGGTAGATAAATGCCAATTTTGACCCATAACCTCATCCAGAGGGCGCCAATCGTTCCGGGATCCATTTCGTTGGATTCAACGTCCAAAATTCAGCGGAAAATGATACCCTACACGCCTAGGTACTAGAAATCTTGAAAACGCATACACAAAATGGGTAGATAGATATCCATTTTGACCCATAACTTCTTCCGGTGGGTGCCAATTGTTTTAGGACCTATTTCATTGGATTCAGCGTCCAATATTTAGTGGAAAATGGTACCCCACACGCCTAGATCATCAAAAATCTCAAAAATTCATTTTTAAAAATACACATTTAGACCCCTACCCCGCTCAAATTTGGTAAGATCGGGCTAAAAGGTTTCGAGGACCGTCTTGAGCCGGGAACAGACCTCTGAACCAAATTTCAGATTTTTAGAAAATTTTCTACTACCAAAAAAAAGCCCGGACGGCGGACGGACATTTGACTTTTTTGATTTAGACACCTTGAAACGTCCAAAAAAAAATTTTTTCTGAGAAGTTGACTTTTTGCACGAAAACAGGTTGTTTATTCAATGAATATTCAACCAAAATGTTGGGTAATTGGGCTCAAGTTTGGTTTCACTTGACCAAAAATGGTAAATTTGCAGTTTTGGGGGCCCCATCGTCATCGTCGTACAAATACAATAATCGATATGTGTGTATTGAGTAACAATGAAACTTGATGCTGATATACAGTATTTTTAATGGAAATGAAGTAGTTATCAAATCAATTTTGACTGGAAAATATTTCATTTGTTACGTAAAATGTCTCGTCTGGTCTGGGAAAAGCGCAAAAAATTCGGGAATAATTTCATTCGGTCACAGGAAGATTGCGATTTATTAGG
>CM033998.1:30970825-31004956 GCA_019603395.1 Cyrtorhinus lividipennis | reverse complement strand
ACCATATTTACTCAATTCAGCCTACACTAATGTGCACCCAGATCACACCAAACGGAGGCGGTACAGACGAAAGAAAAATTTTTGAACGTTGTTGATTGTGTAGAGCATTTCAGGGATGTGGTGTGTCAGGTTTCATTTGACTGATTGGAGTTTGAAAATGGCCATAAGCACAAGCAAACGACGAATGAATCAACGGAGCGCATCAACACTGTGTATAGGCTGATTTACGAGGACGCCTTCTCCTTCCATCATTGAACCTTGAAAACGAGCGTTACGACATTGCTGTTTGGATTATGACCATACTCATCGTGATTTTATGGAACCAGCCTTTCTTGTACCCTATTTAACCTTAGAGGACAAATTTGAATCGCGTACGAACGGATTTTATCCTCCGATGTTTACGGCGTGTTATGTATACTAATGTTCAAGCGTGTGTTACTTCGAACCCGTAAGATCTAACTTCATAAGAGTTTGTTCGATAGCTGTGAGGTGGTGAAACTTCCTTTCCTGCTTATAAAGGATATATTATAAGGAATAGGTATTATATTAATAGATCTCCCTCTGCTTCTAAACACTTCTGATTAGTTCGATTGAAGGTTCCTCGAATCTTCTATTAATTGTTTTTTTGTTTTTAATATACTCTGAATTCCCATAGCCGTTTCGTCGTTTTCTGACGTGGGATGAGCTTGATGTGAAATCGTGTTAGTGATTCCGAGCCGATGACTATGATCCAAGCTCAACTGAAGACCGATTTAATTATGTGTTAAGAAGTTCACTGCATGCAATCGGTATAGCCATCGTAATATAATAGTCCGGTGGTTTCCGCAGAAGCCTTTCTCAGCCGAATTTTTTAAAAGTCGATCGCAGATAGAAGCGACCAACTATAAAACTTCTAAAACCGGTTCGAGGGTTGGAATCGATTTAGTTCTGCCGAATCGATTGAAAATTTTCATTTTGTTAACTGTGAACCCAAAAACCTCGAAACGTCTGAACGTCTCTAAATGCTGGAATGTCACCAACCCGCTCACTCAAAACTTTTCGACTAACTGGCTTCCTGAAGTGACTTCAACTTGGGAGTGGGGGGAGCCTCAGTGTGAGTGCAAATAGAGGTAAAAAGCAACTTATGCTGAACCAAGCCGAGCACGCCCTCGCGTAAGGGCTGGTCTGATATTATTGGCCACGTCGAAAGTGCTATTGAAGAATTGCTCGTGGCAGATCAGGTGCGCTGTTCATCCTCAATTAATCATAAGGCTTACTGAAAGATCTCCGTTACTCCTATGCTAAAATAATATCTTAACCGTTTGTGTTGCCACTGACTGAATTTTCCTGCCATCTCCAAGTTACTGTCGTTCAATTTATGTTGTAAGCAATGCGGTAACAAGCCCTTCCGCAATAACGCATTGTCTCATTAAATCTATATGCGCGTTGAAGAAAATTCGCCGGTTTGAAACAAGCTGTGAACGGAGGTACGCCCTTTTATGCTCACTCGTAGAGAATCTAGTTGGTGCTCCTAAGTAACACGAGCTTTTTTTTGCAACCTGTTCATCCAGTAGTTTTAATAGGTTTGAAATATTTTCTCGGTCATTCAACGGCTGTTGAAGCTCTAACTGAATAGATAATCACAGGGAGAATAACATTCGCTTCAAGTATCAAAATTCGAATTCGATTGTTAGCTCAATCTTGAGAATCCGACCGCGGAAACAGACTTGTTCTTCAATCCAATTTAGAAGACAAATTTCACTGCTACAAATTTATCATACCATTTTCTCATCGTAATTCCTGCTGATAATTTGGGTGGGGAAGGGGCTTACAACATTTTACATGAGTTCTGTTGTTTCGACCGGGTTTACTGTCCTTCTGCGTAATTCTTTCAGCCACGTTGTCTGGGTGGGTGCACCAAGCGCGTTTGAAATCCGTCGTTATAAACTATAAAAAATCTCTTTTTTTTCTATATTGTGATGATCGTTGTGGCAGTAGTTTGCTCCTAAAACGCATTTCTAACTATTTATCTTCGCATTCACTGCCATTCATTGGCTAATTTCCCTTCAAGTTTTATTATTAGTTTTTTGTACTCTCTCCCTCTCTCTTCTTTTTTACATGAGGGTTACGGCGAGTCGATGATTGTGGGCCGAGCGGTTCAACTGGAAATGTTTATTGTTCAGTAATTATCTACTCTCTTTGACCGTGTGTCACGGTAGAAGAAAATAAATTTCGAGCCTCCTCGGCGATAGAGCTTGATTTGAGATGATAACTGGTCTTACGCCACTGCGCATTGTCTAAGGTGCGTCTTGGCTATTCATTGAGGAAACAAAGCAAATGTTGTTGAACTTATGTGCACCGTTTTCTGCAATGAGTAGGCGCCTGTGCCAAGAAACACTCTAATTTTCTTCTTGGAATTATTCTCATGTGTTGTAGAGTAAAATTGAACAAATCTCCTTTTACAAACTTCCATAGTAAGTACCTATTATCAATCGGTCCGAACCTAGTTCCCAAAAATCTACAGAAACACGATAAAACTGCGAACGATTTTGGTGGGTTATTCCTTGAATGCCGTACGCCGTCCCCCGCTCACGCCTATTTTGGTAGTAGACAATTTTCTAAAAATCTGAAATTTCGGTCAGACCCGTTTCCAGCTCTGGTTGGTCCTCGAATCTTTTCAGCTCGAGCGGACCAAATTTGGGGAGGTAGGGGTCAAAATGTGTATTCCGAAAAATGTATTTTCGAGATTTTCGGCGTGTGCGATATTATTTTCGACTAAGTTTTGGACGCTGAATCCAATAAGAGGGTCCCGGAACGATGGGCGCCTACCGGAAGAAGTCATAGGTCAAAATGGGTATCTATCTACCCATTCCGAATGTGTGTTTTCGAGATTCCGGGTGCCTAGGCGTGTGGGGTATCATTTTCGACTAAATTTTGAACCCTGAATCGATTAAATGTGTCCGGGACACGCCACATCCACTTTTTTCCCATTTTCGACTTTTTAGGTTAGTGGGGTATCCTTTTCCGCTAATTTTTGGACGCTGAATCGATTGGAATGAGCCTCCAAGCTCCTGGTCCAAGGAATAGCCAACTCCTGTGAAAGAATCCGCAGCGTTTTTGATTTTGAATCTACGCATTTTGAAAGGTCAGGATGTTTTTAAGGGCGCATTATTCCTGAATAAATCGCAGAAGCGTTTTACCTGAAGAGAAAAACATTCGTTTTGAGCGTCCGGAGGATACTTTGCTTTTTTAGAACAACATTTCAATTTTGCAACTAAGATGAGCGAGGTTGGCAATCACCAACCGATTATGATCGCTGCATCAACGGGTGAATACCACCTGCTGAGCCACCCTGTGCGCCCCAACGTGCTGGGGACGTACGATTAAATCGTAAATAAATTTTATTCTCTTCCACACCTACTTAGCCCCCCCCCCCCCCCCGTGTCAAAGTAAACCAGTATGAGTACTAGCATATATCGTAGTGGTATACTGCGTTTACAGATTCGAGTAAGGGGGATGTCAAGATGACAATTCTTTTCTAGTTGCACCCTATGCAGAAAATTATTATAATTTTTCGAGCGATGCTCAGCTCCTGAGAAGAACCAAAATTGTTGCGTGTTTCTAATTCAACACATCCCTGGCTTTGACCCAAAGCGGGAACGCCAAATAATTTGTTTATTTTGTATATTTATTACGATCAATTTCAAAAGCCCAAGAGATTTTTAAGCAAAAGCAAACTTGAATTTCCAAATATGACTTAATCTTGGTGAATCTCAAAAATATGAACCACTCAATCTTAACTCTAGCATTAATTATGTTCTTAGGCTTGACATCAGCGCATTTCCAAACACGACCATTCATTCAATTGTGATGAAATTCATTTGTACCTACTCCGCATGCCTTCTGACAAATTTAATGAATTTGTACGGGAACTGGCTGTTGTAATGGCTAAAAAAAATCGAGACACGACAAATTATTTAGTGAGTGCTGAGTCACGTAATTCGAGTGACATGAGTGGAACAGCCAGCAGAATTTCAAGAGGACACTCACGTACAAGTGAATATCAAACTAGGCAGCGATAAAGAATGGAACTGTCTTGTTGATGTTAATTAATGGACTTTGAACGTTTGCGTCTTTTAATATTTTAATGTCGAAAGATGAATTGATTCCACTAGGAAGAGACCACGGCACCAACCCTTTATGATTGTTGGGGAAATACTCATAACTAACAAACTTTCAAGTCGGTGTAGCTAACGAATACAGCTTACCTCAACATTCTTGGTTTAGACCGCCCTCTAGGAAGAGATAAGATAACGACGTGATGAGTATTGGATGAGATTAGGCCCTGGAACTTGACGGGGTTCTGGAGTCGTTGAGATATCATGAGCCTTTCCTTTCGAACTTGGTCTTGGTTTGGACTCGAACTCGAAATGCAATGCCTGACTCAACGACAACGAGAATAAATAAGGTAACATACGCGAGGAAACTATACAGGCATACGTATCGAAGCATAATTAACTCTAATGTTATTTATCATTTTCATCTATTTTTGAATTTTCATTTTCTCATTGCTGTTGTACGAGGAGAGTGATGGAAAACTAGTGAAGTTTTCTGTCATCGTATAAGATAATTATGTTCTAAAAACAAAATTTTGACCCGTAACATTTCTTCAATGCAACTTCAACAATTGAATAAAATTGACAGTCTAAAAATTTGCTTAAAGTTTTGAGCGATAACGCTGCATGTCCGTCTACAATGGTGGAGAGTTCCTTGGAGTAAGAGTATGGGAATGTAAGTGTGGAGTGTACCGGACTCATTTCAATAGATTCAGCGTCCAACATTTACTCGACACGTTAAGGTACGCGAAAATCTCGAAATCCCACTTTTGAAATAGGTAGGTAGGTACCCGTTTTGACCAATACCCACCTTCTGTGAACACCGGATTGGTGGGGATTGGTCCGGAACCCACTCAATGGATTCAGCGTCCAAGAATTAGTGGAAAATGATACCCCACACACCGAGATAACCGAAAATATCGAAAATTTTCTTCAACAAACACATTTTCACCTAAACCCTACCCAAATTTGGGTCGATCTGGCTGAAATGTTTTGAAGACCAACCAGAGAGGTCTCTTACCGTAATTTCAAATTGTCAGAAAAGTTTCTTCTACCAAAAACGGCGAACGGACATTTAGGTTCCTTGATGTAGACTTCATTACCCCTGGCCTGATTACATAGGCACCATACCAACCAAAAACAGTATTGAAGCACAGAAGCGGTCCTAAGGTCCCTACGTGATTTTAAACGGAGTCCGCAGATATTTCCAATTTGTATCGACTTGATGATTTTAAAAATACCTATAAATAATCGGTTAACCTGACCGTGACCTCGAAGAAACCTTATTCCCACAAGCGAGACCTACCTAACAACAATAAACACACCCGATGAACAGGCCCGACGAAATCTCTCCTCCAGATCCAAGTTGAACATTATGTCATCATCGTGCTTTGGCGCAACTTTTCCTGAGGACATCCTACGTATCAAAACCTCGCTATAGCGATTATACTAACTATATCGGGTGTTATTAATGGCAGTTTCGTGTCGTATATTACCTCTGGGTGTTCCATATGTTCAATGATTGTATTGTACTTGCTAAGTCAAAAGAGTGAGCAACACGATTGCCACTTATAGAGTATTTGGCGTGCATCATTTAAATAAAATGATGAAATTTGACTTTGATTTGATATAAAGATGAATAGAAACAAGTGGAAAAATTTATAGGAATTTGAAGCTAGCAAAAGAATACCTCATTATTATTGGTGCCCTCCAGAAGTTATTTTCCCGACTAGAACGTTTCTCTATTAACCTGTTAATACATTTGTAACTAATTCTATATAGATCGACCCACTCGTATATAACTAGTCAATTGATTCGGGAACAGGGTCCAACAAACAGTTCACTCCTTTCACCACTCTCGTGAAATTAATTCGTTTCATCGCGGCTTCAGGATAAAACTCATTCGACCGGATAAACCGCCGATCATAGCCTGCCAAGACAAGCCCATCGAATTTAGGACACTGGGCAAATTGAAAAATAAGCTTCAAAATCTCATGCGAACTGAATTCAAAGCTTTCTACCAACGCCCGAGAGGGGAAGAACGTAGTTGGCAAAAACTTGGTGGAATGAAGCCCGATTCTACATAGAATCCAAAATAGATGTACGTGAGCACCATAAATATGTAGTATTGAAAGTGAAAATTAGAGGTCCGAGGAGTGGTTTTATGCTTGCGGCAGGAGCCCAATAGACCGGATTTCAGATTTCAGGGCGGGGAGGCTAAGCGATAACGCGTTGATGTTGAACTCTGCCAGAAGCACGTAAGCGGACCGAATGATAGGTTCATCAGATAACTTTGGTATTTATACTTTCAAAATCCCTCAATCCCGCAAGCCCTTGTGAATAATATGAAAATGGACTTACGAGATAACGTTTGTACGCATCCACAAACTGACAGTGCTGCCTATAGAAAAGGCATAACAGTTGCCAACTTCTTGATTTTCATGCCTGAAAGCTGACAGTTCACCGGATTGCCTCTTCACAGAATGCATTTTTCCAGTGTTTTGGCTCGTGCCTGATCTTATTCAATCTAATTTCTTGTCCCTTTTTTCTTGTTGCAGATTTTCTCCTCGAAGTCCGAGCTGCAGCTGCACTCACAGTTGCACATGAGGGAGGTGAAGCCGTACAAGTGCACCCAGTGCAGTAAAACCTTCGCCAACAGCTCTTACTTGAGTCAACATACACGGATTCATCTTGGGATCAAGCCCTACCGATGTGAGATCTGTCAAAGGAAATTCACTCAGCTGTCTCATCTTCAGCAGCACATTCGGACGCACACCGGGGACAAACCCTACAAATGTCGGCACCCGGGCTGCAATAAGGCATTCAGCCAGCTCAGTAATCTTCAATCCCATTCTAGGTGCCATCAGACTGATAAGCCGTACAAGTGTAATTCTTGTTACAAGTGTTTCAGTGATGAGCCATCTCTGTTGGAGCACATCCCAAAGCACAAAGAGTCGAAACATCTCAAGACTCATATTTGCCAATATTGCGGTAAGTCCTACACCCAAGAGACTTACCTGACTAAGCATATGCAAAAGCATGCTGAAAGGACTGATAAGCGGCCTCCTATCATTGGGATTCCCAGGGTGACCCTAGAGAATCCCCATTATTGGCCCAAAGTGTCGCCTGACACGGCCAATAACCTGGTCGACGTGATGCAGCAGCAGCATGAGGCTTCCTACGGCAGCCAAAACGGAGTCCTTTCGGACCACCTCCACCACCGGTCGGACATGAACGGGGACGAGCATGTGATGCGTGGCGTCAACCCTCCTGCACCCCCTCCCACCCCTTCGGCCGCCGGGTCGCCCCTGAATTACCACGACTCAGTTATATCCGGTGGCATCAAAACGAACACTTCGTCCGCCTCTGCCTTCACCCCTATTCAGTCCATGGGCATGCCGACGCACCACCACAACCACCACCAGATACCCGACCACCACCGGTCGGCCTATCTGTCCTATAACGCCATAGCGTTCCCGGGAGCGAAAATGGGCCAGCTCGGTGGAGTCCAAACGTCCGTCGGCATGGAAATGCCCAAAGCGCCTGTCAGCTCGAATGGGTTCCCCAACCAGCTCATATCCCTCCATCAGATCCGCAACTACGCGCATCAGCCCACCACGTTGATGACCACCGAGCACATACTCCAAGGACTCAAAGAAAAAGGCCAATAATATTGTAACCCGACTGACTTTATGTAGTTAGATGTCCCGTTTGGCACATACGCTGGCCGCTAACTTGAAATGACTTCTGAAGTATTTCAAATACTCTGAGCGCAAGTGATGTTGACGGAAATTCACTCGTCGATTTGTTTCGTGTACATATAAATTCACGGCATGTGATCAAGTGATTGCTGTAAATTTCATCAAGACTTACTTTCTTTCATAATTTATCTAACGAGGTTCGCATGTCCTTCGCTCCATCTCATGGAGCCGAATGTTAAATCTTGTCTTGGAACCTTCAAGGCTTCATCTTGCCTGCGTTTTGCATTGTTTGGTTATAAATGTTACGTTGTTCTCATTGACTAAGTACCATGTACTTGTAAATTGCACTTTTTTGAAAATCTGTACTTAACGAAGGTTGCTAATAGAATATTGTTTAAGTTTGAAAGCAAATGTTTGAAGTTTGCTGTTTCTTTTGTTCCTTACTTTCGTTAATTTTCGATTGTACATATTAAAATTGTTCTCTGTGTACAGTTTTTAATTACGTAAGTTTCTAAGGATATAGATTATTATCTGAAGAAAATTAGTCCCCCCTCCCCTTCTTATTAGAATTTTCTAGATTTTCCCTCCCTAATGCGATTTCTGCAATTTGTTCGTCCGAGTTTCCCCTTTTTGAAATCCCGGGAACGCCGCTGCTGCACAGGGTATATTCCACGAAAATTGGGCTGATCCCGTCAAATTTGGAAATAAATTCTCAAAACCAACGTAAAAATTCAGTAATCTTCCCTTTAAAAACACTCATTTTAATCATTTTTTCTTCATAAATGCATAGTTACCTATGTGCTCCTCAATCTCAATCTCCCTTTTTCCCTCTCATTTCAGTAAATGGCTGTGCAAACTGGTATTTTTGTTTTGACGCCCTTCGCGGTTGTTCTTTTTTGTTCCCCGACGCACATTGATGTAAATGAAATAGTTTGGCCTTCTAACATCGTGGTGTTTCCCTTCATACATCAGTTTGGTTTCTGATCCTTAATAAAACTTCTCGAACGTTGTTTTCCTATCAATCGCCAACTTGTGTACAAAATCTTTTTAGAAAACTTTAAACTAAAAGCGATAGAATGAACGCGAAATTCAAAAACTGGCGAAAATAGTTCAACCATGTCAAGTTAGTAAGTGAAATTTGCATTTCGGTTTTAAAAATTCCAATGTATAACTTAGTAGATGGGAAAAGATAAGTAAATATTCGTTTTGAATTTTTGAAAGTTGTGGGGTGTGTGGGTGAAGTTCTCTAAGCCAACCCGGGGTAATTTTCCAGATCTCTAGCTTTTTCTTTTAATATTATTAATATTCTATGTGAGAAAAGGAGGTATCTAGTTTTTTTTATGTACCATGTGGCAATATCTCAACGAAAAAAGAAAAATGTTTTTGTTTTAACTAAAGCTGATAGTTGTGTATGACAAAAACTCATTTTTATGAACGACCGATCCGCGTGAGTAGATAACTTTTTTAGCGAACTGTGTAAATAATATTTTGGGGAATCAAATTGGTTGTAAAACCCGAAATGGTAGAAGGAAGTCAGTTTCGTTTTTTTACTTTTTGCTGAGTCAAACGTTTGTGTCGAAAATGAGGTGTTTTGTCGATTGAGAACGCTCTTTTGTACCCGGTTTAATCAAAACGAATAGATGCGGTGAAATGAAAAAGAAATTGTTTTTCTACTAAAAAAACATTTTTCATGACTGGTACCGGTTCTTCTGGTGTGTTAATTTGGCCTCGTACTTTTGAATTGTGTATGTAACTAACCGTACTCTCTCGATACCATGCATGATCTCTTTTAAGTGAAGGCCTAGTTTCCTTGTTTCGAGGTCTGATAAGTTGTTTTCACAATGACAGTGGAGCTATCGAATTTTACATTTAGACGGACCAAATCTTTCGGATTTTAGTTCTTCGAACCGGCGTAACCGAGTCGATACGAGTGAGATTTTTGTTGTCTTATGGCTCGAATAGAGGATCGATGCCTCGAAACGGCCATGAAAATACCTACCATATACCATTTGTTTATGGCTTCGCTGAACGCTAACGCCGCGTACAATTTTAAGACTTTTTTTGGCGTTGTACGTGGATAAATCCTGGACGTTGCAGAAACACCTGTAGCATTTTGATTCGCTCTCCGAAGTGTTGTTTTGTTTTGTTTGGTATCCCTCTGTACTCGAGTCCTGTACGAAAAGTTCGACCACATGCTCAACTAGGAGCATTCATTTCTGAAGTAGACTCAAATGAAAACACCGATTTCTCCACCCGACCATGTTAATCGATGCGAACAAGTAACGCACTTTTAGATGTCTTTCATTGGTTATTTTATATTTATCGACTCATTTGACGAAGTGTTTAATTTCCGTTTGTTAATATCCGCCGTCTCACATTTCAACTTAACTACACTTTCGTCCGATTTTTCGAGGCCGTAGAATACCGGTCGCATTTCGTCTTAACTCGGTGCAAAACATGAGAAATGTTTTATTTTCGTAAACTACGTAGGCTAAATATTTATTTATTTCAACTCCGAACATTTTGTTGTTCCATACGAGAAAATAGACAAAAATGGCGTTTGGCCTAACGGAACCGGTTTCTTGAATGCCCTCTCGGGTATCAGATTTGGACTTGATGTATTGTGTAAGTTAACAGTCTGTATTCACTAGTACTGTTTACTTATATGAAAAAAATATATAAATATATAGTCAAGTTGACAACTTTTTATTTAAAATGTTAATAAAGAATAATTATTAAGTGACGACGAACTTATTTTTATTGTTACCTTAAACTCAAAAGATGAGGGGCCCAAACTGGCGGGAGAAGAGCGAGGATTCGTGTAATAACTTTGATTTGGTACCTTCTACGTTTCAGTCACAGTGATTCAAATTTGGAATCAACAAATAAATCTTAAGAAGGGAAGGCCGTGAACTCAAAGTGTGTTATGATAATACTCAAAGTAATTCACAGCTTTTTTCTTGAATAAAAGTGTGCCTGAAAAGGTCCAAGGGTTGATAGACTTGTGATCTTGAATTCCACAAGTCATTTTTACCCATACCCTACCTCCGTTTGCGTCTATAGGTTCTAAATTCATCTTTATATCCATAGAGCCATTTAGTATTCTCTGGAGCGAGTTAGACGAAAACCTCATCATACAGTAATAGAAGAGAGAAAAAGAAGCAATGTTTTGGTTGTCATAAGTGTTGTTCTGACTCTCAGTGTAGCCACTGGAATGAATAATTCAATATAAAATATGGATTGATCCACCGTAGAATTTAATACTATTTATTATATTAGACCTAATCCGTCATAACATCAAAAATAAACGGCATCAAAGAGGCGTTGAATTTCAGCGTAAGGTTTAGTAAATTGTGACTTTATAGGAAACAGTGATTCACTTAGAATTCATTTCGCAACAATCATGCCATAATACAATAAGGTTTCAACCACAATGGTTATTATTTCCCGTGAAGTGACATTTTGAAACAATTTTGCACTAAAAATTGCAAGCAATACGTCCCGTGGCGGTCTAAAGATTGACACTCCGTCGAAGGGTGTCATTGATAATGTTATCTGCTTTAAAGTAATATTAATTTTTTATAATTTCTTTCCCCCTCTATCACTGTTTTTTTCTGTAAAATGACAAAATCGTTTGAATATCTTATGTGATGCAAAACGGGGTTTTTCGGTAAAAACAAAATTTTGGTCCTTTTCTTGTACTCCGGAATGTGTAGAAAGCCGTTAAGTTTTTCACAACTTTGCCTAACATAGTCGGACACCATCGAGTAATGCAGGAGAAATGGCCACTCCATGACGTCATAGACCTGATTCTCTTTAATGAGCGCATTCCGTGAGATTTGTTTCGAGGGAAAATTACATATTTTTGATTAGGAATAAACATAATAATGAAAATGGCTATCTTGAGACCCAATAAAGATTTTTTATTATTTTGCGATGTGGTGAAGGATTTTGTCCCCTTTGTTGCGTCCTCTCCTTATAGTTCTGAAGCCTAGTTTTTCTCATAGTTTCACTCATCCACGTCAGCCCTCACCCCTGCTCCAAGAAGTCTCCAGCGGCTCATTTTTCTAGCATTCAAAACGCCTGACTTCAGACAATTATTTTCTTCTTACTTAGAAAAAGTTGTGGTAAGTTCTAGACGCAGATACCTGTTACAAAAGAATTGATTTTCTTATTAATTCCATTTTATAAAAACACCCAATTTCGCATCGAAGAATGAAGAGTTTGCACAGTAGCTAACTCCATTTCATCATTTCCTCGTGAAATATGAATTAATTTCGACCTTCCAGAGAGTAAAAAGCTCTCAAGCTGTTTTGAATCCATATTACTCTATTTGATCCCCATTTGGCTTCCGATCCCGTAACGCTTTTCATTTTACATTTGATCTACATGGAGAACTAGAAAAGGAGTCTAATTAAGATCACTCATTTCGTACAGGTGAGTAAATAAAAACTAAATTCATGATCCATGATTGTAACATGGCGATTTATTGAGCGAGAATTCCAACACAACCGACTATAAAAATATAAATGATATCCATAGAATACAAAATCAACAAAATACGAGTATGCGGCTAAAACATTGCGATCCGACTTAATCTTGGAAAACGATAAGGGGGATGAAGTTGAGAAAGCAGCCACAAATCCAAGTTGCAAAGGAATGCAATGAACCAAACAATTTTTTTTTTTTCAACTATTGGCACCCCGAAAATAAACCCCTACAAAACTACAAAGCGTAAAATGGGCGGTCCAGAATAATTATCTCCTTGGTAGATTATTCAAGAGCCATCCATCAAAATACTTGCACGGTGACACAGTTCACAACCATGAGCAAATAATGGCCGATATTGGAATGTAGAATTCACATATATAATTCTGCAATGACTAGGATACTAATACGAATATTTTTAAAACAACTACACAAAGTATACAACACACTAAGCACAACTAACGAACATTGTACACAGTAAGATATAAATAATTGAGGGAATGATCAAAGAGATTATCGAGGAGCCGTTCTGAAGATCGTATCAAAGCAAGATTCAAGTTGGAGAGTATTTAGGGATTATACATTGAACTTATGGATTGAAGACAATCGCAAACTCTATGTCTCAGCGTACATTTCCGTCTCAACTGGATGAGCAACTTTCAGTATCCTCCAAATTCAAAAGACCTATTTTTTCGTAAATATTTTAAAACGATTTTGGGTGTTAGACTCTACTTGGAGAAGAGGTCGAGAAACTATCAATGTGGTAAACTCGGGGTTTTCTTGTCCGCTGAAACGAACTCGTAGCGCGTATCGGTCACACGCATCGGATGAGTTATCATGTAGGCGTCATGGAGAGTACCACACGTATTCATACCAAAGCAGCAGAGCAGAATGTTTTTCCACACTACAACCCTCAAAGTTTTTTTAAGCCAGCTGATAACAGACTGATTGGCTTTGTCACATATTATGCTCTAGCTCATCGTAGCACAACCGATCAAAAATGAATTTTTGCCGTAGTTTCAAGTGAAATCTAATAGTGAAACTTTCAGCACTCTCGGAAAGAGTTCCTAACACTTTCATGAGAGTAGAGAATTTCTAATAGTTTCATGCGAACTACAGTTCGGTCGTCATATGGGAAGTTAATGCTTGAACTCTCTTGGCGTTGCAGCTTTTGCATAAAACGTGATCGTCCAATGGGTAGCAACCTCGGCCTTCAGCTTCGGATGACAAAAGCAACCCACAATCCTGGAACAGAGCAAGAAAACAACGCTGCGAATTATTCCGTGGGATTTTTATTCGTGGATGGTCTCATTTACTACAAGTTTTTTAGAAAATTTAATTGGAGAGAAAATGGACAATCGTGATTTTAAAAAAATTCGAAAAATTCTGGAAAAAATTGAAAATCTTACCTCACACTTATAACAGTTGATATGAAAGCTTCGATCTAGAGCTACAACCCGTACGGTTTCTTCTTGTCCGGGTTCAGGCATAATGGGTAGCTGACAAACACAGCATCTAGGAGCGAATTTCCTAAAAAAAAATAAAAATAAAATAATAATAATATATTACAATTCCCTTTTTCATTCGTAGGATCATGATTTTGGCGCAGGTCAAGTCAAGTGTAGCGACCAACTGAGTCCCGTTCAAGGGAAATCTTACTTGTGAAAATCTTCTATGCAATGTATTTGATTAGTTGCATCCACGGTAAAGGGTATACCGTCAAGACTTTTGCCGCAGACGACGCAGCAGAAACATTGCGGGTGGTACGGTCTTCCCGTGGCACGAAGGATGCGATCAAGGATGGGATTCAGGCATACGGAACACTTTTCCAGGGTAGTCTGCAACAGGAATGTGCGATTGGCATTCGGCCTTGGCTATTTTCCAAACTAATAAGTGCTATATGGAAATACTCAGTTCTAACCAAATATCCTTCTTCGCAATAAGGCTTCCCTTCAAGCACGTAGAACGGTTTCCCTTGCAGTTGCAGAGCGCAATGGTCACAAGTGAAACATTCGATGTGGTACACATTATCCATTGCAGTGCAACCATTTCCCTCTCCAACCACCTTCTCGCCACATTTGCAACAATCACCTGAAATGAAGGAAGTTTTCAATTTGAACGTAGGATCCCGTAAGAACAATCTTTTACAGAGAATTTAAATTTAAAACTTGAACTATTATAGCATTTATTAATATTGATAATTTTGCTTTATGACGCATTCTTCTGGAGTTATGAGAAGAAAAAAAACTACATCCGAAATTCGAGGGTTTTTCCGCCATTTTTGTGGTGCAGCAGTATCTGGATTCAATAGATAACCAGATTTTCAGATTCAATGTCTCAAGAAAACCCTCCTTATAACCTTCGCCGGGACTTTTCCATTTTTCACTTTCAGTACGTTTTGTAACCGAATGACTAGACTATTGTTGCAAGTACGCAGAGCAGGTGCGGTAGATTCGAACGTACCAAAGTTGTCGGGATCAGCCGAGGGTGAATTCATTGATTGAACAAGCAGATCCGTGAGTGCGTCCACTTCAGCTTCATGAGGTGAGCGCGTGTTGATTCGAGATGGTGTGTACAAGGAATAATTTGATCGTGACGACATGCCACTGGCAGGTCGAGGAGTTATGGGCTCGTAGATTGAGTCGTATGTAGTTGATCCCTGCAAAATATCGAATACGAGGATAAATTAGGACGATCAAAGAAGCTACAACGTGTCTTGGCAATGTTAATGCGAGATTATTGAGAGTGCTTGTTGCACATCCAGATCGAAATCACGAGGAACAGCCACTCTGACGTCAGGGCATTTATCGACACGTAATTACATGCAACGCGGCTATAGCCAACGAGAGAAAACGCGGCTAAAGGACGTACTGCTACGAATATCGGAAGAGGACTTATGGGTGCGAGAGAGGTGCTTCACTTCTCAGTTCTGTTTGATAATTGAGCTTACTTCAAGTACTGCTGACAGTGAAGGCTTGGCCTAACATCTTGCACGCAGTCACCAAAAAAGACCCTTCGTTTAATTACGTTGCATGATAAGACTTAAAATCTGTTTGGGTTACGGTAAAAAAAATCTGCAAATTATTACACACGGGTTGGTTATTCCTCGAATGGGGGAAACAGTGGATGTGGCAGGTCCCGGACCCATTCCAATCGATTCAGGGTCCAAAATCTAGTGGAAAATGATATCACAGACGCCATTCGTCCTAGTCCAGATTAAACCGTGGCGCAAGTGGCTAGCGCGTTCGGCAGAACCGGAAGGTTCTCGGTTTGAGCCCCCAGGTGGGAGCGAATATTTTTGTTTTCTGATTTGGTTTTTTTTACTCATAAATTGAACAATAAATTGACCAATTAGGTACTTCTTCCAGTGGGTGCCAATCGTTCTGGGACCAATTTCATTGGATTCAGCGTCCAAAATTTAGTGGAAAATGATACCCTACTCGCCTAGATCGCCCAAAAATCTGCGAAAATCCATTTTCAAAAAAAAACACATTTTGACCCCTACCCGCCGCCCAAATTTGGTCCGATCGGGCTGAAAAGTTTGATGCCCTCTGGCCGGGAACAGACTCCTGACCCAAATTTCAGATGTTTAGAAAATTTTCTACTACCAAAAACGGCGCGGACAATGGACGGCGGACGGACATTGACCTTTTTTAATCTAGACACCATGAAACGTCCAAAAAAAAAATTTTGAGCCGAATCGGAGAGGTTGGCCATTATCATGAAAACATAGGTTGATTACTCAAGGAATAACCAGCCAATTCGGACAATTTCATATTATCTCCCCGAACAGAGTAACAGAGCTGCTCGGGGGTTTCAGTACACAGATGCAAGTATGTAAAAGCACCCACTAACACCAGTACAGGCTATACAGAGCTGGGCACAATTTATGCACGATTAATCCACTGCTGGTGCCAGACATCCATCACGTCTTCCTGGGGTCATTGGGAGAACGAACGGACGGCATTTATGTTCCACCATAACCAAAGAATATTTTCAGAGCTCAAACAAAACAACAAGTTGCAAATTCATACCTGAGACGAAGGAGCGTATGTACCATAGTCAGGCACGTTATTGAGAGTAGCCCTCCTCAGTTCTGAATAACTGGAACTAACAGGTGAAGGTGGAGGCGGGAAATCAGCTGGAGGAGGTGGAAAATCGTTGAAATCTGGAATCTCCGGCATTGGAGGTATTTCATCTGCAATCCAGGCAAGACAAAATATATTCTCCGAGAACAAAAACTCATTATTTAAAAAGACGTTTTGAAATTAAACTAGTTCAACCATACTAATGAAATGTTGCTTACCAATGTTCGCATAACTAGGAACGTTGCTGTACGTGCTGTTCGGTGGAACGACGTTGCTGTACACTGGCGCCTGGGGCTCAGCTTTTAGGTATGATGCGTTCTTGCTGAACATCTCGGCATTGCTGTATGTATTATTTGAAGACTCTTCGTCTGTCTCTGGCTGTGGATACCCTGAAACGGAATGAAGAGATACATTAAGTTTAGGGTGGTTGAGTAACTCGCACCTCCAGGAATATGGTTAAAGATTTTAAAAAAGTAAGATTAAAAGTGGATTGAAAGATGGAGCGGTGAAGAAGTGTGACGAGACGGGAGGAAATTCGGAGCAGACTTCCTAAAAAGCCCTAATGCAGCACTACTATACTCACCCAAGTTAGAGTAAATAGGTCCAGCGGGTTTCTTTTCAGGCGATGTGCTCTGAAGAGGCGACGTGAAGTAGGGTTCGTGAGGCCCATGGACAGCATAGCTCTTCGGGACCTGTAAGAAAGAGAAATAGGATACTATACGCACATTCAAGACAGAACATGCAGAAAAATCCATATCCAATAGGCAACAGAACGGGAAAGAAGGGCGTCATTTTATTTGATAAAATTGTCATTAACGTATCATTTACCAGGGGCTGAGCCGGTTTCTTTGGTTTCGGAGGCACAGCCGGCCCGACCTTTTTGGGAGGCGCCTGCCCTTCCCCAGCGCTCAACTTCAGGCCAGCCATCTTTTGGTCTAGATATCCAGCCATATTGTCAGCTGAAAATATGAAAAATGTCCGAATTATTCTGGTACTTTACTTACAGCACTTTTCTCTCTCACACTGTTCCCAAGATTTGTTTTCAAATTCTTTATAAATTTTTTAAAGAGAAATTTTCTAATTGTTTTACTACAAATTAAAACGTTTTGAACGTTCTTTGATTGTGGTACGACGCTCGGCGGTACATGGGTGTGAGTAAATTTACTCCGACCAGAGGATTATTTGTTTAATGAGGAGAGATACAAACGATATCATGCCATAAAGGAGATTAGAACGTCATTAGGATAACTGGGGCGAACAAAAACGAGCAGACGAATTCTCCGAAAAATTAACTGAGGCGTAAATTACGCTTTAGCTAATTTTGTACCCGGTCGAAACTAACTTGAAATTTTTCTTGTTCGTACGCAGAATGCTTCGAGCTGTAACTCTAGCTCGCTGAACGCAACTTGAGTCAAAATGCTCCATCAACATGGTGGTGGCAAAATGGGCTTCAACTGTAGGAGCAATCGAATCCATAAGGCGGTTTCACAGTATCGAAATAACCCCCAATTTATGGTAATTTTTGTACAAATAAACCGACCTAGAGAATTTTTTCCTTAATTCTACAATGTAATGGCAGAATTTTTTTCTGAAATGTGAATTCGTGCTTTTAAATTACCGCTTGACTATAAATTATGTGCCCAGCACATGAACATGCTGTAAGGTTGGGCACATAACGCTCGCCGTAGGTTGATTTTTGTGTCATTGTTAACTGAACGGTTCACAAAAACTGACAAAACTGATTTATTTTTGTTCGAGCAACGCGACAACTAATGGAAAGGTGACAAGACGACTTCTTTCATAACATAGTCCACACCATCTATGGCAGCATGGCATCAACTCTCACGCTCAATAATTACAGAGCATATGCTTTCGGTTCTGCTCACATAGAAAACTCAGTTCTTCGCTACGAGGAATGAACACACGATTCCTATAATAATTAAGCAGGGCAATAGAATATACATGACGACGACTTGCAACAATACGATGCACTCATATCTCGAAGGTTTAGTATTTCCATTTCATGTTGCGGTAGTATTGACTACTTGAAATTTCAATAGTCTCTGAATAGGATACAACTTACCGAAGGCAAATCGGAGATATCACACAAATCCAGTAGGAAACGCTATGCGTCGTGAACAAGAACACTAACCACCCGCTGTACCAAACTGAATGTTCCAGATCATACCGTACTCGTGAGTCAACCTCGTGGAAAGACTAAACAATCTGAACGAAGAAACTAAAACAAAGGTATTCAGGTGACTCACAAAGCTACGGACAATATTCTGGAAGGCAGATAAAGCTAGGATGACCTCACACCTCAACCTAAAAAAAACCAGTAGGTATGAACAAACGAGTTGTGAGTACGACAGCGAGCCCACAATCACAGCCTCACAATCATAACCTCAGCTTCATTTTACATTAGTGACGTCGTATTCTCAAGAGGAAAAAGAAGACTAGAGCAAAGAGTAAAAGAATGACGGAGTTAGGGTCGCTAGTGATGAAGTGATGAATTTGATTAACTCCAGGCAGACTCAGACCAGAATAAACTAGTTCATATGAAAATTATTCAATAATACTACAATATTTTAATTTTAATATGGAGTGAATAATGTTGAAATAAGACCCAACACAATCGTTGCTGTATGCTATATTGATGTCCGTCATAACTACATTGGATACCAGAACAGGAAAAGAAAGACTGATCTCACATTTACCGCGTTTCCGAGTAGTTTTTGTTGATAAAATTTTAGCCCTCGAGTGAAGGTTCTTGTGTTGTGTTGCTATTTATGTTCAATTGTAATGGAAATTCACCATGATTTCTTGATTACATCTCCGTTTTCACCTTGACTAGCAAACAGGTTCCAGTCAATATGCAGCTGAACTCAGGAGTAGTCATCTACTTCATTCAAGAAGCAGGATCCAGCAGCAAGGATATGCGGAAAGCTTTTCTGGTAGGTACGGGATCGGTTGGATCAGTGTGTGGGTGCTCTCCGAATTAGTTTCCATGGAATTAATGACTTACAGTTACAGTATAGATGGCCCCAATCCAAAGTGAATGCGTTAACTTTGTCTTCTACTCACTTTAGGCCCAACTTGGATCTTTTTTCGTCTCGAGGAACTTTGGTCAATGAAAATTAAATAGGAATGCGGTTTAACCGCAAGTGTTACTAACCTTTGATCAACTAGCTATACGAACTACAGGTCCAAATGTATGCGAATCTATCGTAACGTTGATTGTGGGTCTCATCCAACTCGTTGCTGCGCCGCGAGGTATCAATGAAATTAGCAAAACAGCGTTCGTATTCGCTCTTTTTCTGGTCTGCTAACCCCAGATGGTAGATGGTAAAAAGACACCTAGAGGAGGGGTTATGGGGGGCCCCAAGCGCGGAAGCCTGGTGATTTGTTGTGCTTCTCTTAAATGTCCCATTCCTTTAGTCCACAAACAGCCCTGGTCCCCTGATGAGGGCATGGAATAAGTAATACTTATTCCATGTGATGAGGGTTGTTAGGTTGTGGACTAACTTATTGCAGCGTACGGTTCTCATTGGGGTTTGTGTCCCAAAGAGGGTGTATCTGCGGGATGTGAGTGCTGGGCAGATTATGTGAGTTGCAGTTTCGTCTGCTTCCTCACAGAATCTGCATAGAGTTGTTGGTTGTGTTACCCCTATGCGGTTCAGATGAAAACGCAGAGGAGCGAAGCCGGTTAGTTGGCCAACTATCGCTCTTAGGTCGCCGCGATTAAGTCTGAGTAGGTCCTTGGTAGGTCCCCATCCAGTGATGGATGGGGTTCTGCCACCATACGCTTACTGTGGACATGTCCCTCAATATTCCGCCATCTGTCGGTGTGTTTCTTGTACGTCCACTCCTTGATGGAAGCTCTGAAGGAGCTTTTGGGCAAACCTACAGCCGGCTCTGGACCCCCACAAGGGGGTTTTGGAGCCCCTCCTGGCCAGCTCATCGGCTTTTTCGTTGCCCTCAATTCCCCTGTGCCTCGCCACCCACTCAAGGGACACTGTATTAACGGACACTCCTACCCCCAACTAGAACTGTTGCCTTGCCAGTGTGGGGGCGTTAAACAATACGTGTCCCTATCCTGTTGTCCCACTTTGGGACCGTGGGAATTTAGTTGTGCACGTCGTTGTCTCTCAGTGAAAGCCTGTTGACTTACTATTATCGAGGGGGAAGGTATTCCCAAGAAATATTCTGGAAACTGATTTACAACTTTTGGTAGAAAACACACGAATTAAGACATTATTGTAACGAGCAGGTCAAATAATTCAGATCACCTGGTGACCTCGTACCCTGTCGCAATAAACCCTCTCGGGCACTACTCCCATCAGCTTCCCCCGAGCCTTGAAAGTCGGTTTTGGTAGGGGCTTAGTAAAACCGTCAGCAACCATCTGTTTAGTTGGTAGGCACTTCATGATGACCTCTCCATTTTCAACTACTTTTCGAACGAAGCGATGGCGAATATCGACGTGCTTGGTTTTTCTTGAGCACTACCGCGTGCTGGCTGACTCCAATCGCCTCCCAATCAGCAGACCTATGTCAGGACGAGTACTAACTGTCAGATATAGTAATGAACCAATCAACTGCTGGTAATGCACCTCCGATTCCTGATCGATGTAGTCTTCTTGATACAAGGAAATTCAACATCACAACTGTCCTGTCGAATTCTCCAACCGAGACTCGCCATCCCTAAATCTTTTTCCAATTTCTTCTTCAGAACCTCCTTCATTTTCAGATCATTAATATATATCAACAAATCGTCTACATTCGCCGCCAGAATAAACACTTTTCGACGACTCAACTTATATTGATCAATACAGCTTTCATACTTCGATTGCGTTAATCCAATTTTCGTGAGCGTTCTATGCAATGTGGTGTTCCAACTTCGCGGTGTCTGCCTTCAGCCCATTCATAAATGCTTAACACAACGTTCGTTTGGTAAACAGGCTAACTTTTTTCAGCTGCTATGCGTACAAAAATGCATACCGGAACAAAAGTTTCGTACTGATCTACTCCGTAGTGCTGAGAAAATCGTTTATCAACCACCATACTGCAGCACTGTCCCTGTAAAACTGTCTACTCACTATTCACTGTCCCCTTGCCCTTTGATCACTTCCTGTATTTTTCGAAATCATTTCTGAATCAGAACTATTTATATATATTTACGTTTACACTTATACAATACATTGACCTCGGATAATTACGCTTTTATTACCCCTAAAACGATTAGAATATAAATTGATAGTTAAGACGCATCCTGTTTAGGGGTTGGTATGTAATCCTTCATGTCGGTCATTATATTATCATATTACAGTTATAAAAATCTAAACTTCTGACGTTTCTCTTTGGTAATTTTGCTTCATTTTCCCTAGGCCTGCCAAGAATCAAACCTCAAACCCAAAACTATCACCGAAGAACAAGTGGATGACACTCCTCAAGCTGCCAACGTTGTGTTTGTTTTGGAAGAATTTGCAGGACAAGTATTTAAATCGTTAACCGCATCGGACTGCTTGTAAGTTACTCCTGTATACCGTTGTTTTTTTCCATCTTGTGACCCAAGTACCATTCCAGGGTCGTATTCGGGGCACTGTTTCCATCTTTGCAGTTCCAGAGTCGTCGGGCCCAAGTGTTTGGACTATTGTCTACGACATGAAGTTGCCATACCGTCGAATGACTCACCCATTTTTAACATGGCGATGAGAGGCCTGGTCGTCACTTCTTCTCTCTTCTCCAAACAAAAGAAGGTATGCGAATTATAGGCTATTAGTGTTGATAATTGATCGCCTAATTTACAATGTAATACGAATGCAAGTTGTTTGATAGTATTTACCTACTATTTTTTCATCCTTTTCATTAATGAAAAAAAAAAAACTGGAATAGCGCTGACAAATAAGGCTGGATACCTGCTCCTTCCTTAGGCTCAATTGTCTTATTATACGAATATTACACTCGAAATAAAAATGTACTAAAATGTATGCAGTGTTTGATCTCTCATCTTTCGAAGAGGCTTTATTTTGCCACATGTCTTCTCGTCACCAAATCCTGATCATTTCTATCGTTAATTGACGTTTTATTTTATTTTATTTTATTTTTAATTTTTATTTATTTATTTTTTTTTTGTATGTGGTTTTAGGAAGAAATAGCGACTTTGGTCGGCTACATGGGCGGTACTTACACCGATCAGCTAACAGCCGCAGTCACCCACGTCGTCTCGAACGAAGGGAGATCCCCCAAATGTAGTGTAAGTTTTTGTGTCCGGGGCCTTGCCTTCCCTATCCTTGACAGGCAGATGCTGAAATCAGAAAGGCCTTGAATACCTAGGAATAACCGTATTGTATAGGGTCAAAGAGTTCCCTTACAGAAACAGTAATGGCAGTTAGGTGTAAACATGGCGTTTTCTTATGTGCAAATATCCTTTTTTTCTTATATTTTTCAGAAAGCGATAGAAAATAATATCCCAATCATGACGAGCAAATGGCTTGAAGCCGTCTGGGAGGTTACAAAAACACAAGACCTATCAGCATTGGATTCAGCTTTCAAAAAATACAAAATTCCTCCTTTCAAGGGAATGAGTATTTCTTGTAGCAACCTTTCACAAGCAATAAAGAAGAAGATCCAGGCTACTGTAGAATCCAACGGTATTATTCACGTTAATCAATTATGCCCGGTCCTCGTCAACTTCATTGAGAGCGTACTCACTCAGAAAATGTATTGTTGCAGGAGGAATTTACATGACTGCTTTGGAACAACATAAAACGACCGCATTGATTATTGGTGAGCCAGACGGCAAGAAATTCCAAGCAGCTCAACTTTGGGACATTCCTTGCTTGCGACCCGATTGGATTTTTGATTCAGCTGAAAAAGGAACTGCTCTTCACAGCAAGGATTATTTAGTCTCAGCTCGACCAAAATGCTCCACACCCACCAACGAGCTTCCAAGTGAGCCCCTGAGCTCATTATTACTTGGTCAGTAATTGTATTCTATCGATGCGAGCTTTCCAGGTCACCCCTTCATTTTCAGGTTTTATGAGTAATGATGTATCTTGCATCCCATTTGGTGGTGACTCAGCTAATTGCACAGTCAATGAAACTAACTCGACCATGAACAGCATCGTCATCAAAGCTCAACCGAATAAGAATGACTCTAAGCTCCAGTCTACAAAACCCCGTAAGTTTTACTGCTTTTCCGCATCAAAATTGTCTTTCCAGCCTTCCCAGTCATTCTTGTTGATACTGCTCCTAATTCTGAACAAAACTACCACCCCAACCATCTGATGAGTCCGAAAAAAGTCATAATTTACTTATATTAATTTAACGGCTACATGATACTAGGGTTATTATTATTTTATCTGAGTTAGTGAGATTGAACAGGCATATAATATGTTCTTACTTCTGACCATTTCGAATTATCTTTATTTATAGAAATGCACGAGTATAAAAAATTAATCAACGAAATTAATCTCACTGATGCTGCTGCTGCTGGGTTATTCCTTGATGGATGCAAGGTGAGATCAGATTTACCTTATCTTCGATCTTGAAATTATTCTTTCGTTCGTTCAGTGTAGTGGGCATTCACAATTGAATTCACAACTGTTTGGTAACAGCTTTTATACCGCGCTGCTCTTTTCTAATTGTAGGTGTTCCTCGGTGGATTTAACCTTCAGGAACTAGACAAGATGAAAAAGCTCATCAATCGCAGTGGCGCAACTCTGTTTCCTGAAATCAACGATCGTTTGAGCCACGTCATCATGGGGGAGTTCCTCCCCGATCAAGTCAAAGAAATAGAAAAACTTTCTGAAAAGTACGAACACTTTTTGCCTCAAGCTAAATTCGCTAAATCGTCCGAAGCTATATCACGATTCATATTTGATTGTTGCAGACCGCAAGTTGTCAGTGTAGAATGGATCCTCGCCTCGATCAGGCTCAAAACAGCAGCACCAACTGAGCCCTACTTGTGTTTTAGATCGAATGTGAACAGGAACGCTCCTGTAGCTCCTGCTTCCCCTCTAAGTCACAAAGTGAGTGTTTGATTTTTCTCTGAGGAAAATGCTTCCAAGAAAGGTACCTAGCTAGTCATTTTGGTACATTTAGCGCATTCCCTGGTATCAGAAACGAGATCTGTATGTATGACAAAAGTGCACTGGTGTCTAAGAAAATTTATCAACCCTCTCTCGACATTTTATTACTCATTTGTCGACATTCGCCTACTTCCACTTTGTTATTCAATGAAAAATCCTTAATATAATGTCACGTTACAGGGTTTGAGTCTTTTGAAGTCTGCTCCTGGCGCTGAAATTCCGAGGAACGATTCGCAAGAAGCAACTCCTGCTTCTCGCAAACTATTCGTGAAGGCTCCTGTGCGAAGTATGTAGTTTGCCCTACTCTTACATGTATTGGGTGTAATGTCGTGAAACCATTGGCCAATAGCACTCATTTTAGAGTCGATTCCTGACCAAAAACGTCTCGATGCAACTGAACAGTTGTATCCAAGACCATGTCTCATATCTCATAACATTTCTATTGAAAATACCCATCGTCAACGACTCTTGGAAGGGGCCGTTCTGGTACTGCTCGGAAGAGGTTGTTTTTCGGGTGTCAGGGGTTCGTTTCGTTGAATTATGCAAAATGTAATTGATTTGACCAATTTTCTCCTCCTACTGGACACCCCGTTTTCAACTTTGTCAAAAACGAGTTTCAGAATGTTTTATCATAAAGCGATAGCGAAATGTTAGTTAGTTTCGCATCGGCTCAGTATACGTCTCTGCGTTGGAAATAGATAGTGAACTACGTGTACTCTTTTCCTTGTTTAGCTACCTACTAGCATCGCTAACGAAAGCCCCACTCGTTAGATTGATACCGACAAATTATGGCGATGAGTGCGTGGTATACTCGTGGCATTGCCGAGTCCTGTTTCGAGAGTTGTAAACGCTCGCAACGCCATTCGTGAGCCGGAACCTCTCTTCTTTGTTAGGTCTGCGATTCTCTTGCAATAACGATGTGATTATCAGGATATATATTTCTGTTACCAGAACGGCAATTAGACTCTCCTGAGGCCGAGTCCCGTCCCGTCGACAGGCCCTTCAATGACTCGACTCTTAATCCTCCAGGCGTCCCAACGCCTTGCAGCACCGTTCCCTTAGCTGCTACTCCGAAGGCTCTGTCTCAAAATCCGCCATCAGAAACTCCAGGACCCTCAGTCAATGATTCGAACAGCTGTAATTCGTCGTCTATTGACATCGGTCCCGTGTTCCAAGGTTAGTTCTAATACAATAATGGATTGAAAGTTGATTTTGGACACCACGCCCTACAACTGGACAACAGCAATCCGTTTGATGGTCTTTTGCCGTTGAAACAGTTGGATCCTTCGTAATTACTTGCTTGATTCGTAGGTATGGTGTTCCTGGTGATTGGCTTTGACGACCCTACAACTATCATAGAAAGCATCTTTGCCGTTGGAGGTAAAGTTGAATCGTCGCATTTCCAAGGCGTCGCCGATTTTGCTGTGATACCTCTGAATGGTGTCTCTACCCAGCTGACGGCGACGGAAGTCGTGACACCTCTTTGGGTGGTAAGCTAATTCTATTGACTAAATATACCCCTCCACCTTGTAGCCCCCGCCAAAACACATTCAGCGGTTAAGTACAACCATACCCCCCGCTAATTTATTCACTTCAACCCGTTTTGTGTGCCTTCCAGGAGGATTGTTATGAGCATAGCAAAGTGGTTCCTGTGGAATATTTCCATCAGCCGGTTACTCTGAAAGCTGGCGTCATGCCTCTGGAAGGATGTGTAATTTGTGTTTCGGGTTATGTGGGAAAAGAGAGGACCTTCATATTTCACCTTGCTGGAGCTCTTGGAGCCGCGTAAGTAGAGACATAATATGCTCGTACAAAATATTGCTGAAACTATACTTTAAAAACTTGAAATTTTTTTTAATTTTGTTGTACCAGCGTTCAAGAGCTGTTCTCGAGAAAAGACCATCCCGCCAAGAAAATTTGCAAGTCTACTCATCTCGTTTGCAAAGTAATTTCTAATTTATACCTGTACTTGTTTGTATCTTGGATAAATCAGGGACTTGCTCGTTTTGAAAAGAGCCGAGTGACGAGACCGAAGGATGACAGTCTATTTAAAACTCGTGAACTACTGATGTATCCGCTCTGTTTGCTACGCTGCTTATGGAACCTCCACACTCTGACCAGGGGCTATGATTGTTTTCAGCTTCGATTTGTTTTCTATTTACTTCAAATTATCTTTGCCGCAGAGTTTAAACCCAGGTACACGCTAGAGGCAGCATGAGGTGAGTCATCGTACAGATGTGAACAGGGTACCGAGGAAGGAACATGCGACTGTTAGGCGAACAAACTCCTGCAAATTTGTTGTCAGTTTCATTCATATTCTGCTTCAATATAATGAAGCAGGACTGACCAGAGACTAAAGACTATTGTTGGACCTTAGAAACCGAGAATGATCACGGCCGTAAACTTATTTAGCTACAAGTCCTTCTCATCTGCCCTGTTTCGTGGCTTCGCTCTTGGATTATTTCACCAATCTAAGTAATAACCTCCCGATGCTGCCAAATTTCGGAGATCGGGGAATCTAGTGGGCTATGGCATCGAACAACCTGCAAGGCTCGAATGTTGAGGCCGATCGATTGGGCTAATGTGATATTAGAAAAATAACCTACCTTCTCATTTCTATGGATGATGAAACTCAATTCACAAGTCTTATTACTGCACGCTTTAAAACTTTTCAAACGACAATTTATCATTTTAGGCACCATCTGGCTCAAAATACAACGCTGCGATGAAGTGGGGAGTCCCTGTAGTCTCGGAAAGTTGGTTGTTGGCTTGTGTGGACTCCGGTACTCTGGTTCCGGTCGAACCCTATCAGTTTAATGATAAAGGTATATTAATCCATATTCATCATTTCAATGGTTGGCTATCTCTTGATCACAAAGCCACAACCCTCGCTGTACGAAATACTTATTCTGTAATTATTATTATGGCAGGAGAAGTACCTCAAACTCCTCAAAATCCCGCAATTCAGAGGGTGAAGGCTGCTGATCCCGACAGTTCCATTGCCATAGTCGGAATAACTCCGTCCCGAGGGCCTGCAGGCGTAGCACGCATCAACGAGACAGTACCCAATGACGACTCCCCTGCTAAAACTGGCGAGATTTTCGTAAAACCTGCTGATATGTCATTAACCAACAAAAGACCTGCGGTTCCTGGATTAGATTCACCCTTACTCGTCGGAAGAGAAGAACCAAAGAACTGTGACGACCAATCCAAGACTATCACTCCTCGAACCTCGCTTGCGAACGACGGATCCACTGTTGGATTTGTTTCCCCGGCGAATTTGAAAAGGGTAAGGCCCTTTTGACTACTTTCTTTCTAGATTTTTTCCCAAATGATGAGCCTACTTCCAAATATTAGGGTTAATTTCTTCTAATTCTAACCTTAATTTTTCCTTGTCATTGATATAGAATAAAGAATCTGGCTCGTACATTTAAAAACTATTCGAGTGAGCAAGTTTTCCTGAAATTCGCCTCTTTTGGAGCAAAGTTTATGGATTTACTTACAGTGATTTTCGTATAGGTTCATTATTCACGGAATCATGAATCAAACCCCCCAAATGTCTGTCCGCCAGGTCCGTGACCACGCCGTTGGCTAATGGCATTTTTCGCAAAATTTGGGCTGGCTCACCTAACTTTTCAGCCCTATCGCCTAAATTTGAGGCAGGGTATGAGTGAACATTTCAATTTTTTAAATGGACCTCCGAGACTGAATCAACTGCATTTGTTACACAGTAGTGGCCCTGCCTCAATAAACGTTAGTGAAATAATATTTCAATTGAAGAATTTATTTATGTCTTTGCATTTGTGTTTCATTTTATTATTAGTTGTCAAACGTGAGTGCTGGGAGTAGAACACCACACTTGAACGAAACTCCCAGTTCACCTTACGGTCGAGTTCTCATGGAAGATGGAGGAAATCCCAGCCCAGCTACGAGAAAGTATTGGAAGCGTTTCATCGACAATCTGCCTGATATGCATGAAGGGTCACCAGAAGTACAAGAATTTCGAAAGAGACGTCCCAGCACGGTAATTAGCGATTTTGGTTATGGATATTTCACTTGTCAAGTAAATTTGTTCTACGGTAATGTAACGTAATTCTTCTAGCCGTTGAGTGTCATAATGAAGCAGTGTATGGTTAAGTTCGGAGGAGCCGAAATCGAAGGAATCGAACCTACCACAGGCAACCTTCTGACTGACGTAAGCACCGAACAGAATAATTTCAATCCAAATATCATTATTGTTTGTGATTAGAAGTTTTGGTGAATCGTTGAAACAAGTTGATTCTTAATCTCTCAAGTATACCCTTCATACCTCTATCATTTTTTGTTTTCAGGGTCCGTTTGCTGAATGGGCTCATGAGAACATGACTTCTGATGCGGTAAAGGTAAATACCCTCTTTTCCTTTCATTATTCATTCGAAGTGAAGCTGAAGGGAATGCTGGTAGTCACATCCCTAGCCTCCGTCAAGGTCCCTACTCATAACTATTTTCTGATTTGTAGTGTTTATTATTGTCCGTGTCTTTTGTGAGGTCTATTTAGAACCCATTCAGAAAAGGAAAACTCTGACAGTAAGGATGCTTCCAAAATGATTTGGCACAATGACTCCTTATTCACAAAATTGGGAAACTAGAGTATTGTTCACAATAAATACATTATATTCGAAAAACGTTAATTCATGGAAATTAATTTTAAAATAATGACGATTTGTTGGGTATTGACATTTTATAAAAATATTCATGCGTGTACTCGTATTTATATTCTCTGAACCGTATCCCAACTTGTCCTCCGATCCGGACCGAGTCGTCTAGCTTTTTACAAAGAGTTTATAGGAATTTAGATCGTTTTATGATCACCAACGTATTTGACATTTTTTCCCCTGCGTTTCAGGCCCATGACGGCAGAAAAGATGAAGCGATGAACTCAGATTCAATAAGTAAAGAGGTATTTTCTATTTAACATAAAGGATTGTTTTCCTTCCCTCTGGTGGGATCGCCTAAATCCTCAATCTGATTTTCTTTCATATTTTCAGCTTTCAAATCTCAAGTCGCGATTGAACTCAGTGCTGTAAGTAATTTTATATTGCATGGCAACTGGTTTTGCACTTGAAACAAAGTAAGGGTGTGATTTATGATGCTGCCTCGTTCTGCGACATCCCAACAGACAATAACAATGATGACATTTTTGCGGATTAAATTACAAGTACTCTTTTCTACTTCTCTTGCCTAGTTTTCAGGAGTTATAGAAATAAGCTTGGTTCGAAGGTTGAATAATTAATTCACTCATCTGGTCAAAACATACTCTGTGGCACCGTGTTTCTTGCTTGGTAGATGTGAATATTAACAACATGGTTGTCTGAAGTTTAATAAGTGATCATGAGAAATTTTCAATTTTAGACAAGTCGAAATTTTTGGAAGAACAATGGTTTGATGACAACTTGCATTTGGTTGAGAAAATCTCGTGATCGTACTGCTACCTTGTTTCAGGGCAGGATCTGCCATTGACTATTGCCAAAATGATTTGAATTGTTGATAACCTTTTTATTCAATTTAATTTCCAAGAGGTTAGTTCTTCTGTATTTTGGTGTGCACTGATTTTTCCCACATTTATTTCTGGTTTTTAGAACACCTTCCCAAGAAAAATTGGATGGCAAAGAAAAAGTAACGCCTGGCTCCAGGGGCAATGACGAAGCGTATAACTCTAAAGGTGAGCATATTCAAACATTCATGTTTTCGATTGTGATAGCTTAAATTTATATTGAATCAATTTCATTTCTTTGGACCCTGAAATGAATTTCGGTTTTCCTCATAAAGCTGGGAGCTGGATTACTCCCAAGGGGATCGAGAAAACCTTCAGCTTCAGCTGAAATTCAATGGGATTTTGGCAAACCAACGGTGAGCTTCCTCTCAATTGTCGTAAAAGACACATGATTCAACAACATTTATTAGACGGGTGCCTTGGGTATTTATTTGTTCAGATATCGGTAAAACGGCCGCTTGAACCGGCGACAAAAAAATTACGAATGAGCAGCGACGAGGATGACAAGATAAGCGAGCAAGTTAACAAACTGTATGAAAGTGGTAAAGAGGAAGACCCTAAAATTGACAAAAAGATATTTGTCCTCTCCCAAATGTCGGTGAGTATTGTTAATTTGTGATTATTATTTTTCGACTAAAGTATACATATGGTACTCAAGAATTGAATAGAAATATTATACGATGTATTGCGGCCGTTTCTATGTGATTATCTGGTATTATTTATTCATTTTTAGGCGGATTCCCGTGAAAAATTCGCAGGAATTATAAAAAATTTAGGAGGTGAAGTGAACACGAAAGAACGTTTTGACCCAAAAATAACGCATCTTGTAGTAGAGAAAATTTTACGTTCCGAGAAACTTCTGTGTGCAGTCGCTAGCGGGAAATGGGTTCTACACTCCTCGTATTTGACCCAGTGTTACCAGTCTCGCATGTTCCTTCCGGTGAGTATCCTTGACTTCGTAGGCTGAAGATTTTGTCTCTACCTTTGAAACGGTGAGCTGTTGGAGAAGAACATTTGTGGTGATGTCACTTTTTGTCAACGCATTTTTCTTTTTGTTAGCATCTCTCATATTTACGAGATTTTGCAGCGGCTCGAGTTGCTACGCATGATTTTCTGGTGTATTCAGATTGTTTTTTTTTTTTTGAGAATGTATTTTAATCAAGGGCGACTTGAAAGATAAAACAAAAAGTCATGAGATTCTTCTCTGCTCCCCTTTCCTACAGGAAGAAGACTACGAATGGGGTAATGAGCGTTCCCGCAACCGTCTGCCCTCACTCACCCCCGGCACTACTGAGTGGGAATTCGCCCGAGCAGTCCATAAATGGAGAGTTCGGCGAACTGACCTTGGGCAACCAGATGCATTCAGAAACTTCAAAGCCGTAGTTTTAACTTCGGATAATAAAATTGGCCAATACATGCGTCTTTTGGAAGCTGGGAATGCTACGGTCCTGCCTAAACAGTGAGTTCATCACGGATTTATGATCGATAACAAGGCGTATTGATAATGGGCTTATTGGAACAAGTCAGTCATCCAAAGCACATGCCATTTGACACACGTCACATATTCCGCCTTCATTGTGTAAAATCATATTTACGCCGGTTACTGGCGTCGACTGGTTATTTATCAACGTAGTTTATTCTTTTATGGTCAACGAATCATTGATATTTTGAGTTGTTGGATTTTTTCAATAAGAATTGTGGCTCATTATTCCAGACGAATTACCGAAGCTACTCACGTTTTTTGGGACGAAGACAAAGTACCTCTGCCGGTGGACAGAAAGGTTCTCAAACTCCACAAAATACCTGTACTGAAGCCTGTCTATCTGGGTGACTATTTAGCAAAATCACCCCCTCCTAATGTAGATGACTACACCATCCGTTGAAATGTTTCATATTTTTCACACTTACATTGACACGTCAGCCCTTTTCATGGTAAAAATGCGGAACTATACTGTTCCTCGTCCGAATGAAGTACTGTTGCAACCTGTTGAATCTAGCTGCTGTTTGTACTGTGACTTACAAAAGTTATATAATCTATCTAGCATCGTTCTGAGGCGATAAATTGATAAGCCGAGCTGCAGCCTTATCTTCGCGATTCCACTATTGTGATTCCACTCCATTCTCATTTTTCCTGTTGACCGACTATTAATAAAATGTTCTAAATCATTCAGTCGTCTGGTCTCTCCTTAACATGTGCTCCTCACCCAAGTATTGAACTTGAGCCTAACTTGAATGATTAAGATGCTGTCTATTTCTCTCTCCAATGAGACAAGATCCACTGGGATTGGGAGTCAACGAACATTCGATTTAAAGGTGCGAAACAGATTCCTATCTCCCACAAGTCACGAAAAATTAAATTTAAAGGCCAAATCCGGTTTTTAAGAATTCCCTGTAAAAGAAGACATACATGAGGAATGTGAAATCCTCGGCAAGTTAATCAAAAAGCGCTGCCGTTACACCGCCGTGCTATTTGCGTTATTGAGTTTAACGGAACTAGTCGCATTTGGACTTTTGGCACTAACCAGGATTATTGTACATCGATAGTAATAGGAAATTCGGTTCTATTTCCCACGGTACTTTTTATGAGAAAATACGAACAATTCTTGAATGTAAAAAAAAGTACAGAAACCCTTACTTAGGGCTGAGTAGGAATGCCATCGTATTAACCTAAAGATACGTTTACTATGAAAATATCAATGTAGACCTAAGATAAACCAGGACTTGCTCGTTTTTTAAGTTTTAAATGCTCCTAATTTGCGTTCAGTTAACCAGTACATTTGGTATCTAGTCCCCTGTGCAGAGCAACAAACTAAGCTTGACGATGCAGCGCCCTACGTAGGTGTGCATCTTTGCTCGAATTAAATAGTATGCCCGTTTCCAGCAAGGATTTCTTCGTACCTACTCCTTCCTGCCACGGAGATGTGATTGGTGTCTTTCATAACTAAGATCTGACCGCGGCATACGGCTCTCTGTGAAGTGGAATAATTGATAAGACGAAGTACAGCTGCTTATCACCAATAATTTGTAGCTTCTGAAAATTAAGTTACATAATTATTTACACAAAATGAATCGAGTCTTTAGTTGTTGATTATTGTAGTAAGAGCAGTTTGAATTTTCATCTATCGTGCCAGGGCTCATAACTCGACAACCCTTCATGGCTGCAAATCCTCCGAACCAAATAAATAACTTACTCTTGGAATGTGGCGAAATAGCTCGAATTGAATACCATGGGGTAAGCTGTAGCTTGTTTTTCTTTCTCAAAGCCTGGGCCCCTATTGAGAGGGTCAACGATGATACAATTGAAATAAATTCCTAAATTACTGTCTAACGTAGTTTTTCGTTCGATCTCGTGATCTTCCTAATCAGTGACTGCCGAATGCCCCTGAACTGGGTTTCACCTGGTACCCATTAGATCGGACCACCGCAACTAGAATGAACCATTATACTGATGAAAATATTTCCAATAATCAAACACATGGCGATTTGGAACGAACTTAAGACATGAACATGCAAATTCATGCAGCGATCCGCTATGGTGTTGCTAACTGCCTATTGGCAGTTTAGTAACAAACACGAAAGAGAAAAGTGTGTGAAAAGGTACCCTGCTTGCTAACGTGACTTGTGTTGTTGTCTTCCAGATTATCGGCAAAGGGTCTTTTGGAGTAGTGAAGAAAGCAATATGGAGGAACCAAGTCGTTGCCGTAAAAGAAATTGAAACCGAAGCAGAAAAAAACTCCCTGAAGGTAGAATTAAATACGTTGTCTCGCGTCAACCATGACAATATAATCAAACTCTACGCCGCACATACGAAAGATCCTTTCTTCCTCGTCATGGAATTCGCTGAAAATGGATCTTTGTACCAACTGTAAGTGAATTTTCAATTTTTCAAGTATTCAAGTGGTTCTTACTATTCTCATTGGTAGACCCTTAGTAGGTGAAAGAGTATCTCGTCTAGAGATCAAAATCTTGAATAGTCTACTCACAAACTACTAAGTTGCCTGAATAAAATTGTGCATATCTGAGTACCTATCAGGCAGGTGTTTTAGCATTGCTACGATAGTGGTTTGAAGTAGATACATGTGTAGTTTTACCATGGCCGGATAACGCGTTATTTATTCACCGTTAACCGAAATCCTG
>CM033998.1:30932191-30962168 GCA_019603395.1 Cyrtorhinus lividipennis | reverse complement strand
AAAGTTCTCAAATGTTTTCAGCCAGTGGCTCCATTCTTGGGTAGCAGTAGGGGAGTGCGGATCACCGTCAAACTTTTCCGGTCTCAGAAATTTATCCATTGTGAATAATAAATTGTAGTAACCTTTGGAAATTAGGCTTTATTATTCACAATAAACGTAGAACAGAAATATGAAGTTGTTACAGAAATGGAAAGAGTACAAACATATGTTACTAATAAGATAGGGATGGCGTTGTTATAATAACTGGATGAATCATAACAATGCTACGAATCGGTAAATTTGCGATTTGAAAAAAATTAGTTATTTTATCTAATTAGTATAAAACATCAGCTCAATCAGTACAAAAAATTAGTAGTTTCCTCGTGGAAATATGAATGCCATATTTCGTGAAGATTTGTTTCAATCACTACTGTTTGATTCAGTTTTCATTAATTAGTGATTGTCTCGACTGATAGGACTCTTTTCCAATTAACCGTGTTATCCTTCTCTGACATCGATAGTCCTGTTTTACTACCTGCACTATACATCAAGTATCGAACTTATACCATACTAAGGAAAACACTTCCCGTTGTGTATCAATGACTGACGTATTATTCAAAATATGCACAAACAATTGAAGAAGGTATGTACTTGGTGTACCTATTAGTATTAGGGAGCAATTACAGTTGAACGCCAATAATATTTTATAGTCAGTACCAACTTAATAACAATTCATTTCTCTACACTCAACACATGAATCCCTTAAAACTGGAATGAATTATTCGAATCAACTTCTGGAAGTTGAAATGCAAGCAATTCTGGAGGATAAATAGACGTTCCAGGCAGTTTTCAAGAAGATTTGCCAACTAGGTTGACAATTCATTTGACATTGAATTACAAGGTATCTAAAAATCAGTAGAAATTAGTTTTTGGAATTGAGTTGGCATCTGTCAACTGTAGGTACTCAATTGACCTTATCCATTGGGGACAGATCTTTCGTGCAGAGAAAAATTGCTTAGTGCTCGTTGATTTCATAAATAGATCTGGTTTGCACAGTTGAACAAGATTTGGAAAACGTTGAAGCGTTTTGTAAATGTTGTACGCGATCTTCTGCCCCATCAATATGCAACCTTCAATTGATTCACAAATATCTACTTCACAATATCCCTTCATCTGCTCATGCTGAGTCACTCAGGTGAAATACAGGGCATGCAAGTTGGATGAAACCGCTTCAGAGTTCGTCCTAAAAAAATTAATGTCCACTATATTCGAGAACGAATTGATCCAACTGCTTTTGTTCTCAAATACACCCCACTATGGTGGATTGTTTTTCCTTTCCGATATGGGCGATGGCGAACGAATGCGAACAGACGGTAGCAAAACTCAGATAGTGTCATACATTGGTCGCAAAACGAAGTTTAGATGATTTTTTTGAGCTGCTATGCAATTCACTCAAGCCTTTGATGTCGATTGTCTACTGGCGTAATTCTACACCATGTTCACCTCAAAAAGTTTAGGTTTGATTTACAAATAAAAACCAACTCCAGGTCGTCCTTGATATAGAACTGCCCTCTTCGAGGAAGGGAATACGAGTTTTGATGTAAGCTCTTTATGGCTTACAAGAGTTTTTATGGTCATGGCATTTCACATTGTTCATTGCTCTTGTATTATATTAATCATTCCACTTCCTCATTTGGTGCAAACCTTCTTCCATAATATTATTATGAGTCTTGAAACTTAAAAACTCCCCGGCTCATGTCATCAAACCGAATTTTTCGGTCGTGTAAAGTTTACGTAGGCTATGATGCCGCATCGTAAAATTATAGAAAGAAAAACGGAAAAAATGAATCACAGGTTGCTTAACCGTTCGTGAGATGTTTTTACTTGCTCTCTTCCGTGTTTCACGCGGCCTCTTTTCTTTTCCTCGTGTTCTAGCTCGCCTCGGAGTACTTCAAAGTTCAAGAACAGATGGCGTTCCTGTCCAAAAATCTCGACGATTTGAACGAAGCACTTTCCATGTCCGCTGCCGCTGATTCAGAAGAACAAATTATTCGGAGGCTTGAAAGCGAAAAAGTAGGTTTGGCAACCATCCAATTCTCTAGTCATCTTTGTTCCGAACTTCCTTCGCGCAATAATAGCTAACTTTTAGTTGGCCGGAATCGATTTCCGTTTTACTCAATATATGCTTCTTGCATGTTCAATCGCATATTTTGCCTTTTACCATAATTTGTGGAAGAAGCAGAGTAGAATTATCTAAGTAACTTCTTTCACTGTGTGGAAACAGCTTTTTTCGTTCTCGTAAAAAAATACCATCTCTACATTGTACCTATTAGCACCTAATAGGAACATTGTTACTTTCTCAGGATGGACTGATACAACTGAAAAAAAATCTGGAAGTACAAGTAGCGAAGGCTAAAGAACAAGGGAGCGTCGAAGACAGCGAATGGGTGATTTGCAGCCAATCTCATCACGCACAATGAGCTTAGGTCAAAGCTGCAACTTCAAACCTTTCTACCGTCTTGAAGACGGATTGCCGCTTACGCCTCGAAGGGCGTTCTTCTTCCTCGTTGGATCTACGATTTTTGAGATTCTCGTAGGAATCGAGATCGATCTGTTGAATGTAGCCCGATTGAGGTAGCATTGGTTTTACGTCTTGATAAGTTTGTCTAGACAAGTTATTGATTTGGGAAAATCTGGGTTTCAATTTTAAACTAGTTGTGTACTTGGGACCTACTTTTCTTATCGGGCTTCAAGGATTCTAGATTTAAAAGAGTGTTGATGATCTCTATTTTGTTTGCTGACGGAAGTTAATTTTTTAATAAGGTGAATGATTCCATGGTTTTTACCTGAGTTATGAACGGCTGTTATCATGTTTTACACTAACTTCTAGGAATAAGTTGTAATAGTCTTTTAGAGTTAGAATTGTTTAGAGTTCCTGCCTCACGGTAACGGTCTCCCCAAGTTCACGATGGGGGCATTCTTTGACCTTCGTTACACCCCATTTCATCCATTCCGTCGATGAAACTGATAATAATTAGTGAACAGTTATATTATTCACGAATATTTCCTGATCCGGTAGGAATAATCTAGTCACGACAAGTTGTCATCCAAAACGTTCACAATTCACAACCAACTTTCTTAATATAAATTTCGCTCAGCCCCGCAATTTAAAGACGCCACTTTTCTTTGTCGCTAGTCAAGATCGGTACTTGGATAATAGTAGGTAGGAAGTACTTACGTGTTAACATGATTTTTCTTCTTATGTGATATCTGTTGGAACGCTTTTTTTCTGCAGCTCGTTGCTCAGGTTGGGCGTCGTAATCACAAAATCATCGATTTCTTGAATTGGACTTCTGTCGTCCTGAATTGGAATTAGTTTGTTACTGAACAACGTCGCAGTATGTGATGTAACTAAATAGTTTATTTGCTAGAATTTTTCTTTATTGGCGTTGGCGTCTATCAGTAATCTTCACTCATCGTCACTTTTAATATTCATTACTTCGGGGGCATCTCCACTTTGATTACCGATGACAGCGATGTATTTGTAAATAGCCTTAAATGAAAAAATAAATTCCTTTCTTAAGATTAAAATACCGCCATAACTTGGCCTTTTGGCTGTGCCTGCAATCGCCGAACCCGTTGTCCTGCAGCGTTTCTCACCGATCCTCTCGACTTCTTTGTGATCCGCTCGCAAGTTCTGCAGGTATTTTCTGGTAGTAAAGCACTCGACTATGCTCTTCAGAACCGGGCTTAAGCAATCGGCCGTCCTAAGTATTACCATTATGTGGAGGGGGGGGGGGGATTTGCTTTAATTTTAGGAGTAATTATTATAAGAATATCTAAAGCTACGTAATTTATTACTTGAAGGGAAGCTTCCTGAGGGCAATCAAACAAAACATCAATCACACAATCAAACGTGGAAAAAACGACATGAACGTGGGTATTGCAGTGATTATCATCATTGTTGGGTATGTATGTATACTAGTCAGGGAAATGGTCGACCACGGTATGCCTCGAGTTCTCTGAGTTCTTCTTCAATTCGTCGATTCTCTAAAGTAGTCAAGATTTGAACAATATCGTGGTTGGAATGCATTCTGGCTAGATCCAAAGGAGTTTGACCGTAAACGTTTTCTGTGTTGAGTTCCGCTCCTTTTTCCGCTAAGTAGACGATAAGCCGAGCGTTACCAACGGTGGCTGCTTTGTGTAGGGGTGTTTCCTTCTTGATTTCATCTATTTCATTAATATTTGCTCCGTAGTCAATCAAAGTTTTGATTACTTTGTAATGATTGAAAATGTTAACAGCGAGGATAGCTTCAGCCAGAAGGGGTAATTTGGTTTTGGTTTTGATACCAGGATCAGCTCCAGCTTGAATAAGAGTTCTGGTGATTTTCCTATCCGGCGTCAGAAGAATAGAAATGGAAAGTGGTGACTGGTCAAAACAATCTATGACATTTACCTGAAAACGTCAACAATATTTTTCTGATCATTTTTCTCCTGTGTTTTAGTAAATAGCCCCTTGAAAACCTATTGGTGGGGACGGGCCAGATTATGCGTTGCCTTACGATGTATCATGAAGTAGGTATATCAGGCTATGAAGATCGCAAAATGCTTGGATTTGTTGCTGATCCATTTCAGCTTACTTCTGCGCCATTTTCGATGAGCTCCATGAGGATATCTGCATTTCTGTGAAAAGTTGCGAGATGGACTGGAGTCTGATGGAATGCTATCACGAAGTTGGGGTCTGCTCCAGAACTTAGCAATATCTTTACAATCTGCTGACAAACATTGTGAATGAAAAATATATAATCCGACAATGAAGAAAAAAAGAATGAAAAAAAAACAAACAAAACTTGAGTCCATTAGCATTAAGCTACCTGCCTTAAGTTTGTTTTCTGTAGTGGCAATAGCTAAAGGGGTCATGGAAAAATGGGACAAGGGATCAATGTCTATCTGATCCATCCCACACAAATATTTTAGCGCTTTCAAACTGCTTTTCTCCACTGCAATGTGGAGGACGGTATAACCATGGTGAAATTTGGTGTTAACATTTCCACCCCTCTTCAGGGATATTTTCAATGCTTTGACATTATCCATTTCCACAGCCCATCGTAGATTTTCATCTTCAAAGACATCCATGATCGACGAGTTTCGAATTGACGAACATGTGGCATTTGTGGAGTTGGCAGAGCTCAATGCATGCCTTTATTTTCGAGCTCTTCGTCTACGTGTGATGAATGGATTCAAACGAAATTGTATCGATGGCCTAGATACGGTAGGCTTGACAAAATAACATCCACCAGTCGGTAGACTATAATATATTGTAGGTCTTGTGTTGTGTATTATTCGATTGTCTCGCCGACGGAGGAAGGATCCAGATGGATATTGTTGGAGTTGCAGAGATGAGATGGCCAGGAGCCTGCGTTTGTCACACATACCTATTACTGTGGGAGTTTGGCCGGTAACCATTCCAACGGGGTTGCGGAGGTCATCAAGAAGGAGCTTCAGAATGCAGTCACCAACTTCCTCCCGATATCGGATCGTGTTATGCTGAGGCAAATTAGGGGGAAGCCGCTCAGTATCAATGTTGTTCAGGTACATGCGCCAACGTCGGATGCCTCCAATGAGGAGAGAGGTGGAGGCTACGTACGAGGACATTGCTAGGTTAGGTACGAGTGGATCGAGCCCTTTCCAACCGTGTTCCGATATGTAGCAGCGTGTGGCAGGGCTGCCCCCTGTCTCCAGTCCTCTTTTGATGTTTACTCAGAGCGGGTGCTCCTCCATCCGAACTTGAGGTACTCGGATGATACCGGTTTCCTGGCAAACTCTCCCGAGGAATTCCAGGTACTGACTGATAGAGTGGACGCAGCGTGCCATCAGTACGGGCTCGGAATCAATGTGTTTAAGACCAAGGTCATGGCAGTATCTAAGTTTGGTTGGAAGCAGTGTGCTGTGGTGGTGATGGGCCAGCCGCTAGAACAAGTAGACCGTTTCATGTATTTGGGGCAGCTGTTGTCTGTGGACTGGTCGTTGCAGGGGGAGTTGAGGGCTCGGATTAAGATCGCCCAGGCTGCATTCAATAAGATACGGCGTTTCTCCCTGCAACTTAGTATGTTCAAATGCTACATCCTTTCCATTTTGACATATATGGTGTTGAGTCGTGGACGCTTGGACCGGCTTGAGGCGTTTGATCTGGAGGATGTTGAGGACCCCATGGAAGGGCGCGTCTATGTAATTACTACATTCAAAAATTCAAATCTACTAATTCCTTTTGTTTTAGATACTTTTTTCCACTCAAAGAGAGGTCTGCCCTTTTCGAAAAAATGCGGCGAAAGGCCATCTCTGCGCATGTGTGGTGATGTGTGTGTTCAGCAAAACAGGAATGTTGGTAACTCTGCTCTCCCACTTGGGTGTTTTGACAAGTGCTGATGATAACGCTCTGATAATCTAGTTCGCACCGTTTCACATCGCTTTTGCATCATCATTCTCAGTCATTAGTATTCCTCCTCTTTCACACTCACTAGCCTGTCCTCGTTGATTTCTTATCTTAAAATAACTACCTGAGGACTAGTTGAATTCACGTGTCAGTGTACAGTGTTGGGTGATACACGGTGCGATAGGCAAGAGGTATCTACGAGTGGATAAGGCCGGTTTTTTGTGAGTCTCTGAACAAGTGTGAACATCGACCACCAAAATCTCAAGGAAAAGAAGTCATATCGTCACTCTTCATTAGTATATTCACCCTTGTTTCCCATTATGGCCAAACAGGAAGCCAAACCAATGCCGAACGCCATCAAATTTCTCTTTGGTGGGCTTTCAGGGTAAGATATCATAGTATATATTATCACAGTATTTCCCCCATGGCCCTCAATCATGTGTGAGGAAAATTGGAATTGAAAACATAAACCGATCCATAGTGGTGAAGAGATTCTGTGTTCATTTATACCGACCAGTCGTAAGACACTAGTAGAGTAAAAAAGTAAGGCCTGAGTTGCTGATGTCCATAATTTGCTACCCCACCTAGGTATGTTGCCCATTGACATCGAATTAAGCCTCATTGTAGCCCACGATCGCCTTAGATGTTATGGGTGAACTAGCAATCTTGGAATAAACTATCGAGGGCCAGCTTGCCATAATAGGCAAGACCCTCAAGTTGGTTCTCTCAATCAAATATCACGCAGTCATTGAGTGCGTGGGTCATCATTAGGACCCACCAATTAATAATGAGCGATACAAGACACCCAATGTAGAATTCCTTCTCCTCTTCATTTCAGGTGAATGAGAATCAATTGTTTGTTTCAGAATGGGGGCCACACTGTTTGTTCAACCGTTGGACCTAGTGAAAAATCGGATGCAAATGACCAAAGTGGAGAGCGGAAAAAAGGAGTATAAAACAAGTTTCCATTTAATGAGAGCAATAATCAAGAATGAAGGTGTTTTCGCTGTGTACAATGGCCTCTCTGCAGGGCTTCTTCGTCAGGCGACTTACACGACTACTAGACTTGGCGTCTATAATGCGTTATTCACCCGTTTTTCCGGGTGCGTTTTATGACAACTACATGGTATTTCTCACGTGTACTTGTAATTAGCATGAGTTGAGTCTTTCACAAGCCCTTCCTGAAAAATTCTTGAGACAAAAGTCAATTAACATGTGAAAAAGTTGTCCATTTTAGTAAAATCAATGTAGATCCCTTTTCTTAAAGTAATTTACTCATTGCGTCCCATTCGATACGGCCCATTATTCGAAAAAATATTTATTATTAAATGAAAATAGTAAATTTGGGTGTTTGAAAGTACCATCACTTTTCTGTTTGCCACTATTGGTGGTTGACATGGACACAATCGAGATAACAGTTTACCTTAAAATAACAGTTTACCCATCCAAGATGAAAATCTGAAATTTATTGAGGTTCCACTGAGGCTCTGATTAGCCACTGATTACCCGATAAAGAGGTAAATTATCTGCTTGCTCCGTTGTTGCAGCGTTGGAACCAGTTTAGGACAGTAATTTTCCCATTAGCAGTGTAAAGACGGATTTGCTTATCGAGGGATTTTCCAAACATCTTGAAAGCTAAACAAACGAGTTTACGTTCACAAGATAACAAAGGAGCTGGGGATACGCTTTTCAAGATGGTCAATAATAAATTCGATTGATACCGGAACTGAGGGTTGTTGGGAGATAGTTGTGAGCATTCTTGACTGCTTTCGTATGATCTTCTTAAGAGCGGAATCAAGACATTGGAAGTCGGAATGTAGAAACTTTCCCTTTGTAGGTTCTAAAATGAAGTATTGTGAAAGAGTTCCACCAAGTGACATCTCCTTTGACTTCTCACGCATACCAACATGGAGCTTTGGACTAAACAAACACTTTTGCTAGAAAACGAGGATAATGGTTAGAAGTACTTGAAATCAAAAAGGAGTAAAAAATAACCTTTTAGGACTAAAGAAAATCGTGTTTCACGCTGTAGAACTCAAATATGAATGAATAAATAGTAATGAATGAAACCAGAATGGTCACCTTTGATTCTTTTTCGAAGGGGTCGAAATGTCTTCCCTCTTTTCTATTCTCATTTTTAATCTTTTTGTTCCGCTTTTGTCCATACTCCTGAAAATTTTGATTAGCTCACACGTGAAGGTAGGAGCAGCCCACAGGCTCGCCTCATTTCTGAATGGTTCACTCTAATTGCCTTGTGGTGTAACTATTAACTTTCACTCAAGTTCTGGTTCTGGTTTCTTTGTGCAGAAGTCCTTAAAAGCGTTCCGAAAATATATTATTGGTCAAACTCTGAAGAAAATTAAAATATCAAAAATAAAAAGAGGAAATCTGTACACACTGTTTACATCCTCGAGATAATTTATTGTTATTTGAGTTAACTTCTATCGATTTGAATACACATGAGATTTTAATGATCAATCTGGTCAAAATTACCCCCAATTATTTATTTTCCCTTATTGAGGAATCTTGTTGAGACCAGACAAACATCCCGACACTAGTTTTGTAGGTGCGTAAGTTAGGCACCGATGAAAAATAACGAATGCCGTTATTCATTAGTTCTTCTCAAATGAAGTTGAATTTATCAGAGGAATCGTAAAGTTTGCCATTCCACCAGCAAGGCCCATGGAAGCTCTACCATGTTTACCTACATCGATTTTCCTGACACCCTCGTCCTTGTTTTCATAGAGAATGAAAATCAGTTCTGATATACTTACATCCGTTCCAAATGTACATTCATGAAGGGTGTTCCTTCGAATGATGTCGATTTGTTACTACTCTAGTATATTCCCATATAATGTTATACTTTTTTATTTTATTTGCTAATTATGATAGTGCTCTAGGCGAATAGACATGCAGGTAAAATCTGAAAATCGGATCCAAGGTTGAAAAAAAAATACATTTGTTTTGAAGACAACAAGTCTGACATTTCAATGTAAAATCTGTCTGAGCTGCACACCTCGCACATAACATTTTTGTGGTAAAATTAATGTGATTTTCCACTGAAGGAAGTTATTTTTTCTGTGTAGGCCAGATGGACAAGCTCCAAATTTTGCCACTAAAGCCCTCCTTGGTATGGCAGCAGGTGTTTGTGGGGCGTTCGTCGGTACGCCTGCGGAGGTTGCTTTGGTCAGAATGACTTCTGACGGCAGGTTACCTGCTGAACAACGGCGAAATTACTCCAATGCATTTTCAGGTTACCTACTTTCAATAGCTAAGCTTGTCTTCACCTGATATTCTTCTCCCTTGTGGTCTGCTTTAAATTCCGTGGTAACCTCTCAGGTCACAAAATGTGTTCTATTTTTGTTTAGCGCTGGTGAGGATCGCCAGGGAAGAAGGACTCACTACGCTGTGGAGAGGAGCGGTGCCGACCATGGGCCGAGCGATGGTGGTCAACGCTGCCCAGTTGGCGTCTTATTCACAGGCCAAAGAGATCCTTTTGGCTTCTGGCTACATCCAGGAAGGCATCTTTCTGCATTTCTGCAGCAGCATGTTCTCAGGCCTTGTGACAACAATTGCTTCTATGCCAGTCGACATAGCAAAAACGAGGTAGGCTCGTCGCGGAGGTATTCTTGTTTTGGAAGAGCAGAGTTGTGGGAGCCAATTCTACAAGAAACTACCCTGGATATATACGGATTTAAAATCCTTATTCATCCGGGATATCAAGCATTGCCAAGAGCGTCCGTTGAAACATATAAGAATATTATGATTTTTGCACAATCAGTGCGACCAGAATATGTGATACTTTCCTTATTTTTCAGAATTCAAAACATGAGTACTATCAACGGCAAACCCGAATTCACCGGTGCAGTTGACGTATTGGCCAGAGTTGTCAAAAATGAAGGTGTGTTCGCGCTATGGAAAGGTTTCACTCCATATTATGCCAGGTTGGGCCCTCACACCGTCCTCACGTTCATATTTTTGGAACAAATGAATACCGCGTACAAGAAATTTGCCTAGAACCACAATTCGAATTTCCCTCTCCTACTTCGAGCAAGAATACTACGAAACATACCTAATAGAGCTTCTCTAAGCAACCGAAAAACGAGCAGGTAATGGACGACTTCAGCAGAAACACTTCAAATAAATACGGCGAGGATCGTAGCACACTACTCTTGCGAGGAATTAAAGTCAGCCCATCGCAATTTTCTCACCAAATAGGGAATTCAAGAGGTAAGATTCTACGTGTGATTCTACGAGTTTGGACAGGTTGATTACTGGCAGTTTACCTAGAGAGAAAAATATTAGTATTCCATATAGTAATATGGAAGCGTTTCTTCCAGAGCAGGATGCGATTGTCAGATTATTTATTTCTCTCTATTTATTTTCATTTGACTTTATGTCACGCCAGTCTTTGAGCAAACGCTGCAATAAATCTTGTTAGTCTGGTCATTCCTTATTAGTAGTGTACTCGTATTTTAGAGAACATTGTTGCAATGATTTTATTGAACATGTGATAGTTAAAAAATTCGTTACCTATTTCAAAAATGGATTATTAAAGCGTTATACTTACCTGTTTTTTAAAAATGTTAATCCTTGCAAAGTTTTTATAAAAGTACTACCTATTTGTTTGTTCGAAGAATTATTGTTATCCTAGAGTTATGTCATTCTAAACCCATTTCATTGTGAAAACAAAAATGTGAACCATTTCGTTGTTGAATTGGTCTGGGGACGAAGGAAATGTTTGTTGACCTCCACTTTTGATCCAGATTGAACGACTCAAAGCTCAAATTTGTGTTGAAACATTATTTTTTCAATATATTTTTTACACAAAACACAATTAAGCAGGTATTTTGTAGGGGTTCAAAGTGCGCAAAACTATCATGCGACTCGGGAGTTTTCAAAACCATGACAAATACAAAAATCTCTAATAGCGCAATAGCTTGTCGATTGTTAATTAACTGTAGGAGCACTCGGTCGTCTGTCGGCAGCTTTTGTGATGTTTTCCGCTGAAAAAACGATCATTATAAATATTTTGGGTTCTTGAAACCTTTGATGGCATTCGTCAGCGATGTACCTGTTACATGACGTTTTAGCCTAGCGCACATCGACGAAGCCAATCTAACGCGCAGCGTGATACTCAGTGATTTCCTCTAAATTGTTTTATCCAAATTTCGGTACACTTCAGTTGTTGTATATGGAATTTTATTTTCATTTGTCTGCTACGCACGTCTGAGCCCCAGGTGACTCGCGTTACCGCTCACTGCGAGCTATTTATTTACTTTATGCTGCCATTTTAATAGTACCAGAAGACTTTTTACAAATCATTAATTACTATGGGGAAATATATTTTCGTTATTCAATTATTCTGTGTATCCTTCTTATTGCCAAGAAACCGTCTACATGAATACACTATGCCCATTCTGTAAATGCATAATGCTAATGCATTGACAACTGGCTCTGAACTGTTCTGTAGGCGTTCACAATGCTTAGCGCTCCTTTTCGTTGTATGCCTGCATTAGTTTTTGGTAGTGTGCAATACTCGATGCATCTGTCCAGACCTCTGACCCATAGAGGAGAATTGAGTAGTTTGAGTTGCAAGTAGGTACCCATCCTTTAAGAAGCCATGGGACAGAGGCGGCTGAGGGCTGATGTTTTCTGCGCTGCACAGTTACCTAATTTACTGATTTCTCCCAAATCTGATCTTGGAGTCCGTGGTAACTCCCAGATTTCGAGGCTGGTTTTGTTTCGGACATCAAGATTACGTTTGAAGAATACCGAATCGCTGTTGGCCGCAGCTAATGACAAAATGAACTCCTTAATCCAAGCTCCCACAGCTCTCATCCTCTCCCAGGATTGCTCGTTTTATTTTCGCCAGGATCTTCGTCTTCATGACCAACCAGCAAAGAGCTCTTTAGCATCTAAAGTTGGAATGTTCCATAGTTGGAAATATTCCAAAGGGTGGACTGATGCAATTTACTGGTCAACATGAAATTGACGGGGGTAAATACTATCGTATAGAGAACTCAGGTAGACCCAACACCTCTACGTCGCTAAATTGGTCCTCACTTGCCCACTTATGGTGGCTAAGTCATAAGTCCTGCCATCCGAAATCGTGAAGTCGCGCCACTTCCAGCAGAACCTCGGAGAGATTATTGCGAGTCTTTGTCATGAAGGAATAAGGAGTGTTACCATTCCAATTTGATGGGCCGAACATGGTAAGGCCAAAATTTAAGTAATTAGTCGTTTTCACGTATTATTCAATTATATATAATATATACATCACGTAAAAAATCAACTCTCGAGTAAAAAGCAAATAGGAACGTAATACAATTCTGGCGCATTTCGAATTCCGACGAGAAATGGAGGAAAGCACCTATTGCGACATCTAATAAGAATTAAAAAATGAAATGAGCAAGAGCAAATATCAATAATACCTACAACGATAATCTTTTCTGTTACTCTAGTTTTGCCCAAGTAAAAATTAACTACAATTAAAAGTATTGAAAGATTAGTTAAACAAAAGTAGTTATTGCACATTAAAATTAAAAACTAGTAAATTGATACAAGAAAAGACTGTAAGAAACGCCAAAACACGGATTACCAACAATTTGAGTTCATAAAAAATAAATAATAGGTTAGCGGAGATTTGCCTCATAACGCCCCATTTATACGGAAGTGATGGAACAGACTTATAAGATAACAGCGCTTTGAGGAACATCCTCGCGTAAGAAAACTATTAAGGGCAGATCACCACTGAAGTCGAGCAAAACGTTCGACAAAAACTTGCCCAATTTTAGAGAAGGTCCAGCCTCGGACCAGTTACTCGTTGTATTATACACCTTGTTGCGATGATCCCTTCTATGCAACTACCTGTGACAGTAGCTATCCTTTCTGATATTAGCTGTGAGAGAGGGGAATGATTTAAGAAGGGACGGTTCAGCAATTAGCGATTCGCTGTATCCACGGTGAAACACCCCTTCAAGTTGCTGAGTATGGAAGCTTCATGGGCCATAACATCCTGCCCACCACATATTGACAGGTATTCCCAGAAGAAATGTGTCCTGCATGCACAACACTACGTTTTCTTGATGCATTCGACGCAACAATACGACGCTTACAATGAACTTTACTGAATCCTGCGTTTTACTAGGTAAACCAAAGTTATTCAGCAGGTAAAAAGATACAAACAGAAGTAGATAGTATTCCTTCATGTCGGCATCGCGCAAGCATCTTTGATGTTCGTGGCGTTGAAAAGCGAAAAGTAGTCCTCGTGGAGAAATCGAACGATTGATTCAATCGGGCAAAGGTAGAATTTCTTGTCAATATTATTAAAGTTCTGGCTGCCTTGTGGTGAGGAATACACGTTATCCACGTTCTTACAAAACTTCAATTCCCTTGTAACGTCTTTACCGTTGAATACGATCCTGAAGAAATAGTTGCTTCCGACCGGTCCGCCATCAGGTAATTGGTCGTGAGTTTTGTACATCTGAAATTAATAGAAACCAGCATTGACACAAAGAAATGGAAAGCACATCAAGGAAATATAATGCAGAATGGGCTTGTAATGATAACCTTCCAAAAGCTAATTCCTGACTCACCTCAATGACGAATCTCGAAGCGTAGTAAGGAGTCAAAACACCATTTGACCTTATGCCGAGGGCGGATGCTATGAAGCTAATAGTTTTATCGTGGCCAGAATATAGCACGAACTTGGGTTTTCTCTCAGATACTATTCTCAGCAGGTAGGATACGATGTTTTTTAGCAGTCCGTATGCTCTCAGAAAGCAGTTTTTCTTCAGGTTGACATTAACTCGTAACTGCATCGATTCCCATTCCAGGTAATTGAAAAGACTGACCACGTTTTCAGGTCTGACGCAAGACGACGGCACCATGTGGGGGTCTGTGCAAGGGAATTTGGCGTTGTGACAAATGTATGTGAGGAGAGCGTCTTTCAACGCGTGTGGATCTGAAGAAACTTTCTTATCGGGAACTTCGTATACGATGGCTGACGTGGTGCGAACCAAATTCAGTACTGCAGGACGTGACTGGACGAGAAGATCACGCTCCTCTCGAGCCTTCTTTAGGTACAGATCCGCGGCTGGACAAGCACAATCGTCGAAACAAAAAGCCAAGCTGGGTGCCTCTTGTACAGCAACTTTGGGGAACAGGTCCGGAGGCAGAAACGCGAAAAGAAATGCGAGACCACTTTGGAACGTCCTCCTGTATCTCGTTGAGTACACCTTAACGTCGTCTTTGAGCGTCGATGCATTTATTTTCAACTGATTGAGGTACACATCCCGAAGTACTTTCCCGGTCGTGAGGAGCTGTGATGCTCCCACTTTGGTCAGAAGCCCGAGCCCGCAGTCACTTCCAGGTAGCAGGGGGATCCCATGAAAATTACCAATGAGTTGAGACAGAGCTGATGTTCCAGTTATGTTGTAAATATAATTTTCATACGTTGCGTACAACGGCTCGTACATTCCGCTGCATTTGACATTTGAAATGTTCTGAACGTGCGTCAAAGGCCCACGGTCGCCATGTCGAATGAGGACGAGCACACCTTCCAAACTATAATTCAAATTGAAATTACCTGGAAAAGATTAAATTATCGAAGTCAGTACGGAGAGGGTTGCATCTGAGTGATAAAATTTTAATGTGCCTTAACTCCTTATTGGACTCGAGTATAAATCATTGCTAGTCTAAAATCCATAATACACGACGCATGAATAAAAATGAACATCATACCACTATAGTAGATCACACTACTGCATTACCTTCGGATCCTGCGGTTATTTCGGAATAGTGGTTGCAGGCTTTAACAACTTTCCGAGATTTGATGGAAAATTTGAATTGTTTTGCAGTACTTGAAATGCTTCCTTCTGTGTTGTGGAGGCGCAGAACATTCAGCGAGTCATTTTCAAGGCTGATATACTTGTACATAACTGGAAACATTACGGAAAATAATAAAACAACAGTCACATCAATCACCAAAAGATCTTATAGGTATTTGATACTCCCCGTCCTCAACACCCATAAGAAGAATAGCTGACGGAAGCATGAAAGGGCTCTGAATGCCAAAGTCCCAAACTGTAGTAGTATATAATTTGCAGATGTATCATTGATAGAATGTAGGTAATAACTGACCTCCCAACAAGACAAGGATCCAAACGCTGAGTACCAGGTAGCAGTACAGAGCGCGATGTTGAAGAGAAAGCCGTAGAATGAATGAAGATAAAGTCGCCATCCCTCTATCTGTAAACGAGTATGAGTGAGTTATTTTTCAACGAGTAATATTATTATTTATTGAAACAAGATTTATGGAATAAACACAAGTGGCAAGCAGATGGCACATACCTTGGTTAAATCCATCACTCATTTGCCACAGCCGGTAACAGTGTACCTTCAAAACCAGTCAGGACGATTGGATGTAGAATTTATCTTTTGTATTGGGCTAAGGATGACTGAGCTATACGGAGTGATACAACCGCACAGCCAGCGGATCCAGGTACGGAATGCTTTTCTGCTTTGAAGACAGAAGGCATTCTACGACTCACATCACTCCCCGGTGTCCAAACACGCATCTTCTGGGGTACGGCAATAGATTGTTTATTACAGTTTAGTTCACTACGGACACCACTCAATTCAAATATAACCCAAAATGACACCGTCGACCGTACCACTGTCCCGAAAATCCAGAAAGATAAACGGCAAACTTGTCACTCACAATCACGCATGCGCGTACAGTACAACTGATAAGTGATAAACTCGTGAGGTTCAAAGTTCATTGGATGAAGGCTTTCTAGGTCGCTATTTGCTAGTACTGTCAATCTCAAATTATATCAAATATCAACTAAATTGTTTATTGTAAACATGCACTTTTCAAGTTAAAACCACATCGTAATATCTCGTGGCAATTTGTTCAAAGTCTGCTTCCAATTTTCTGTCGCTGAGGTTGTCGAACATGTTTAATGATAACGTTATCATTTCCCCTCCCTCTTGGTTTACGATCATAACAAATTTATTTTAGAACCATTCGTTGTGGGGCTGGATCGGTAGTGGTTCGTGCGCGGCGACAACCAATGTTCGATCTATTGTGGATTCGCTGAAATCTGTCGGAAATTTGAAAAAGTCTTCTGAATTTTTCGCTTCGATTCAAAGCTTTGAAATTTGAGTGGGGATCTTAGATATATTATCTTATTCTGAAGTGTCACAACCTGTTCTCGTGCGCCGCGAGTGAGCCACCACCTTATTGCGTCGTATTTGTGAGTGCTGACAAAATGTGATTTTTTAGCCGATCGGTTTCGTGTTTCATGTGCTGAAGTGTTCACGTCATGACTCAAACGCAGCGTGACACTTTCATCCACCTTTTTGCTGGAGGGTAAGATTTTTTGCCCGAATTCATAAATAAGTAGCTACATAAGATCAGCCGACTTTTTTTTTTTTTTTTCATTTTTCCCCCGCCGATTGCGACCTTCATAATTTATTCCGATCTGCATCTGTTCCAGGGTGGCTGGAACGGTTGGGGCGGTGGTGACATGCCCATTGGAAGTAGTCAAAACGAGATTGCAATCTTCAAAATCTGGTTTTTATGGAGTCAGTCTTCCAAATATAGCATCGCCGGAGATAAATAGCCGGCATGTTACTTGCAAAACAATTATGCCCTCGCACCAGAGGCGAAAAATCAACACAATTTCTCGGAGGCACGCGACGCAAATGCTCGCAATATCCACGTACGATGGCATGCCCAACTCTAAATCTATTGGTCTTCTCCAGTGTCTTAGGTGAGTTTCTTTTTATCTTGTTAAAAAAAGAGAACATTTGAAGGAGGAGTTTATGTTCGGTATGAGTTTCAAACCTTGAACCTCGGGAGTAGACAAAATAGGAATACCTTATCTGCGACTAAACCCTCCGAATCGCTTTTTGCAAATTCAGAGAACTGCTCGGTGCAGAGTTATGAGCTGACGCCATAGATAGAAGATTAGCGAGAAGTTTGAACTCTTTCTCTTTTGAACGACGTACCGTATAACGTTTCGTTGCATCTGGTTACCTAAAGGGATTTTGTTCTTCTATAGAACTCCATAGTCTTATAAAACTTTCACCTACAAATTATTCCTCATGTTATCAACGAATCGCGTGCGGATTTTTCGTCATTTCACAGGGATGATGAAAACTCTGCTGGAAGTGAGGAATCCCTTATCGTTTCCCTCAGTAATTCCGTTATGGCTGGGAAAACTCCGTCCGCAGTGCATTACGTACTCCAAATCAAATAAAATAATAAGAAAATTGATATTTTTTTCTGTAGCTACATGTAGAGAACCCTTACCGGTCTATTAAAAAAATGTCAAGATACGCGCTGAAATTTAAATATTTGGGTTTTATAAAATATTTCATTCTCCAACGAATACAAAAGTATATTTAAAGAAAATTACAAACAGTACATGCAAGTCATTGACACTTTATAGAGCCGAGGAAGAAAAAAATCCTGCAAGGCACCTGAGGGTAATTTGAATATATAACTCATTATACAATGTAATTGTTGGTATGCATAAAACACACGAAAAACGATATATTCCTTGTAAAATGAAACAATTCATCGTGTCTTAATATTCGATAATAGGATATTATTTTGGAATAGATGAATCACAATAAACTAGATTAAAAAACGCTGCAAATTCTTTCACACGGGTTGGTTATTTCTCGGACCAATCGCATGGAGACTCATTTTTCAACATGGGGAAAATGAGGGAAACAGCGGGTGTAGCGGGTCCCAGACTCAATCAAATCGATTCAGGGTCTAAAATTTAGTGGAAAATGAAACCCCACACGCCTAGGTGCCAGAAATCTCGAAAACACATATTCAAAATGGGTAGATAGATACCCATTCTGACCCATAGCCTCATCCAGAGGGTACTAATCATTCCGGGGCCCGTGTCATTGGATTCAGCGTCCAGAATTTAGAGGAAAATGATATCCCACACACCTAGATTGCAAAAAATCTCAAAAATCCATTTTTCGAAATACACATTTTGACCCCTACCCCACCCAAATTTGGTCCGATCAGGTTGAAAAGTTTCGAGGACCAAATAGAGCCATGAACGGTCCTCTGACCATAATTTCAGGTTTTTAGAACAATTTCTACTACCAAAGTCGGCGTGGACGGCAGACGGACATTTGCTAATTTTGATCTAGACACCTTGAAACGTCCACGAGAGAATTTTGGGGTGAATCGGAGAGATTGACCTTTTTTATGAAAACATAGGTTATTCAAGGAATAACCTGACTGGAATGCAAATTATTACAGCAGGAGGGCGTTGAAACTAATGAGATTGGAAAACACATACATTTCGGAACCAATTCTTTATACGTAAATTTCTTCGTGCAGGAGATGCATGACGACAGATTTCGGCTTTTCTCAACCATAATGTGATTCCTTGGAAGCTCGTAGTTGGACTGAGAGACAAGGTTTTTGGTGGGTTGGTTTCTACATCGTGTCAAATTTTGGAAAATTGTATTTGTCTAGTATGTACCGCCTACAAAAAACAATTACGATTCGGTATCTACAATCAAATGAAATAGGTCAATTGTGGTAAAATAAAAGTTAGATAACTTCCGAAATGGTCTCTATCAGGAAAGATCTACCTAATGGCATGGTTATGCACTTTTCATGAGATATTCTGAATGCTAACTGTATTTATCATCATACGGATTTCATTCCACCAATCAGTTGGCTCCTGTTGGGTGGAAATGATCTCTCATTCATATTCATTAAGTCGTTTCGTAATTATTCAGTCGTCTACTCGAATATGATGATCATTTAGGGGGGGGGGGGGGTAGCTCCGTGAGTTGGACTGGCTTTATCAATCTGATCTTGTGTCTGGATAGCAGTCACCCCCAGCGAGACTTTGTGGATATTTTCCTTCTGGTTCCTGCATAGCATCGGATACTCAGTTTCCGCTAACCTGAGTAAAATACAAGCTCCTCCTGTGGCTTTGGCCCATATTGCCAAATACCGAATTTGCTCGTCAATTTCTAATGCGATTAGTCATTGGGTTAGAAGGAAATCAAGTCGACTACCGGGCCACCGAAGCGCAGAAAATATCAGGTGCAAATGATAATGCGCAGAATCTGACTGCGCTAAACTCGGATGCTCCTCTTCTCACCCACCTTAATTACCTGCTGATTTGAAAGAAACCATTATAGCGAACTGCCTTGACATATTCGCACTCTTGTGATGACCTCGAAAATCGTGACTCTCTAGTGAAAACGCTGCAAATTCTTTCACATGGGTTAGTTATTCCTCGGACCAGGTGCATGGAGACTCATTTCTTCAACATGGGGGAAACAGTGGTTGTGGTTCGTCCCGGACCAATTCCAATAGACTCAGCGTCCAAAATTTAGTGGAAAATGATACCCCACACGCCTAGATTGCCAAAGATCTCGAAAATCCATTTTTCAAAAAACACGTTTTGACCCCTACCCCTCCCAAATTTGGTCCGATCGGGCTGAAAAGTTTCGGGGACTGATCAGGCCGGACCCAAATTTCAGACTTTTAGAAAATTTTCCACTACCGAAAACGGCGCGGACGGCGGACGGACATTTGACTTTTTTGATCTGGACACCTTAAAACGTCCTGAAAAAAATTGTGAGCTCAATCGGAGAGGTTGACCTTTTGCATGAAAACTTGGGTTGATTATTCAAGGAATAACCAACCAAAATGTGAGTTTACTTAGGCAGTGTTGATAGTTTAAGGCGATCTTGAAAAACTTTCAATATATTTGGAGCTTCTGATTGTTTGTTTGATGAATCTTTTATCTCTGTTTTACATAATTTAAATAATCACTTTACCTACCTACGCTTATCATGCTTGTTTAACTGCATAATTCGGAAGTGTCGATGAATATTATGTTGTTTCTTGGTGGAGTTGTTTGATAGTTGCGGCTCGTTCATTTTACTCATCACTTGGTGTTTTCCTATTTCAGATATATCGTCCAAAACGAAGGGCCAAAAGCCCTTTTCAAAGGCCTCGGTCCTAACCTGGTTGGGGTAGCTCCTTCTCGCGCTATTTACTTCTGTGCCTATTCTCAAGCGAAAAACTTCTTCAACTCCGTACTTAACCCTGACACCCCTATCGTTCACGTACTTTCCGCATCTACCGCAGGTATTTATCAGGTTTTTTTTTCCCAAATATAAAGAAGTTGTGAACAGACACATGATTGAAACTTGCTGTGAAAGAAAAATTGGGGAAAATTAGGCAACAGACTGAGAGTGCATGGGCAGGAGAACGCCTCCAATCTTTGTTTATCAATCCGTTCCAGAGATATGATTTTTAATTCTTCTTTTTAATTTAAAACAACTTCTTGCTACTATTACCACATTTTTGATCTTTCAGTTTCAAATTAAATTAAATTAAAATTAAAATTAAAGAACGAATACCTATGGACCGCAATAACAGTTGTACGAATATTGAAAATGAAATGCAAATCTTGCATTTCTAGAAACGTTGTTGTAAGGTGACCAATTTCTGATGATTCTGATTTGTCTAACGGTGTAGCCAAAATGATTATTGCTCGTCAATTTCATGGTTTTCATGGAGAAAACGTGTTTTTCTTTTGAAGTATTGAAAAATCATACCTCAGCTACCGATTGAGATAGAAAGGTGCGTACGGAAGGTAGATTGCCTGCGTACAAATTCATTTATAATTCATTCACTTAAATGGGTTGATTTAACAACGGAATGGTAACAATAGGAGCCACAAAATGAGGGCTATTTCATCATTTTTTCGTACAAGTATTAATTTGTTTACAAATCTTTTTATGACTAATGTATGTTAAATAAATTATTCGGTTGAATTTTCTCTTCTTATAATCAAGAAGTATTAACCGTACTACGGTACAGTTCAAGTTCAACCCTAAAAAATAAATACTTCGCTTCAGCGGACGGTTGTACGTGCCAAGGGCGGGGGGTTCTCAGACGCATTGATCTCGGACGTGCTTACGTGACTTAGGTAACGTGGGTGGAACTTAGCCCCCTTTCAACTTCAACGTACTACGTCCACCCTCGATTCCACGTGTTTCCCCCCTCCAGCGTGTTTATGCCACCATAATCACGCGTCTGACCTTTATTTACTGCTCAAGGTCGGTCATTGGTTCGATTGGAATGCCCGATGGCTTAGCATTTCATGTGGATCATTCAAAGATGAATGTAGAACTGCGGGATTTGTTTTCTTGAGAAGCATGGTGGTCATTACCCATTGTTTCTACATCCTCTAATATCATCATGCCGAAAAATATATGCTTTGCGTCTTGGATTAGGGACTTCTAACTAGTTCCTCTAGGAAGACTTCTAAACATGACTGGCGAGGGCAAAAAAAAACAAAAAACAAGTAATTAAATGCCATTTACTTCATAAGGAAAATCCGTATAGTGGATTTGTGGGGTTTGCCAGTTTGAAAACTTTACAATACCCTTTTATGTTGCTTAGGTTTATCAGACATCGATTTGCTATCGAATGGCCTACAAAACTGACTCAAATTTTGTATGGCCTACCAAGCGTTTCTAAGGGACTGACTCCCTTACTTTTCCAGCTATAATAGTTACAGTAATCCTACTACGGTGATTATTACTCACTCTCAAGAAAGTTTTCAATTTACTCAGCCCCTTTTTCATCCCCTTTCAGTTGTAGTTGTAGATCAAGTTATGGATTGGCTCAAAATACTATCAGATTTTAAATTAAATTAATAAATTAGAACCTAAAATAGGTTTTTTTCTCGAAGAGAGTTCTATTATTAGTTAGCAACACGACAGTAACCTTGCAACTTATTGTAGGTAGATTGTATTTCTGTTAGTTTCAGGAATTGATGGTCCTGTTTATTTGGAAGAAGATATGGTGCTTTATCTTGTTTGTTAGTAAAACCCAGTGCAAACCATTGTTCCTACAGACTCGAGCTTGCTTTGGCAACCTCCCTGTCATGAGTTCTTTGGATATCTCCTATTAAAATCCGTTCTTACGATTCTCTGTAATCTTGGAATTGATCGGCACTAAGAAAAAAAATCAATCGCCTGGCGCATGTCTCTCAGAGAATAACATGACCGCGGTCTTGTTAACATCTCTTTACCTCCCAATTTTTCAATGAGATCTAGTTTCAAACGCACTGTGATGTTCATCAAGGTCTTGCCCGAGATCACGTTCCTCTCCCTCAGTTTTCACTGACATATCACGTTGGAGGCAAATGCGGGAGTCAGTTCTCAGCTGATCTCTGTCTCGTTGCTCACAATTGATCGACCACTCCTCAAACCTATTTGTGACCGCAACTAAGATTTCAATGACATTATACCTACTGATCGTGTAGAAGATGAATTCTCTTGGCACGACTGAAAGGAACGTTGCCAGTTGCGGTTCAATACTATCGAAGTCGTATGAAAGACTGGCGGGCGTTTACAACGCTGCATCTCTTGAAAATATTCGTTTTTCTAGGTCGTTCGTTCTCACCCAGATCGACGCAGGAAAATTGTTCGAGAGGCCAGGAACAGACTCGGCCCGCCGGCTGCCAATTTTAGACGCGTCGGTTAGCTAACAACTTTCAAGCGGCGCCCCAATACAACCCACGCCAGTTTTTACCCTTTGGAATGGTGAAAAAGGTCATTTTGTTTTTAGAATTTACTAATTAGAATACACTTTGTTTCTCTTGGGCGTTAACCGACCAAGTCTTATCCAAACTTCAAACTCAATGACGTTTTTTCATCACATTTGTTAATTCATATTTGTAATGTTGCATCAGTTTTTGATCATGTCGCTCTTGCCAGTGCCAAAAGGTTTACGTCACTTGAAAATTAATCTACTACTCAAACAAACGGTATTACGGTAATTTAGACCATCGGCACCTGTGAAAGCGTACAACTGCCTCAAAACATCGTTTAGTTCCCACGATTAGTTGATGACGAGCTGAGTCCTTCTGTCTAAATGGTCACGTTGTTTCAAACGTTTTAGTCCGTATTAGGAAAACTTACGCAGCTAGTTATTTATTTCCGACTTCAGAATTTTATTTAAGCTGGTGATTCATAGATATCGTAAAAGATTTTGTAATCCAGTTTTGATTGCGTGGCAGTGTATTATTTGAGTGTAGTTCAAGTCCCGAAGCTCATAGCAATAATCTTCCGTATGAAAGGGTATGAATTATATAAAACACAGAAGAATATTATTTTGGTTCCCTAATGCAAACATGCGAACTCTGGAATGCAGATGACAACTCACGAGCCTAGATTGAGGCTTAACGACGATTTATGTAATTACATAGACTAATCATTTGATAATAACTCTTGACGATTTATCGAAGAATTTCCTCCTTGGCCCTAATTCAAATGGCTTGTTTTTCTCATAGATTTCAGTTCGCTGAGTTTTAGAGATAGGATTTTCTGTCTTTTGCAAGTTCAGATAACTATTGCTCAGTTCCGCTGTGACAAGTTGGACAGCATTTCATGAACTATAACGATAAGCAAGTTACTGCCTAGCACGGTTCTCAGCGTGACGCGCAAAAGTTTGAAAAAATAAAGGAAAAATATAGTTGAAATTAGAAGAAAAAAATTAAACCGCAGAACGAAGACATTTTTATTTGAGGTTTACAGTATGTAGTTTTTAAGAGTTTCGAAAGACCCGATTGGATTCTTAATCCATTACTTGGAGATCAGTTACTTATTTTTCCGTACATTTGGTTTGACAATTCATTGTAGTTATTGACGCCTAGGACCTTATGAAAAATCAAACGTCAGACTTGGAAATCACGTACTTACTATAATATGGTGATCGTTAGGTAATTATTCATTATAATTACAAGTATAACTCGAATTCCCTATCCCTAAATGATCAGTTTTCGAGCGATTTTATTTAATGTCGTTCAGACTAAGTACCCAAAGTATTTTTTTAATGAATAGTCGACCGTCTAATTCAACAAGACAGTAAAACTGAAACTCGAACGATGATAATATGCTCTCCTTGGTGGGTGAACTCGGCCTCATTCAGTTTTCCCATTGTCGTAGAGAGGGTAACAACGTAATGTCCACATCCATATTCATTGAACGGTGATTGCTTTTCCGTTGGATTAGAGCTCTTGCTCATCAGCTGGAAGTGTCATCCTGAGCAGAATCAAATCTTGTTGAATTAATAGGCCACCAGATTTTCCTTGTCAATGTTTTTTCGCGACAGCTTTCGCTCCAAATGTGGGCTCTAATTATTGATGAACGGGAATTTATTTATTATATTTATGACTCCAGGTTAGCTAGTTTGTCAATCGAATTCACCTGCCCAAATCTTGGAAAGCTAGTTCGAAAATAGTTCGCAGCAGTCATCATAATTCACGAACTGAGACATCCCTTTGAGTCACGACGTCGAGACGTATTGCAGGGTGAATGCCACATAACTGACGAGTCACGGAAGAGTTTCAATAAGATATACTGGCGCTCAATTCATTCTTGTTCATTTTAACGGGCTGCAACCTTCCATACAACTAAAATCCAAATGATGACCCGTTTTCAACCACGATCTTCTGGTTTCGCTACTTATTCTAACCCAGGTGGAAGGTATTAGTTTCTTTTGAAGCTGAATCGATTTGGTTGTGTCTAGAGGGAAATGTCGCTCAATCGTTATTTATGTTGTAAAGTAATGATCTCACAACCCTGTTTTCTTCATGATTGAATCCACCTACAAATTACATTATGAGCCATTTTAGAAGGATTGCCAGCGCTTTTCTTTTGTATCTCTTCTCTTGTTGTATCTTATTCTGGCACGAGGTTCCTGGTGCCCACACTGTGAGAGACATTTTGGAACTCGATTTTCTTTTTGTACCGTTCTACTTCCATATGATCGATTTGGTGGGAGAGACGGCCCGGTTATCAACCTGCGCCGATACACCTCTCGCTTGCACTGGTACTCCACACGAACCGGTTGTTCCGCCAGAACTTCTATTTTTAGTACGACCTTCCTCTGCCATTATCGCTCAAAACACAGGCTCACGGGCCGCTTCTTTCATTGGTCAACATTGCTTTCTCGTAATCTCAGTTTTAACTGATTATAGTTCTATTATTAGTGTGTGTATTTGAATTTTTTATCTTGGCAGTTCTCCGTTGTTTTCCCCCTGTGTTATCCATTACTCAAGTGTTCACTTTTCATTACCTACACATAGAGCGAATCTCCATTTCCCCGTATTTCAATCATTAATATTAAACTAGTCTTTTTTGTTTCTCAGTGCACACTTCTCTTCTTTTTCAAAGAGATGTGTATAGGTGCATTGGGCTAACAATTATATTAGAGTAGGTAAGATTGTTATGAACCAGAGGATTTGGCTTCTTGGGATTTGGGATTGTTTCAATATCATCCAGTACCTACAAGGTCGGATCGTCTTCCCTGTGTGGGCTCAAGTCCGATTCAAATGAGCATAGGTTTTAATAAGGCCAGTACGATTTTTCCCGATCCAAAATTTAGGCTTGAGAAATTCTTGGCAATGGCATGCCTGTGTTAGTTTACCCTAATATTATTCAAGATTTTGTTTCATTATATTCTGAAATAATGAAAACCCTGTTTTCACGCCTAAGGTCAATCTCTACAATTCGTCAAAAATTTGAAATTTTGTTTTTTAGGAGATCTCTAGATTCAAAACGCTGCAAATTCATTTCATTTAATTTCATTTGTATTTCCAAATTATTTAAATTAGACATGGATTACAGTTACAAAACAAAAACTGGAAATATAATCCCCAATATGGGCTACAAGCCCGCGGTAGGGGATGAGAAGCTGTGCTGGCTGCTTTACCTATCTCGCCCGACATACTATAGTTATACACTAAGACTAAAAGCAAGTGAAAAAAAGTTGAAAAGAAAGAAGAAGAAACTGAAAAGAATAAAAGACACATTTCAACTATTGCTCATTCTACTTAAAAGAAACTAAAAACGAAAATACAATAAAAAAAATTGTTAAATAAATTAAAGTTACTTCTAATAAAAATATTCTGATTCAGCTGCTAGAATCACTAAAAAGAAAGAACAGACACTGGCGATAAAAATCACGGTTGCTGCTGGTGTAGCACTTGCAGAAAGTACTTTTTTACCAAAGGAGTGGTGGTCTTACTATTTGCCCTATTATCGAAAATTCTATTATTCAATGTTGTAGGGAAGCTGTTGAAGACTGTAACAGCTGCATAGCCATAAAAATGTTGAGCCAAAGTACTTGAAACTTGATTCATTCACAAAGGTTGGTTATTCCACGGACCAGGAGCATGGAGACTCATTCCACTCGATTCTTTCTGCATGAAAACAGATTGATTATACAAGGAATAACCAACCAAAAGCGATGTATCCGTCCGCCTTTCACGCCGTTTTCGGCATGAAACTGACTCTTTTTTGCTCGTCGTGAAGTGATGAGCACTCGTTCTAACATCGTAAATTACCTAACTGGTTTTCTGTTGGGAGGATGCTTGGTTGTTGTTTTATCTCGTGGGAGGACACGAATATTCAGGTTCTTCCGGGTCTTCCGATTCATGCCATCGTGTGATAGAGACTCGATGACTGTTTCACTTGAAGTACGCGTACGTTTATAACCGACATCCTCATTTCGGGATTGTTTTAGGATTTGTTGCCTGTTCCTCTACCAATCCTATATGGTTCGTCAAAACGCGTCTTCAGTTGGACTACACTTCAAGTGGGGTACGACTCACGGCGATGGAATGCATTCGCCGTATATACCGTCAGTCGGTGAGTTAAATATCAGACAGACACTAATTATCGGGAGTAAGCCCAATGTTTAACCTTGTCCTTCCTCGAGGCCTTATCAAAATTTACTGGTGCTTTTAGGGATTGATTGGCTTCTACAAGGGGATCACAGCGTCTTACTGGGGTATTTCGGAGACAGTCGTTCACTTCGTCATTTACGAGGCTATCAAAGCCAAACTGATGGAATTAAGAGCTAACGACGTCCTCAGAGGCGAGGAAAAAACATCTAGAGACTTCATTGAATTCATGATGGCCGGAGCCTGCTCAAAAACTATCGCTTCTTGTATCGCATACCCACACGGTAAGTTTTGTTGAGACGCGAATGTATTTGAATTTGAAGAAAGTTTTTAGGCGAAAATATCTAAAGACACATCATATTATGACATTTTAACGTCACAATTTATGAATGAATCACGGAGAGTGAAACTAGGCAATTGTAGGTATCTCTTTTTCTGTACTTGCCGAACATCCTTCTGTTTACTAACGATGTGTGATTCCTTTTGTGCAGAAGTTGCTCGTACTCGTTTACGCGAAGAAGGTACCAAATACCACAGATTTTGGCAGACCTTGGCTCTCGTTTACAAGGAAGAAGGTCACAGAGGTGTCTACAGAGGCTTGGCTACACAACTCGTCCGGCAGATACCCAACACTGCTATCATGATGTCTACCTACGAGGCAGTCGTTTACATCCTCACGAGCTACTTTGATTCGAACCATTTCTACGAGGAGCCTACAAGGTTGGTGAATTTTGAATTGAACTTTGATTTTATATCGTTCGTTTTTATTAAATTCCGACTGTGAGTGGAAATTTCACGCTCAATGGTAACAACTTCAATTCTCTACAGCTTAAATGTGGGAGTGTCATTAGTGGTTTGCCTGGGCTTATCCTCTATAGGATGAACAAACCATCTGACTTGAACTTATTCAATATCCCGAAAATGTGTACATACTGCCATTTTTAGGCTGAGTGTGATTATGCTAATATATTAAAGGAAACGATACATTTATAATAGTGTATCTACTAGCTCTACCCACTGAAGAGCACACACCTACTACCAGTTGATCGTTTCCCGACACCATTGTAGGTGTAATTTCTAATATCATTTGAGTTATTGAGACTTTGGAGACGTTGATTTATTTTTCTTAGAATTTACATACTCAGTGCGCTCATTCTAACCGGGGTAATGATCGTTTCCTATTCAACCCACATACTGTTTGGTGCCATTGACTTCAATGGGAGAACGTAGGTTTTCAAACTATCGCATTGAGTGTAGAAAGATGTTGTACATTCGTTTATCACTCTCATTTCTCTCGCTTCTTTGGCTTTTTACATGGTTTCCATTTTAACTAAGCGAACGGCTCCAAAGTCTATCGTCATATCGAACAAGTAACACTCATTGGAGTTTGTCTGTTCTTTATATCAATTCATGTCCACTATCTTTATCTTTGAATATCAGATCTCAATCAACCGTTCCTACTCTCCTACTCTGTTTCACGGTCCTCGATTGATTTTCCAGATATTATTCGTCATCCCCGATTATTTTCATCCAACCCAGCACCCTACTCCTTCACTTCTCCTGCGACATTTTAGTTCTCAATTTATCATATTCCTTGGACTGATTCCCTCGTTCAACGTTCCAATATCCGTGAAACTCTGGTTCGACATCTATTCTCCAACAGCATTCGTCAGAAAATGGCTCGACCTGATACCGGTTGTTTCTACGTTTTTCAGGATGCTGCCCAACAAGGCTTGAAATACCGTAGCTTCGTTATTCTAGAAAAGCTCGCTTTCATCAAATGTTATCCATGAGTCGTAGTGTGGGCCGCACTGTCTTGACCGCCATATGCTTTCTGCTGTGTTGTGTTCGGAACAACACACTTTAGTCAATCTTGATCAAATTATTAGTGTGAATTGTTCGATCAGAACTTTCAACATTTTCTTTTACTGTACATATTGTGTAAATGTGTTATGAATTATTATTTTCGACAATTGTGATACCCTGCGTAATGGAAAAAAACAAATTTTATACCTCGGTACGTTATTATTAAAAAAGCCGTTGGACATGAATATATTGGAATATTTTTGACTCGTTAATTTGCAGCTTGCAAAAGTTATTATAGATAGTTGAATAGATCGAGGATGACCATTCCTCGTTCTCAAAATTAGAAACATTAATCCATGAACCGTCTTGAGTATCCGTAACAGATAGACTAATTCTGTATATGATCATTTAAGAAAACGAGCTTGCTCAATGTACATTTCGCTTGAACCACGTGAACTTGATCTGCGAATTGTAGACATGCCATTAAGGTAGTGTTACTTTACGTTCAAAACATTTATTATGGATCATTAACCATATTATATTTAAACATCTCGTAGTTGGTTTTATCTATACATTTCGGTTAGTTTACACTATCGAGTCATGTTCCGATGTTTGTCATGTGTTTCTGGGAAACTAGGTAGGTAGGACGAAAGACTGCTGTTATGTACCTTCTTGAAACGAAAGTCGTGGTCTTTTTTCTAGTTGCAATACATCAGTTTTGAAAATATAACTATCTCATTGATATTCCCTGCTTATGCTGTTTGATTTTTTATTTCTTAAAAGTGCTCAGGATTATCTGCTTATTACTTTCAAAAATTTAAACATTCGCAATTTCGTCAACGCTTGATGAATATATTAGTGCAATTTTATTCCAAAATTATTGGCCTAGCTGAAACTTAATCCCGGAATAGAGACAAGAGATTTAATATGGATCTTCATCAGGTTCAAATCAAAACAATTAACTACTGCAAAAGATTAGCTACAC
>CM033998.1:30806697-30932091 GCA_019603395.1 Cyrtorhinus lividipennis | reverse complement strand
AAATACAAGCTCCTCCTGTGGCTTTGGCCCATATTGCCAAATACCGAATTTGCTCGTCAATTTCTAATGCGATTAGTCATTGGGTTAGAAGGAAATCAAGTCGACTACCGGGCCACCGAAGCGCAGAAAATATCAGGTGCAAATGATAATGCGCAGAATCTGACTGCGCTAAACTCGGATGCTCCTCTTCTCACCCACCTTAATTACCTGCTGATTTGAAAGAAACCATTATAGCGAACTGCCTTGACATATTCGCACTCTTGTGATGACCTCGAAAATCGTGACTCTCTAGTGAAAACGCTGCAAATTCTTTCACATGGGTTAGTTATTCCTCGGACCAGGTGCATGGAGACTCATTTCTTCAACATGGGGGAAACAGTGGGTGTGGTTCGTCCCGGACCAATTCAAAATTTAGTGGGAAATGATACCACAAACGGCTAGATCGCCCAAAATCTCGAAAATCCATTTTTCAAAAAAACGCATTTTGACCCCATCCCTCCCGACTTTGGTCCGATCGGCTGAAAAGTGTCGAGGACCGATCTAGGCCGTACCCAAATTTCAGATTTTTAGAAAATGTTCTACTACCGAAAACGGCGCGGACTGTGGACGGACATTTGACTTTTTGATGTAGACACCTTGAAACGTCCTGAAAAAATTTTGACCCCAATCAGAGAGGTTGACTTTTTGCATGAAAACTTAGGGTTGATTATTCAAGGAATAACCAACCAAAATGAGAGTTTATTTAGGCAGTGTTGATAGTTTAAGGCGATCTTGAAACATTTTCAATATATTGGAGCTTCTGATTGTTTGTTTGATGAACCTTTTATCTCTGTCTTGGTGGAGTTATTTGATAGTTGCGGCTCGTTCATTTTACTCATCACTTGGTGTTTTCCTATTTCAGATATATCGTCCAAAACGAAGGGCCAAAAGCCCTTTTCAAAGGCCTCGGTCCTAACCTGGTTGGGGTAGCTCCTTCTCGCGCTATTTACTTCTGTGCCTATTCTCAAGCGAAAAACTTCTTCAACTCCGTACTTAACCCTGACACCCCTATCGTTCACGTACTTTCCGCATCTACCGCAGGTATTTATCAGGGTTATATAAATATAATAAGTAAAAAAATCAAGCGCAGATTTTTTTTTTTTTTTTTTTTTTTTTTTTTTTTTTTTTTTTTTTTTTTTTTTTTAAATAAAGAAGTTGTGAACAGACACATGATTGAAACTTGCTGTGAAAGAAAAATTGGGGAAAATTAGGCAACAGACTGAGAGTGCATGGGCAGGAGAACGCCTCCAATCTTTGTTTATCAATCCGTTCCAGAGATATGATTTTTAATTCTTCTTTTTAATTTAAAACAACTTCTTGCTACTATTACCATATTTTTTATCTTTCAGCTTCAAATTAAATTCACAATTAAGAACGAATACCTATGGACCGCAATAGCAGTTGTACGAATATTGAAAATGAAATGCAAATCTTGCATTTCCAGAAACGTTGTTGTAAGGTGACCAATTTCTGATGATTCTGATTTGTCTAACGGTGTAGCCCAATTGATGATTGCTCGTCAATTTCATGGTTTTCATGGAGAAAAACGTGTTTTCTATTGAAGTATTAAAAAATCATACCTCAGCTACCGATTGAGATAGAAAGGTGCGTACGGAAGGTAGATTGCCTACGTATAATTCATTCACTTAAATGGGTTGATTTAACAACGGAATGCTAACAATGGGAGCCACAAAATGAGGGCTATTTCATAATTTTTCGAACAAGTATTATTTTGTTTACAAATCTTTTTATGACTAATGCAAGTAAAATAAATTATTCGGTTGAATTTTTTCTTGTTATAATCAAGAAGTATTAACCGTACTACGGTACAGTTCAAGTTCAACCCTAAAAAATAAATACTTCGCTTCAGCGGACGGTTGTACGTGCCAAGGGCGGGGGGTTCTCAGACGCATTGATCTCGGACGTGCTTACGTGACTTAGGTAACGTGGGTGGAACTTAGCCCCCTTTCAACTTCAACGTACTACGTCCACCCTCGATTCCACGTGTTTCCCCCCTCCAGCGTGTTTATGCCACCATAATCACGCGTCTGACCTTTATTTACTGTTCAAGGTCGGTCATTGGTTCGATTGGAATGCCCGATGGCTTAGCATTTCATGTGGATCATTCAAAGATGAACGTAAAACTGCGGGATTTGTTTTCTTGAGAAGCATGGTGGTCGTTACCCATTGTGTCTATATCCTCTAATATCATCTTGCCAAAAAATATATGCTTTGCGTCTTGGATTAGGGATTTCTAACTAGCTCCTCTAGGAAGACTTCTAAGCATGACTGGCGAGGGCAAAAAACAAGTAATTAAATGCCATTTACTTCATAAGGAAAATCCGTATAGTGGATTTGTGGGGTTTGCCAGTTTGAAAACTTTACAATACCCTTTTATGTTGCTTAGGTTTATCAGACATCGATTTGCTATCGAATGGCCTACAAAACTGACTCCAATTTTGTATGGCCTACCAAGCGTTTCTAAGGGACTGACTCCCTTACTTTTCCAGCTATAATAGTTACAGTAATCCTACTACGGTGATTATTACTCACTCTCAAGAAAGCTTTCAATTTACTCAGCCCCTTTTTCATCCCCTTTCAGTTGTAGTTGTAGATCAAGTTATGGGTTGGCTCAAAATACTATCAGATTTTAAATTAAATTAATAAATTAGAACCTAAAATAGGTTTTTTTCTCGAAGAGAGTTATATTATTAGTTAGCAACACGACAGTAACCTTGCAACTTATTGTAGGTAGATTGTATTTCTGTTAGTTTCAGGAATTGATGGTCCTGTTTATTTGGAAGAAGATATGGTGCTTTATCTTGTTTGTTAGAAAAACCCAGTGCAAACCATTGTTCCTACAGACTCGAGCTTGCTTTGGCAACCTCCCTGTCATGAGTTCTTTGGATATCTCCTATTAAAATCCGTTCTTACGATTCTCTGTAATCTTGGAATTGATCGGCACTAAGAAAAAAAATCAATCGCCTGGCGCATGTCTCTCAGAGAAAAACATGACCGCGGTCTTGTTAACATCTCTTTACCTCCCAATTTTTCAATGAGATCTAGTTTCAAACGCACTGTGATGTTCATCAAGGTCTTTCCCGAGATCACGTTCCTCTCCCTCAGTTTTCACTGACATATCACGTTGGAGGCAAATGCGGGAGTCAGTTCTCAGCTGATCTCTGCCTCGTTGCTCACAATTGATCGACCACTCCTCAAACCTATTCGTGACCGCAACTAAGATTTCAATGACATTAAACCTACTGATCGTGTAGAAGATGAATTCTCTTGGCACGACTGAAAGGAACGTTGCCAGTTGCGGTTCAATACTATCGAAGTCGTATGAAAGACTGGCGGGCGTTTACAACGCTGCATCTCTTGAAAATATTCGTTTTTCTAGGTCGTTCGTTCTCACCCAGATCGACGCAGGAAAATTGTTCGAGAGGCCAGGAACAGACTCGGCCCGCCGGCTGCCAATTTTAGACGCGTCGGTTAGCTAACAACTTTCAAGCGGCGCCCCAATACAACCCACGCCAGTTTTTACCCTTTGGAATGGTGAAAAAGGTCATTTTGTTTTTAGAATTTACTAATTAGAATACACTTTGTATCTCTTGGGCGTTAACCGACCTAGTCTGATCCAAACTACAAACTTAATGACGTTTTTTCATCACATTTGTTGATTCATATATGTAATGTTGCATCAGTTTTAGATCATGTCGCTCTTGCCAGTGCCAAAAGGTTTACGTCACTTGAAAATAAATCTACTACTCAAACAAACGGTATTACGGTAATTTAGACCATCGGCACCTGTGAAAGCGTACAACTGCCTCAAAACATCGTTTAGTTCCCACGATTAGTTGATGACGAGCTGAGTCCTTCTGTCTAAATGGTCACGTTGTTTCAAACGTTTTAGTCCGTATTAGGAAAACTTACGCAGCTAGTTATTCATTTCCGACTTCAGAATTTTATTTAAGCTGGTGATTCATAGATATCGTAAAAGATTTTGTAATCCAGTTTTGATTGCGTGGCAGTGTATTATTTGAGTGTAGTTCAAGTCCCGAAGCTCATAGCAATAATCTTCCGTATGAAAGGGTATGAATTATATAAAACACAGAAGAATATTTTTTTGGTTCCCTAATGCAAACATGCGAACTCTGGAATGCAGATGACAACTCACGAGCCTAGATTGAGGCTTAACGACGATTTATGTAATTACATAGACTAATCATTTGATAATAACTCTTGACGATTTATCGAAGAATTTCCTCCTTGGCCCTAATTCAAATGGCTTGTTTTTCTCATAGATTTCAGTTCGCTGAGTTTTAGAGATAGGATTTTCTGTCTTTTGCAAGTTCAGATAACTATTGCTCAGTTCCGCTGTGACAAGTTGGACAGCATTTCATGAACTATAACGATAAGCAAGTTACTGCCTAGCACGGTTCTCAGCGTGACGCGCAAAAGTTTGAAAAAATAAAGGAAAAATATAGTTGAAATTAGAAGAAAAAATTAAACCGCAGAACGAAGACATTTTTATTTGAGGTTTACAGTGTGTAGTTTTTAAAAGTTTCGAAAGACCCGATTGGATTCTTGTCCATTACTTGGAGATCAGTTACTTATTTTTCTGTACATTTGATTTGACGGTTGACGTCTAGGACCTTGTGAAAAATCAAACGTCAGACTTGGAAATTACGTACTTACTATAATATGGTGATCGTTAGGTAATTATAATGAATAATTACGAGTATAACCCGAATTCCCTATCCCTAAATGATCAGTTTTCGAAGGATTTTATTTAATGTCGTTCAGACTAAGTACCCAAAGTATTTTTTTAATGAAAAGTCGACCGTCTAATTCAACAAGACAGTAAAACGGAAACTCGAACGATGATAATATGCTCTCCTTGGTGGGTGAACTCGGCCTCATTCAGTTTTCCCATTGTCGTAGAGAGGGTAACAACGTAATGTCCACATCCATATTCATTGAACGCTGATTGCTTTTCCGTTGGATTAGAGCTCTTGTTCATCAGCTGGAAGTGTCATTCTGAGCAAAATCAAATCTTGTTGAATTAATAGGCCACCAGATTTTCCTTGTCAATGTTTTTTTCGCGACAGCTTTCGCTCCAAATGTGGGCTCTAATTATTGATGAACGGCGAATTTATTTATTATATTTATGACTCCAGGTTAGCTAGTTTGTCAATCGAATTCACCTGCCCAAATCTTGAAAAGCTAGTTCGAAAATAGTTCGCAGCAGTCATCATAATTCACGAGCTGAGACATCCCTTTGAGTCACGACGTCGAGACATATTGCAGGGTGAATGCCACATAACTGACGAGTCACGGAAGAGTTTCAATAAGATATACTGGCGCTCAATTCATTCTTGTTCATTTTAACGGGCTGCAACCTTCCATACAACTAAAATCCAAATGATGACCCGTTTTCAACCACGATCTTCTGGTATCGCTACTTATTCTAACCCAGGTGGAAGGTATTAGTTTCTTTTGATGCTGAATCGATTTGGTTGTGTCTAGAGGGAAATGTCGCTCAATCGTTATTTATGTTGTAAAGTAATGATCTCACAACCCTGTTTTCTTCATGATTGAATCCACCTACAAATTACATTATGAGCCATTTTAGAAGGATTGCCAGCGCTTTTCTTTTGTATCTCTTCTCTTGTTGTATCTTATTCTGGCACGAGGTTCCTGGTGCCCACATTGTGAGAGACATTTTGGAACTCGATTTTCTTTTTGTACCGTTCTACTTCCATATGATCGATTTGGTGGGAGAGACGGCCCGGTTATCAACCTGCGCCGATACACCTCTCGCTTGCACTGGTACTCCACACGAACCGGTTGTTCCGCCAGAACTTCTATTTTTAGTACGACCTTCCTCTGCCATTATCGCTCAAAACACAGGCTCACGGGCCGCTTCTTTCATTGGTCAACATTGCTTTCTCGTAATCTCAGTTTTAACTGATTATAGTTCTATTATTAGTGTGTGTATTTGAATTTTTTATCTTGGCAGTTCTCCGTTGTTTTCCCCCTGTGTTATCCATTACTCAAATGTTCACTTTTCATTACCTTACACATAGAGCGAATCTCCATTTCCCCGTATTTCAGTCATTAATATTAAACTAGTCTTTTTTGTTTCTCAGTGCACACTTTTCAAAGAGATGTGTATAGGTGCATTGGGCTAACAATTATATTAGAGTACGTAAGATTGTTATGAACCAGAGGATTTGGCTTCTTAGGATTTGGGATTGTTTCAATATCATCCAGTACCTACAAGGTCGGATCGTCTTCCCTGTGTGGGCTCAAGTCCGATTCAAATGAGCATAATATGCTCAGACGTTATTATGTTTTAATAAGGCCAGTACGATTTTTCCCGATCCAAAATTTAGGCTTGAGAAATTCTTGGCCATGGCATGCCTGTGTTAGTTTACCCTAATATTATTCAAGATTTTGTTTCATTATATTCTGAAAAATGAAAAATCTGTTTTCACGCCTAAGGTCAATCTCTACAATTCGTCAAAAATTTGAAATTTTGTTTTAGGAGATCTCTAGATACAAAACGCTGCAAATTCATTTCATTTGTATTTCCAAATTATTTAAATTAGACATGGATTACAGTTACAAAACAAAAACTGGAAATATAATCCCCAATATGGGCTACAAGCCCGCGGTAGGGGATGAGAAGCTGTGCTGGCTGCTTTACCTATCTCGCCCGACATACTATAGTTATACACTAAGACTAAAAGCAAGTGAAAAAAAATAAAAAGAAAGAAGAAGAAACTGAAAAGAATAAAAGACACATTTCAACTATTGCTCATTCTACTTGAAAGAAACTAAAAACGACGTTCAGACCAAAAATACAATAAAAAAAATTGTTAAATAAATTAAAGTTACTTCTAATAAAAATATTCTGATTCAGCTGCTAGAATCACTAAAAAGAAAGAACAGACACTGGCGATAAAAATCACGGTTGCTGCTGGTGTAGCACTTGCAGAAAGTACTTTTTTACCAAAGGAGTGGTGGTCTTACTATTTGCCATATTATCGAAAATTCTATTATTCAATGTTGTAGGGAAGCTGTTGAAGACTGTAACAGCTGCATAGCTATAAAAATTTTGAGCCAAAGTACTTGAAACTTGATTCATTCACAAAGGTTGGTTATTCCACGGACCAGGAGCATGGAGACTCATTCCACCGATTCTTTCTGCATGAAAACAGATTGATTATACAAGGAATAACCAACCAAAAGCGATGTATCCGTCCGCCTTTCACGCCGTTTTCGGCATGAAACTGACTCTTTTTTGCTCGTCGTGAAGTGATGAGCACTCGTTTTAACATCGTAAATTACCTAATTGGTTTTCTGTTGAAAAGATGCTTGGTTGCTGTGTTATCTCGTGGGAGGACACGAATATTCAGGTTCTTGTCTTCCGATTCATGCCATCGTGTGATAGAGACTCGATGACTGTTTCACTTGAAGTACGCGTACGTTTATAACCGACATCCTCATTTCGGGATTGTTTTAGGATTTGTTGCCTGTTCCTCTACCAATCCTATATGGTTCGTCAAAACGCGTCTTCAGTTGGACTACACTTCAAGTGGGGTACGACTCACGGCGATGGAATGCATTCGCCGTATATACCGTCAGTCGGTGAGTTAAATATCAGACAGACACTAATTACCGGGAGTAAGCCCAATATTTAACCTTGTCCTTCCTCGAGGCCTTATCAAAATTTACTGGTGCTTTTAGGGATTGATTGGCTTCTACAAGGGGATCACAGCGTCTTACTGGGGTATTTCGGAGACAGTCGTTCACTTCGTCATTTACGAGGCTATCAAAGCCAAACTGATGGAATTAAGAGCTAACGACGTCCTCAGAGGCGAGGAAAAAACATCTAGAGACTTCATTGAATTCATGATGGCCGGAGCCTGCTCAAAAACTATCGCTTCTTGTATCGCATACCCACACGGTAAGTTTTGTTGAGACGCGAATATATTTGAATTTGAAGAAAGTTTTTAGGCGAAAATATCTAAAGACACATCATATTATGTCATTTTAACGTCACAATTTATGATAAATTCACGGAGAGTGAAACTAGGCAATTTTAGGTATCTCTTTTTCTGTACTTGCCGAACATCCTTCTGTTTACTAACGATGTGCGATTCTTTTTGTGTAGAAGTTGCTCGAACTCGTTTACGCGAAGAAGGTACCAAATACCACAGATTTTGGCAGACTTTGGCTCTCGTTTACAAGGAAGAAGGTCACAGAGGTGTCTACAGAGGCTTGGCTACACAACTCGTCCGGCAGATACCCAACACTGCTATCATGATGTCTACCTACGAGGCAGTCGTTTACATCCTCACGAGCTACTTTGATTCGAACCATTTCTACGAGGAGCCTACAAGGTTGGTGAATTTTGAATTGAACTTTGATTTTATATCGTTCGTTTTTATTAAATTCCGACTGTGAGTGGAAATTTTACGCTCAATGGTAACAACTTCAATTCTCTACAGCTTAAATTTGGGAGTGTCATTAGTGGTTTGCCTGGGCTTATCCTCTATAGGATGAACAAACCATCTGGACTTGAACTTATTCAATATCCCGAAAATTTGTACATATGCCATTTTTAGGCTGAGTGTGATTATGCTAATATATTAAAGGAAACGATACATTTATAATAGTGTATCTATAGCTCTACCCACGGAAGAGCACACACTACTACCAGTTGATCGTTTCCCGACACCATTGTAGGTGTAATTTCTAATATCATTTGAGTTATTGAGACTTTGGAGACGTTGATTTATTTTTCTTAGAATTTACATACTCTGTGCGCTCATTCTAACCGGGGTAATGATCGTTTTCTATTCAACCCACATACTGTTTGGTGCCATTGACTTCAATGGGAGAACGTAGGTTTTCAAACTATCGCATTGAGTGTAGAAAGATGTTGTACATTCGTTTATCACTCTCATTTCTCTCGCTTCTTTTGGCTTTTTACATGGTTTCCATTTTAACTAAGCGAACGGCTCCAAAGTCTATCGTCATATCGAACAAGTAACAGTCATTGGAGTTTGTCTGTTCTTTATATCAATTCATGTCCACTATCTTTATCTTTAAATATCAGATCTCAATCAACCGTTCCTACTCTTCCTACTACTCTGTTTCACGGTCCTCGATTGATTTTCCAGATATTATTCGTCATCCCCGATTATTTTCATCCAACCCAGCACCCTACTCCTTCACTTCTCCTGCGACATTTTAGTTCTCAATTTATCATATTCCTTGGACTGATTCCCTCGTTCAACGTTCCAATATCCGTGAAACTCTGGTTCGACATCTATTCTCCAACAGCATTCGTCAGAAAATGGCTCGACCTGATATCGGTTGTTTCTACGTTTTTCAGGATGCTGCCCAACAAGGCTTGAAATACCGTAGCTTCGTTATTCTAGAAAAGCTCGCTTTCATCAAATGTTATCCATGAGTCGTAGTGTGGGCCGCACTGTCTTGACCGCCATATGCTTTCTGCTGTGTTGTGTTCGGAACAACACACTTTAGTCAATCTTGATCAAATTATTAGTGTGAATTGTTCGATCAGAACTTTCAACATTTTCTTTTACTGTACATATTGTGTAAATGTGTTATGAATTATTATTTTCGACAATTGTGATACCCTGCGTAATGGAAAAAAAAAACAAATTTTATACCTCGGTACGTTATTATTAAAAAAGCCGTTGGACATGAATATATTGGAATATTTTTGACTCGTTAATTTGCAGCTTGCAAAAGTTATTATAAATAGTTGTATAGATCGAGGATGACCATTCCTCGTTCTCAAAATTAGAAACATTAATCCATGAACCGTCTTGAGTATCCGTAACAGATAGACTAATTCTGTATATGATCATTTAAGAAACGAGCTTGCTCAATGTACATTTCGCTTGAACCACGTGAACTTGATCTGCGAATTGTAGACATGCCATTAAGGTAGTGTTACTTTACGTTCAAAACATTTATTATGGATCATTAACCATATTATATTTAAACATCTCGTAGTTGGTTTTATCTATACATTTCGGTTAGTTTACACTATCGAGTCATGTTCCGATGTTTGTCATGTGTTTCTGGGAAACTAGGTAGGTAGGACGAAAGACTGCTGTTATGTACCTTCTTGAAACGAAAAGTCGTGGTCTTTTTTCTAGTTGCAATACATCAGTTTGAAAATATAACTATCTCATTGATATTCCCTGCTTATGCTGTGTGATTTTTTATTTCTTAAAAGTGCTCAGGATTATCTGCTCATTACTTTCAAAAATTTAAACATTCGCAATTTCGTCAACGCTTGATGAATATATTTAATGCAATTTTATTCCAAAATTATTGACTAGCTGAAACTTAATCCCGGAATAAGAGACAAGAGATTTAATATGGATTTTCATCAGGTTCAAATCAAAACAATTAACTACTGCAAAAAGATTGGCTACACAAAGTTTTTTTTTTTTTTTTTAAAAGTAAAATTCACCGTTTTTTGGCATGAGTAATATAAACTCAATACGAGACGGGTTCTACGGAAAATACCCTCGTACCAATTAGAAAAAAAATTATATTTATTCAAAAAAACCAATTCTTTAAGAACAAGTCTGGTCTGTGAAAAATTGGCTGTAAAGTTTATATTTTGCGTAATGGCAGCCCTAACAGGAAACACCCTGTATGATGAGATTCATTGACCCACAGCTACAAACTAGGTCTTGGTCTGTTTTAAAAAAAATAGTAAATTATTACCAAATGTATAAATTGATATATTTACGAGCTAATGGTAAACTGAGTACGATCGACTGCCGGATTTTCTTTTCTGTTGATCGGCTTCCAACAATCTCTACTTCTACTTGACTTGTTAATGCTACAATCTTGAGTTAGACTAGCTTTGTATAATTTACGCGTTTATTCAAGTGCTTGTTGTTGCAACATTTGAAATCGATGCAATCTACATTTTTTCCCTCTTCGACGAGCTTCTACGACCACTGCAACCGTAATTTCACAAGCCTCCTTTGACAGATGTATCCTTCAATATGTAATGATTGTACATCGACATAAACTGTTCGGTGAAGATGAAAAGAAGAACCGTATTTGGTGCTATGCGGAAGTAGTATGGTCCGAAACCTTTCCATAACGACAGTATGCCTTCATTTTTTATTATTCTGATCCATACGTCGAGCATCCCTTTGAATTCCGGTTGCCCATTCAGTTTTCTCATGTTTTGCATTCTGCAAGAGGATCAACTATCTATTTAGTAAACGAACATTTCTCGTTATAAAGTGCATTGAAATATTTCCCGATAGCAAATAGCTCTGGTATGGTGGGCCGAATAGGCCTGAGAGCTCATAATATTCTTTTCATTCCGCCCATTTTCAAGTCTCAAAGAATATGACATATTCTTGTCTGAAAAATTTTTTTTTTTGAAGACCAACTTGACCCCTTTGTTTTAGCTTTTCTGCGCGACTAGACGCTTTCACTTCGTTGACAGATGAACGTTTCTCATAAAGCCAAATCAAAATCCAGGACGCGAACAGACCGAGGGAAAACATTTTCAAGAGAAACAGGATTGGATGACCAATTGAGAATTGGATGGCCCCCTCTAAAGCGAAGCAAGTCACCTTTTGGCTCAGCCTCACCAAAGCCAGCCTACTAAGTAGAATTATGTATTGAATTTTCTTAATACATCCACCTTATGTTCCGTGATTATTTCGTTCAACATAAGATTTTAGAAGGTGATTGTTGATGGGTACGTGTAATGTACACGAAGATAGTGTTCCGATTTTTGTAGCCAATAACATAGACCCCCTCCCCCGCCAAAACTGAATATTTTTCCAGGGGCGTTCAAGGGCTACCTTGTTTTGGCCACGTCAAATGGTGTGGTCGATGATGCGTACACGAAACCGGATATCATGCTGGCCCCGAAGTGACATCCAATGCCATTTTCCAGCCATCCCTCTGAAATCCGTATAAAGCACTTGACATTATTTTCCTCAGTTGATGGACATCAGTCCCATTGCCAACATAAGTCAACCAACCTACTTTTTAGAATGTACTCTTTTGATTGCTTGTAGGTGACGAGCTGAGCTATATTGCCAGCTACTGCTCGGGAGACGGTGGGTACGACTCCAGTCCATAGTGTTGAAATCCCTTCTTCCCGAACCATTCTTATGATTGCGTCAAACACGTTCTTGTAATTTCTCCTCTCAGCCACTGGCAGCCTTTTATCAGATGTCATCCTCACTAGGGCCACCTACTATTCAAGAATGAATGGAGGAAAAAGGGTCGCAAACTGTTCCATAATTCACTATGCAATAATAGTAATTTGAAGGCGTTTTCAATCAAGTAAACTAGAGATCCTACATCTGTTGGGCAGGCTATCACCGATGCGATGAACCCCGCGGTAAATCCTGCTGCAGTTTGAGGCCAAAACCCTTCATGTTCCCTCCTTGAAAAAAAAAAAATAAATAAATAAAATAAAATATCTTTGTCCTGCGTCAGACCAGTGGCTTACTGGTACACTCAATCTGACACATAATCGGATTTACTTTTCAAATTCTTCCGACACAATTTGGAAAACCCCAATTCTTGTGCCAGTATAGAACACCTGTCGGGCGAGGTTTGCTGTGAAGCCATCGTATAAAGTAGTCGGCCCTTCTTTCTTGACTATTTGCAAAAAAGCGTCCACGGAGTTTTTGTATTCTTTTTTCACTCCTCCAGCTCCGCTCATCTGCATTCGGATTTTGATGACATCAATAGGTTGGCAGAACAACGTGGCGCCAGATCTAGAGAGTCGATTATTGCAATCAGTTTTTCTAGCTCATGTTTTAAGGGTAGTTTGAAGTTACCTGTATATTCTTTATGCACTAGTTTGAATTAAAACCCGGTCCCTGGTACGTAGGCGTCATTCAACTGTCTACGAGTAGGTAAAAAATACCAACAAAATTCTAATTTCATAGTCTATCTGCCCAAAGCTTTTCTTACATTTACGGTCCAGCCAGTATCGGGGATTTTCAATAATCGAACTTCCCATTAATATCAATAACGTAGTGCCCTTTCGAAAAACTACTGGATTTGATGAGAACTTCGAAATCAATGTGGTGTTTCATGTTTTTATAACATTTTAACAACCTCCTTAAGGGTGGAAGTAGAGTTTCTCCTCACCCGGCTAGTGCTCCGATTCCGAATTTGGCATAAATGGGTATGCCCTTCTTCTTTGTGCTTCCCATGGATCTTCTCTTCAGATTTTCCTTGTTGTTATACGGCGTTACTTACAGACAGGCCCAATTGATCGTATAGTTTACAATCAATCAATGCGTTCTCAAGGAACAAAATTGTTGTCCAGCAAGAGAATCACTTGGTTTCGGTGACTTGGATGACTTGGTTGGATTATTTAATTGAATGCCCATCTGCTTACCTACCTATGTCAGGAAATGCTGAAGTATGATTTTAGGTATTCGATTATCGGTAATCAGCTTTTTGGTTTATTTTTCTCAATAGAATCGTGCACCCTGGAGCTCGTATCAAACAAAAACAGTAATTCTCCCCAAACATGTACGTTTTGCTCAACAACAGACTTGTAAGTTTGTTGAATCCAAATGCAAAATGTACTTTCAATGACCGATCCGAAAAAGGCTCAAATGCTCCTTTTCCGGACTTTTTGGGAAAGAATCTATTGATGTAGGTCCCTGACCACACACCTACCGGACGATGTTTTTACATTCACGATAATTAGTCCAGAACTTCTTGATTACCTATAGATGTAGCAACAACTCTGGGAAATCTCACAATAAGTAAAGGAGTAATGAACAATCATTTAATTCACCGCAGTTGTCCACAACCTCGAAAAAGAACACACTAACAAAACATAACAATGATTCAACTCTAAAAAACGACGAAAAACTTAACAAGCGAAACTAAAAATAACAGAAACGAGTCTGGGTAGAGAGAACGTGGTCTCAGAGGAACTTGGAATTACAGGTACATACTACGTAAGGAGGCTAAATAGAGGAACAGAGGTACGTAAATGAAGAAAATACAATCACGAGAGAAATACCTCGATGAAGAGATATGCAACGACTGAAGGCAAAAAGAGATACAAACGAGATGTTGATCAAAAAGTAAATGGAAACAAATTAGCGATTTACCGAACCAATTTTATCTGCATGTATCGTTATCTTACTAGGCCAATTTTATCAAGATAATTCCTATGTATAAGTATTTACATGAGCTCGTAGCGTGCCATATTGCTAATGCTGGTATTTTCTCGATTAGATTTTTCCTTTTGACTACGTACGCGGTCCGGAAGTGAAATTAAAATGTTTATAATGCAAATGTTTACATGATATGTTATTGGGCAAATTTTCTTTAAAGCCGTTTGTATATTTTTATGGCAAAAAAATAGCATGTTGAAGTTGGAAGTTAGACCACAGAAACATATATAATATGCAAATATAGTACATATACACTTCTTTTTCAGAAGAGAAACCGCGAAAGACAAAATGTGCGAGTCACGCAAAAATCGCGAGATAATGTTGAGAACATGTTTTAGTTGGAACGCCCTTCCACAACGTTTCGCTAATTTTTATTAAGTTTGCTGTTAGCGAAATCGTTGCTCCATCTATATCAAAGTGGCACCCCCTTTGAAAACTGGGTGTTTTGACAACTAGGCTTTTTATTTGAGCAGAAACAGACCAACCCCTTTTTTCGGACCATTTTAGTAAGAAACTGTAGACCTGACAAGTATGCTTGGACCTGAGGAAGACTTTCTTCAAGTGGCTCTCATTGTGGTAGCAGCGTCACCGTACATTTTTCTTCATATTAGCGCACGATCAACGTATATGCATGTTGTAAGTACTTGCATTCCTCTTGGTGCAACTGTTATGCACCAATTGGAAGCCCTTGACAGCTGGTAGGTGTAAACAATTTTTAAAATTAGCTCGGTGGCTCTAACCGGCGTAAGAAAATTTAAATCATGGCAGAGTAATGGGAGGGTACGTGACGAGCTTGAGGATAGTAAATCCTTTACATCATATCGTACATTGGTATGACGTCGATATGAGATGGAACGATTGATCTTGATATCCTACGAAATTATTGGTGTCCCTCTCTTGTACCTTCAAATGGAAAGACTATTACTTGGCGTTTCAGGATTTATTAAAATGAGATTAAGGATTTTCAGGAGATTTCGATTGGACGCACGAAGGATGTACAAAACAAGACAATGGTTAAAGAGATCTTACTAAATTTTACTCTGAACAATTTATCTAATTTTGAGGGGTGTTTTGTATTTTTTATTTCGAAGTAGCTATTTTTTCCCAATCATTAGGGGACTCTAAGTATCTTTTATAATCGCGAGGAAGAAATTACATTATTTCGCTTACTGTATTTTACCATTATATGTGGTACTGCTGAAAGCTATCATGAGACTAGCTTGCACCTTTGGTATGAAGATTAAAAGCTCTCACTGAAAGTTTGCTTTTTCTTGGACGGTGTCCGTAATTCATTTGTGGCCAGGTAGAGAAGATAAGTTGAAATGAACACTTGCGACCGTATACCAATCCAATTATCAAAGCTGACCTGCGCGCTTGATGCAGGCAAACCCAGTCGTTTTTACGGTACCAATGACAAGAAGAAATCAGCCAAAAATTTCTTTGAGAAAATTAAGACTTTTCTCTCTCAGCTGAGTTCTAAAAGAAACAGAAAACCCTCGGATGGTTTGTTGGACGTTTGACGGTCAATGTCGAATGCCTCAGTTCCCGTTCCAAGCACTTTATTTAAGTCTTTGAGTGACGTTGGCGAGAGCTACTGCGAAAGCTTGCACGGCTGAGAATGGATATTGGAAATCTAATGTATACGCGTTGCCATCGATCCTGCCGAACTGCATTACCTGAAAGTTGTCGAGTCATAGAAAAATTAGTCGTGTTACGGAAACAGCAGCAAGGATGATGGTCAAGTGGTGTAACACATAATAATACATGTATTATTTACCTGTTTACCCCTGAATTCAACTTGAAAATTTTTAGCTGACTCCTGCGTAACTCTCCCCCCGAAGTCGAGCTGGTAAACTTGGCTGTTTTCGTTCCACATCGGGGCCTTATTATGCATAATGAATTCTTTTCGCTTTGCAGTAGTTTCAATCTAAAAAGGACATAGGGAACGTTGGTTTTATCGCCAGGGCTCAATTGATCGTTCCTCTTTCTAGGCGGACTGAATTGGTGATGAAATCGTATAGGAAACTCAAAAATAACGTAAATTCTGTGAGTACTGATACCTTATTCCTAAGTTGAGCCTTTTGGAAACTTTCCAAATCCTGATAGCCGTCGGCGTCAGGTTTTCTACTTCTCAGTCTTCTAGGCAGCAGCGGTGAGTTCATAATTCTCGCTCTGCAGAAAAAAAGCACGGCCAGTAATCAAAACGCGTACATATTGTTTTTATGTTTAAATTCGGTTTTGCTATTCAGAAGTATTAAGTAACCTGATTGGGGATGACATCCCGCTCCTTTTCTTTTTTGAGAGTGCTGGACTCGCCGGTGAACTACTCGGCGGGGGAGGGACTGTGGGAGCGGCAGAGGCGGCAATGCCTTTGTCCATGTCTGAAGAGTCCAGCGATCGGCTTTTGCCTGCGTGGGTCAACCGTGCGGGTTTATTTTGCCTGACGAGGACCAATCGACTGCAACAAGGGGCACAAAGTGAAAACAAAACAGGCAATATCTTTTGGGCAGCTTAGGACTTGCACTGCCATCTCCTTCGACACACTGGAGGAACGTTATAATAATATTGAACAGCTACCTGTTGTTGCTTCCGCCTTCGACAAGATCCAAATAACCGACACTACAGCTGCGCACGACGCCACCTCTTCTCGTTTCTCGTTCTCCTTCCCCGCTTTCGCTGCATTCGCAGTCTCTGAATGAACTACGGGTCATGAACCATTCTGCTCTTGACTTGCCATTTTCCGTCGGTCCTCCTCCGCCACCTTGGTATCCTACACAATGATATTAGGTGAACCGTTGGTCAGCGAACCTATTGATTTCTCTGTAATTAATCCTCCATACTTTCGAGAAAAGTTGCCTTTTTAGAAGCAGAACACATGTAACTTGAAAAGGTCGCATTGTTACAGTCAGCTTATAGAGCTTATAGCTTATAAGAGTTAAAACAAGATAACCAATATGGTATAGTTGAAAAATTGTAAGCATATAAAAACCCATCTTATAATTTCTATGAAAAATTTGTCTAACCAGTTTCTCCTGACGTAATTATGGTGTCTACATTTTCTTAAAAAATGAAATGCCACTTATTCCTAGCTTTAGATGGATACTCCTAGTTAAAAATATATATCGTTACCTGCAGCTCCTCTGCACCTCGCTCTCAAAGGAGCAACTGCTACAGCGGCCCCGTCATCCATGCCCCGTCCGTCGTCGTCATCGTCACTCATGACTTGGCTGCTGACGCCGACATCGGAGGGACCGTCGCCAGCCATCAGCAAAGTCATTTGCCGTGGTTGCAGATGGAGGAGGCTCGTTTTGTACGTAACTTGACCTAAATTAGTGGCCAACCCGCTCGCAATTCCGTGAATCCGGAACTTAGTTCCCCATATATTCGAGGTGACTTCGGCCAAATGTGATTCCTGGAACCAAATACACTTTGACAAAAATGTTTCTATTCAGAGATCGCTACAAAGTCTATTCGGAAAATTGGGTGATCTTGTGTGAGTCATTTAGGATGCCCACCTCAGGTAGCGTGTCTGCGTATTGGTTCTGATAGTGATTCCTATTTTTTCTTCTCGTTAATCGAGGACTCCCACACGTTTCCTCGCATTCAGAGTCTTCCCTCTCACTACCGCTGTAATTGCCGTTGAACTCAACTCGAGAGTTTAGAAGAGGAGGAGTGTTACAAGTGCAATCTGGAAAGTTTTAAAAAAAAATTAATGAACGGATTTCTATACGATATTTCTGTCAAATCCAGATCGTCGTGCGAAAAATGAATCTTGTCCAAATAAATACCAACCGGCGACCTGTGGATCGAAAATGACGAATTCCGGTTTGAGCTTACTCGTCCGCTTGCCTTTGAGAAGGGGCACCAATCCTCCTAGATATTCAAGAAACAGGGTGTAGCAATTGGCTGAAAAGTCTTCATCATGGCGGAGCATCGTGCAATGAAGTCGGACTTTTGGTGTTCTGCTAACGAATTCCCGAAGACCTGAACCCTCTGGAACGCAGCACTATGGACGAATGAATTTGATTGTATAGGAAAATTGGAGTTTTCTCCAATAGAAGTTAGCAATGTGTGGTTCGAAGTAATTACCCGTATTGTATGAGCGAACAATTTTGAAAGACGGTGCTGAATTCTGAGAGGTAGCGGTAGAGACGGTACTAGTTGTACGCCTCCCTGTAATCGGTTATATACCTGAAATGATATACATTTGTTATGAATTTGAACCATTCAGGTTGCTACACCGTAACCGAGCTCTTACTACTAGCTTCCTTCAGTCATCGTCGTACTTTCCATTTGAGTGGTCTCATCCTCACCAAAATTTAGAAAAAAATGTATTCAATGTTATTCCTTAATTCTTTACTGACATTCTAGTACATTACCTCGAGGCTGCAGAGAAGTTGAAGTGAAGCTATCCTCATTGAGACCCAAGCCATATGTACAATCGCACCTGTTGCGACGAACAGACGCTTGTCGTTGTGTCCCCAAGTCATAGCCGTAACCGCTGCCTAAAATCAATAAGTAAACTTTCATTAATATCAATCCAACCTACATTACCAAACTTTCATTACTTTCATAACTATTAAACATTTTTGTAGATTTCAAAAACGGACCTGAGTATAAGGAATTATTGCTTGGTATAGGAGAGTACCAGTATCCGTATAAACTTTGACCATGTTTTTGTACTCAGTTTGAGGAACGGTCCCCGCAGCGGCCAGCAGCTGTTTGCTGTTTGACCATTCTATTGAAAGGGGGCACAATCCAGTCTTGATTTGAATAGGTGACACGTCGTAGTAGTGTTTCATGAGAAATATAGTTCCATTTTCCAGGCTCACGGCCAACACGTATTTGGCGTAGAGACACGAATCTGAGAGAGAATGAAAAATATTTCATTGGAATCAAAGGATGTCAAAATATGCACAAAATTAAGTCTGTGACGAATGAATAAGAACTGAATACCTTGTGATTCATCAGTTTCTTCCATTTTAAATTTTTCGCAGGACCAAGCCATTGATGTAATTGCAACTTGGTTTGCAATTTCAACCTGTGCCATCATAGCTCCGTGCACGTCCATCACGACTAGCTGTCCATTGCTCGTCCCGAAGTATACCTTTTGACAAACAAAAAGTTTCCTTAATCCTAGTCTTAGTCGAATCCTTCTTTGAACGACCGTATCAGAATCGGCACATAACGGCCTGCGAGGGAAAAAATATCATTTTCTGCTATGTAGCCGGGTGGAGCAGAAGGTTAATTGCAGCGGTTAACCCTCCATTAGAGCCCTGGAAGGCAGTAATCGATCCTTCGCAAGCCAATCGGGTTATGAACGATTTATGGTTCAAAAAGGAAATACAGATGATTTTTTCTCAATTTAGAATTCTTATCTAGAATTTAAAAATAACGTTTGTTTCAGTAATAGATACTTCACATTTGCAGCTGCAAATGGAATACACGAGATGCTTCGTCGGAAATTCGTGTGCATTTGAAGAACCCCTTCCCTCCTCCCCCTCATGGCTGCACGATCAAGGATCAACTTGCAAATCAATAGTATACGCTATTTTTCGCTCAAGTTCACTTTAATCAAAATGTTCCCTAATCAAATGAAAATTTTCATAAAAGGGTAATCTGTACCGAGGCGAGTGACAATAAACATGGCCTAGGTCACAAAATCTGTCACAAGATTTTTGCCAAACTTTCCTTCCCGCACTTTTGACCTACTGACCCCAGTAACGAGCCATTCACTGAGCGTCATGAGCATCGATTCAAACCATCGCCCTTCCCTTCTTGAAGAGATTTTAGAACGTTTATTTCTTTTATAATATAAAATTATATTATATTATAATAATACAACTGTTGATTTTAGTTGCACTGTGAGCTGTAATGTAATTCGCACAGGATTTATTGACAAAAGGCCACTGTACGCTGGGTTCTTCAACTACTTATTTTGTACATGGGTCTCAATTGAGTCGGATATATTCTGGGCCATGTGAATGTGAATGTTTCAGGTATGGAAATAAATATTAGGAAAGAGATCAATATAATAAATAATCGAACCCTGAGGTAAACAATTTTGAGAAATCACCCTTGTGGAGGCGAGAACACGGTGTAGTATGAATCTATAACACTATTTTCAACTTTTTTTTTTTAAGTAGGGAGAGGTGGGTCCTCAGAACCGATCTAAACACTATTCTCCTTCTAGGCATAAGTTTATTTTTTGGATCATTACGGTAGGTGTAATTTCATGTGTAAATTCAGTGGATAGTACCTATGTGTTAAAAAAAAGCAAATCTAATATGAAAAATTCCCTACCAGTTGATCATCGGGGGTCCAAATGCCGCAGTTTATGGTGCAATCCAAGTTTAGCATTGACGACCAATAACGTTGCCCGGCTACTGATCCTACCAAAACGAACCCATCCTGTAAGAGAAGACATAAGTGATTATGTTCATATCTTATATCTTAATATCAGGGTACGCACTCTAAAGAAGCAATACATCGTTACTTTTGATATTTTTTTCCAACCTCTTCAGATCACAGAAATATTTTGGCTGTCACTAGATAATTACCTGAGAAAAGAAAACTTTTCTACGATTTATTGCAAATAACTGACTTTTATTCATGGCTGGGGCCTGGATCCCACCTTGCCATCAACCTCCATCTGCTCAAGGTCACCATGGGTGATCTTTGCATTTTCATGGACACACCCTTTTCCTTGTCTTTCCCTCACCAACCATCACCATCGAATCATCATCAATAGGAAATGCCTTATAAAGACATGAATCTCCATGCGCCTGGTCCGAGGTTCAAATTAGTCTCCATGCGCCTGGTTTTTACACAGTACACAGGTTGCATCTCGTGCGCATGCGTTTTACAATACTAGCATGATTTGATGTATCGAAACTGGAGTTACATCGATTGTTACGAGTCGTACTCTGATTTTAAGGTATGTACGGACAAAAGCAATTTGATTAAAGAGTTATCGAGATGAAACAGAATCTTCCGCCTCTAATGTTCAGTGTAATATTTAAAATTATGCAAAAATACAATAGTGGGACAGGTCGGAATTGTAGGTAAAATGGTATCACCTGATAGCAGATTAGAGCCATCCGTCCGTCGTGGGACCAACTGAAGTGAGTTACTCGTGTATTGCGGTCGTTGATCAGTTCTATACTCCAACGCCCTTCATATTTGATCCAGACAAATATGACGCCTGAGCTATCGCAGGAGGCAAGTTTTTGGTACGGCTCGTTCCATTTAACAAGAATCACCTGTAGGATAATCAACTAGGTAAGAAAAGAAAGTGCTTTGATCGGGGGCATTGATGGTGGGCGGTTCTACGATAAGCCCACAGGGTACTCAGGCACAACTGGGGAAATCGGTTTTCATGTCATTCGAACAATCATAAGGGTTGGCTGGAATTTGGTACATTATGTACCTAACTCACTTCTGATCGATGCCCTCGGAGGTTGTAGTTTGTCCTCGCTGGCGTTTCCAATGATTTGTTGCAGTGCGATGTCGTGTAAGTCACACCAACTATACCTCGGACGTTCCCTGTCGCCAGCCATCCTTCTTGGTAATAGTTCGTTCTGTTGAGCTTCCAACCCTCGTCCTACAAGCAAGAAAGCCCACTTTACGTTCCTCCGATTGCGTGCTCTATGCGAACTTGGTTCCCTCTTATGATCACTCCGCAAACCCCATAAAAGAATACGTATACCATGACGGATATTTATACCATGCCCACTGTGATTTTTTTTTTTTTTTTTTCAGCAATCAATAAGTATATATTGAACAAATTAATGTGCTCACTATGCGCGACGAGTATTTGTTTCCTTACCTAATCCTATTTAAAGGAAGTGTGGGTTACTGTTGAAGGTTAATTAGTTCCTACGAAAGCCCGAGCTGCCACATTCACGAAAGGGCGATAAATATCTCTACTCCTGGGAGGAGTTAAGAGTTGAGTGCTCAAGCATATTAGCATTGATTGAAGGTTCACGGACTAATCTACGATGTTGATCCATAAAGGATTGAGAGGCATTCATTACCATGATCCTGCATCTTATCCCTCATACATGGGGAGCTAAACAAACGATCTTCGTCTAGCCACCAATTAATTAATTATGTACAGATTTTTCAGACGGGTCTTGCTCATAACGAACATTTGTTTCTACCGACACATATTAACGTTGAACGGTATGCATGAAACCAGGAATTCAGGATCTTCAAGCATGTAGATAAAGCTCTCCTAAACGAATAGGGGTGTACGGCTAACAAAGTTTCTAGGCACATTTACATTTCAAGCCTCAAAATGTCAACCTCTCCGATTCGACCTTAAATTTTTTTCTGGGCGTTCACTGTGTCTAGATCAAAGAAGTCCAATGTCCATCCGCAACGTCCACGCCGACTTTAGTAGTAGACAATTTTCTAAAAATCTAAAGTTTTGGTAATGGACCCGTTTCCGGCTTTAGTTAATCCTCGAAACTTTTCAGCCCGATTGGGCCAAATTTGGGGAGGTAGGGGTCAAAATAGATTTTTGGCGATTTGAGATTCTTGGCGTGTGGAGTATCATTTTCCACTTTTGGACGCTAAATGTAATGAAATGGGTGCGGGAACAATTCGATCCCTCTGGATGAGGTTATGGATCAAAATGAATACGTATCTACCCATTTCAAATGTGTGTTTTCGAGATTTCTGGTACCTAGACGTGTGGGGTATCATTTTCCATTATATGTTGGACCCTGAATCGATTGAAATGACTCTCCATGCGCCTGGTCCGGGGAATAAACAACCCCTGTGAATGAATGTTTTCTAGGAGGAAACTAGATTTTCAGGCGCTGGACAGAAAACTTGAATGCGCCTCCAACTTTTTTCGTTTTCTCCAACTCGGCACCTCGCCATTTGATGTATTTCTCTCAGGCCTACTTCACACCCCCCATTAAAGGTGGAGAAACAATTAATCCCATTTTTCATACAAATGTTGCTATTTAAGTTGTGCCGCCGTATTTTGCCCAACGGAAACTCAATCCCATCGACGGGTCTCTACACCAAAGTATTATTAGGAACATGATAGGTCTAACTGAATCTCGTCGAAGTATAACGACTTGAGTAAGAATAAGGGACCGGGAATAATTATAAGGTACATGGCAAATTCAGGTTCAACTGCAGTCGCTTCAGAGTAGTTAAGAGTGACCCCATTGCTTTTTTTCATTATTCCAATGCCACAATAAATTCGTAAAGAACAGCTGCGTGAAACTCACTGTTTGTTCTTTCTATCAATAGCCGTTTATGGGTCACTTGACGGGAGGTGCTCGTCATGCAATGCGCGGAATTGATATTTGAAACTCTTTCATATATATACAACAATTATGAACACGAAAGGTAACGAATCAAGCACATAATACATAAATCATCGGTTAGGTGGACCCTCTTTGAACTTTTTTTCTAACGATACGAGAATATCGACTCCCTAGGGGCTAATTCAATTTCCTTCATAGCTGCATGAGATGAAGGGCAGAAGGGGTCCAAAACCTTATAAGTTTGAAACCTGAGAAACTTGACACCTTTCCCTTACACAAATCGTTCCTTGTGGGCGCATAAAATTTTGTTTTTAAGGTAGTCGCGTTGTCATCGGTTAGATTTATTTGACAAAATTAAGGTTAGGTGAGGCTCGATTTCCCCTCGCACTCCTCAAATGGTAAATATTAATCCACGTCAAAGTAGTAGTCCTTTATCAATTAGTGGCATTGCGTGATAAAGAGATTTGTGCAGGTTTTGGTATTTTTAAGATTGCATAGGTCTTAGAACCAACACAAATTTTGAATATGAATGCCTGAGGTTCACTTTTTTTTTTTTAATCTCATTGTAATTTACCTACACCTGTTAGTTACAGCCTGTTCCAACTTTACTAAAAGACTATTCTCGTCGTACTATATGTGGATTTCATGGCGTTTGGCAAAGGATGCCCAATGGGTAGCGAATCTTTCCACCGATTGGAGCTCACGAGATGCGGAGATTACGTCCTTGAAGTAAGCTGCAGTGAGCCAAACATTAAAAACAAAAAATCTGTGAGGAATTCCACCCGTTCCTTCATTAAAATAAAAAACGGAAGTATCGTTCCTTCATCTAAACCGACTGTCGGTAAATATTTGTAATTTACTTATCCTGAAATTTTTCATTGCCTCGCTATGTCAGGCGATCCACATAACATTGAGATCGGGGGGTGAATTGAGAACGGGGATGAGAGCTCAGCTTGAAAGGAATGAACATGGTATTTTTCAATGAAGGGAGATGAGCGAAAGGAATACTGCCCTGAGAACAACTTGAAAATTAAATTGTATTTGATTTAAAATTCTGTAACCACCACAGTTCTATGTGATCTTGTCCTAGAGAGTACGCTAATTTCAGAAAATCTATTGAAACGAATGACAGCAGCGGGAGAAAACTGAGCAAAGGTAATTCTTAGTCACTCACCTCTGGGAGCTCATCAGGTACTTTTCCCATCCACGACAAACTGAGGATCGTACAGTCGCACTTGGTATTGGTGTTTTTCTCAAAATGAAGATGCATACCGTTTGATTTTTGGAATTCCGCCAAATAATCGTTCAATATCAAGATCTGAGAAAATGTAATGGGTCTCGGTTCCACGATTGAACCGACATAATCGCGTGAGGAATGGAAATTCCGCCGATTTGGTGTCAAACTCACAACGTTACAGGCAGATCGCAGGTAAAATGGAAGAAGGTGGAGAGATTTCTGTATCGGGAAATTAACAACGTCCTCGGATTCGGGGAGAAGTGGTGTTTTTAAGATACCACGAATCTGGACTAAGTTTGCAAATATTTAAATTGTGAAAGAAATAGGCTTGAAAAAGGGCCACCAAAGTTTACACATAAAATCTTCGCGACACGATACAGGAAAGTAAGGACGATAACAGAACTACAACTCACGTCTATTGATTTTGTGTTTTCAACCCCCCTCCAATCACCCGCCGAAGGCGGCTCAACTGTGCTGCGCTCAACCTCAAAGGAGCCGCTTGACTGTATTTTCATGGATTCGTTCACACTCGCACTAAGCCGGATTAATGCTAATTTCATGGTTGAAAGAATAAAAAAGAGTATCTTTCATTTTCACCATAATCTTTCCACAATAATTTACGTAGTACGTAATCTGGTTACGAGAAAAGAAGGTGAACATTACAATTTATTAGTTCGAAACCGACTTACGTCCCGTGAAGGACTAGATCACGATTCATCCCGCCAATGAACACGGCAGATTTTTCGAATGAACGAATTAAGATTCTATAGTGAGAATGGGTGTGTGTTGTATGTATCTGAGGGACGTTTGAGTCCATTTGAAGTTTCCTTACTATGTTCTTATTAGATACTAATAATTAAGAAAATGAGAGAAACAGCGGGTGTGGCGGGTCCCGGACCCCATTCCAATCGATTCAGGGTCCAAAATTTAGTGGAAAATGATAACCTACATGCCTAGGTACCAGAAATCTCGAAAACACACATTTGAAATGGGTAAATAGGCACCCATTTTGACCCATAGCCTCATCCAGAGGGCGTCTCATTGGATTCAGCGTCCAAAAATGGACCTTGATAATACGACCAGAAAAATTTTTTTGGGCGAATTGGAGAGATTGACTTTTTGCCTGAAAATATAGGTTGATTATTTCAAGGAATAACATAGGTTGATTTTGCAAGGAATAACCAACCAAAATTATGCAGAAAATTCCAATTGCACGCGTTTTATGAGATGGGCTAATATGACGCGTAAAAACTCTGCGTGACGTGCAATGGCTGATAAGGAAGAAAACCATCAAGAAGGGAATTGATCACAGGACCGTTTATTCACTTCAATAAATAACAATAATCAAACTATACGTTTGGTGGATGTATTTCCACATAGGTGCCTACCTATTTATTTCAAAACCTACTGCTAAGAAGAACTCACATGTTTCGAACTGTTTTCTGTTCAAATAACGATGAGGTTTTATGTAATTAAATTGAAACGTAAACTGCTAGTCGTGTTTTTACCTTACTCCAGGAGAGTCATGGCAGCACTGACTCTTTCTGATTTACAAATATCGTTTTCAGGTTACGCTGGACTGGCAAATTGTATAAGCATATGAATGCGTATTTCATTATTTCCTCTCAAATATGTAGAAATAGTACAATTGAATTTGAAGGAAAATTTAAATGTGCAATTTATGGTACATAAGAAGTTAGGTTGTTCGTTGATTTTTTTTTTTTTTTTTCCATCCCAAAAACATACACTAATGGAAGTAAATCTGGTGGTATTAATAAGTAGAAACTCACATTGATCACACAATGAGCGGTTAACAAGTAGATAGGCATCTATGTATAAATTTGGACTGCAGCATCACAAAATTGGAGGCAACGTGTCATCAAATCAGGAAAACAACGAATAAAATAATTATTATACAATGTATGTACATCGAAAGCAGGCGAGGAAATTTCCGTATTATCTAAAAATAAATATTACGATCAAATTTTTAAATAAAATCACTATGTTCCAAAAGTCTAGAGGACATGGTACATTTCAGGAGGGTAAGTTTTACTTTGGTTCTTCTTTTTTATAGTAGTTTTTCCGTAAAGTATTAACTAAATTGAACAGAACCCCTAACGCAAGGGTCCCGACAATAACGCTTTGTGCACCTACTCGAAGTTGCATAAGATAGACACTGGTGGACATTTTGCCTTTGTTTTTGAACTGGTAGGCACCATAAGCAACAGCTCCTGTCAGACCAACAATCCCTGCAATCACGACAATTAAATAATAATACAATATTGTATATAATTATATTATATAATAAAATAATAAGTTGGGAAGTGGGGCACATTCGGCTCGCTGATTCAAGTAGCGTCTTGGATTCTTTAGGCTGTAAAAATATATTCGTTCTGGGTGATACGAACTTAAACATAGAAAATCGAGACATCGCTGTAAAGTACTTGGAGTCTATGGCTAGTCGTGGATTTTTGTCAAATATTAATTCTACAACTAGAGCAAGTACGACGAATCCTAAAGGTACCTGTATTGACTTCATTTTCGCAAATATTTTATTCTTCTCTTAAATCTTAGTTCCTGGATATTTATTGATTTGTTTAATAAGCAAGTAAAGACTCGATAGTTGCTAGATGTGACAGTGCAAAATACCTTTGCGTTATTTTTGAAAGTAACATGAAATGAAAAACACAAATTCTATCAGTCTGCAGGAGACTAAAATAAACTAATGTTCATCTTTTCATAAAGGGCCAGTTTCCTCTTCCTATATGAATTTATTGCTTGCATAGGCTGGATCTTAATCCTCTACACTGCGCCCCGTTTTCTTAAGTCAAAAAGCGCTTCTACGAGTGATGACCAAAAGGACTATTCTGGCAGACTCAGACCCGTTGTTTGGGAGGCTCGGTATTACCAAATTAGGGCAATCAGTTGAGATGGGTAGTCTTAAGCAGATGCTCCGAGAGGGATATTTTAGTTGACCGGCCCATGAGATTGATCTAGATTCCAAAACTAATCAAGTTTACTTTATTTTTTTGAAATACTATCTTTTTTTATGAGTCTCACTAGCACGACTTCTGCCAATTAGGGGAACAAAATTGCATACTGTTTTGTAAAGCTTATTTTGTTATTTTGAAGAAATAAAATAAATATCAATCAATCAATCAATCTTGTCGTAGCGCAGCCCTTACTCATTCCGTGGTTCTAATGGTAGTTCTTTGGGTTTGAGGATCCACGAGGACCCACGTCACGTCCGTCCGTCCGTCAGTCACATCAATTAAAGCCTCATGAGACCAAAGAGCCTTTATTATTCAAGTTTTCGAGATTAAAATTTAGTTAAAGACAATATGCAATCAACTTTCAGTCTAGAAAGCTGAGACAAAACTTGAAATGAGTAAACTACTACTTGAAACTATTTTTGAGTTTCGGCAATTAGGTCCTCTGGTCCCAAAAAAAGCAGGCTACACGCCCTCATACATTCTGAAGCAGAGCCAAAGGGAGAAGGAACCATGATGGTATATAAAGTAAACTTTGCTTACCAATGGGCATGAAGGGATTCTCCTTTACTTTTTTCAATAACTTCCCCTCTTCGGGATCTTCGTAAAGTGAGTTGCTCATGTCGGCGATTCAAAATACTGTAACATGTAGTTAAATTCAATTACTGGGAGTAACAGCCATATTTTTGTCAGATGACATGCATTTTTTGAAGGAGCATTCTTCCAGGTGTGAACCTTCTGTGAGCTATCTGGTGTAAAAGTGAGTACATCAAGACCCATCGTTCATCATGATGACAAATCCACTATAACGGCACTTTACTAAAATAATACTGGAAATAGAGTGGCTTTTTATTTGTACCTTCCAATCGTGCTGCTGTAGCACATCAAAGGTTAAAGAAAATCATACAACTTTGACTACTGCTACTTATGAAATGGCAGCAACACGAAAAGTGGAACTGACACCTTTGAATTCGGTAGACTATTCGGTGTGCATGTAGGGGTAGTATGGGTGGGGGGATGACTAGCTACCCTTCACGAAGGGTTACCTGCAGAGCACATGCTCAGCCGTCTCTGCCTCTTCATAGCACAGGCATGGTAGAAGGAGGGACCTCCTTCTTTCATGACAAGGATTTTAGTACCTGGAGGTCCTTTCTTTCCAGGGAATATAGGGACTGAGTGCTTTTCGTACAATGTATGACGTAATGATTACCTGAGGCCTGGTAGTCTGATTAGGGTAGTGCAGTTCAGTAAGCTCGGAGTAAGTTTAGTTGACAAATATGAACGTGAGTAACATTGTTGCGTTGCATTAATTTTGGTGTATAGTTGCGCTCAATACCATGCGTCAAGGTTTTTCCGAAACGCTGCAGTATTGTGCTATTGGTCAGTGACAGCATACTAGATCCATTTGAGTTTTGGTCAAGGATTCACGCTAAACTAAATTAAAAGGAGGACATTCAATACTAAATTCCAAAGCCCGAAAACTTACTTTTACTTACCTACTAGGTAATGTGATGACTGATGGATGACTCACAGCTTCCACTTTCAGATTATTAGTCCTTGGCAGGCTTGAGGTTTTTTCAACGTGTCCAGAGGAACTCAAAGGCCACTAAGTAAAGAAAAAATCGGATGTATTGTATAAATTGAAGGAATTATAGGCAAACGCATTCCATAGAAAATTCTTACGACATATAAGAACTCCTTTGCTCATCCAAATCCAAGGTTATTCTATCTACTCCCGCACTCCCTCCATTTCGACCTTGGCCATTTGCCCCCATTATCAATCTATTCTTCTTCTCTATTCTTGGAGCGCGCTAAAATCATTGGTTGCGTGGTTGAAAGCCTCAATAGAAAGTCTGTAGGCTATGCCACAGCTTGGACATTTGGAAACCTACAAGTGCGGAGTTATTCCATACGTCCACAAACAGAATGAATTCTTATTTTACAAAAAAAAAATTTAGCCAAGACAGATATGCTGTATGTACAGATGTATGCTGTTTCCTGCAGTAATTTTTACTTTTGCAGTTGGTACAGTCTATATTATTCTTCTTCACGATGGAAATAACTGTGTATAATTTTTCCGTACGTCGGTGTCGGTCAAGTTATGGCGGATGTCCGTGTCCGCTCGATGGAACATAACTTGAAAGGAGAGGCCTGCAAAGAGGACGGAGTCCAGCGCCGAGATTCATGAAACACTTGATCCAATTCCTCATTTCGTATCTTTATCTTAATTACTACTCAATAAATATAGACTAGGATTCAGAACTCTTAAATCAGTAAACTGATTTTACTTAACGTAGGCCCCTGCTCGCCATCAAGGTCAGATAGCAACTCCCGCTCCCGCTCCAATCTTCAGACTACTTCAGTCGAGTCATCTGTTGGTATTTTAGGGTGAGCGTACGTACGTGCTACACGTCTACTGTAACTTGTAACTAGGTATTCAGAACTAATTTTGAGACGTGCTGACTTGATTGACAGAATTTCTGCAGGATCGTTTCAATAGTCTTCTACTTACTTATTCAAGAACATTTTCTTCAAGTGAGGCATTCACCGGGCAACTCGAAATGACTTCCGCTGGGCAGGTAAACTCTTCATTGTTGAAAATACATATAAATACAAACGTATTGAAAAAAAAGGCTTGACTAACTGAAGAATGAAGTATATATGGACCACTATCAATTGTGCGAGGATGATTCGCGACCTACCTAATGAATGCATGCTTGTACTATTTACTTATCTAAGATAAGTAACAAGCAGTCTAAGATAAGTGGCAAGCAAGACTCACCAGTTGCTGCGTGTCTCAATTTATTTGAATCAAGCGCCTTGGGGCGATTATTTACAGTCAATCCAAGACACACGGAGTGCTTTTATCTTCGACTGTTGTTGGTTAATGTTACTCGCCCATTATCATTTCAAGATATACGAAAGGTGAATGGGCAAAATATCCAACGCATGCCTTGCACTCGGCTTGCTGGAAGACGACAACCAGCGGGAATGCATGCTTGCTGAAGCTGCATTGGACTGAACAGCAATACAAATTCGTCTACTATTCGCTATTGTGTTGACTACATGTTTCCCAGCCCGAGCACAGATATTATGGGAAAATCATAGTTTTAGAAGATGTCTGCAGGTGTCACTTCTAACCCAGGAAATTATTTATATGTCAAACAACGTTTGCCGGGTCAGCTAACTAAAATGTGGTGTTTCGGGATCGAATCTAGATCAAATTTAACCCCTAACAATCATATCGGTCAGCTATATATAATAGGTACCTAATATTCACAGAGTAACCTAGTCTACAACTAACGTAACTCGCTTCGCTCACACAATGGGGAGAAAAGTACGCATAGCCGCAAGAAATAATTATAAAACAGTTTTCCGATCGCAGCATGAGATATGCAGGTGGGACCTGGCCAGCTAAATGCAAGGTGTGGCTAGTTCATGAGAGGCATTTGTAGAATTATACCCCAAAGAAGCGTCGTAAACCCTAGTTTTAAATTTAAATGTGGAAAATTGTGTCAATTTAACCTGGGTACCTAATAGTTCTTCGCACACTCTGACTCCAGAACAAAATTGTTCAAAAATATTGGTTATCATGGAAATCAGAACGTATAAAGAATTGAAATTTGATGATTAAGCAAATATTTGGAGCGACGTTGTTGAAGAAGAGTAAGTGATCATGATCTCGACTGTTGACTCTGCACCAAAGGCAACTAGGGGTACATGGTGTGGGCACAATAGACCCATGGAAGTCACAGCGCCCATGGGCAGTCCTCTGGGCCCCCTAAAGGGGTACATAGTACTAAATAGTATTCACAACAAGGTACAAGCAAGTACTTGGGTGCCATGGAAGTTGAGTGGGAGAAAAGGAAATGCCAGGATAGAAAAAAAAATCACTAACCCCGTCTAAGTGCTCCTGTTGTTTGCCTATAACTAAGCCTTACATTTCTGGGCAGGCTAACCTTATTTCATTCGACCTAGCTAGAACGAGATGAGATCCTCTTGAAGTCGGAACAACCAACAGCGGTAAAGCTAGCGGAACACAATTCGACGACTCTGGGTTCATATTTGAATTTATTTGTGATTATCGTTGTTTTTAAATTTTCATTAGATTGCCTATTGATGCGACTGGAACGTTTCAACATGTTCCTAATAAGTGCTTACCATGGGCAAAGCCAACACAACCATGCCCCAAAAATGTACGACTTAGGTCATGCTCCATTTGACCGAGTAAAACTATACATAAGCATCGATATCGATGATTGTGTGAAAAACCTTGAGCTCGCCTCAGTTGTGAATATCTTCGTGGACAATAGGGTTTTTGTAGGTTTGACACATATTGATTGTGATTGATTGATATAGGGTTGCTTTCATTTCGTACTTGATGATAGAAATGAAATCGGAGGCCTTCAACTCCTTTCGTTGTCTACATTGAAATGTTTGGGTAGATTGATCGTTCTGCCCGTATACCATATTTTTAGCGTACGAACCAGCAAACTATTTCACCAAAAAGTTTGCTACTGGCTCAACTCTGGTCATGAAAATGGGGACGGTAAAGCCCTTGTCTCATAAGCTAAGTGAATACTAGAGCCAATAATGCAAGTACATCAAAATGGGTCACTTATAAGCCCACTATCTCAGGATGTATCGAATGGTAAATAAGTTTCTAAATTCGAACAAGCCTTGTGGCGTACAAATTCCTACATGTAGGGTGTACATTGACGCCCAGCAGATACAACCTATGATACCTATGGTACACCATTAATAACCAAATGCATTTCAGGTGATCAAGTGCAAAGCAGCGATAGCTTGGGCAGCTAAACAGCCATTGAGCATCGAAACCGTCGATGTAGCACCCCCCAAAGCTGGTGAGGTGAGGGTAAAAATTCTCCATACGGCCATTTGTCATACGGACGCATACACACTGGACGGCCATGATCCTGAAGGCGTATTCCCTGTCATATTGGGCCATGAAGGTGCTGGTATTGTCGAAAGCGTTGGCGAAGGTGTCTCATCCGTTCAGCCTGGTATGATGTAGCTGAATGAATAAAAGTTCTCGTTACGTTACTGTGGTCATGTACAATTTTTAAACAATCTATTAGGTATATCCTCAATACACTTTTTTTCTTAATGCAGGTGATCACGTTGTGCCATTGTACATCCCTCAATGCCGAGACTGCAAGTTTTGTACTTCACCAAAAACAAATTTGTGCAGCAAAATTCGTTCGACTCAGGTGAGTTAAGATTTACCTAATTGGTCCAACATGGGAGTTACGATTTCATTGGATCAAATGTATACTTTAATGTATTATTTGCTCGTTGTTTTAATGAATGGTTGCCGGGTTGTCGCTTTTTAGGGGCAAGGACTGATGCCGGATGGAACATCTCGATTCACTTGCAATGGAAAACCGATTTTCCACTTCATGGGATGCTCTACCTTCTCCGAATACACCGTGGTTGCCGATATTTCAATAGCTAAGGTTCTTCCTTATTTCAAGAATTTAGAGAGTCATTACATCACCTTGCCGATTTCAAGTTGCGCTTCAATGTATTTTCTAGGTTAATGCTGACGCACCTTCAGAAAAGGTCTGTCTCCTCGGCTGTGGGGTTCCTACTGGGTATGGCGCTGCCCTCAACACGGCCAAAGTAGAGCCAGGGTCGACTTGCGCTATTTGGGGGTTGGGAGCTGTTGGCCTGGCTGTGGCGATGGGGTGTAGAGCTGCTGGAGCATCTAGGATTATTGGGATCGACCTGAACTCATCCAAATTCGAGATAGGTGAGAACTGTCTGCCACACTCAGTTTACTTACCTGCAGACGATTATCCTTACAATTCACTGTTGCATTCATAGCCAAGAAGTTTGGCTGTACCGAATGCATCAATCCGAAGGACTTCGACAAGGCTATCCAAGATGTATTGATTGGGATCACCGATGGAGGTCTTGATTTCACCTTTGAATGTGTTGGAAACGTCGGTACCATGGTAAGTTTAACTTTTTGTAATGGATATTAGCTAATATTCTATGCAGGGTTCTTGAGTAGTCATCAACGCAAACGATTGTAATCGTTGTTCTGTTTGCCGTTGTGATCAGAATTCAACCTTCAGATGTTAGCTGATTTCACTGTAAAACCATTACGAATTTAAATGTGTGCGCCGTTCCATCTCAGTTTCTTGAGCATTCCTATTCTTGCAGAGAGCAGCTCTGGAGTCGTGCCATAAAGGTTGGGGCGTTTCCGTCATTGTCGGAGTTGCCGCTGCGGGGCAAGAGATTTCTACCCGACCCTTCCAATTGGTGACTGGTCGAACTTGGAAGGGAACTGCATTCGGAGGTAATATATCACTGAAAAAAACACCACTAATCCTTCAGTCCGCACTAGTTTGTTAAGCAGCGCATGATGCATCATCTCAACACTAATACTATTACATTTATTACGTCATTCATCTTTGTTCATCAGGATGGAAAAGTCGCGACAGCGTTCCGAAGCTAGTTGAGGAGTACCTTTCTAAAAAGTTGATGCTTGATGAATTCGTCTCCCACACTCTAGACTTTGATGAAATAAATAAAGGATTCGATTTACTGCACTCTGGCCAAAGGTTCGCATGCCTCTCCTTAATTTAGACTTAGGATAGACTTAGACGTCGGCGTGGCGTGTCATCAAGAAAACGAGTACTCACTGTTCAATAAATCGCTTCCTTAGTGGTGTACCGCCAACAGGAAGTGGATAGTATGTATTCTCGTGTATGGAAGCGCAGAATGATCTTGTCGAGCATTATGTAATTCAATTATTTTGGCTTTGTTGCAGCTTGAGGACTGTTTTGAAGACATGAGTTTCACAAAATTGTTTCAAGAAGCACTTTATTGAGGTAATTAAAGGAAGAGAAATTATTCCACGAATTTCGTTATTGGTCTGAACTTATCAATAAATGATTGAACACGTTTTGGAAAAATGACAATATAACCTCGCACCTCTTTGTATTTAGATAGGATGTCGACGTCTCAAAGGGCCCCCTTTCGATATTCGTTGAACAGAGTCCGTAAGCCAACTCGCACAACACTGGCCACTTATAATAGTTCATAAAACTTGTTGCCAATTTACTTAGAACATTATATCCCATTTATTGGACCGAAAATTCAAGTACGTTGAGAAGACTAAAATCTCTTACGTGCTTTGTAATTGTCATGCATGTGCCAATCTCGTTGAATTCGAAGCATGATTCAACTAGGTACAAAATCTTTTGAACTCATGTTCCGAAACTAGGACTAGCTACGGTTACCATCATTCGCTCCCTTTCTGGCATCATTATATTGTGCATACTGAAAGGTACATAATTTAGGATGAGTTACTCATCAAACAGCAAATGGCGAATAGGAGACATCTCAACAGAGTCGGTAAAAAAGAGTTCCCATGTAAACGTGACTAGTATGAATTATAAATGAATAAATAATGCAAGAGGAATTGCATAAAAGGTTGTAGTATACGTAGGTAGCGACTATCAATACGTATGCTATTCGCCAGCTTTTCACAGTAGAATATCAAATGAAACGCGTTCAACTTCAAATGACAGTGTAAGTTCAATTATATTTGGCTGAGAAAGTTTTCTTTCTTCTCCCGAATATTCCTTGACTACCGAAAATGAAATACTGAACTAATATGAGAAAATGACCAAGTACGTTGCCTATAAGAGCGCCAATCGAACAAGTGATTGGCCACGCCTGCCAAGGCCTATCCCAATCCAACGGAATGAATGCTGCTCCTACCCAAGCACCGGCGACAGTGAACTGGAATGTCCGGTAAAATAGCTTATGGAACATATTTGGAGCGGGTTGACTGGCTATGAATTTCATCACTGCTTGCCTTCCAGTGTGCAGGGTCATTGGGAATACAGTCAATAGAGACAACAATGCTCCAAACATGAGAGTCTCCTCATGCTTTGTCATGATTTCAGCCCCAAACAGGATGGCAACAACAAAAAACGAAATCACACCTGCGCAGTATATAAACATTCCCTTGACGCTCTCAATCATATCAACGTGACGGTATACAATAGACAGGTTCCCAAACCTATTTGTCTTTTTCATTTTCAGATCTTTGTCGAATATGATATGATGAAAACTCCATTTCGTCAGCTCGAAAAGGACCAGAGGAATAAAAAGTGGTATCACTTTGGTGTTACCTACGACTAAATAGCCGCCGGTGATGTACAGCAAAAACGTCGAGAGTGGTAGCACGATAAGTGACGAGAGGCAGTAAAGCAAGGTGATCTGCCTGGTTACGTGATTATCGCTGGATGTGAGGAGCATGTTTTTAGCAAACGATTTATCTGAAACAAAAATAATATGACTAAAGAGAGCATTCCAGTTGAACAAATTAAGTCTCATTACTGCCTACTTATAATATTCCAAACAAAAATTGGGAGGTGACCACTACAGTGCTTACCTCAGCGCGAAGTAAGAAAGTTGCTTTCCTTCACAACGCTGAATAGGATAATAACCACGAACTTGATTATAATTCGTCGTTGCGATTCACGGTTCAACTAAACAAAAGATAATTCTGGTTGAGAAAGGTGGAAATCGACAAGTTCATGTCGACTAGCTCAGGACCTCTAACCAAGGCAGAAAATACCTCAACTGATTAACATACCTAGCACCGGTCATAATGCGACGGATCGAAGGAACTGATTTGTGGCAAGGAAAAACTGTTAACTGATCAAATACACCTTCTCCATCATTTCTAAGTATGTTCTAGATACATTTGCTAGACCTAACAGGTATACAAATCGTCGGTCTTACATATCGGTCCTATCATCAAAACAATTGTTTTTTTCTTCAAAATGTTCAACAATAGATAACGATGATACTGGACTTGATTGCATCCAAGCCTACATGCATGACATACTGGTATCGATAATATCCGTCATCGACTTTTTGACTGATATTCGATAAGTTTGTATTGACAATGGAATATTTGACCGTGCTAAAAAAATAACAACATAATAATTATGTTTACTAGTTGACTAGTTCATTTTTTCATCATAAACCAAGAAATTTTACCGGTTTTAAATTAAATTAATTCGCGATTTGCTCCTTAAACGCACACACAGTTTCATTTCAAAATTAAGAAAAGGGTTGGATTTGACGCAAGCTGTTCGGCAGCAAAGTCCACCGCTTGGTTTATATTCAATAAGAAATTCAGACTTTTTACACTCATTCAACAACAGTACTTCCATTTCCCTCCACCTGTTCAATCAGCCCTCTCAACCATATTATACAAACTATGTCAGTTTATGTATAGTAAAATGAATGAATTCTATTGATTAGAATCGTTTCAGTCTTCTTAACTTTATTTAGTTCATAGTTGTGAATTTTGAGAATCAATTCAGCGATGTAGGCCAGAGAAAAAAAACAAGAGGGCCAGAAAAATAAAGGTCGCCAATGTTGGTATCGATACTTTAGGGCCGATAACACATTAATATCGATGCTGGCATCGATCTCATCGGTATTTTTCAGAGATTAGTCATGAGGGACACAAAGAAATCATGAAAACGCAAGAACCAAAATTGATAACGTGGAGAAGGATCAGATTTGGAAGGGTCCTGTAGTAAACACACATTTGTTGAGTACCCAATAAGTGATCTCATCTGTTCCTTTCTTCCACGTTCCTTCCGTTTGCTGCCGAAGAGTGTCCGTTGGTAAAGAATTTTAGAAAAAGTACTTCATCCTTGCAGTCGAAGCAAGTAAATCTTCTAGTGATGTAATCGAAAGGAAGAAACTCACTTACCGAGGTACTGTAAAAAAGCATCATGGGTGGTAAGAAAGGGGCTCAGCGAACCAAAAATAATGCTAAGGTAAGTTGGTATGATGTTGTCATGGTATGGTATGATTCTTCTCTCCAGCAGTGCTCGAGTATAATTACCCATTGGTCTCGAGCGTTGACTCAGATTTGTTCAAGCCACGTAGAAACGTTCCACCATTCTTCAAGACCCTTGACGATTGACTTTGATTCCAGCCTTCAAGCAGTGGTCGTACAGCTGAACTACTCACAGCAAATCCCACTCAAATAACCAGTTTTTCCTCATTGAAAGGAACTCACTTTCCGACGTCATCCGTGAGCGCTCCGCTCTTCGACGTGTTCGATCCACAAATCGACCCAAATCTACTGGTAGTGCTTAAGAAATTGAGCAAGAAAGATGGCACCACGAGGTTCAAAGTACGCCTTTCTGTAAATGAAACTACATTAAACTGTCACTCAGTCATTCATTGGTTCAAAATAATTTGAAAATATTCAATATTTCAGGCGCTGAATGAACTCACTCAGCTGGTAAAGGAATGCGATGACACAGCAGTGATCAATTTACTACCATATTGGGTAAAACTTTACACCAATCTTGTAGTGGACGTGGAGCACAAAGTGAGAGAAGCAACTCAAACAGCTCACAGATCGATCGCGACCAGAGTTGGACGTAACTTGGCTCCGCATGTCAAACAGATAGTACCGTCCTGGTTCATTTCTCAGTGCGATACTCACCCTCCTGCTGCATCTGCGGCTGGTTTAGCCTTCCAGGTAAATTTGATGCGCATTAATTAAGGCTTGATGGATCCCAGCCGTAGTAATTTGATTCTATAGTATTCTGTTGTACCCTCGTCCATCTCACTCCGATGAAATATCTGTTCTCAGGAAGCTTTCCCTCCTCACAAAATTGTGGACGTTATCGTCTTCTGTCAATCTGAAATTGTAAAATATATCACAGACAATCTTCTGTCGGAAAAAAACATACCGTAAGTTATACTTCCGAGTTCTAGATCCAACAGAACACCTTTAAAAATTGTTATTGCATCTGTCCAATCGCATCACGTCTGTGATTTTTTATTTCTATTTTTAAAAATTTGTTTAAAGGAAAAACGACGAGGAGGCTGAAGCAAAATCAGAGCGCATCACTGTTGCCTGTCTGAACGGATACTCTCTGTATCTCTCTCGAATACCCAGCCAGAATTTGGAAGCAGTTTTGGAAGATAATGTCAACATCGTATCCTCGCCTTTGTTTTGGAAACTCCAGAGACACAAATCTAGAAACGTTAGTTTTTGTACAGTCAACTTCTCTAACAAGTTTGAGTGGAAAGCATAGTAGGTAAACTATTAAGAGAATAATAATTATTGACAGGTGCGAGCGGCATTCTTTTCATTGTTGAGTTCAATGTTGAAGAATTCACCAAGTTTGATCGAAAAGGAGCATAAGCGCTTAGCTAATTCCATACTGTCAACGTTGGACGACTACGATCCTGTCGTCTTGCCCTGTGTATGGGAGAGTGTTCTCCACCTGATTACTGTCGTTTCGGTAAGTTCCCATGAAAACTGATCAATTTTGAAAATATTTCCTCATATTTGTGAATTCTCCTCAAAAACCAAATTTATTAACCACTTTGAACAATTTTTATTTGGACAACTACTTACTGAGAAATGAAATAAAATAAAAGTAACCTTGCAGGATTGTTGGCAACACGTCAACCTCGATAAGCTAGTCCTCAACAAAATCTGCAGCATCATTGGCCAAGGAGGTCATGGAAGTGCTCACTTCATATTCCCCAACATACTCCTTCTGCTGAGCAAAATTCCCAATGATATTATAAAAAGTAAACTCCAATTTTACTCCAGGATTTTTGCTAGCTTCCTCCAAGGGTAAGCCAACCTTCAGAATTTCTTGATAACAAATGAAAATCCATTAGCCGTCTTACTGTAAATGTGTAGTTTCTTGCATGTTTCCCTTTTTTTGTTTCAATTTTGAATGGACTTTGAAAATGACTGTAAGGTGAGAATCCGTCATAGATATCAAACGAGTTAGGCACATTGGACGAGCGAATAAATAAATAAATAGCGAGAATAAATTGGACGTCTTACATTGTGAGCGCTAGTCCATTATGTATAACTTGTTCGGTAAGACGGACTCTTTCTAATTGTATGTTGACGGGCCTAACTACGTGTTGAAAAAATATACCATTATTCGCAGTATGAAACAGCAAAGTGTGATCCAGAGCCAGAGCGAGTCGGATGCGATTTCCACTTCGTTTCACGAATGTGTGCGCTACATAATCATGAGTAACTTGGAAGATCACGAATTGTGCACCACCATTATCAAAGATCACGTAAGTTCCAATTTCAAGGAGAGCAAGTTGTTTAGATTGGAGTCAGATCCTTCAACCTTTATTCCTCGTGTTCTGGAATGGAGGAGATGTGACAGCCAAGCACTCAGTGTGACCTTGTCTACATGTTGCGATGGGTCCTTTTCCAATGGGGTGTTTTCATGATGAAGGAAAGGTATTCTAGGTCGTCACCTAGGAACTACGTATCTGCAACTAGACTCCAGAAAACCTTACTATAAGTAGATAAATTTTTCTAAAAATTGAGCATTCTAAATTAGTGAGAGAAAAGGGTCGCAGGCAAATGGAGCAGAGTTTGAGGTGGCGACAACTATTAGAGTGGTTTCAAACTACTTACCCCAAAACTACTTCGACAGTTTACAAGACAATAGAGACGAAAATCTCGTCCGTTGGCACCAAGGTGCTTGAGCCTACAAATTTTCTTCATTACAAATAATCGAAGTAGATCCCAACGTGCACTATCAAAAGAACGTGTTTGTGACGTCATGGGAGACGCATATTTTCCCACGCTGCTGAAATGGTGCCCTGACCATTGTTGGCATTTATTGCTTAATATGAAATACTAGACAGTTTTCTCATTGTTGGCTCAAACATCTGTAAATCATCTACTTATAATACCCCAGATTTGTCGCCATTGATCACCCTATTAATTTTTCTGATGTAACCTCCTCAGAAGAAAAAAGTGTGCGATCCCTTTGGCGGGAACGTAGGTTAAGACGCTGGGAAATGACGGACAGATTGTTTAATACTTCAATTTTTGGTACTAATATTAAAGTTGTTACAATGGCCCGATTTTCCTAACGTTCTCCATGTCTACTTTGCCGAGTCTTTCTTTTTCTCATAATGTACGGCACAATGTTACAGTACTTACATTAGCTAAAAAATTGTAATACTACAGTACGCTTCCACTAATTCTCGTGTATATTTGTTTTTTAGGTACTTACGAGCTACTCACACCTCATGTTGGATGCATCTTTCAAGCACCTCATAGCTCCTTATTACTCGGCTTTCGTTCAAAACCTATTGTATTGGCAACGGAATAGCCAAGCCAACCCAGCGTACGCCACTCACCTGAATTCTTTATGCGGAAGCTTGCCGACTGTTGTGATCAGAAATTTGAACAAAATGTGCGAAGACCGCTCTAAAATTGCTTTCATTCACGAATGCGAAGTCAAATTAATCGATGCTCTAAACCACCCTAATGTCAAGAAAAGAAAGAATTTAAGAGTAAGCGGGCATACAAAATAATATAATGCGGTGTATGTATAAAAACCACTTCGGTCTAATTCCCAGAAATTCTGAATATTCAAGGTTCAATTCTCTCTGGACGAGTCGTCCACAACCAGAGCGCCCGCTTCTGATGTTCCTGCCGAAGATGCTGTCGACTCTCACGAAGAAGCTCTTAGGGACAAATTTTACCCCTTGGTCGACGAGCTAATCAAGAAACACTTTACAGTGGCTTGCAATCACGAAAGCAATGAAGTTAAAGCCATGAACGTGGAACAATTGTGGCGGCTGACGTCTGTCTGCAATCCGTCCCATTTGAGTAAACTTACTGAAGCATACTCGGTCGACTTGTACCCTGCTCTCACGGATTGGTTACGGTGTGAATACATCCCAGTGAATTGTATATTGGGCTTGATTTTCAACACTATCGAAAACGTCGAAGAAGCCCGAAGAGCAACAGTGTTGTCTCAACTCACTGAGGTATCAAAAATCTAGTCAACAAAAAGTTTTGTTACGTATTAGGTACCATGCTGTGCGGTACTTTTTCGTTTCTGCCTACTCGCTTCCTCGTTGGAATATAAAGGAATATATTCCCTGCGAAAAAGGTTTCTATATTTCGACCACGCTAGAGTTCGGAAAATGAGGACCCTCCTGACCGTGAGGTAACTCCAAGAATACCAGAAACGGTAGGGGTGGAATAGTCGCGGAGCTTGGCGTAATAGCGTAAAAGCCCGGGCCCATCAATTCAACTAACCATTGCCAGCAGAATCATGTTTCTTAAAAATAAAAATTAAGTAGGCTTTTTCATCAACTTGTAAGGGATCAGCGGGTCCTTGCCGGAGTCGAACTGTGGGGATATGAGGCTAAGAGCATTTGCGGAGGTTAATCAATGTGAATTTTTCCGAACTCAGCTTGGCCGATTTATGGGGGGAGGGGTGTAATGTGAATCTCCTCAAATCCACCTATAATTTAAATCAGTCGCTAATCCACCCTGCAGCTATATAGTGTTCTCTAAAGAAATTGTGGGTAAGATTGACCAGTAAAATTTACCAAATAATCATTGATTGTGACGAACCACCCATTTTTATGCAACTCTGCTCTTCAACATTCTCGTTCTAGATCCGCCCTGATGAATCAGTATTGGAAGTAATTAAGATGGCGTCGCAAGAAATGTCTGGCAAGAAAACGTTCAAAAAGTGGCTAGAATCTACAAAAGTGAGAACAGAAGTTTTAAAAACTTTGGAAGATAGAATCGAGGCAGGGAATAACTGCGTCCATTTGTTGGAAATGTGCTGGTCTACCTATAAATCTGGAGGTACGTTGTAAAAATTAACAACACGCAATAAGGAATAAATTCATTCATTTCTCATTTTTCTTGTTGAAACCACGAATTATCGCTCTTGTTACTTTTCAGAGCCGGTCCTTGGAGCTGAGACAGTGATCACTTTGATGGAAATTTTAACGAAAAATCTTGAATCTGGCAAGGTTTCACACTCAATGATCCGAGAACTAATAGAATCGTTGATCGTCGAGAGAAACTATTGCATCGTTACTATTTGTGGCCCCAAAGTTCTCTACCTCCTGAAGTCATTGTTCGTGATCATTCTGACGAATTACGATAGTGAAGTGGCCCTTTGTTGGAAGAAAGCAGTGCGATTGGTGTTTTCGCTGGAATGGGATGATAGAACATTGCTTCAGGATCATGCCAGAGAATGCATCAAAATCGTTCCTGAACTTTTGAGAACCTGGTATGTTTTGAGGAAAAATACTCTTTGCAAGGTGTTAGCTTAGTTTAAGCAAGATTTAAAATTTGCGGCTTTTCATGATTGTTGTAGGGACGTTTCATCCGTTACCAATGTCGAGAGAGCCGTTGGACTGATGTATTTCATGGCTGTGGTATCAATTGAGAGGAACGATTCCTCTACTACAGGCTGGAGTTCAATTTTCCTTGAAGATCTCATGAATGACGAATGGAACACACAACTTTCGTTAATCAACGATTTGGTGCAAAAGGCTGACCTCATAAGCGGAATCACGATCGCCAAAACATTCACTTCTAGCAGTGCGATCAAAGTTGGCGGCTTCTGGGATCCCATTTGTGGTATCGAGTTGACTAATTTCGCCCGTTCTACAACTCTTTGTACGAAGTACCTTGTGAGGGCTTTGTGTTCCGACTCAGCCGAAGAATCTGAAGACTCTGATTATGATTATGACTTGTCGAGGGAAAAAATCTCGTCGAGCCTACCCAAAGTGGACTACATGATGACTCTCACACATGCGTTGATTTTGTGCAAGAACAGTTGGTCGTACTTTCAAACTGTAAGCTCATAAAATTAATAAATAAGGGGGTTTGGAATTATTCTGGGATTGAGTTGTTATATAACTTTTCTTTTTCCCAAATATCATGTATTTATTATATTTTCAGACCAAACAATGTGAGGGATTGCTGGAGTTTACAACCGCTATCGAAGCTGACCTAAAAGAGCTTATACAGAGGCTAATTCCATCTGAACAGCAAATATTAGTCGAGCATAGTAAACGCAGGTACAATGCAATAGTTGAATATTAATAGACTCTACCACGCTGAAACTCCTGAGACGATTTTCGGCCTTTTCCTAATTTCTGCGAGGAACAAGTCGAATAATTGCGCTGCTGCAATTCCAATGCCTCGAGTCGACGACTTCCAGAGTAGAAGGAAGGGTGTAAGTGTTGGGGGGAGAATGATCCTTGTTCGAACCGAAGGGTTCTGAGGAAAAGTGGGAAATTTTTAAAAAGATGAATGATTTATGTCCTGATGTTGACATTTATAGATCTCTGAGTATTTTATTGAAATAATTTAGCTCTGAATAGAATTTACAAGGATGAAAACCGAAAGGAAGAAAGAATTTACCTGCTTAGATCTACGTAGCACGAATTCGGAGGCTCACTTTTGTGAATGTTTCACTAGATTTTATTTTGAAAAAGGAAAACTCTGAATTTGTTTAATGGGAAATGAGGTCAATACCTATCGATTAATACAAAACCGCCGGTATTGAATTTATTCTTCTTCTCCTCATCATTTTACCATATCGTTTGAGCAATTGTCATATATCTTGAATAACTTGTTTGTCATCAACAATTTCGTGGGGTTCATTCATTCTCAATTTGTTCCAATCTTTAGGGCGGAAGAGAATGAGGGCCAGACTGGGTGGAGGTCTACGTATGAATATATTGTCGTCAATTTCTTGGATCTTGAATTAAAGGTTGGTTGACCCTACTTGTAAAGCAATGTGAATTGCCTGAGCTCGGTCGAGTAACTAGTAATTAATTTTCAAAGGTTCATGCAGACCTTAATTTACTGTATTATCTGACATTCAGATCGAAGAGCATGTTTTTCCGGAGGAATTCGAGATTTCAGCTGACTTCCTGTATCGTGTGAGGACTCAAGCGGCCAATGATGATTACCTTGGAAGGATCTTGTCCATGATTGTCAACACGTATCAGAAATCTAATTACAGTGCTTTTGAAAAGTGAGAGTTACATCCTTCTATAACTTCAGAAATAAGCTCATGATGATATACTCACATATAAATATGATTTTCAACTTATCCGAGCCTTAAAATTTCAGGGGGTTATCATCAATTAGCCCCGAGCATTTGGTTTTGAACGCCGAAATTGCAAGATTCTTGGAAATGATGGTGAAGAGACATGTTGGCATCATCGAAGAAGTCAAGGGAGGATGGGATTTCATCATGATAGCTACTGCCAGCTGGTTCATCAGTAACTCACTTACAAACGTTGAAACAGTTGTGTCTTATCTCGATGTAAGATTATAGTTTAAAAAGCACTCCGAAATCCTTGGATCTATTTACCTTCTCAGCATTGATTACCATCTGTAAAGCAGGGGGTCATATGAAATAATTTCCTATTCTAGTATACCGTATTCATGGATGCAACGTGTAGTCTTCTGCTTGCTTTCGTCGAGCACTTTAAGGAGAGTGACGTGGCTTCCAAGGCAACTTTGTACGATGAGTGGTGTAACCTCTTTGCCAACGAAACGTATGTCATCCTGCTAACGGCATGGTCTAATCTGGCAGGTGAGTCTCATGCGGATCGCGTGGGTGGAGTGAGTTTCCATAATTTTTGCAAATTGTCTCATTTTTTCCAAGACAACTCTGGAAAGGTGCGTTTCTATATAAAACCCTTAACCAGCCATTTAATATAGTTATGTTATTTACAAATTTTATTCATATACCATACTTACATAACTTCAAAATTGTAAGAACAGATTTCGTGATTTCTTGATTTTTTGTCACATGGCTTAGAGGTTAATTGTACAGAACATTATTTTGTAAATGTAAGACGTTATCACTTAGACGTAGAAATTTTTGGAGCTTTTGACAAAGGAATTTCTGGAGCTAAACATGTTTTTCTATTTATTATTATATTTTTTTCCAAGTTGACTCAACTATTTCTCCAAATCTTTCAATGATCCACTATCGCTCAATTTCATTATCTTTTGTTTTTCTATCTTTAGAGCAAACACTCTCTGCCAACGTCCTGCCAGAAGGTCTTCTTCATTTGAATACTCTTTGTAAGACGATTTGTCAGCTAAACGAGTGGGGCATTCCTGCTGCGCCTTACCTGAATTTAGATAATATTCTTCCCCGATTGATGGACGTCGCCATGAAAACGATCATTTCTCCTCACATTCCGGTTCAAGTGACTACCTACTTAGTTCTTGTTAGGTAAGTTCCCAGCGCCTCCGTATAGCTCAGAATGCATTTTAAAACACATTGTATCCAAAAAATTTTGAGGGCGGCTCTGTTTGTAACCTAAATTACCCTAAATAATTTGCCCGTTGAATCAGAAAGGATGGTGTTATACTGAGAGAGATAGCATTAATGAATGCGTAACGATACAGTAAGAAATTATCACAGGTGTTAGTTTTTACTTGTCATGCTAACTATGCAATTGCTGCAATCAACAACTTCGATTTTTTCCCAGGGCTGTTCCCCAGTTAGTCAAAAAAGATGAGAATTTCGACGAGAATAGCCTGAAGAAACTCTCCTGTCAATGTTGCCTGCCAACTTTTACAACTGCTCAAAGTATCGTGACAGCTTTACTGCGCGACTTCAGGTAATAATATCGCTGATGATCTGCCCTATCGATACTCGCACTGGTTGCTTCCAATGCCGCTGGTTCACATTTTGTTTGTTTTAGCCTCGGTGTGAGTTGCGTAGTGCGTCCTCACACGGATGGATTCACGTATACGTTAGGGTACCTCATGTTTTGGTGCTGGCTATTGGAAATGTGTCGAAGGTGTGATTCTCAGCTGCGTTACGTGTACACATTGTGGATCAAGTAAGTCACTTGAACGCCATATTATGGTTATTCCAAACACCCTGAATTCATTGAAACTTATCGAAGATTGTGTACCCTTTAGAGAGAGTAATTTGATGCCTCACATAATTGAGAGCGTCTTCAAATTGATGCCAGAGTCCGTGTTGCGGCTAGGGGAATCAGGAATCAAGAAGAAACAAGAATTCTTCCTGGCTCGACCCGCTCTCTCTCTCGGTGAGTTTACTTCAACTTATGGCTCCGAGATGAAACGGGCGCATTTCGGACAAACATAGCCAGTATATATGACAAACAACAAGCGTAGCAGCCGTAGAAGCATGTTTTGTGTGCTTATACGCCTTTCAATGTTGACGCGTCTTGGTAAATTCCCCAGTTCCCCACAAGCATCAATTGCTGAGGCAGGATTTTTTCATTCCTGAAAACTTACTCGGTATGGTAGGTGCTTGGCATGAGGCAGACACGGACCTGTCCGAGGACATAAATTGCTTGAACTTGGTGCCTTGAGGTCCCTTAAAAGTTTCCTCCTAGTTTATTGTTTCCCTTTTTTTTCAGATGCTTGGACAAGTGATAAACTGAGCCAATTCAGTTGTTGGCTCTATTGTGAACTTCTCCGAATTCTCCCAGCTGTCGCTAGGCAATGGACGGCCGAAGCTGACCCCAAATTTCTATCTTTCGTGGATAAACTTACTTCTATTTACGTCTCGCCAATTCTCTGCAACGAGGAGATGAATTCAATCAAGGATGAACAGAAGGCATTTGATAATGTCGAGGTAAGTTTTGTCTTAAAATTACCGATATTGAATGCTGACAACACCAAATCTCAACATGAGTTTATAGCGTTACTGGGAGTCGGAGCAACTCTCCTAGTACTGCCTGATAAAATCAACTGTCTGTATGCAAACTCCTGCTCTTGTTGTCTTAAATTGGAATTGTGAATAGGCCAAAAAAGTGAAAAGGCGAACTTATCTGTTAAGTTTGCATCATTTGATTGATTTGCAGGTCCAAACTCATAGCGCCGTCAGAGAGGTAATTGCCGTTTATACAGTCGAGGAAACGTCCACGGAGTTGATTATCAAATTGGCTGCGAATCATCCGCTGTCACCGCCCAAAGTCGAAATATCTAAAGCCATCAAAATATCTTCTAACCAGAATCGACAATTATTGATGCAATTGACGATATTCCTCACGCACCAGGTAGGTACCGAAAACATTTTTGTCATTTCTTAAGCCAACCTTACTCGTACAAAACGCTTGCTCTCTTCCATTGCTTGCAGAACGGGTCGATTTGGGATGGTCTCCTTTTGTGGAAGAGCAATCTCGACAAGAAGTTCGAAGGCGTTGAAGAGTGTTACATTTGCTTCTCTATTGTCCACCAATCCAGCCACCAACTACCCAAAATGACATGTCAAACGTGCAAAAAGAAATTCCATTCATTTTGCCTGGTGAGTCATTGAACGTGAAAATATTCATCGCTTTTTTTTCATTGGAAATGTTGCAATTTAATTGTTCAATAACTATTGAAAAACTATTAGCATATAATAGAGAGATCAAATTAATCCCTGTAATTTTTGTGTATAATGGCCAGACGCATATAACCCTGGTTTTGGTTTGTTTCAGTACAAATGGTTTACCACCAGCAACATGTCGACTTGCCCCATTTGTCGAAATCATTTTTGAAATTCATTTCGATTCTTCAAATTTTGTTCAAAAACTGTTAAATAAAATTGTTGTTAACTAGAGAAGTAAGGGAATCAATATATGGATTTGGATCCTTCACCAAGCTCTCCAGCCATTAAGAGGAAGGTTATGACCCCGATCAACCTAGGGTTTGTAGGCTCTGTGCGAATCCAGCATAATAACTTAGCACGTAAGGGGCTAATCAGCCGTCGCTGCCACAATATGCGGACAGCGAGTTCCCCTATCTTAAATAAGAATGAAAATGCACACTGAGTTCGCTTATCGGCTACTCGTCCGATCTCCCTTAAGGACCTTCCCAGCAGACGATTACGTTAACTTGAACGGATAACATCGGATTTGGCTTGTAAGGATTGGGGTGAGACTTCTATTGGCGGATTCCAAAACAGCAAAATGCTCACTTTATTAGAAAAAATACACCTTAATATTTATTTACCTTAACTACTTTTAGTAGGTACCTAAGATTAACCCATTAACTATTTAACCATGCTCCCAAATACCCGACGTACATAAATCTGATGTGCCCACTCAGTATTTTCAAAATTACCACAACTACGCTGAGTGTAGGCTCCCATGAAAACGGAATGTTCAAAACTGAGGTGGATACATAACAAGCCTATCTTTGAAGCAAGAGAGCTAAAACAAAATCACAGACGAATAATTGCAGGTTCGTACTCATATCCATTACAGTTTAGATTCTGTCAGCCATGCAAATGATTGAGGCTTCCTGTCGGAAGAGGGGTTGATCATTACGTTTATGATGGAGGGTGCATCCTTTATCTGTAAATTGAATAGTGTTTGAAATAATATTTGAAAATAATTACAATAGAGTGCTCAAGATTTTATGTACAGAAACTTCTAACTCATAGTTGCTACATGCAAGAATGACTAGTGTTGCTATGATGAAGAAAGGAACAATCAGTGAATGTACTTACAAGGAACGCTTCCTTCAGCGCACGTTCGAGCTCATCGGCGGAGGTGCAAAAAAATCCTTTCCCATTTCCGAGTTTAGCAAGTGTCTCGTAGTGAGTGTTCGGTACCAAGCTCGAAGGAGGTGACCTGAAAAAAACCCGAGGGTGTCGTGAAAATGTCGAACACTTGAAAGGTACGTCAACTAGGGGATTTTTTTTTTTTTTTTTTAATTGCGTAAAATGATATAACTCACGTTTTAGTGATTGCCCCTTCGCTGATCATGTCATTCCAAACTTCCTCGGGGAATCCACCGTAAATTCCATTATTGTTAACGATGATAATCACAATTCCAAGCTTGTACCTGTAATTATACCAGTTATACTACTTTTATCGTACTCGGAAGATCACGGCAACCAGTCTTGTAAAAAGGTAACAATTCTACATCAAAGAGGGTCCGTGGCATGAGAATCGTCAAAAGCTCGCAACTTTCAAATCTACCAATATATTCTAATCAATTAGTTTCGGTCCGTCTTGTACCTGAAGTATAACTTAGAAACTTATGAGGGAAAACTATCAACGGTTAAATAATAAGTTGTTTTTACCAGATTTTTTTACTTAAGTGAGTCTTGCCATGCGATTTTTATTTTTAATTCGCTAAAGAGGACGTACAAGCCCTTTGGAGTTAGGTGACTTCTCTGCGGTTCAGAGTTGAACAGTCCAAAGACGAAATTATGTCCAATAGACATAGTTTTGTAAGCATTGGTGCTTGACCGTATTGAAACCTTCACGTCTCAAATCAGTGAATTACTGATAACGCTCCAGCTTTCTAAGCAATCTGGGCCCTTTTTTCCCGTAGTTTTTTCCTCAAAATACTTAGTTTACCAGGATGACGGCTTATGATACAAATCGGGGACCGGAGTTTTATCATATAAACAACTTTTTGACCAATCGTCCAACTTTTTCTAGAATTCAGGTATTTTACCTGGATGGTGTGAGGCAAGAGCTTTGCCTCTGATTGGGCATTATCACAACAATGATATAACTTACAATTGCGTTCAAACTGTATAGCAGCAGGTACAAGAGTAACTCGTGACGAAATCATCAAGTCAGCGCTTTATCACCGTTCAGTTCTGAATCGATTTTTACCTGAACATAGTTTCGACTTCCATAGCAGAAAAGCCGAAAGCTGAATCTCCTTCAACGCACAAAACTCTCTTTTCTGGGCAATTATCTCTGCACCAAAGAGCAGCGGCGATGGCAAATCCAGGCCCCACGCCCATTGTACCAAATGTTCCTTAAAAAAAAAAAAAAAAAATTAAATTAAAAAAAATCTTGAAGGAAGTTTACGATTAGGCATTGAACTCCAACGTAGATTCTACTAACCAGCATCCAGCCGGTGTCTTGGTAAGTTATTTTGAAGTACTCCTCGTCCGATGTCCATCGTATTGGCACCTTCGCTAACTATCATGCAATCTGAAAGCCAATACAATATCGGTAGTAGTACACTTAGGTTGGCGGTCTTGAATTACCGTCTTGTTAGGGGTTAACACAGAATTGTAAATGTAGACACAGTAAATTATCTCCCTGGATATAACTCCTAAAAAGCTAAACTCGGGTGCTGCCTGAGGGTTACTCAAGATGCAGATGCCCGCCCTTAGTCTAGGCTATTATTTAAAGAAATGTGTTTGGATATTCTAAACCCTAGTAGAAGACCTTGTGAACACCTCTGACAAAGGAAAACAATCTCAGGAAAAGTGCAGGCTAGTAGGTGTGTCTTCGAGACAGGAGCTGTCGTTCAGAGCGTGACTTTGAAACCGCCAACCACAGATTAAAGAGCGAGGTGGCACATACAATTTCCAGGCGAACACTTCCACAAAACCAAGGGGGTATCTCCGCTATTATAGGCTACTTACTTCTCGGAATTAAACTTTGAACTTTTTGAAAGACTGCGTAATAGTTGAGGGGCGTCGAAACGTCATTCCCCATGTGCTGCAAAACCGAGAAAAAAAAAATCAAATACATCTTGAACGTACAGATTTGGCTTATAAATGACCAAAGGAATACCTTGACGTATCTGTCATTCTCTAAACACTTCTTTTGGAGCTTTCCTATCCACGAAGGGTTCGCGAATTTCCAATCGATTAGCCTGTCCATTAGTGCGTCACACGCAGGTCCAATGTTAGAGAAAAGTGAGAAGCCAGTGTTGACGCTATTACCCAATTCTTCTGGACATATATCGACCTATAAATAAATAGTCAAACGGTTGAGCCTTATGAGTAATAAAATCGTCTGAAGATTATTGAACGCAGCACCCGCAAATAACGGAGCGTTACGAGGGTAACGCACCTGTATGAATCGGACGTCCTTGTTGAATCGAGGCGGGCGACCAAAATGGAGCATCCAGTTCAATCGAGCCCCCAGCAATAAAATCAAGTCAGCCTCTTGGAGCGCCAGAGTACGTGCCTTAGCCACTGAACCCATATGTGTATCTGGCATCACTCCTTTTCCCATTGGTGTGGGGAGCCATGGTAGACCGGTATGGTGAACGAGATTGAAAACTGATTGTTCACTCCGGTCGTAAGCGGCACCTGATTGAGGCAGGCAAATTTATCCTGGTTACGTTCTCTGTTAAGTAAGTCCAGAAGGCCTTGCTAAGCAATATAAAGAAAAATGTTAACGAAATAGCAGAAATAAGACGCATTTGAATGCTCTTCTCGTTAGCCTTCCAAACCAAAAACCACCATCATTTCTGCAGATTTACTAGCTCAATTTCACTCAAGCTCTTGGGCATAAAATCGTTGAGCTGTTAATTTACCTTTCCCAATAATAACGAGCGGCCTTTGGGCTTTCACCAGAAACGTAACGGCTCTATCCACATCCTGAGGATTTGGGAAGCATACTGGAGGGATCCTACATTTAGGGACAAAATGCACTCGACCTCTCTGAGCATAAGACGTCAGAAGGGTTCCAGGTACATCTAAATAACATACACCTGGAATTGAAAAGAGAAGAATGCAAATGAGTAGAACAGTAGTAGAAACAAACTTTTAAAAAAGTGATTGGTTTTTGTTTTTTATTTAATGATGTTATACGGATGAAATCCCACCAGGCCGGCCATATGTAGCGAGGCGGTAAGCTTTTTCTACATGCTGCGGTATGAGGACAGCCGACGCAGGGCGTGCTGCGTATTTGCAATAAGGGCGACTCAGTTCCACCTGAGGGCACTCCTGGAAACCACCGCGTCCTTCGTGGTCTACACTGCAAGAGCCGCCTATGACAATCATGGGCCTGAAATGAAGAACATCTCTGAAAACAAACCCTAACATTTAGTCCAAGGATTTGGCCCTATTCAACGAGAAACTGACATACCAACAGTTGACCTGTGCATTGGCCATGCCGCCGAATACATGGAGCAGACCAGGTCCGGACACAACGAGAACTGCAGCTGGCTTCCCAGTGAGGTAGCCAATAGCCTGGGCAGCGTAGGCGGCGGCTTGCTCATTCCTCATGCCTACGTAGTGCATGCCGGCTTGCTGCATAGCCATACTAAGCTCGATGACAGGAATCCCAATAATGCCAAACACATATTCCACACCCTGAAAAAGTGCAGCAATAAATAAGGCCCTTGAAGGCATCTGCATACCTATACCCACGGCAGATAGTTTCAGCGCAATGTTAACCTGGAGTTTCAAACACTCGGCCAAAATTGTGTTTCCATCAATTTCTTCCTCCATATTCAGATTTCCAAACGACTGATAATTTCTGAAAAAGAAAACAAAATTGGAGACCGATGTCATGCCGCTATACTCATAATAATGTTATTGCCACAATGATAGCATTACTCCAATCTGGAATACCTAATTTATTATAGTTTCCCTAAGATCATCAAATAGATCAATTCGGTGATAATTTAATACGCCCTAACAGCCAGTTTTCGGCCACTTTTCTGCCAGGTTGGTTTGCGTAAGACATCAACCTATTCTCATGTCTACTCAATCGGAGTTAAAGCATTTCCATCAGGCGGCTTTCTCTAATACCTAGTGGGAGATTCCTTAATAATTACCTAGTCATTATAAACCGGTCGTGAAGGTCACAGGTGATAAAGTTATATGTACTTTAAAAAGGGTCAATTATTGTCCATTATGTATTTATTATTGTATTTGATGAAATAGTATAATATTCAAGGGAAGTTAATGCATGTGTGCAGCCTGCAGCAACCTCCATCGAACAAACTTGTCTGCACCTCTTCATCAGAGGGAAAACTTCAAAATGCAGATTGTTGCAGCAGCAGGGAGTGGGTGGGTATTGGAGAAGCTAGCTTTACTGGCTAGTTCCAGAACCTACAACAAGGCTAGGCTAATACATGGTCATGAGAATAAGGTACCTACTCACGCCGTTTATACCTACTAATTTGGTTGACGAATCTTGTAATGACAAGGCGGGTGGGACTCACCTACCGCGGGTACTCACTGAATGACAGTCATTCCTTGATTATCCTCTGATAGTGGTCTCATTATGTAACAACGAAGGTTATCCACAATGGAATGGAAGAGAAGAACATGAACAGCTGAGCGGGGGAGGATCATTCAACAAGTCCGTCTCCGTGATGAGTTTAGAATGAATTTCGGTCGTGTATTGTATTGGCATATTTGAATTGTCCCAAAATATCTAGAGGGCCAGAACGTGAACAACGCTACCAAGTCAAGGCCGAAGAAGGATTTACGTACCTACATAGTTGTAACATGAAAGCGTCGGAAAGACCAAAAAATTATTATTATTATTACAAGTACGAGTACCTGGATCAATTGAGAGCTGATTGCGTTTGTTAACTGGTAAAGTACGAAGTATTATGGTCTGACTCTAGAGTTATTAGGTACTTTCCAACAGAAACAAAGAGTAGGCTACAGACATGGAAGCGAAGTATTATAAGGTATTCTGTGCATACAAGTACCCTTCCATGTTACGGAATGGAATGAGTCAACAGTCAACTTTCACACTTTTGTGCGTTCACACATCGCACTCGGTATCACCTATTCTCGTCTGTTCAAGTTTTCAGACTTGTTTCCTGCATCTGTTTACGGAAACCGCAGAGTAACCTAGTCAAGACCCACCAGAACTCCAGCATTATTTGTTTTAAATCGGAATATAATCGAATTCATCATTTGCTTGTTCTGCATTTCCGCTACTCATTTTGCAGAGAGGTTTTTTATCTTTACTTTTATGAAGCGCTTTTATGAATGAAGCGGCTTTTCTGAAGACCGTTCCGGTCTTTCAAGACAACTACATAAATAATGCTTTTTTGAGAAAAACTATTCGGGCGATTGAGATGAGAACAACAATCCATATACAAAAATATCGATGTTTGCTGATTTTTTAGACCAATTATTGGTTTTATAGTACAACTAGTGTAAAAACATGATCAATGTACAAACATCGATGTTCTGTTCATCGAAACCAATCCTCAATCTGTGTGTCGACTCATTTGAGAAATTAGGACAAAGGAAAAGGAAAATACTATTTTTTGATGACGTCACCTTTCTCCTGTAGCTTCAGCCCATTACGCAGTTAGTTCTCTTGGTTCGGCGTAAAAACTGAATCCAGTTTGAAGTAATAATTCAATACAATAATGAAAAACAAGGTATCTGAAAGTTTCCGAATGAATATCATGATAAGTACCGTTTTCTTGAGCGTTCAAAATGTGATGCAAATTGTTTTACGCGGGAAAGTAAACACCTGCGAGTATTCGTTTGCTTCCTAACCAGCAGGTATCGCTAGTGGCTCAACATCTGAAGCTTCCGATGGTGTTGGGGGTCGCGTTATTTCCAAATTTTACGATGTATTTCTGATCGTACTGACGTCTGGTTTTGATTTCCGTCAAAATCGCTCGTATATTTACCCAACAGTTCCGATTCGGTCTTGGAATATCGTGTTTGTAACATGTATTCGCCGTCGAAAAGTTCAGCTCGGCCTACCGTTAGCTAAACGCCATCTTGCTCTATGAATTTGTTTATGGCGATTCATAGTATTCAGGTAATTATAAAAATATTGGGTTACTGATGTGACAAGCGAATTGGGGTGGTTGGAGTAGTTCCAGCAGATATTCTACCAGAAACGTTGCCCGAAATCGTGTCTGTATTGCGTTACCGCTGTATTATTCTGGAACAGGACTTGTAAGGACGGGCTAAGGATTACTTATAAACACGTCGTGTTATTCTGATCGGTAGTTACCCATTCGGATTACGAATAAAAAAAGGTCGATCTTGATCACGGTTATCTTTTGTCTCGACGAAAATGCATTTTCACCCCAATGTATTCATCCTGTTGCATCAGTCTAATAGTGAATTGCGTTTCACTCAGTGCACCTGCGTAGGCAGATGATGGTATATCTAGGCGCGAAGTTGACCTGAGTTCATAATTATGTTCAAATGTTCGATCTGTGTGCGTTCGCCTACGTACTTGCGCTTATTTCATAAATTTAGCGATTCCTTTCCGCGTCACCTTGATCATATCAACAACTTCCACAGATGCTGTGGGAGATGTCCCTCTCTCAGTTCCTATTCTGGTGCTGGACTCATCCTCTGATTTTCTTTTCAACTGCATTACTCTCGAATGATCAGTTTATTGAAGGGGGAAATAGAGTCCCAATTCAAGGTACCAGGTTGTTCAATTTGTGTTCAAAGGTACTGTTCACATCTCCGTAATTTATGGGCAGACAGACTTGGAGAGAAATTCACAAGTTTATTCCCTTTTAGGTCATTAACAGGTCATTAATCATGCACAGGTATCTCATATTATTATTTCTTAGTATTCATCTTATGTTTGAAATATTTCGAAATTATTGCCTGCGATTTTGTCCTTATTATCACGTGTATGCAATCTGTCAACTAAACTGGGGGACAACTTTGTTCACATCGTCCTGCACTTCACTCATTGTCTTGTGATTAGTTGAGATGCAGCTTGTGCATCTTCAATCTGTACATGAACCTACTGCAACAGCACTTGTCAGAGGTTCAAAGTCCGCTCTTTTTTAGACCACGGATGGAGGTGTGGCTGGAAACTATGGAATATCATTTTGATTCTTGTGTTAAATCTCGTTGCTGTCATCTGTAAGTTGTTCCAATCTGACTGCCTATAAATATGCGTTTATTCCACGGATGTTTCAGGAGCTTGGTGTGATGTTAACCCGTACTGCATGGAGTACTACGCCATGCCTCAAGTAGACAAAAGTGCGTCTACTTACTCCCCTCCGGTACAATATGTGCCGGGTATCGCTGCTCGTTCTCCTGCTCTTGTTAGGCCTGAAATCAACAAGGTAGAGCTTATTGTTGTATCGATTGAGCATGTGCGTTGTGTATTTAAACATTTATTCTTGCGGGAGCAAACCCCATTTTTACGTTTCCTTTTCGTTCACAGTTTGGCGTGTCGAGTGACATTCTAACCAGTTGTGACTGGAGTGCTGTCATTCATCGTCCTGCTGAAGAATCGGAGCCAGAAGACCTGCCGTCGACTGTGGATATTGATGCTATCAAGGTTTGTTTAGCACTTGAATAGGTAGTACGGTTAGGTGACCCTCAACTATTGCTCAGCCTCAAGATTGGAGGCAAAATTAGCGAAATGTAGATTGCGTTATTCCATTGTGGATTAACTAAACACACATTATTTGATGGTTTACAGGAACCTACGACACCTCTCCCTCCTCTGACACCGTGCCCTCCTAATGTGGATGACGAGACAGAAGATGACGAAGATAGTTCTGATTCGGAGAGTGAGGATGGGGTCAGTTCATCCGATTCGGATTCTGCTTCTCAGGTACTTACCTGGATGAATCACCTAATTACATATATGGCGGTCGCCATTCTCGTTCTCACATAATTCCAAAATGACATTTGACGCTACAGATGCTATTTTTCATATTTCGCTGCGTGCGTTTTTCAGCCATTACTTTTTAAATTGACAAATAATTGTTTTAAGTGAGCAATATATTAGTGGATACTATATTAATGGTTCGGCCTACCGGAACCAACTCCATACATTTAATACAGAGACCATTAACAGTGCAAATCATGCGAGGAGCTTTCCAATTTACCTATGCTGGTGTTGCGATAGTTAACGGATAACCTTGTCCTGTCATACACAATATTATCTGCCGTTACAATTATATCTTTGTTAAATGAACATTTGGTTCCACCTGTACAGCAAAAGAATGTAATATTGTCTTGGTTCCAGGGTTCTGGGACGTGCCGAAGTTCGAGTTACTCTGACAGCGACAGTTCTTTGAGTTCCGGAAAACCTAAAGACAGTTCTACTAGTTCTTCCGAAGCACGAGATCCAGTACCTACGTTCAGCATTCGTGAGACTAATCTCGAGCAGGTTAATTACAATGTAATTATTTTCACGCTGACTTTTGACCAGATTTGAGATCACGTTTCTATACTAATTTCTCGGCGAGACGCTTACATGAGTTGGAAGAGGCGGCAAAAGTAATTCTTTTAAGGCTGAATGGGGTATTGAAAAAGTATGTGTTTTGTTGAAGTAGTATTGTTCAAACCCACGCTCAGCATCGTGACTGCCTGGGTACTGAACCCAGAGATAACGAGTATAAAAGTCTGACGCGTTAAAACGCGTCCGATTAGTGGTGTTAGTTTCTTTGAAAACGTTCCGAACGCCGATGGCTAGAGTAACACCTCCTTATCTGCAACGTAAAAGGATGAAGTTCCTATGCCGCGGGTGCTCGTTTTGATCCAGTGCCGGCATCATCTTTAGGACCTACATCAACAATATCAGGATGACATACCTTTGATAGTTTGTATTAATAATTATTTAATTAATAAGTAATTATTCACATTTCATTTTGGTTCTTTAATTAATAAGTCATTAATTCTTTACGTGCCGTTTTGGTTCCCGTATTCATGTTGGGAAAAAGAAGAGAAAAGTGTTTTTTTCATTTCATTTATGGAATTTTACTTCGTTTGTTCCAGGGAGGTTTGAAACTGAAATTTTCTGCGACGAAATCCAAATCTAATCCCAGTCAATCGAGTTCTTCGTCGGACTCTTCCTCGTCTTCTTCTGAAAGTGAAGAGGAGCCCAAGAAGAAACTGGACGAAGGAAGAAAATCTCCGGAAGTGGCACTCCAACGGAAAAGCGTGAGGAACGTGGTAACGCCGCGGTCCAGTGCCAGGATTGTTAAGCCCTCTGAGCCTTCACCTCCTGAGCCCAGAGGGCGTCTTGGCATCCAGACTCGAGGTGCACCTCGTGGGAGTCTTCGGCCTCCTCCTCCAAAAGCTACGAGTACGGCGAAGAAGATCCCTCCAAAGTTGGTCAAGAAACCGCAGCCTTTGAGAAAATCACCCCGCGCCAAGCAAAAGGTAAGGCATTGTCTGCTAGTAATTAAGTATGCACGGTACTTATCCAGTGGAATGGATCTGAGGACTTTTGTTTCAAGAGAGTATCCTAACGCATTAAATTTTATTCGAGAGCTGAGTATGTTGAGGATCGGGTTCAAAACATTCGCCTCCGTACCATCGATCCGGACTGGTTGGTGGTCCATATTACGCTCCCTTAAGATGATACATTATCTTCTTCTATAAGTTAGGCTGTGCAATTCTCACACGGTTCAGAGATGGGTGTAAATATATTCATGAATATGAATACGAGTAAAATTCATAAATGCAAAAATATTAATACAAATATTGATGTGAAATGAATACAAATGAAGCAGAAATTAACATATCATAATAATTTCACTTAAATTTACAAAGCCATTGAGTTATTTTCCATTGCTGGAACATCTGTAAGATGTTAGGGTTGTTGTCATAGCTGGGAAGTTACTTGTCCTTTGGGGAACTCATCGTCCTTATCCTACTAGCATTATTCCAATTTTATCATTTGAGCTCTTCTGTGAAAAGCGAAGCTATGATTTCACATTCAAAAATAATTAACCAAAGAGTAATAAAGACTCAAGACTTTGAAACCCGCGCATAAACGTCAATGAAATTGTGGGTCAACGCTGTCCACGTCGTATCGTGTTATAGTTAGTGGGGATGTTTACACGATATGAATCTGGGCACCTGGCTCTTTATGTGCTTTCTATTTCTACTTCGTCCGCTGTATCGATGGGACAAAATAAGCACAATGAACGTTGTCACATAAACACATCACCTTTTTGCAGGCTGTGAAATTTTGAATGAAAGACGTTGGAAAATATTCAGGGTGATCATTAGGTAGGAGAAGCGTAAAATCTAATATTTCAATCTTTTTACGACTGAATGGAAACATTGTGTCTGTCGTTTGAATACATTTATGACACAACCGGGTGTTCTGGTCTTCGCGAAATATAGGTCCCATCAGAGGTTTCCAATGATTAAAGCGCCCAGTTGTGGGGAAAAACCTCAAGATTTTAATAATTTAGCTAAAAATTTCCATAGAAAGTCTGTATACTATTGGAGCAGTGGAGGAGAGTGGCCACTTCGGTGGCGATACAATTTTGTGCGTTCTCCCGGTAAGGCGCGACGAGTTCAGTTGTTTTTGATGAAGAAGTGTAATCATGCTTTTTTGTTCAAAAATTAAAAAAAAAAATCTTGTTAAAATTGAACAAAAGAGTAAATTAAAAGGTATTTGGGGGACTGATAGGTGCAGGTACGTAGCCTAAAAGAAGTGGCTACAAAATCATGCAACATGCCCATTTTGAAGTGAAAACGAATGTGACTATTATGTACCTGTGTTCCGATTTGAATAAACTTTGCACTCCGACTACGCTACTCCATTGCAATAATGGTTTTCTGATGGCGTTTCTGGTCTGTTAAGAAGAAAGTGTCGATCACCAGGTCAATGTCGTTTATCGTAGAAATTGATTTGGCTTCCTGATGAGTTTGGCCTAAGAACATTTGGGTGTGTTAAACTCCGAGGTTCTCAAAATTTATATGATTTCTAGTAATCGGATTTCCGGACCCTTTCGCAGATAATTTCTACCTATATGCCTAGCTGTTATTTTGTTTTTGGAGAAGAAGTGCGGTGTGCCGTGAAGGGCAACATTCCCAGTATAATGAATGCTGGCAGTAAGAGTTCTCCTTTCATCAGTGTTACTCATGTTATACGCACTATTACTTCAATTCTTTAGTTTTCTATAAAATGGAATCATGGGAATGCATCCCCCAAAACGATCGTCAAAAATACGACCGGTCAAAAGTCTGAATCTTTGCTTCTTGGGTGCATACAACTCATCCTATTAAGGCTACTTATATTTTTATAAAAATGCATAGCGAGTGGTTCATAATTGATATGAAAATACAGCATTAGGCGTGGATACATAACCCGTCGAGGCGTTTAGCTACTTATGAGAGCGAAGGGGATTGTCAGTTCGATAATCGGAGCCGCTGGCTCTCGGGTCTGTTTGGATTGTTGGGGTAGGTCCCCTCCCACAGTAGCCGGCTTCCCCCACTCCACGTCTCCCCTACTCGGTAAATCGTCGGAAGAAAATGAATTAATTATAAAGCATGCGTCAACCGACCGTGCCGGTTCGCGTCCCGTGGTGGTGAAAGTGTTTACAGTGATCGCTCGTTTGTTTTGCCTTTGATTGCCAGCTCTGTTTGTCGTGTTTATTCGCTCTGGTGATTATAATAGTGTCCGGAGACCCGCAACTCATATTTTTTAGATCCATCCAGAATGTGACTCCTGTCCTTGATTACCGGCTTTTCTCGTCTCAAAAACCGGCTTCATACGCCAACTAGTTCGTAGTCGCCAATAGTTTGCCGTACCCAATCGGGTTGGAGGTCATAACATTGACTCAATTCCTACATCATGTATTACACATTTTACCCGGATACTTGGCCTGTATTTTCATACGTCTGATTTTGGTAAAGGTAGGCAGGCTAATGCAGGAGATCGGAGTTTACCTCATCATGAACCTGCTTTAATCGTATTTGAGTGGTTCCGTCGTCTCGTTATTGAATCCATAAGATAGTAAAAAGGCCGTTTCCCAAATGCGGTTCAGTAATGAAGCAGACTTTTTGTAGCAGAAACAGAAATTATTGTTATACTTGAATAGGTCGCTTTTCAATGCCCCATTCGTGTCCGGAAATCACGGCAAAGACTATTCAATGTTGATTTACGAACTTTTCGAGTTTGCATCGATTATAATTCAGTATTTCCTGTTATTTGCCTTTGCCTTTGCTGATTGCTAGTGGCCAAATTATTTATTTATGGTGGTGTTGATGAAAATGTCAATGTCGTCACATCCATTCAGCGTTCGTCATGTGTGAATTTTGGATTGTGTTCCTTGAATAATTATCCTATGTTTTTCATACAAGATGTACTGCTTGTTATCTCAGTAGACGGAGGTAGCATCCTCCAGGTTAAAACTTCGGCATCCACCGTAATCATTGACTCGTATGAACCACGTATTGAATTCGTTTTGCGGAAGGCTGACGATTACCTATTATGAAAATGATCTCATAAAAGAGTGTCCCAGGGGGTTGTGAAGTGTAGCGAAAAATTCCTCTCGAAATAAGGCCAGCTCCTGGTCACTGGGTTCATTTCAATTGATGTTTACTCCGTGGAAATAATTTGCCTCTCAAGCGTCCTCCATCTACGGCAAGCGGTCTCTCCTGCTCTGTCGTCAACTGCTTTTTTCAACTTCTTCGTATAATAGAAGCTGGTCTTTCAACAGTGCACATTAGCGTAATCGTTTCCTGTTTTTCAAACATCGATCGATGTCAAGCTCTGCGCAATCCTGACTTGTACTTGGTTCGTTATCTAATCAATTTTACTAGGAGGTAACAAACGAGGAAAAACAGTTATTAATTTTTGCTGTCGGCACTTTCTGTCTATTATTTTCATTTAAACACAGTGCAAATGAAGAATGATTATTAATGTCGAACCGTGTCACTGTTTATTGGGTAACATTGATACTCATTGATCTTCATTATTCTCTTATTTTCCGAATCCGATTTTGGCATGCGCTCGGCCGGAAATCTAGTCTTGGAACAGTCAAGTACCAAATGGGTTGTCCTTTGGTTTTGGATTGTCCAAATATCTGAAGTTATGAGTACACTTTACTACCTGCCTCAGTATGGTGTGGGAAAAATCATTAAATTATTCTTGTGTTCAAGAATGAAATGATGAAGGTTCTAAATGGAAGAACCTAATTTCTGTGTTCTAAAAATCTAGTTCGATTATGATTGTGCAACCCCTATTTGAAATCGTCTGTCTTTTCAGTAGATCAGCGTTATAAATTAGCGGATTTAATATATATTAGATGCATGTTCCGTTGTAATGATATTCAGCTTACACATAACTCTGTGTAAAATCAACTCCAACTATTTCTTTGACGGTATGATGAATCTTCCTTCTTGGGTGGGAATTTTTTGTCCTGGAAGAAAAACAGCTCTCTCGCCTTGATGGAAGATTTCGAACTAATTTCAGTTTGAGGTGGATTTTACTGATGAAGAATCTGAAGCAAACCTGTTGCCCCATCTGAAAGTAGGCTTTTGGCCAGATTCATGTGGATGGGTCGGTTACTCTATCATCCCGAGGTTCGTGCCCTCGAACGGGTATACCTCTTGACAATAGGGGTTGGTAAATTGTTAGTCACCCCTCGGGTATTACGGTTTGAAGTGACAGGGGTAACGTGAGAGAGTCCCCTTATTGTTGCAGCCCGTTTTATACGAACCTTCGTGGTTCCTTTTCCACTGTGTTCGCAGAATCCCATAATTTCCTGAGTTTTTGTAATAGTTCTTGGGGCGTAGAACAAAATTATCCAACTTACCTTCTCTTAGATTCGAGCGGCTTTTTGGTGTACCAATGTCATTAGTTATAATATGATACCTTCACGTGAAGCCCTAACGAAACTGTTAAGTTTACTTCCAATATACTATGGCCTACGTTATCCTTTATGAAAAAAAATCATGCGCGTCGATCCGTATTTTGTCTTAGAATTTGACTGGAGGCGGCTCCAAAGATGAAGGGCCTCCTAGACCAAGCGGCCTTGGTTTTATAATCGTCTCTTCGAAGAGTGTTGATCCCATCTGAGAAGCTCAGTAGTTGACCTCTTATGGCGGGCTCTCCTAGAAAACCGGTCGCGGCTAGAACGACAAGAATCTACCGTCGAGAGGGCTAAGCGGAAGGAGGCATTTCGTAATTCGTCATTGTGAAACTCAAACACCGTGTTGATAGAAGGTTCTTTCCTAAATATGATTGTGGGCCACAAAAAGGAAGATTCCTGCGAGGGGACTGTTCTTGAATGCTTCCCTCCTTGGTTATTATCCTAACACAAAAGAATTCGTGTAGTCCCCTACTGACACCTTGGTACATTATGGCTAAAGCTTGTGCCTCTTCACCGTAAACGGTTCTAAGCCAAATCGCACGATAGTCTTTATTTTATTGCCTATCTCGGCCTATTCATTTATCAAGGATAATACACGGCTGAACAGTGTTGACATATTCAACAGCACTTGAAAACTTGTTCGAAAAAATGAGTTGGACAACGAACGGACTCCTTAGAATTGCTCTAGCGTCACGACCTGTATCGTTACGACAACATTTTCATCCTACAATGTTTAACTCAAAATTTGTATTACGATGCCCATTGTCGCAAAGGCATAAACAATGATTTTCAGCCGAATTTCCATGAAAATAATTACAATATTGTCCGTTCTTAGTGCCGTACACAGTTTTCTGTGAGATCTGAAGTCCCTGGACCTATTAGAGTTTTTCGAGGTGATCGCACTTTGAATTCAGTCTTAAGCAATGGGGGTTGCCTACATAAGATTTTATGAGGGACATTTGCTTTTGATTAACCTGGTTGAAACATTACTCCTGCTATGTAAAAGTCGTCTGGTTTCTGCCAAATTTATTGTACGCTGGATTTAGCTGTCCTGGTATAAATTCAACAGTTATCGATTTGAATAAATGCTTTTCTGATCTCGTTTATTGTAAAATTTTAATTTGTCTCTTCTATATTACTCTTATTTGCAACATGTCAGTCCGTGTGAATAATCGCGCCGAGTTTTTCGGCCGCGAGTTTTTTTTTGTGGCAGATACTCCCAATAAAACAAAGAGGTTCGGCAAAGGGAGAGAGCAGGAAGGCGCGCAAGGTCACGAGCTGAGCTCCACGGCCGTAAATAACGACCAAAACAAGATAAAACGGCTTCCTTTTCCTTTGAAATGCTTCGAGGAATTAATCTCAATTTATTATGAGCCTGAGCATACCTAATTATTTGGTGTTTCCCCAAATTAAATCGGACTATTCAACTTGATTGTGAACAAATTTCACGGTGGCCGTTAGCGAGTGGAAATCTAATTCTTTCTAGCAAGTTGGTTTGGTGCTGACTATCTAGGTATACAACTTTCTGATTTCATGTACGTACATGACTTACTCTCAATGATTCTGTCCGTCGTCCTCATGCTCCTCTTTCTTAGCAGGATATGTTAATGCCCCTGAAGTCATATTTCCACATTCAGCGTCTTATCAATTTGGCGGTTAACTTCGGTTTTTATTTTTAATTTATATCAGGCGCAACCGTGCTAAGCATCGAAGCGTGTGTGGTTCGTTTCACTCGAATGCGCCGTCACACCTGGCATTACCGCGTGTTCCTTGCGACGCATTATCAATTTCCAAACAACGAGGAGCGGTTAGAAAATGATAATTATTGTGTTTTTGAATGACTATCTGACCGCACTCGGCTGTAAATATTATCTCGACGGTGGAATTAATTGATGCGAATGATTTGCGATTGCGATCATTCTTCTCTTGTATCCTGCGGCTCTTATTGAATTCTCCTCTTCATTCGTCCGCGCGATCACTCGAGTATTAAATTTACTGCTGCCCTGACTATCCTAACTGCTGACCTGCTCGATCGTGGGCGTTGAATTTAGTCACTTCCTCCTTTTTGGTTTACGGATCGATTCACACGAAATTAGTTCAAAATGATGTTAGTTTTTTGTTAGTTTTACCCTTCCTATGATCTTAAATTGACCTCACAAAATATTTGTGTGTGAAATATTTATATTACAAAATATAATATGCCTATATCATACAACAATTTTATAATATGATTTAAGGTAAATAAAAAGTGTCAACCGTGAATAAATGGAAATGGGAAATGGGGAAAACACTCACTTATTGGATTTGTTCCTTTTGACAATGTGCGCTATAAAAACATTATACTTGACTTGACCACCTCTTGGCTGGGAACTTGGAGCTCGTGTTTCCCTGAATTTCGTGGATTTGTGGACTGATGACCACAACGGTTTTTCGGTGAGGTTGATCGCTGCCGCAGGAATCACATTCTGGTTTGATCTCTATATCTTCTCTCGCCAAAACACTAAATCTTAGCAATAAATTATTCATAATTTACTCGCCCACAGGTTACAATACTAGCTCAAATCTTTGAGAAGATTCTTACCGCGGCCCTGTGTTTTGGAGTGCATCATGTGACTGTGTAGGGACTTCCGCAGATCATGTTTCCCAATGTTTGTGCGTGGACATGGATATATGGGAATTCCAATATTTACAACAGCAACATCAAATAATTCATCAAGCACCTCAATTCGTCCAGCAGTTCACCTACGTTCCTGCTCCCCTACCGATCGCTTCCTACGTCGAGGTCCATCCTATACAATCATGCATCAGTTTCATTCAGTACCAGCAGTCTTCCCAGTTCTTCACGGTGAGATGATTCACAATACTCAATGTAATCGTTGTTATAGTTTTCCTACCTTGGAATTTAATTCAGTCTAGCTTCTATCAGGATGCTGCTGGCCTTGGCCGTCTCAATGTGCCCAAATGTATTCGTCCATCTCAGGGCTTTTCGCAGTAGCACCCCGTAGTACCACCGTGAATTTCTTGAGCGAGATTCTTTTCTGTTCCTCGTGCTTACCACTAATCTTGGGTTCTGAACCCAGTTTCCTTAATCTGAACGTTACTTCGTATCTACCAATGCATTTTGTTAAAGGTTTAAATGTCTGTTTATGTCATTTTCTTTTGGGCTTGCTATTGGGCATGATGACAAACATCACGTAGCATCACGTAACAAAATGTCTCATCGTTAAAAAGAGACATAGCCTTAGAAACTGCAGAACGTATGGCTCTATAATTTTCGCGCTCATATTTCTCGGGCCGTCGATAGTGGCAGCCGATTCGGCAAAATTCCAAGTCTCCGCGTTAAAACCAGTCAGACCGGTTTCGGAGCCGCTAAAGTCGTCAGCTTCTTCATTGCTTTAATAATTATCACAATCAATGGCCTCAGTGATCAGACTTGTCAAGCTGGTCTCGACCGCCCCTGTCACTGAGTTGTTACGAACTCGTTTGGTGAATATCCTTTTGACATCATTAAGACTTGAAACATGGAGAATAGGACCTTGGGGTAATTGAAGGAGATGTTTGCCTTAAATCGTCTAGGGCAGGAGGGGAAAGGGAGGGGAGCAGTTATTGATTGACGAATAGTATAACATGACTAACGATGTTTATTTATATATAATCAATTCATCATCATTTTTAAGTCAACAATGTAAGCATGAGAGATATGAAGTTCAGCTGCCTTGGACTCGATAATATTTGTACTTGTTCTGATACTTGCAATATGTCCTCTATCGCCTAGTCCCAATTCGCTTTAAATTGTTGACTTTTTCCCTGCGTATGTGCCTTTGCAACAAAACGTAGGAAGCATGAAATCTTCCTGGGAATGAAACAACGTTGCTTGCATGTTAAATCGGTCGAACGGGCGGTTTTTTCCCAGCCCCTATGTACTATAGGTGTTATCGGTCTTGATCTCTCAGGGGTCTTGCTTCTTAATTACGTGTTTTATGGCATTTTCCAGCCCTGTTCGCCCCCGACGGGGGCGGTTAATTCGCACGCACCTCCACCAATGTACTATCACCCCTTACGTTCACCTCCGCGTATTTTTTTCTTTCTTCAACTTGAAACCTCGTGTTAAACGACTGGCTATCACGCTATCCGATGATATGAGTCCCGACTGCCTGTCTCCAGCGTCCAAAGCCACTGACGTTTTAACATGGCATTAGTCACCCACTGAACACCCAGTCATTTTACGAAGTATGTTTTTAGTCTTCTCTCAACTGCGATTGACCTTGAGGTTGTTGGCATGGAAGTGACTTTAATAATCGAACATTATCCACGGTTGGTTGTTATAACTGAACGCGTGTGTCATATCATAATGAGCTTACATCGACCCCAGGCCACAGCAGGCGTGGAAGTTAGAGAGAAGAGAGAGTGCCAAAAAACATTCAGTAACTAGTTTTTTTTTTAATTTTTTTTTAAAGTAGGTATTACAGTTGTTGGGATTTCTTTGGAATTCTCCTCTAATCATGACTGATTTACCAAGAGTCTGATCAATGTTTCTAAAGTTCTTGAATTGATCCCTTAATGTTCAATAATTTACCCAATAACTCCTACACATCTTCTATTGTTCGATAAATACCTAGCAAACAATGTGGAGGGAGCATCTGGGCCCTTCTGAGTGCTTGGGGAGGTCGGCTTCATTTTATTGAGTTCAGCTCTCTCATGTTTTTTCTTTCTCGAGGTCTCTATTTTTTCTCATGGGACTTGGCTCTGTGGTACCAGTTGGCATGTGTTCAGAGTGTAGGAAAAAAGTCGGGCGATCTCGTGAAAACATCAATCGACTGGTTCGGAGGAAACCGTCAAGTGAGTGGGTTTTTGCCGAGATAAGACGTAGTTAGCAGGCGCATCACCTCTTCTTTTGCCCTTGTGGCCTTGGTTTTTTCCGGGGGTGGGGGTGCGCGATTTGGAGTTCGAGAAATGAAGTGGGGGCACTTCGTGACTCAACAATCATTCTTTCATGTTCTAATTTGTTTTGTACTGGATTCAAGAAGATCCGTGCCTCACCTTTTCGATGCTGATTTTAGGGTGATTCTCGCTTTCCTGTTGGTACTTTACGGATTGCGCTATAACACCTACATGTTGGGCTCGAAGTCTAGGAGTTCTAAGGGCGCCTTACCACGTTCTTCCCTTGATAATTACTTTTTTTTAAAGCTAGTCAGAATTGGGCTTGTTCTATTCTAATCTAATGACAAAGGCTAATTTGTTCGAATATCATATATTAGAGAGCTTCAACCTGAAAGAGGCAGATCGGGTGACAAAATCCATAAGATTCAGACGCATGAAGCCTTTTACCATCTGTATTTTAACAGTTCAATAATACTGTTCATCAATTCTCCAATTAGTTACAAACTTCATCTAAGAATGACTTCCTTCCAAGACGGCAAAGAAACGGGTAGATCGGGAAACGTAGATCCTTCGTCCTTATATCCCACGTGTCGTTTCCTTATTCCTTGTTCGCAAACAAACCGTTCTCCCCAACAAGGCGGGAAGTGGATGAAATCGTTCCATCACGGTCGCTCGTGACTAAAACCTTCATCTCCCAACCTGACCCCTACAATCCTATTAATTTTCAACGTTCAGTTTCTATTCTACCTCATGATGTGTCACCACCTTATACATATGATCCCCCCTCCCTCCGGAATAGCGTTTTGACGAGGTATGCATACTTACGATCCTGCTTGAAATGGTAGCCATCTGATTGTTATGACAAAGCTAGTCATCATATCAATCGGTTGAGCCTCTTCGGTCGCCAGTTCATTGCTGTGGATGCATATTTCGGGTCACCAAGGCGGACGTCGTCAATATTGCAGGCAGTTCCTTCTCACCTTCTCTGACGATTCCTATCATTGACATGTTTTTACCACATGCTTGTTCTATACTCACTAGCGAGCTAGCCTAGCAAATCATTCTTCTTCCGTGGGGTCATTGTTTTTCTGTGCTCCTGCCTTTGCTTTCGTTCTGATCGATGTTTGAGCAGTAGTCGTTTCCCGCCCAATTGTCATTTGTTTTAGTTGTTGAAAAATAAATTAGAATATCTGTTGCTTGGGTGGAGATTTGCGTGTTTTGTAAATCTCTTGAAATGTCGTGATACTTCGACACACTAAAAGAACATTCTCACCAGTTATTTGATCATTTTTGCTTCTCTTTCCTCTTTCGGACTATGGTCGTACGCTCTTGATCACTGGTTATATTCTCCCAAGGTCTTTTTAATGAATTGAATATTTCTAAAGCTCGTTAGTTAGATTAGGTATTTCCTGGATTTAATTCCATGGAGGGGCATTTCGTTCAATCTTCGCCAAAATACAAAACGTAATCATCCAAATTGATTTAATCTGGCACCCCCCCCCCCCTCTCCTCTTCAGCGTGATATACCTTCATAAAAGGGAGTCATCCTCATCTTTTCAACTTTACTCGTCTCAGAGGAGTTCTTTTTCCCCAGTCAAAAGATGGTAGAACTAGGGTAATTACTGTCCGTTCCTGTTGGATGGTTGAGCTAACAGGGACTTCCTCCAAAAACCCCCCCGGGCAAGAGAACAACTGTCGAGAACGAGAAGAAGTGATAAAATAATAAGTGGATCCTAAAAAAGGACTGCTTTCCCAAACATTCGGCTCCCTTGCTCTTGGAGATTATCTCCTGGAAGATCGCTGGACGATAATTATATTATTATGAATAGTTGAAAAATGTAATGGTATACGGGAGGTCCAACCGGTCTCACGGTAGTCTCATCAAAAATTCGTATCAAATTGGTCGTCTTGACTCGAAGGGGGAAAGAATGCCTTGGTTGGTGAGTGGCTGAATAAGATCAGATCTATATTGACGTGTACCGCCCGAACTGATTTGATCTAAGAATAGATTTTGGTTTGGTTTGGAGAAGAGATTAGGGATGGTTTTCATTTAGAATTTTCTCTAGTTGGTTTTGAGGAGACACTCATGAAATGTAGAGGAAATGATAGATGTTTGACATTTTTGCTCTTTAATTTCGATCACCATGGAAGACTCATGGTTCAATTACGATTGCACATAGACTCCGTTTGTTTTGCCTATAGATCATTTTCAGCCCGACAGTGGTATTTTTTCTAATAGCATGTTTACTCTGAAAACGTTGAAATACTCACTCCCACATTATATGAAAAGACGGGAACAGAACAGAAAGGGGGAAAGTATTCGATATTACCAACCCTATGCATGTATATTTAAGAACGAACTCATGCCGCGATTTCAGAGACTGATAAGAAAAGCCCTCTTTCCTATCGTTCTACCGAGATGATGTTTTGTTACCGTTTATTTCGTCTGAAGAAGCCGAGTGGTTCTAAAAAGTGAATACGATGACTGTTGATGAGGTGTGCGTTAAGTATCTTCCCATGCATTGTTTAACCGTTTACTGGACGTAACCTAGCCAGTTGGCTCATCGAAACAAAAAAATTTCCCACAGCTTTTTCAGATCGTTGTTATGGTTGTCGTGCGTGCCTCTTTCAAGTTTTATTCGGGTAGAATATCAATATTTTGTCTCTCCTGTTTGCGTAGAATGTTGCTGCTGGTGGAGAGAGCAGTTCCCAGCTGTCGTCAGATGATGGGACCGATGATGATGACGAGGATGCTGAAGAATGTGGAGATGAAATTGGAGATCTTGCCCGACAATTGGGGGCGGAGGATCCAGACCTATCGATTTCTGAGCAACTCCAGGTATGATTTTCTTAACATTGACCGTTCGATATATTTTTTGGAACTGGTGGCAATCGAGCGTGCGACCGATTAAGGGAATATTTTTAGTAGACCTTGTACCAATGGTAGCAGTCCGTAAAATTAGGTTCAATCACTTTCAGGAAATAAACCAGGAGGATTTAGCTGCTATCCTCCCGGACGTTGGAGGCTCTTTCGATGGTTTCGAAGAGGAAAACAACGGAACCGCCGGTGGCAATGCTCAGTCGTCGAGTCGTCACCAGGTTACATCCCCCGCCCCCAGTCATATTACGTCTTCGTCTTCGTCAGAGTCTGACACCGAGCAGATTGTCAGTGATGTCATATCTCGGATCCAAGATGATTCGGAATCTCAGGCAAAACCGCTACGTCCCTCTCAATCCTTTCCATCTAGAGGAAGTTCGACCGAGCACACCAATCGATCTGAGGTAAATTTTCTTCTTCTTATTCATACTAACTAGATCTAATCGGCAAGATCTAGCAAAATAGTTCCCCTCAACCTGCAGAGTAATGACGTTTTCAACTTCCTTAAGGTCGGATACTCATCCAATTTACTGGCAGCGTTCGTCGAGAAGACTGAAATCCTTTCGAGAGGCGGCTCTGCAGCTTCAGGATCCAGCGGATCCCGAGGAAACGAAGCCACATCTGTCAATATTGTTGATGTCCCATCCTCAAAGAGAAAACGAGGCAGACCACCTAAAAACACGAAAGGTACCACCATATTTACCAGCACAGGTGGGATTCGGCGAAATATCGTGATGAGAATCGCCTCTCATTGGTGATCTTCTATAATTTCAGGAATCGCAGCCTCGTGTAGAACTCAAAATCAAGCAACTGGAATGCCCGAGTTGGAAGCATACATGAGGATGGATTGTTCTCAAAGCAACGTCTCTCCAGATTCTGGAATCCAGAGCGTTGCTGGCTCTCCAGCAGGGCATCACAGTCTACCAGGTTCACCCCGCTCACCATCCGCTGCTCAGAATTCTGGACCCCCCATTCTTGTGAAACATTCACCGTGCCACTCCCCAGACTCTGTTCCTTCTCCTAACGTGAGTCTCATCCATTACCTGTCCTGCTGCATTGATCTTTAACTTTCGAAACTTTATGACTTATGAGTCTTCTGTTACACAGGACAAATTGACAAAACTGGTGTCACCCGTGAAGGAGCTGAAACTTGAGAACGGAGGAAAACGTGGACCGGGTAGGCCGAAGCATGCTTTCGTACTGAATACGTTTGGTAAAAGGAAAAGAGGTAAACGTCTGAGACGGGCCGAAATTCCTAAAAAGCCGATCGTACTTCCACCATCTGCCGCCGAACTCAAAGTGCCTCCTTACTTCGCCGGTGCCAATGCCGTCAAATGTAATTTGCCAGCGTTGCCCCAAATTTCCTCTAAAAGAGGGAGAGGTAGACCTAAGAAATCACCACCCGTATTGGAACCTATTTTACCTTTAGAAAGGCATAAGCGTGACGCGTCCGACAGCTCGAGAAAGTGTTCTTCGATTGAGCGAGTCCCGTCTTCGGAGCGCCCCAACCTGAGAAGAAACGATAGTGATATTAAATCCGCACACAGCTCATCCTCGAAAGGCCTCCTGAAAAACAAAGAGCACAAGCACAAGAAAAGGAAAAGACACTCACTCGATTTCCGACGATTGGATCCAGCTTTCCTCAGAGAACTTACGCGGCTGTCTGAAACGTTCGAAAAGTGTTGCGTAATTTCTCTGCCTGAAATCAAAACTAAACCAAAAAGTGTGTCTGTCGAACACGTTGAACGGATGCGGCAGAACCAACGCGTGAGTAGCCGTAGAAGGAGGAGAGAAAAACTCCGAAAAGAACATATGAGTAAATCAAAATCATCCTCCAAACCATCTAAAAAAACGAAACGTCATGAAACACCTCTATTAGTGACCTCAAAGGTTACCGCAACTCCTGAAGATAGACCCAATAAAGAAATGAAAGCCGACAAGAGCCTTACACCGGAAATGAAGATCGATGGGGTTGAAGACAAGAACGCTGCCAAGACCAAGAAGCATTTAGAGGCTGGCAAAAAACTACCAGAACAGCGGCAAGAACGGAAGTCGGAGCCTCCCCGAAACCAAGAGAATCAGGAAGTTTCAATTCCTCGGAAGAATGAGCATTCATCTAAGTCAACTAGAGATAAGGAAGGTTCTTTTAAGGGTAAAACTGCTGTCAGTCAAACTACCAAAGATCGAGAATTGCCCATGGTGATATCAAAGGACGAGTCGGTGGTTCAGAATGATACTAGAAGTCCTCCTGTTTTGCGTGAGAAGACCAAAGAACGAAATAGACAGGACAGTGGGAGCCTAAAAGAAAAACCCCAGCCTGCCGACTCCCACGTCAAGGACAGAGGCGAAAAATTTAGTAGTGGGAAGGACAAATCGGTTGAACAATTGTTGTTGAAAGATCTGAAAGGCGCCCGCACACCGTCACCTGTGGTCCATAAAGAACCGGTAAAAGAAAAAGTAGTACTGACTCCGTCTCCAAAAGAAAAGGTTTCAGCGGCGCCAACAAAGGACAAATCTCAAAATAATCAGACCCACTCCAAAACTGATAAACAACCTGCAGTGACTGTTCCAAACAAAGAGAAGCAAACATTGGCTCCAACCAAAGAGAAAACTCCAGCCCCTGTCTTGAAAGAAAAGCCCAGATCCGACAATAAGGACAAAGTTTCTGCTCCTGTCCTGAAAGAAAAGCCAACTCCGAGCAACAAGGAAAAAACCACGTCAGCTCCCGCTACCAAAGAAAAGAAAGAAAACGCTCCAGCCCAGCTAACGAAGGAGAAGGCGTTGGTGGCCAACACCTCTGCTGGATCTCCACAAAGCGCCAAGAGAAGAATTAAGAAGAGCGTCGTTGAGCCACCCAAAGTGAGTCGCTATTAGTTGCTAGCAGATAAAAATCAAATACTTCCCCCATTTCAAGTAATTCATTGCTTAGGTAGCGAAATTCAAATTCCTGTTGAACTTCAGATGATAACTCTTTCGATTGGAACGTTTGTTATTAATTTTGGGTGTATTTTGTTTCAGAACAAGTCATTGCCGGAGCCGGCCAGTAACAACGAGCAGAGGTTGCCTTTAAAGAAGAGACATTACCATATGTCGGCTTCCGCTTCTTCAAATTCTTCTCCTGGCGATTCTGGGGACAAGTCGGACGAGTCAAGTGACTCTTCCAAGGAAGTGGCCGAATCCCGTGAAGAATCCGACGCAAGTCCTGAATGTCTAACGGATCAAGCACAAGATCGTCCCAGCGTTATTGAGGCTGGAAGAACTCCTGATGAAGTCCGTTTGGTCGCTACACCGAAAAAGAGGCCTTGTTCAGAACCCGAGAAGAAGCCCATTCATCCAACGAAACCCAAAGAGAAAGATGTCAGTGTCAAAGAGGCGGTAGCTAAGCGATCTGCCCCTAAGCTGGTCGCTACATCTGTCATCACGACCGTCCCGCAATGCGGAAAAAGAGTGAGCTCCCGTCAAGCTGCTTTGAAGCAATCTGAGTCGCAAGAGTCCATCAAGACCCCACCTGCATCTCCTCTCCCAGTGAAGCGCTCTCAAAGGATCAAACTAAAACACGACGAACAACCGAAAGAAGACCCAAAGCCTGTTGAAGTCAAAATGCCCAAAGACGAATCGTTGGAATTTAATGGAAAAGATGTGAAAAAAGTTGAATCGAAGAGTACAAAAGAAGATGTCAAGAGCATAAAAGATGTTCAAAAACATAAGAATAGGCTGAATAAACCAAATAGCAAAGTATCTGAATTTGAGGACTTGAGTGACCAACCTGCTCTTGCAAATGAATTGGTAAATATGGTAGAATCTGGCAAGCAGAATGATATAGATGGAAGCAAACGTACCACCAGGAGCATGGATGAAGTGGCTGAACAAAAACTTGTGGACGGCCAGAAAAACGATAAGTTAAAACTTACTGTGGATAAAACTGCTACTTTGCGAAGCGTAACGCCAGTCAACACGCGATCCTCATCCAAAGCCAGTTTGGATGCAATCGCTGCCGACCTCGTAGATGTAGCAAAAACTAGATCAAAATGCGATAAAAGATCGCTAATTGGCGTATTTGAGCCTTCAGTTAAAGTGGTTAGTGAAATTTTGAAGCTACCAGATCCCCAGAGCGATGTGCTGAGCAAACTCAAGACCAAACTGTTATCGCCATTCCACGAGTTCGATGTGGAAGAAGAGCTTAAGAACATTAAAAGGCCGATGGAAGCCGCTGAAATTTTGAGTGAATCTGCTGAGAAAGCTAAGAAACGGAAAATGATTTGCGACGTTCGAGTGCATGTTACGAAACTGGACCCAGCAGATCTTTTGATGGAAAGTAGTGACATCAGTGAAGTAGATAGCAAAGCTGCAGAGTTGATCCCGAAGGTTGAGGACGACAAATCGAAGGCTCTCTTGGCCACAGAGGAAGACTCTTTGAAGAAAGTCAGTGACGACATTGCGGTTGTGAACAAGGACGCACCCCTTTCTTGCGATGAAAAAAGGGTTAGAGAGACGTCTTTACCAGCTAATGTTTCTGCATCGCCTCCAATCGTGCCTCTTTCTAACCCTAATAAAGTCAAGATGAAAAGGAAAAAAATCAACCGAACTGGCTTTCCAATCAAGAAGAAAAAAAAGAAACGAATGGATGTGGCTGATAGTGCTGGCCATTTCGCTCCTTCGGTAGAGACTGTTGTTACAACTCCGGTGGAAGACTTGGATGTGGAAGCTCCTCCACCTATATTGGAATCAAAATCCTTAGAACCACCCCAGATGATCGCTGCTACTCCTCCTCCAGACAAAGCAGACGAAGCCTCTGAGAAAAGCTCCCAGTTGGACAAAACTGAATTGAGGCCAGCAAGCAAACGCATAATGGAACTGAAGGCCCGTAACGAAGCTAGTGAACGCCGGAAGAGGAAAAATGCACAGGATGACGCATCTCAAGATGAACAAGACGCAACCACCAAAGATGATGCCGTCTCCGACAGCTCGACTGATCTCAAGAGCCTCGTCGGCAAGCGGTTGAGGAAAACGAAGGAGGACATGGATGACAGGTTGGGGAATATTTTCTTACACGGATTGTTAGTTGAAACGCTTCTACTGTTATCTGTATTCTTCGTCTTGACCGTGATTTTGGTCGTCTCGTTTCAGTGATGCGGATTCCGTTAAGATGAGAAAGAAGCAACCCCGGTGGCGTAAAAAGTACTTGCCCGCTGGACTATTCTCGGACTATTTCAAAGAAGACGAGTGAGTTTTTTGAATTTGGCCCGTGAATGCCTTAGGGTGAACTTTCATTGAAACTTGTGGCGACTTTAGGAACTATCGTAATCCTAAATCGTTCGTCATTGTTTACAGACCGAGGAAACCATCTGCAAATGAGAAGGTCAAAAACACTACGTATAGTGCGTCCGATCACGAGCACGGGTTGCTGCCGAATCCGGCGTACTGTACCAAATGGGTTCGCCAACGTAAGCTACCGTTCCAGCTTCCTCACGACATCTGGTGGCTACACACTCATAATCAGCTTTCCGGGAGGGAGGCAGTACCATCATGGAATTACAAGAAGATCCGGACAAGTAAGTAGTCCTTTTCCCACGTTACCGGTTTATAAGCCTCCCACTCATCTATAATATAAGTATGAAATCGAAAGAGATCCTCTCGTAACGTAAGTGCACTGCGACAATATTGCTGTACGTAGCGCTACTCATTTCTGATAGACTCAGCATCTTTGACCACTATTATAACCGCGAAGAAAATCTTCTAAATTTTTACTTCTTTTCATTCAAACTGTGTTGTTTGAAAATCCATAACGCCCGCCCATTGTCCGACGTACGGGTTCTAACGAATGCGGAGAAAAGAAGTGATCAGGTTTCGTTGTTCTAAATTAGATTTTTTGGTCTTAATCGTTGATGTGTGGCATCCGGGTTGTAGATTAATTAACAACTGTTAAATACTGTGCATAAATACGGTGTGGTGTGATATTCCAGTCTGTTCGGTGCATTCCTACATTTTGGATTTGGGATTCGCACTCGTTGATTGTAAGGAAGAAGTAGTGCACTACAAGAAGGCTGCATGGAACTAACACCATACATTCAATAACATTATTAATATTTCCACTACGTTCTCTCTCCTTACCCGCGATTTTCTGTTTATAATTTCTAACCTTCGGTTTTTTAATCTTCTTTCAGATGTTTATTTCGACGTGAAGCCCACGTTCACGTACGAGGCTCAAGCGTGCAATTGTAAGCCATCAGCTGAAATCGGTTGCGGGGAAGAATGTATCAATCGCATGGTCCTGACTGAGTGTTCGTCGCAACTGTGCCCATGCAGGGAAAAATGCTCCAACCAGAAGATCCAAAGACACGAATGGTCCCCCGGACTTGCGCGGTTTATGACAAAGGACAAAGTAAAGAGTTGAATGAATCAGTTATTTTGCTATATAATCCTCAATTTGTATACCAATTCTTAATGAGAGCTTTCCTATTTAAGGGTTGGGGCGTTAAAACCAAACACAAGATTCTCAAAGATAGGTTCATCCTGGAATACGTGGGAGAGGTGGTCAGTGACCGCGAGTTCAAGAATCGTATGGCCTCCCGTTATCAGAAAGACACCCACCATTATTGTCTTAATTTGGACGGTGGATTGGTCATAGATGGGCACCGAATGGGCGGTGATGGTAAGTAATTTCGTGGCTGTATTTGTGGAGTTGACAAGGCCTTGGATGGTGAATTTAAGCGACAAATGAACCTACCTAACTTGTTTTTTGCATTTCTTAGGGCGGTTCGTTAATCATTCGTGCGAGCCGAACTGTGAGATGCAAAAATGGTGCGTCAACGGCCTCTTTAGAATGGCGCTTTTTGCGCTGAGGGACATCGAGCCGAATGAAGAGTTGACCTACGACTACAACTTTTCCCTATTCAACCCCTCGGAGGGTCAGCCGTGCAAGTGCGGGTCGAGCAAATGCCGGGGCGTCATTGGTGGCAAATCGCAGAGGGTAGCGCTCCCTGGTGCCTCGGCTCCAGTTGAAGAGAAAGAGAGAACGGGTCAGGTCGGTCGCCCGCGGAAGAATCCAGCAAACACTGCTCCAATTGGTCACCGAAGGAAAACCAATTCCGTCGATAAGAAAATCTCAAGATCTACCAAAGAACAGAAAGTAAGTGTGTGTCTTAGGCCACCTTCAACTAATATGTACATGTAAATATTGTATAATAATGATACAATCATAAGCAGCCACCTTACAACACGGAGAGGAAAAAAGTTGGAAACTCAAAAATTGAAATTTTTGGGCACTTCTTGAGGCCAACAGGATTTATGTAACTCATATTCTATTGCCCTACAGCAATCAAACAGGGATATTATGAACGCGTCTGCTTTGGCAAGCGTCGCCGCTAGGTTGAGTCATATGACGACGTTGAAACCATTGACGCAGCAACAGAAAGATTTTATCAAAGCTAACAGAATATTTCTCCCGAGGAACCTTCAACGAGTGAGTTGAGCTCCCTTTCTGTGTCATTGTTCTTCATTTCATTCATCATCTAACGTTTCGGCATTCGACTAGTTCTGAAATTATCTCCTCTCTGGCGCAGGTGAAAAGGAGAGTGGAAAAACTGAAGCAGGCTGTCCGTAAAGGAGGTCTTCTCTTACCCGACGTTCCGAGCTCCCCATCTTCCTCGGCACCCGGTACCTCGTCGTTGGCTGCCGTTCCGTCATCAGCGGCTGGGAGCTCCAACGGTAGCAGCGGCGTTCCTCTAGCGTGCGTCAAAAAGGAAAAAGAGGGCGAGCGGGAGGTGTTTATGACGCAGCTCAACGCTCTCAACTGCCCTAGATCTATGCGCACTCGACGCTTAGCTCTGGCTGAAGACAATCCAGAGATGACAAAAGCCGCCCGACTTGCATGTTTGTTCAAAGACCTGTTCGCCGAAGTCACCAGTGCCAAAGGTAGGGAAATTGGACTGTCTATGACCTATAATGCCGAATATAACAGTGTCAGGTGATTTGATGGGTTGCTGTGAGAGGAACCATTGGTTAAATACCCCTCCCCCATTCTATTTGAGCTTAAGCTAAAAACAACCCCACCAACGTTACCTGAGAAATATTTATTCGAGAATAATTTTCTAATTTTTTCAGACGAAGCCGATGAATTATTCTCCTCCCATTTTTTGACGCTTCCATCAAAGAGGAAATTCCCGTTATACTATCAACGTATTCAGAAACCCATAGATTTCACTACAATCGAACAGAACATTGTCACCGGCGTTTATAAGACCGTTGAAGCGTTCGACGATGACATGAACGCATTGTTCAAAAATAACATCCGCTGGTATGGACGTACCTCAGATTTGGGCATCTCGGCGACGAGGTTGAGAAAGGTGAGCTTTTCTTTCCCAATTCTATTTTTACTATCAGTTTCGTTCTCTGAGTATTCTTGCACGGTCATCTTTAGGTCACGGACCTAGGTTGTTTTCGATGCTAGTTCCTAGTTTTTATTTAAGAGGAAATTAGGTCGAGTATGAAGAATTCCTGAGGTTTTAATTCATATCGTCTAGAGTCCATGTTTAGAAATTGGAATCGTTCCTTACGGCTGGGAAGGCGAAAAGAGTAGCCCTGTGTCACATTTTTCTGCTGACTTGACTAAAACAGTTATCGCTTGTCCCATCTATCTAATCTCGTCTTGTTCTTTTCCAGATATACAATCTCGCAAAACTGGATATTATTCCTAAGTTGGAAGAACTTCTTGGGGAACCTCCGCCGGCGTCTTTCATACCTGCTCAAGATGATCCAAGTAAGTGTCGTCAACTGGCTCGAATCGTCAACCCCATTCAAACTATTCCACGTCACAGTCGTACAAAGTAGCCCAGACGCAAAATAAAATTCCGTTGTTGTATTGTGCAGGTGGTGAGGAAGAAGACGTAATACACTGCATCTGCGGAATCTTCAGGGACGAAGGGGTGATGATCCAGTGCGAACGGTGTCTCGTTTGGCAGCACTGCTACTGCATAGGGAACAATAGCAATGTCGAGAACTACCTTTGTGAGCGATGTTCTCCACGAGACGTCAACTACGAGATTCCATCGCAGGAAGAGGCTACTGACGAAAATCAGACCAACTACATCACTCTACTAAGAGGCGACATGCAATTGAAGCAAGGTATGTTATAGAATCCCTCGATAGAGCTATGCGCTTCAGTTTTTGACATTCTGACTGCGGAGGGACGTTATCCTGTCCTGTACGCGTCCGTCTCAAAACCTGAACTGCGTAATTCTGTTCATTTACTTGATAAGATAATATTACTTATTCATATACAAAAGTGAAGAAGGGAAGTGCATGTAAAGACGTTTGCCAGGGATGTTTTGTGTGATATTTTGCGTGAATAAAGAGCTTTCTAAAATGATTTGCGTCCAATGGAAAATTGAGATGATTCAACACATTATTGGTTGTAGAAGACATCATCTTGTAACGGTCTGTTTTTGGTGCGGCATTTCCTGTAGTATTCTATACTTACTTCCTCTTGAGTTAGACATGAACTTTTCAACATTCGTTTCAACATTTCGTAACCAACCCTCCTCCGAAGGAATGAAGGTCCGATAGAAATGGAACATGAAATAACAGACAGGAAGGAGCGGTCAACTTATTTATGGAACACCTATTATGCAAACGCTCACCACAATGTTCTAAATCTACATCAGTATCTCGGCCAATTAGTTTTGTTAAGAATGTTTGTTTTCATCCCTCTGTATCAACATCGAATCTTTTTTCTACTCCAAATATTTCCAGGCGACACTGTCTATGTTTTGCGTGACATCGTTAATGATGAAAGTACTGAAGTTCCTAAAGCGAAGCATACTTACAAGACCATCAAAAACTGGAAGTACAGCGACTGCGATATTTTTAAAATCGAAAGACTGTGGAAAGACGAAAAGTAAGTTGAATAAAATGGATGGTATCACTTCCCTAGGTCTTACCAATCCTACATGTCGGTTATAGTACCTTTATCGCGAACGAGGCCAACCACAACTTAAGCATTTGTTCCAGGGGTAACCGTTTCGCCTTTGGCCATCACTATCTGCGTCCTCATGAGACGTTCCACGAGCCAACACGTAAGTTCTTTCCCAACGAGCTTATGAGGGTCCCATTATACGAAGTGGTGCCTGTTGAACTCGTTATGGGCCAGTGTTACGTTTTGGATCTCAACACATACTGTAAAGGACGGCCCATTGGATGCGATCCTGACCATCTCTACGTGTGCGAGTACCGAGTGGACAAAAACGCACGGATGTTCGCCAAAATCCCTAAGCCTAAGCACTCCAACGTTTGCACTAAGTCGTACGCTTTTGAGACGTTCGACGTTAGACTAAAGCCACAAAGAACTTACGCGGTGAGTAGTCGTCCCTGTTTTTCAATTTGTCTGCCTCATTAAAGAAAAGCCAACATTTTAATGTTTTCGCTCAAATTTTAGCCCCACGGCATGGTCAAGGAAGACAAACCTGGGACCACCTCCTGCGGCTCAAGCAGCAATGCTCCGAAACTGAATGTGAGTCGAGGAAGAGGGGGCAGGACCGCGCTGCTACAAGCTGATGAACCTACTGCTGCCACACCAGCTGCAGCAAAACCAGCCAGAGTCATTAAAACCAAGCCAGTAGTAAAGGTGATTACTGTCATTTGTTTATATTTATATCCATCCGAACACATAGGATTCTGATTCAAGCAACGCTGTAGTCAATATAGTGCGATACATTCCTCTTACTTCAATTCAGCAACGTATCAAGTCAAAAGTGAGTTTTTAAGAGCATTGGATCCTCCCCGTCTTACGTTTATTTCATTTCGTTCCCCTTCTCATTTCTCTTTCGCCTAATTTCGGTGTAATTTCATTGCAATCCTCCAAAGTGGAGGTTGTTATTGTTGGGGCGGTCATGTCACTCGTTAAGACTGCAAATGGGAGGGTGATACAGGAGGCCGATTTCCTTTGAAGAAAACGGGATCGTGAAAAATCGGGAGTGCTCAGAGGCAAGGGAAGTCCCTCGCCAGGTGGTGGCATGTCTTCCATGGCCTGTGAGGTCAGTTTCCGCTGAGCGCTGATCGTTCGCAAACAAGAGTTCTTTAACGCAGTGCGCAGGATCGATCAATTGGCTTCGGTTTCTAAACGAATGCTCGTGCGGGTCCTGTGGAGACTGCCATCTCAAGCGTACTGTCAAGACTCACATGGAAGGAAACTTGCATATGGATAGGACGACTTTTCGGTGGGTTGGGCGTCGGGTGTCGCAAAACCACCCTTCTGCAACCTAGAGCCTACGAAACGGATGCAAAGAGGAAGTTTCTGGGTGTTGGATTCTGAACAATCCCAACTCAAATTATGAAGTGCGAGCGGCCATTCTCGTTCCTCATAAATATTATCTTATTATTCAGGCAGTGATTCTGGGTTTTGGACTCTCACTTGTAGTGATTGCTTTCCAGGAGGATATTCATGCCCTTTTCCTAAGACACAAAACAAGTGGGTATGATATACCCACTAGCTCTACGATTGCAGCAGTTAATCCCGTAACCTGGCTAATGGAGGTGACCATCGCCGCATAACTTGAAAAAAGTAGTAAATTAATTTTTAAATGTTCATTTAACCTCGCCTTTGCAGAGAGAAGACAGAAGAGACCGGTTGAATAAGATGACTCTGAAACTGTTGGGAAAATTACCTTCGAAACAGCCGCCGCTCGACCTTTCATATCTGCTCGAACCAGGAAGACGACAACGAAAGAAACCTCCGCTACTCGCTTCATGAGAATGGCTTCTCCACTGAAGGTGTCGGCCCTTCCTTCGAGGGGCCGTGTATTAGTATGTTCATGTTGGTGAGATGTCGTCGAGAAGAGAAAACAGATAAGGACATCCATTTCCATCTCATTTGATAATGACTAAGAGGCGAAGTGCCTGATGACCGTAGGGCTACGTCAAGGTGAATATTTGAAGGACTTGATTTGATGAGACAGCACGTGAATTTGGAAGTGGAGTAAAAATAATCACGTCGTGATTTGTATCTTCTGCTGTGCCGAACTCTGGCGCTAATCGCGCAGTTTCATTTGACTTACGCTTGACATTTTTCTTATAAATATTTTGTAACACCCCACGAGACAGCAGTTGTCTTGCTTTATTTCTTATAGTTATTATCGCGTTACCAAAGCTCTTGGAAACAATATTTCTAAATTATTCATCGAAGTGATAATCACTCAAAAGTTCGGGGAATGAATTTTTGCCCTAGGTGAAGAAACCCGTTGTGAAATAAGGCTGTTGAAAAGTTATATAAATAAAGATTAGGATACCGGCTTTTGACTAATTTATATTATTTGTAAAATATCCTTTGTAAATAATAGACGTAGGTTCTCTTATCGGTGTCGAAGGTTATACCTTTCAAGGATGATGATAGTTGATGTGTTCAATGCTTATTATTTGAATAGATTGTATGTGAGGATAGCTCAAGGATTAAAGCAGTTTTCTTGTACAAACACGTTAGTGATTATGTTTTGTGTATAGTTTTGTCTCACATTTTAGCGGAATGCATAATATATGTAAATGTTTGCTTTACTCATCATTGTTAGTTGCGTACCATCTCGTAGGTCAATAAACGTAGAACGTGTTTCTATGTAATCTTTCAAATGGCCTTTGGGACCCGTAACTGGAACTGGAGGTTAACTTAACTGACTCCAGTGCTAGGAGGCGCGAATAAAAAGTATATTCAAATCACAAGGCCAGAAAAAAGTGCCCTGAGCGTTGTGCCTAAGTTGAAAAATACCGGATCCCTCGATCTCAAACTGAGCTGGCGCTGTTATTACTTGGATTGGTAACCACTGATAAAATAACAAGAAATATCGTCGTTACTGTTTCCGGTTACGGAACCCAAAAAAATCCGATTTTATCTGTACATATTGAGGGAGTGAACTAATATTTTCCTCGTGATAAGTTTTCAGCTTCTACTCGGAGATTTGATTATTGTTGAAATGGTGTTAACAGGAAATGAAGGTTCTATTCATGAGTTTTGAATTACGAAAAAACACCTACTTGTTGGCAAATTTTATAATAAAATTAAGTAATAGGGAAAATTGGATATTTTCATATATTAAAGCTATAACCAGAGAATTTCAACACCTTAGAATGAATTATAATAGTTTTTCCGTTATAAAGCCACCCCATGAAAGCCCTCGATTAGTGAAAATTTCAATTTATATTCAAGATCAATGTATATTTTTACAAACTATATATTGTATAATGAAAACTAGTACAAATGTGCGAGGAATAAAAGAATTAATTTAAATTAGCCACGTGCAGGTTTATCTAGTTTTTGTTAATGTAAGAACAGTTTATTTCCATTTTTCGTTGGACGTGCGTTACTAACATGGGGTTCAAACGACTCGGTGAATTCTTATCCGCTAAATTTATTATCCCCATTTTTTGCTTCAGAAGTTCAAAAATTACTGAATGTTTCTGTTCTAGTCATATCTGATGGGCCTCAGTACTTTCGTCTCTATTCTCTCATAGCTCTGGATTGACTAAGTTTCCAAGTAAAACTGAATCATTGTGTCTTAGTTGTTATCGTATTTACTCAATTAAGTGCCAGTTTTATTTTATTTTATTTTTTTACAGTGGAGGGAAAGGGTTGGAACGTTTAGTCGATGTTAATGGTAGCTCGGCTTTTGGATTTTACCTCCTTTTCCATGCTATAAACATTTTAACCTAATTTCTGATAGGTTTAGTTATATTCCCTGGTTTTGTTAAGTTTTCGTCGAATTTAACGATTTCTGTTAGCTCCGTTTTTTCCCAGCTTATTGCGTTAAGTGAAATACTGTCCTAAATTGTCGTTGGTATATTATGTTCTGTAAATAACCGTACTGAATTTCCGTGATAGTAGCGAGGCGATCAGAATTATATACCTACCCACCAAACTGATAAGACACATATTTTTCCTGTCCAATCACATCGTCTCATCCGCTCTGTGTATCGCGTATTTTTCGTGTTATGTCGCCGATACTGAATAATCAAAATGCTGCTCCCTTACTCAGAATCTCCTCAAGATGAAATACGTTCTGTCTAATCGCTTACATTTACGTAAAATACATATTTTAGTGAAGATTTGTGAGTTTTTGCCTGCTATTCCGCCAAGAACGATCGAATGGTTAGTGTAAGAGAGCTGTCTTAAGACTAGGCGCATATTGAGCTGTGCGGCACGGTCCAGGCAGCGCAGCACAGCACAGGGCAGCGTCGGCAAAAAATCTGCGTCGCACAGTTGACTTCGCATATTGAGAAGCAGTGTCAAATAGGAAAGTGTCTGGTGTGTGAAGTGAGTACTTGAGAGCATGTTGTCGAAATATTTGGACTTGGGTTCTGAGTCAGATTCAGATGCCGATCTTGACTTATTATTGCTACTTCGCCAGAGAACAAGAAAGAATAAGCGTAAAAATAGTGACTACCTGAAAAAAAGAAGTTCTCATGGGGAATTTGTTATGACAAAAGAGTTGTGTAGTGAAAGGTTCATTAACTATTTTCGCCTCAATAGAGCTGAATTTGAAGAAGTTCATCGTACGATCCGACCTCTTATTTTATTCTGAGGGATGCAATGCTCAAAAACCAATCGGAACTGAAGAAAAACTAGCAGTGTTTCTAAGGTAACTTTTTATTTACAATAATTCTAATTCCGTCTGCCATGTTCAGTTCTTTTTGTATCTTCTCCCATATTTCTTGTTTGTACTTGCTCTTCATGTATTTACTATGACTGGTGTCATATAAAACAGGATAAACACGCACTAATTCGATTAGTTTCTCCTCTTGATCCATTGCACAACAGTAGAAAAACGTGCACAGTCGAGCAATGCGGCGCAGTAATCTGTGTCTCGACACAAGTGTCTGTGCCGGCTGCGCTACCTTGCCCTGCGCTGCGCGCTCCTGCAAACACGTGTTTCACAAAAAACTGCGCTACCCTGCCCTGCTCCGACTGCGTCTCAATATGCGGCGGGCCTAATGATTTCATTCAAAAAGCACAATGCCCGCTTGCACAATGACAGTTTCTTTCTTATTATCCGGATTACAACCCCACTTACACGCGCGAGGCAAGATTTTTGGAGAAACGAATTTTTAAATATCGTACAAATTAAGATGACACAAGCAGAATCACCGTAAAAAATTAAATTCGTGCGCTTTTTTTCAAGTTAACCAATTTCAATTATTGTTATCATATCTGCAGAATTTGCCGGTCTGCTACACGCAGGTGCGCAAATGTTCGTCACTTTACTTGAAGTATTGAGAACTGGCCCTGGTTAACATAATTATCTAGTATGATTCAGACCACTAGGACTTTTGGCATGTCATCAATTTTGCGGCGAAATGGTCGGTAACATCTCAGGAAATTCGAAGAGACTCACCATGATTGGTGTGGGTTGGCAGGCTCAGAGAGGGTAATACGCGAAATATTTTGTTAAACCACTGAAGGCATTTTTATTTTTAAAGGTGTAATAAAAACAGTTCATTTGCCTGCTCCAGCAGAAGATTTGGAGTCTCTCATCGACGCGGAGCGGCGGCGCTTAAGTTCTTCTTGACGCCTGACCTTAGCTTCCTTTTGCCTCTGAGCCAAGAGCTTGGCGTATTCCCTTTCCTGTTCCTTCTTCTTCTCAACACGTCTCTTCTTCAAGGCAATACGGTGTCTCTTGCGCTGAAATTAAGAACAAGTGTTGTTTATTCTTCCCCAGGGTACTATTCTTTCGGCAGTACATGCTAATAGTTCCAATTATGATTGTTACAACGTAACACAGGAACCATGAAACTGTTCAATGGCACCAGATTAAATTGCTAGCATAATTTTCCACATGCCTGACACACGCTCAATATATACCATTTGAGTTGTATCTTAAATGTGGGTACTGTATCTGAAACTGCAATAATTAACTCTAATAGGTTCTATCAGGGTCTAGTTCTAGGGTCGCAGACCTCTACAGCAGAGGCGACAGTAGTGCAAGGAGATTAGACGGTAACTAGAGGTATTGAATTTGTACCAACCTAACACAGGAACGGCAAAATAAGTTTCGCCGCACCAGATTCGACTGGATATGATTTACCGCATGCCTGACACAAGCTCAAGATAGGAAACTCCAGTTGTATCGTAAATGCGGGAGCGGCAAAATCAAAATGGGATTAAAATCCCGCCATGATCCCATTCAAGTCCCTTGTTTTATTGTAGTGGCGATTTCGTGACCACAATTAGATGAAAAAACGCTGCAAATTCTTACACACGGGTTGGTTATTCCTCGGACCAGGCGCAAGGAGACTCATTTCTTCAACATGGGGGAAATGAGGAAAACAGTGGATGCGGCGGGTCCCGGACCCGTTCCAATCGATTCATGATCCAAAATTTTGTGGAAAATGATACCCCACACGCCTAGGTACCAGAAATCCCGAAAACACATATTCAATATGGGTAATAGATACCCATTTTCACCCATAACCTGTTCCAGTGGGTGCCAATCGTTCTGGGACCCACTTCATTGGATTCAGCGTCCAAAATTTAGTGGAAAATGATACCCGACTCGCCTAGATCGCCCAAAATCTCGAAAATCCATTTATCAAAAAACACATTTCGACCCCTACCCCGCCCAAATTTTGTCCGATCGGGCTGAAAAGTTTGGAGGACCGACCTAGGCCGGGAGCAGACCCCTGACCCAAATTTTAGATTTTTAGAAAATTTTCTACTACCTAAAACGGCACGGACGGCGGACGGACATTGACATTTTTAGATCTAGACACCTTGAAACGTCCAGAAAAAATTTTTGAGCCGAATCGGAGAGGTTGACCTTTTGCATGAAAACATAGGTTGATTATTCAAGGAATAACCAACCAAAAGAGAATTCATGAATCTTGTAAATACCAATTTTGTCACCGGTTTACAGCTCAAGAGAGCTCGGTCTGGAACCCATATTTTATAAGACCCAAGTACAGGCAATTGATGACTGACACATATTGTGGATTGGAGGTTTGTATCATCAGAAATGGACAATTGGAAATATAATGGGGAGGGTCCTGTCCAATTTAGGATTGATTACAATTGAGAATGTTCTACTCTCGTTGGTTGAAATAGGGGACGTGCCAAGATTGGACATGCGGGGTAGAAATAATTTATTGTTTCGCGAGTACACTGGCGGAAGAACCATTCAATCGCTCATCACCAAATTGTCACGAGTTGATATCCCACATGCGTATAACTTCCAAGCAAGTGACAACACTTGAAAGTAATGTAATGTGAGAAGCCCAATGAAAATTATATGCTACCATGGACAGTATTCCAATCTCAATCATAGGAACAACAGTAAAATATGTTATGAATACCTGGAGAACAACCGGAGTGATCAAGCGTTGGATTTTGGGTGCTTTCGTCCGTTGTTTAGTCTGTCCTTCCTTCAATGGAAGAGGCCTTTTGATCACATACTGTCTCACATCGTCTTCTTTGCCGAGATTGAACAGTTTGCGAATTTTCGACGCCCTCTTCGGTCCGAGACGACGAGGAATGGTTGTTTCAGTGAGGCCAGGGATTTCCTGAAAAAGCGAAACGGCCGAGTTATCGCTGGGAAAGGCGACGACATGAATCATTTTCATTATCCGTGAATGGAACATCACTATATGTACCTGTTCTCCCTTCTTGACGATAACGAGAGCAAGAACGCTAAGGTTGCTGTCTACGATACAACCGCGGACAGATTTCCTTTTACGTTCGCCCTGTCGCCTGGGTCGATAGCACGAGTGACCCTTGGAGAGTAGAAGACGGACACGACCTAAAAGGAAATTGATGAAAATCTTAAGTAATCAAACTCAGCCGGTCTTCATTGGAAGCCCGCAGAGTCGACGTCAACAAAACTGCGACACTAATTTCCAAAACCATTGAAAGTATAAAATTCGTACCATTAGTGAGGACTCCCTGCTTCATGGGGAAGCCCTGCTTGTCGTTTCCACCGCCAATACGGACGACGTAACCTTTCCATTCATCCCCCAGCTGGTCGGCTTCGACCTCAACACCCATCCGCTTTTCATAAAAGATGCGGAGTTTGTGTTCGTCAGTGATCTCGAAGAGTTTTTGACAACCCGTCGCCGGGTAGGAAACGTTCAACTGGAAAAGTAAGGACAGAGATAGGTATACCACCAAGCCCAATCAGCCTTCAGCCGTGGGGAGGCCGAACCCACTGAGTAGAGAGAGCACCCGAGCTCTAAAGATAGAAATTTACTTCCTTCTGGTGGGAGACTGAGAATCAGGGATATTCACAGTACAGAAGCGAAACAGAGAGAAGAATAAAACAATGCCAACTCAGCAAAAACCACCTAGAATGAACGGGGACGGTGTACAAGATCCGCAAGCCAAGTTCACAGCGGGTAAGTGACCTCAGTCAGATCCTCAGAGCAATGTTGGTTCAACAACGGCTCGGAACTATATGTTCAAATATCTTCAAAACACATCGATGATTGAAATAATTGATCATTAAAAAAACCATAGGCATTTTCCTAGCCAGTGTGAAGGCCTAACATCCAAGTCCAGCGAGCTGCATGGAATCGTGAACAGGTTAGGCTTCTGTTGGAATCCAAATTTATCATAACAATCATGCACTCGGGCTGACGCAGTTCCCGAATACATCTTTTCTGAAAGTAAGTGAATTATTTTAAGAACATTTATGAAGCCTAGAAATACGTACCTTCATTATCGGCTGTCAAAATATGCACAGCTTACGACATGAAACACTTTCACAAACACCGAAAGTAAAGGGAGCAAAAGCGCTTCGGCAAAATGGCGACTAACTGTGCATTGTCGCAGTGTTGCTGTTGGCGCGGAAGTGTTATTGACTCTCAATCACATGGCCGACTATACAGTATGGCTGCCACAGCTCGGTAGAGTTGTTCGGATCAGAGTGGGGTCCCCCGTCCAAGAACAGAACACCTCAATGCGTGGTATTCGAGGTCCTCCCTAATCTCAGAATACTTCGTACATTACAGCATGTAGTAGTTTCCTGAGGAATGGAGCCATAGATCCTATGGGTACCACATCAAGTTCGTTCTTGGCAAATTCATAATTATTTTTTCATGTGCATCATGACTTAGGTATAACTGAACTAATGTGATACAATATATTATGTACGTCATGGTTTGTAAGGCAAAGTAGGGTGATGCAACATGTGCATCATGCCTTTATTTAAACGCTAAATGAATGTGACTTGACATGTGCATCGTGGCTTGTTCAGCTAAACTAATGTAAAGCAGCATGTGTGTTATAGCACTATTTGACTAAACTAATGTGACGAAACATGTGCGTTATTGGTTTAAAGGTTATATCACAGAAAAGATGCAAGTGTGTCCTGACCTTTTTTAGCTGAATTAATGTGTCACAACATGTGCGTTATTGGTTTAAAGGTTATATCACAGAAAAGATGCAAGTGTGTCCTGACCTTTTTTAGCTGAATTAATGTGTCACAACATGTGCGCCATAGTTTGTTTAGCTGAGCTATCAAGGTAACAAAACATGTGCAACAAAGCTAATTCAGCTAAATTCATGTGTTGCAACATGTGCGTCATTACATGTTATACTAAATTAATGTGACACGGCATGTGCATCATGGCTTGTATGACAAAATTAACATAAAACAGCATGTGCTCCATAATCGTTGAGCAAAGTAGGGTGGCGCAATACGTGTGTCTGTTTTTTGTTAAATGAATGAGAATCAACATGTGCGTCATGGATGTTCAGTTAAATCACAGTACAGCCTCACTCAATCGCATTTCACTGGCAACTACCGTTCAAACCAAACCTTTAAAAAAAATTACATGTAAACTTGTTTTGATTCTTGATCCAATCGGGCGAGACATGTGCGTCATGGCTTATTTGACTAAATTAATGTGACGCGACATGTGTATGAGGCGCTGACCCCAGCATAATTTCTGTTTAAATCATAAATCAAAATAAGTAAACATGTTTTTTGTTCTTAAAGTTTGTTTTAAATTGGTTTAAGGCAGTCGCCAGTGAAATGCGATTGAGGCTGTGAAAGGATGGCCTTACCACGGGGGGGTGGGGGCTCACGCCCTACGCACTACGTTATGGCAAAGAACTTGTAAACAATCTCAACCTCTTAGCTACTAGCATATAGTTAATAGGTGAAAGGGGCTATTGAATACAGTGATCCTCATCTTGCGGATCAAATAAAATTGAATCCCGTGAAACCTTATCACTTTTCTTAATTAATGAAAAAATATGCACCGTATTTTTGCACGCCTCGTACATCGAAATCTGTGACTCGCAACGAGACTGCTTTAGGAGTTACCCTACAGGGTTGTTCCTTTCCCCGGATCATTTTAATCCTACGTTGCTTCTAGAAGGTTAAACAATGAGTAATGTAAGTTCGTTAGGTGTAAGCCGATCCATGGTAGGTACACGTAGTAGGAGCTCCTCCCCTCAACAAGAGCCAAGGTAGGTATCAGAAGTGTGATCCTTTCAAGTGCTCTTCAACTCGAAGTATTACATATCGAATTCGAAAATCCTCTCCGTTAATTAACGGAGCATGCAGAAGAGAATGGAGGTGACTCCCTCCTCTATATATTGATTTGCCGACGTCTGAAATATCTGATGGCCGTTAATTGATGAGAGTATTATTCTTTGAAACCAATAGGCAAGGCGGTGGATGTAGCCCATAGTGACCAATTTATAATACGTTAAAAAAAAGTGACAGAATTTGGTTTGAAAGTTCAGATTGAAATTATAGTGCTTGTAAATTAAAACGTGTACAATAACAGGTGCAGAAATATCCATTTAAGTCAGTGGTCATAATATTTAGACAATTAATACAAGGCGGATAATTCATTCAAATTCAATTACAGCATTTGTGTGCTACGAGTATTTAATCAAATTTCGATTGAAACAAAGCATTGTATTTTTGTCAAATTATAATTTTTCAAACGTTTGGTTACCTATGTTTTCATGAAAAAGGTCAACCTCTCTGATTTGGCTCAAAAAATTTTTTCTGGGCGTTTCAAGGTGTCTAGATCAAAAAAGTCAAATGTCCGTCCGCCGTACGCCGTCCACCGTCCTCGCCGTTCTTTGTAGTAGAACATTTCATAAAAACCTGAAATTTTGGTCAGGGACCCGTTTCCGCCACTAGTTGGCCCTCGAAACTTTTCAACCCGATCGGACCAAATTTGGGCGGGGTAGGGGTCAAAATGTGTTTTTTGAAAAATGGATTTTCGAGATTTTGAGCGATCTAGGCAAGTGGGGTATCATTTTCCACTAAAGTTAGAACGCTGAATCCAATGAAATGGGTCCCAGAACGATTTGCACCTACTGCAAGGAGTTATGGGTCAAATTGTGTACCTATTACCCATTTTGAATATGTGTTTTCGGGATTTCTGGTACCTAGGCGTGTGGGGTGTAATTTTCCACTAAATTTTGGATCCTGAATCCAATGAAATGGGCGATTGGCGCGCTCTGGATTAGGTCAAGGAGGGTGCCTATCTACCCTTTTCGAATGTATGTTTTCGAGATTCCTGGTACCTAGGCGTTTGGAGTATCATTTTCCACTAAATTTTGGACCCTGAATCGATTGGAATTGGTCCGGGACCCGCCATACCCACTGTTTCCCCCATTATCCCCATGTTGAAGAAATGAGTCTCCATGCGCCTGGTCCGAGGAAACCAAAACGTAAATACGTTAATTTTGTTAGATGAAGTAAGACAAATGTGCTGAGAAACAACCTCTTGATTGGCGGCGTAACGCGTCTCACGTATAAAAAATATTAACTGAAAGGCAGTTGGAGAGGCGAAAGGGCAAGCTGAAATTTGCTGTTTCGGCCCGACACGAGGATCGTACGCCCGGCGAGAATGGAGTCCCCTATTGAGCCTCTCAGGCGTACATGCCCAGTGAGCGGTGTATTATTTTCGAGGTCATTCTGAACTACGCCGCTCCGCCTTCTGAGTTCCCTGAGTCATTGGCGTCACATGGCGTAAATACGGTTACGCCAACTACTGGAACCGGTTTTAACCAGTTTAACATCCGGGAGAAACTCGATTACGCCTGCCGAACGCCAATTGTGAGATAATAGCGTACGCCGAGGCTGAGGGTATGCTGGCTTCACCGTATTGGCGTAACTTGGAGCAATTACAAAGTGTTGTTATTGATCACAATAATTGTTATTCAAATAAAATAAAACTTTCATTGAAATTCAGCGGCGCTATTTACTTGAAAATTTTAAAATTTAAACACCAATGTAAAGCAAACATTATAGTATTGAACGTAAAACAAACGTTACAAGTGCGACAGACACCTCCGAATGCAGATATCCACAATCCAAACCAAAGCCTTGAATAGAATAATCCTGAGTTCTCTCCACAATTCATTAGAAACCTGTCAACCCCTGCACATGTGATTGCCATCTGCATCTATATAATTATATGTAATCTATAATAATTATAATAAGAGTATAATTATAATACAGGGTGTCCCACAAGTTGTTCCCCCCCCCCCCCCTCCTAAGATCGTCTGGGTGTAGAAAATGTTTTTTTTTTGGTTTGCACATCGCGCAACTACGCAACCATGCGCAACTGACTCTAACCTTCTTATTTACAATTCGAACCTCAATTTTTTATTGCAGATTCTAATTATATTCAATATTTCATGAAATTTTAATCCCTCAACCAATTTATTGCGCGCAACTGGTTCAGCGAGCACGCGAGGTTACACAACCCCAAAATTGTCAAATAGTGGATGATGGTGGACTCTAATGCGTTGCACATGAATTCTCATTGCTTTTTCACGCTGATTCACGTGATGCTATTTCTTGATTCGACCCAATTTTTGCGAATTAATGACCAAACATTTTTTGTACAAAAAAAAAAAGAAGATTAAAATTTTTGTTGTTTACTCCCATTTGAACTGATTTTATGGTGGAGGGGGGAGGGGTAGTGGTTAGGCACTCTGTATATCAATTATTTTATACTAATTAATTATCTTAAGCGCCAATAGTTTTGTTTAAATTGGAAAATTGAATTTTGAAAATTTGGATTTACCCGACTAACCGCTTAAAATGATCAACATTCCTTAGTTTTTAAAAAAATAATCAATTATGGAATCTGAATCTCCCTAACAGCAATTATGAAACATAATATCATGAAATTTGACTGCAATTTTAACGGTTTCCAACCCTGAGGCTTTCACTGGGATGCCTTTCATACCCCACGTTTGGATGGACGAAGCCTTAGGACCAGTGGCTCAAGCGTCGATAAGATAGGAGGGAGTTGAGTTAGTCCAATATAAAAGCGCCCGCTCGTTCGAAGTGGTTTCATTCTCGTTTCACTGTTACGACCTCATCGACCTATTGTATACTGATACTTGTCTGCCGAGTACACTTCATTAATAGGTAAGAACACTCAATTTCAGAACATATTCTACTTCTATCAATATCTTAATATTTATTGACATTGACGTTCAATTTTCATGAAAATAAATTAATGATTATCAAATGGCGGTTCCACTTTATCAAACTGTCAACAATTTTGAACCAAACTTTGTTTTATTCAAAAAATTTTATTTAAAATGTTCAAATATTTGCCTCGTGTTGGACAACGTAAACAAAATGGACTAGGGTGGGCTGAAATTTTGAAATCAATATCGACAACTTATTAGGAAGACAAAAGCAATTTACTGTTCATCGGACGGTCGCAAAGGTACGCAAGTTTTTACCACAACAGCCGACCGTAAAAATTAATAGTACTGGTAATCATTGCAAAATAATTATGAAAGTCAATGAAAATTCAGGGAAGCTAGAACCTAATCGGATGGTAAATGTTTTTACCATCAAACCAAACCTCAGACTGTCCCTTTTTGAGCTAGCTCCATGAAAAATATTAGATCATCTTCCTGAATACTTGAAAATGTCACTTCCATTCAAATCGAATAATAATAATTTAATTTAAAACTAAGGACTAAGAATAATGGGTATGCGGATCAAACGGTTGTATATTCAAGTTACAGCAACATAAATTAAAAAAAAAAGGTCATCTCAATGGTATTTACAGGTACTAGGGTACTGGGTACTGAATGTGCGTCTTTATGCGCATATTAGCTACAGTTTTACAAGCTTACATTCCGCAATGGTTTTTACTGGTACGCCATCATATAAAGCGCCAACTATTCCGTACACTTGAATGTCATACGCAGAGCTAAGGTTACACAAGTTGCAATGATACTACTGGGGACGTTCATTCGTCACGTTGCAACACGGAGTAAAATTTCTTTTGTCTGGCCCGGAATCATTTTAGTTTTCTTGATACCGATAACTGGTTGCTAATCTTGTCACGGTGTGGATCCTTAAGTAGGGCACAACGTGACGGAGGCAATCATGCGTATTGTCTAATTATGATCGATTACGAGAACAAAACGATAGTAAGGTGGGTCAAGAGATCACCTTTCTCAAAAGTAGACTAGTCAACCTCAATATTCACTCGACTTGAGCCGAGGTTACTTCTCCTATCATGTCTCTCACTTACTTACTCCGGAAAACACAAAGGAACACAGAAGTCGGTTTTTTTTTTTTTTTTTTTTTTTCGAGAGAGAGTGTGTCTACAAGTCAACAGTGCTAGTTCAACGTCTAACGTCTGTATTTCTCGAAATCGGATAAGGTTTTTAATGTAGTTCTATTTTAGCTATTATTAATTGTATTGTATACGCTATCATAGTGTATTATTCCATATTTACCTATACAAGAGGATGCCCATGTAATGACCATTTCATGGAGTTGGTATTCTATACCTACATATGTGATTAGGAATACAATTATAATAGGTATATGTTATACTAAATGTAAAAAAGGTTTTTTTTTTACTTCACAGAAAGACGAATATGAAGCATTGGTCAGGAAGGAACTGCGCTCATCGCACTAACAACCATAGTGGTAACCACCACTGCCCAGCATTTAGAGAAATGATGAAATTCAAGAGTTTTGGCTCCTCTCATGCGTTCGGCCGAAAATTACATCATGCTAATCATCCGCCAGCACTGGTCAGTCGTATGGGAAGGCACCATGGGCCACCATCCCTTCGCTGTGTCAGGAAGTGTGACAAACCTCGATCTCATTGTCTCGGAGAATACAGAGCATGCGCTCTCAAGGAGGTATTGATGCAAATTATGCGGCTAACCGGGCAAAATGGTCCATCCCCGTCGACAGGTCATCATGGCAACCACTGCCCTCAACAACAAGCCTGCTGTCAAAAGCATCACAGTGGAGGATGCGACGGCTCGCCATTCGACTCTGGGCACCATAAACAACCAGAATTTCAAGGTAGACGAAACCATGGCCGTGCCCAACATCATCACCACGGACCCCGGACCATTATTGGACCTCACCACCATGGAAAATTCCATCAGCACGGAAGACCTCACTACCACGGCGATCACGACAGGCCTTGCTGCAACGAGCGCAGCGAAAGAAGCAGATCCTCTTCCCCTGTGGAATGTCATTATCAATCTGAACATCGCCCTTGTAGGCTAAACTCACCCTCCGAATCGGAGCACCAGAGAGTATGTCTTGAAGGGACCGAAGCACATGTTTCTGAACCTGCAGCAAGGGAACCCACGGTGAACAATATCGGAAATCCTTCCCCGAACGAAGCTCCAGAACAAGACTGAAGCCCCCGTCGATAGACAAATAATTAAAATGATAGATGAAAAGTGTAAGGAGGTATTAGTAGATTACCTTAATTGATGGGGGGATTTTGAGGTTAGGTAAAAAATATCGAGATTTTGCCGACGCTTCTGACAATTTATTTGTTCATCGTCAGGGCCTACAAATACATGTAACAGGCCTTAGGTTCTCCATATAAAGCGACGAGAGGGAGAGAAAGAAAATAAAGTAATGGTACAAAAGGTAAAGTGTAAGGAATGTTAAAGAAGATACCGGTTGTTAGAAGTGTTTCGGTCATTCTGCTGGCAATAGCGTCAGTTCTTATCCCATCGACTGAATCATAAGTATGAACGTACTGGGTACGTATTCAAGTCCTATACGTCCGACTACTTCTCAGTATGTTCGTACGAATGTGCGAAAGAATGAGTACGAGTACGTATTCCGTATTGCACATCTCCTATTTAGAAGGTTCCTATGCAGTCTTCAGGTCATTCGGTATTAGTTTAGAAATACTTAATAATACATACGATGACAAATGCTATTGATACAAATTACTCAAGTACTTACAGTACTTACAAGTACTTCAAATAATCAATAAAGTATTTGCACTTTATTCCCTTATTTATCCTTTATTCATTCATAGAGTTTATTCCCCGCATTCCTCATTCTACGAACATACTATAGTTTTTACCCTATTCAAAATATTTACAGTATACTTAGAAAAAAATGATTTTTGATACTTTTGAATTGATTGTCCTGATTTGCATCAGGACGCGCCAAGCTTCCACTTAGATCGCAAGAGTATCGCCTGGATAAGCATTATTTTGTGGAACTGATCAAAGAGCACAATGTCTTGCCGCACAGGAATAAAAAAAGCTGGATATGTGAAACAAATAAATGATCTCTTGCGACATAAGACCGTAGCAGTTCAAGCATTTCAAAGGGTGATGGTGCCGACTCCCCTCTGATTACAGTTTTATTAAATTACGTTGAAGCGGGTAAATCGAAGGTGAAGTGATGAAACCTCGTACCTCCAAATTTGCAATTTCACGGGACCGTCAATAAACCACCTTATCATAAAAATGTTGAAAATTTGGAGAGCAATGGTAAAGCAGCAATTTCTTGGAAATTAATTTATTAAAAGATTTGAGTCTTTCTTTGATATTTTTCTCGTCACATCTATTTTGGAATGTTTTGTATTCTTTATAATGGTCACATTATGTTACCTTGGGCATCATCATAGGAAATCCCCTAGCTTTTATCGCTTAAAACCACCGTCACTCAAACAATTTCAGATTCATAAGTATTGATTTGTTTTTGGGCTTACAAGTCTGTTAAATTGGAGTTTGTCACCTTCACACCGACAGCCACGTTCCACTGTCCATTGTTGGAGCCTTAAAAGTTTCTCTCGACATCTCGCATTATAACAAAACACTTTTAGACACTTTGTACAACTATTACGGGACGAAATGACGAAGGAAACGGAAGCTTGTTTCTTTGCAAACAACCATTTCACGGTCCGAAAGAGAAGAAAAAGTCCCGAAACATTTGCTACGTGAGCTGAGATAAACAGCACGCAACTAAAGTATATTGATGGGGGTTGGAAGGTTGAAGAGAACCACTTAAACTTTTGGCATCTGTGTCCCATTCCCTCCCATGAGATTTATTTGAAGTTAACTGCATCTGCGACGGTTTGTAACATTTCACATACGCTATACCAAAGGTACCATAGGCGTAGGAATTCGCCTCTGGTTATGATTCTGCAAAAGGGCGAAAAAAGAATTAACGTCATGAACGTAAACATTACTCTACTCTAAGCTGAAATCCATAAATTTCCAGTTTCATTAGAATAATACCCAAAAAGCAATAATACCAAAATACCGAATGCTGGACGATACTTTTTTTTTGGTTTATTACTCTTATGGGAATAATACATCCTTAAATTCTTATCACAAAAATATTTTATCAGGGGGAAAAAATGTTTGAATGACCCAAAATTTACCTTATACATATGTTACAACGATTTATAAGTCCGTCCACAACCGTTGTCCGCCGCCCGGCCACAAAAACCTTCCAACCTTCCAACTCTTCCAAGACTCTTTTGGTTTATTATTCCTTATATAATCAACCTATGTGTGTCATACCAGAGGTCAACCCTCTCCGATTGGCCCCAAAATATCTGAAAATGTCAGTTTGTGTTTCATGATGTCTAGACCAAAAATCAAAATGTTCATCCGGCGTACTCCGTTTGCGCCGTTTTTGGTTGAACGAGTTCTGAAAATTTTAAATTTTTGTCATAGACCTCTTTCCGGCTCAAGTTGGTCCTCAAAAATGTTCAGCCTGATCGGCCCAAATTTGGGTAGCGTATGGGTAAAAATGTGTTCTCTGAAATTCGATTATAGGGATTTTTTGCAAACTAGGCACGTGGAGTATCATTTTCCCCATACTCTTGATCTAAGGAATAATGAACCATCGTGAAAGAATTTGCAGGGTTTCTCTCTATCACCCACTCTGCAGAATGATGGACAATCCCACCTAGATACGCCTACAATGACATGTCATTGTGGTACAATTTTTATCGGGAAAAAGGATTCAGTGTGATAGGCGGTAAGGGTTGTTCCTTTACATTCTTCTTTTTCGCAATCGTGTTGATGTTGCCTTTTAAATTTCAGAGAAAAATATGACTGTTGAAGTTATAGATTTGACGCATTTAGGCATTCCAATGCTCGTGGCTTCCTTCTTCCTGTCCTCCTCAATTATCAGTTTTTTGTTCGATGTCTGCGGCTCTTCTCTCTTTTCTTACCTCCTTGATGGAGGGTTTCTGTTGAAGAGACCAATCATTATGCAGGTAACTTCAAGTACATCTTCTCGCCTAGTTGAAATTCGATAGTTGTTCGCCCGTCGTCATAATTCGATAGTTGTAAGGTCAAAAGCACGAAAGCTCTATACTACCGATACCCACTTCTTGTCGGAGGACTGTGTTACGATGTAGTCAGGTGGAGTCACGCTTTGCGCTCCCTCGATCGATTACGTTCCTGATTTGGGATTCAACGGCCTCGATCACGCTGTTTTCAATTTGAAGGCTCATCGCCTTCGTTCGTGAATCTATATACATTTAAATAAACTAAACCGTTCACTGAAGGTGACGCGAGCATCATGAAAACGAACAAGGATAAGTGTCTTTGAGAATGGGCGCATCAATCTGAGTGTTCTGAGAAGGAATTGAGAATCTGCTCATGCATTACCCTCTTCTTGACGGAGTGTATTTGGCATTGGTTTGGTTAGATTTTTTTAAAATAAAAAGGAATGAACGACTTACAAGAAAGGGATGTGGCCCGAAATTTTCACTCTCGAGTGTTGGCGTTAGAAGAAGAAAAAGAAGAAATTATCCGATTATAGATACTTTTGGTTGGTTATTCCTCGAATAATCAACCTATGTTTTCATGATAATGGTCAACCTCTCCGATTTGGCTCAAAATTTTTTTCTGGACGTTTCATGATGTCCTGATCAAAAAAGGTCAATGTCCGTACCCCGTACGCCGTACGCCGTACGCCGTCCATCGTCCGCGCCCTTTTTGGTAGTAGAAAATTTTCTAAAAATCTGAAATTTGGGTCAGGTGTCTGTTCCCAGCCGAGACGGGTCCTCGAAACTTTTCAGCCCGATCGGACCAAATTTGGGGGGGGGGGTAGGGGTCAAAATGTGTTTTTTGAAAAATGGATTTTCGAGATTTTGGGCGATCTAGGCGAGTAGGGAGTCATTTTCCACTAAATTTTGGACGCTGAATCCAATGAAACGGGTCCCAGAACGATTGGCACCCACTGGAGAAAGTTGATGGAATATCTTATACATTCCATGTAACATACGAACTACATATTGCTCTCCTTAGACTGTTAGTGGTCATGAGGGTTTGCAGCTCTGTTCATTTAAGTCTCAAGTCACTCCTTCTTCTAGAGTTGTAAGATAGTGAGTACGAAAATATATTGTTCAAATTGTGGTCCGCGAGTTATAATTCCCATTTTCTCACCAAGAAAGTTCAAGAGAAGTAATGGGTCAAATTGGGTATTTGTTACCCATTTTGAATATGTTTTTTCGGGATTTCTGCTACTTAGGCGTGTGGGGTATAATTTTCCACTAAATTTTGGACCCTGAATCGATTGGAATGGGTCTGGGACCCGCCACACCCACTGTTTCCCCCATTCGAGGAATAACCAACCCGTGTGTAAGAATTTGCAGATTTTTTTATTGGCCACCTAGCATCCTTTATGTGGCCTTCGACATCCGATTTGTACTCCAGAGCCGAATCTGTCAATTATAATGGCGTCTCACTCTTTCTGTCCTAGTATGCTCGGAAACGAAGCAGGAATTCTATGGCTTTTCGTCCAATATCATGATTACCGTTTGCCAAAAAATGATGAAGATATTACTCCTTTCTAAAACATGCTACCTCTGGAGGTAAAAGAATTAAATAAATAAAAATAGGCCGTCACTTTCATTCCGTTGCAGACTTATGAGCTCTGGCGAAAGAAAATTATGTTGAGAGGTGTAGGTACACTTTGGGTGGACAACATCGGACAGGATGAGTCGTATTTTGTTTAGAGACGGAGGCACGAACCAATAGCGTTCACCCTGAATATTTAGAATATTGAAGTAATAAAAAGCGGATAGGTAGCCACACGCGCTCTGCTGAAAGAAAGTTATGGTATGACTTATCCACCGGAACTAGTGAGTCCTGTATCGAGGAATCAGTTGATCGTTTCAGCATCATCCGCTATGTAAATGCTCTATTAACTGCCTCATGGGTCTCTCACTCGCATTAAAAATAAATAAATAAATAAAAATACACTCAACTTCTTTTGTCACTGCAAGAGCGATGTAAAGAATGATCAGGTTCGTGAAGGAAAAAATACTTTACGGTACTAAAGGGACAACGGAGTTAGAAACGAAATGAATGACAAGGAAGGATTGCGGTAAGAGCGAGTAGAATGAAGAAAATGAGCAAGCCTGTTCGAAGGTTGGTGGAAACAATGAAAAAGAAAATCACATCTGCCCGATAAATCTAGTCTCGGGGGTGGCGGGTAGAAGAGAGCGAGAGAGTAAGCCCATCATATTGGGCAGAGTTGTTTGAGAAACTTTCCGGCTGGTTGACCCTGCAGATTGCCAACCCCAATCCCTTGTTCGGGATTATCTTTTTTATTACCGATTTGTCTTACGCGGTAATGGCTCTATCGGATTGTTTTGATTGAAACATGGCAAAAACCCACCTCTGCCTTTCCACTCCGCCGAATACCGATGCTCGCGAGTTTTGTTGATCCGGTTCAGAATGCGGATTCGAGGGAATAAACAGCAACAGGGCCTGAATAGTTTGACAGGCTTTTCCGGAGAGTGAAGAAAGGGCAACTCATTGCAACATTGTAAGTCCCCTCGGTTTCACTTCCTGAATGAAAGGATTATAGTGTTGAACATTATGATTATTATGGCTGATAAACCTTGGCTCTTGACATTGTGAATGAATCCCAATTTCATTCAACGACTGCTCCTGATATGATGACCAATTCGATGTCTGCCCGCTTTTATGTAGTTATTCTCATTTGAACGGAGGAATATTCTTAGTATAGAGAGGATGGAAATCGTAATTCGCAGAATTGGACGGGGTTTAGAGGTATCATCTCAGAAGTGGTAGCAATTAGAGAGTCTAATTGGATGGTCTTCTATTATTGAAGAATTCAACGACTGTGCCTGCTCCCACTCAGCTCGGTCAACGTCTACAGGTGGTGGTTATTTTCCTCTGCCGTCCAAGAACCAAGCTAATGTACACAGCTTGGTAGTGAGATTGTCTGATAGGAAATCGTGCTGCGGTCGACCAAACACATTTTTCAAGATTTTCTCAATCAACGCAACCAAAGGCGTACGACGACATGAATCAAAATAAGCAACTGGAGAAATTTTTAGGCGCACCACGACACTCACTCATTGACGTTGACGGGATCGTGGAAGTCACAAGACTGCTGATGCCCTTTAATAGGAAGATGGCATTAATGCCATTGCGATTGAAAAAGAATTACCGACGGTGTCATCAGGTGCTAGGACGACTGGGAATAACTGATCGAAAACTTCTTAGCTAAAACATATGTTTGTGCGCAATTCGAATGCTGAATCGAATGCAATATAATGGTTCCTTACAGTGGAGACTCTAAGTAACTGCCCAAAATGCAGAGAGGAGCATTTTGTAAATTAATGAGGAAACTCGGGGGGAAGCGCAAATGTTTAGCTCGTGTTTGTTTAAATTGGAAAATAACTGTGGAAAGGTCTTTTTCTACTTTTGGTTGGTTATTAATTGAATAATCAACCTGTGTTTTCATGCAGCGCATGTTTTCAAGAGGGTCAACATTCTCATATTTCCAGATAATATGAAGCTATACCTTCAAGTGCTTGATCCCTCTGACTCCTCCACTCTCCAGCTTCGCCTTGATGACTTTACCAAGTGGTGTTCGGATACTGGCCTTTCCCTCAACCCAGACAAATGTTCAGTGATGACGTATCACCGCCTGCTGACACCTCCTATGCATCCCTATACCATCAATGGTGTTGCTCTTAGATGTCCCTCCGTGGTTTTCGATCTTGGTGTTCTTATGGACAGGCAGTTGGCCTTCAATGAACACATTGCCCGGGCTTTTTCTCGTGCCCTTGGGTTTGTAAAGCGAAACACCAGGGAGTTCACCAGCACCACTGCCCCCGTTGCCCTCTATCGGGCTATTGTCCAGCCTCACCTGGACCATACTTCCGCCGTCTGGAGTCCCTCATACGAATGCCATGTGGATCAGCTCAACAGGGTGTACCATGCATTCCTACAAGCTTGGGGTTTGTCGGGAGGGAGTGCCCTGGGTCAGCAGTTTCACCTGCTTAGCCCCTCTGCCCGCCGGGCTCTCGCGGACATGTTCTTCATGAACGGCATCTTCTCTGGGCGCATTGATGCCCGATCATTGCTTGCCTAATTTTGCCTGCGGGTGTCCCGAGTTTGCCTGCGCTCCTACGATCTCTCTGCTGTGTCATTCTTGCCTACCAACTACATGCATTCTCGACCTCTCTGCCGACTTCCCAGAATGGCTAACCTGCTGTTGGCCGAGCATGACACAGACCTGCTCTCAATCTCCCTTCGCTCACTTCGGTCACGTCTCACTGTAATCTTCTCACTCCCCTGACTTGTGCCTTCACAGTGTTGAACCAACATCCCATTACTTTCCCTCATCTCATGGCATGTGTGCGATTTTTTTTCAAAAATATTATCTGTGATTGGGCTCGTCCCGTTCATATAAAATAAATAAATAAATGTTAAATGTCAACCTCCCCGATTCGGCTCAAAATGTTTGTACGCCGTCCTCCGACCGGGCTTTTTTTGGTAGTAGAAAATTTTCTAAAAATCTGAAATTTGGGTCAGGGGTCTGTTCCCGGCCTAGGTTGTTCCTCAAACGTTTTCAGCCCGATCGGACCTAATTTGGGAAGGGTGGGGGTCAAATGTGAATTTCGAAAAATGGATTTTCGAGATTTTTGGCAATCTAGGCGTGTGGGGTATCATTTTCCACTAAATTTTGGACGCTGAATTCAATGAAGTGGGTCCCGGTAAGATTGGTGACCTCTGGATGAGGTCATGGGTCAAAATGGGTACGTATTTATCCATTTTGAATATGTGTTTTCAATATTTCTGGTACCTAAGCATATGGGGTGTCATTTTTCACTACATTTTGGACGCTGAATCGATTGGATTGGGTTCGGGGCCCACCACACCCACTGTTTCCATTTTCCCCATGTTGAAGAAAGTAGTCTCCATGAGCCTGGTCCGAGGAATAACCAACCCGAGTGAAAGAGCTTGCAGCGTTTTTCAATTTGGAACTCTGCAGACATGCTCTATGTGGGTACTTTATTTAGAAAAATGATTTTTCCCACACGAACGAGTTCGATTCTATGACGACAACAAGCCGTTGTAAAATAAATCTTTTCCACGACCTCATTGATAAAATGGTCAGGACGATCGAAGATTCCATGAGGACAAAGTAAAATTTCCATTATATAGATTCAACACTGACTCAGGTCTTGGCGAAATTTGAACAAACTTTATGGAACACACCTACTCGTTGTGTGTTAGCCGTTGGGTTGCCAGCTAGAAGTGAGTCGGGATTTTGTGGAGGCTCCACCTTGTATCTTGGTATTCAATCTGTAAGGTAAACATAATGCTGACTGGGAGGAGAGACCCCCCCCCCCCCCCCCTTGGGAAATCTGTATCATTATTATAGTAAAACGGACCTTGAAGTGGAATGTAGGAGTAAAATCATTGCCCCCTTGAATTAGTCATTTTACATTAGTCGGGATATTCCAATGTAGTAGGGATAGTAAGAAAAATCGTCCTCTTCCTAACAACTTGTTGAGATTCAATTTTCGCCCGTTTACAACGTTTTTCTTGTAGTAGACTATGATATCGAAAACCTAATCGTTTAAAAAAAAACCTATAAAGGCAATGTTCCGTAATGGTGCTGAGAAATGCTTCTTCGAACGGCTCTAGGCAAGGCCACTACTAGAGAATGGTGCAATGGTTTTCTTTGAAATTGTAAGTTATGGGAGTGTATGCTCTGGGGTAAGTTTGTTAGGAAAGATACCATAAGAAACAGTGATTCATACGAGGAACCTGCTTTAACAAGGTGTTAAAAGAACGGCGGGAAGACTCCAGTTAAGACTCTGGAGACCCTTAACCAAGCCCAGGGCCCGTCCTGTGAGGCCGAATCATTTGTTTCGATCCTTCCTTTAGTAGATTTTTGCCTTCTGTTAATACGATCCCAAGAGAACGAGCGAGATACATAATGCATGAACGGCGCCCGAATCAATCACTGAGGCCCCCTACTCTATATCTAGTCAACCCACTGCTGCTGTTTTTCCACAGTAAAGGCGGTAGGTTTTTTATTAACGAGGTGGTGGTTCCGATTTATAAGAGTGGCTTAACACAAAGGTTTCCAAACAGTAAGTTATTGACTAATTTTGTCGTGATTTGTGGGTGACACACGCCCTAATGATGTGAACCCTCCATCAAACATAATTCATTCTTCTTGGCGAGAAAAATACACTAGCGGAGCTGTTCTTTCGGAAAAAGCGTTCGTCTATAGCGGTACGAAATTAGGCTTGCACTCGAGTTTTGAGTATAACAAAACTCAATACTGTTGTGCAAATCCTTTATGAGACTTTATCCTTCAGGGTGAAAAGGATACACGTGTAGGATTGAATACTTTACACTCAAGAAGGACTCAGAAACACCAAGGATATACGCTAACATTTTCATTCATCCACAAGTCACGTGTTCGGTCTTTTTTCAACGTCCGAGTTTTCCAACTCCACGTTTAGTCTGAGAAATGAGCTCTTGTAGAGCGGAGTTGTGATAGGCGATCTACTTTCCAGACGCAGGTGGTTCTCCACGAGAATTATGGTTTCTATCTAGACTGTTTGAGCACATAGCACTAGGCCTTTGCGAGAGCTAGATGCATGGGGCCAAATATTTCCATCACGATTGACCATCACCATAACCGCTGAACTTGCATCAAGGTTCAGGCCAGTCGTCTAGTAGATAAGAGAAATGACACGAACTCCAAAAACAACTAGATATATTATTGATAATCAATTGGTTCTTATGAGTACATATTGAGTAGTTCAATTTTATAAATTACTGAACTGCCTACTTTTTGGTATGTAATTAGAGCCTGCGAGGGAACGAACCGGCCATGACCATTTTTCCGTTACTAACAACCTCCACCCAACTACACCCCTTCCTTCCTCTGGCGGTGTCTTTTAAGTTGCTTCATGGTTCGGGAGCGTATAAATTCAGGCCCAACGCTGCTACAAAAAAGAAAAAAAGAAGAGAAAATTGGGAATTCAGGTAACAACATCAATGAATATGAATTTATTTTGTTGAATACTATTTTTGAAGCAGTGACTGCTGCTGAAACTCAAACAAGCAAGCAATATTTTAGTCGCGAATGTAAATCACTATAGCTATATTGTAAAATTCATCACATAACAACGTGCTGAAGGGGCTCTGTAAAATGTTATCAGACCAGTAACATTCTGAAAACATCATCCCAAATTTTTGTGAAGAGGGCAGCAGAAATATAAATAATCTGATCGCGAGGTCGTGTAGAAATGCTTCGACTATTGAGACGTGAATATCTATCATGCTTATGAGGTAGGCATCGACCTAATAATTGGAGATACAACATCTAAATTCGTTTGGTAATAGTTTGACACCAGTCCGGATCTCACTCGATATTTTTGTTATCTAAAATTTAAATGCAATTAAATATTTCTCTCATCGAATCCAACCTATTTTTATAGAACGTTAAATTTCAATGACTATGACTCCGTTCTGGCTTGATGACTCGAAAGTGCGAAATTGAGGTAGGTGTACAAGTATGATATTTGTCTCCAGGCGGAAATTGAGTCCATTTCTACAGGAAAGAATACAAATTATTGGTTTGGCGATATGTCTTTGGCTCTCTAGTCTAACGTTCCCAACTGTCGATAGAGTATGATAATTATGATAAACTTTCCATTAATCAAATAACCAACAGCAAAATAACAGCCAACAGTAACACTAAGTACATATTAATATTCGAACGTATTATGTACACAACACTGCCAAAATGATCCGCACACCCTTTTGTCGATCCTAACCGAACTAATATTCTGTACCGACTGACTAGATTACATTAGGAATAATGATATTATATCATGACGCACATCCTCATGACAGTAAGGGATGAATCCTGGTGATGACGAAACATTGGGAGATTCCTTATTCATGACAGCGGATGAAATATGCGTATTTAACAAATTTAATAATTATCCTCCTTTCTCCGATATGAAAATCTCGTGTTTCCACGGTGAGCTGAATACATGCATATTTGAAATTCACCTACTAGTAGGTACAGTTAGGTTTTGGTCGTACGAGATAGGGGAGAACTCGTTCTTGCTACCGAGAGAAGAGATTAAGACGACCTACTTAGGCCAAGGAAAAGAAGAGAGAATTATCACCATCACTTCTTCCGAAGCTTACAGTATGCAGGTATTAACTAATAATTACACACTCATTGCAAATGATTGGAGAAATGTGGATGTACAAATTCGCATTTCGTAGAGTTGAGACTTCTATAATACATGACCTATACCAAGAATTATTATTTACGCATTTGTTTGTTCGCCAGGTCTGTGACAAGGTTGGGATACGAAGTAGCGCAGGTGCTGCAGTCCACAGGAGATAAACCGCCTTGTTCGCTTCCTGTAATAAATAACTTTTAGGCGAATCCTACGAAAGTAAAAAGACTCGTGGGTTAAGGGCAGTGCAACCGATATTAAGGATGACGATTATTATGTAGCCTGCTCTTCGTTCACACGAAGGATTAGGTATTTTGGAAATTAAGGTTTTGCAGATTAAGCCAATCATAACTCCGTGAGGGAGGGTTGTTGGGATCCGGTGTTTGAGGTGATATTGCTTCGAAGACGTATGTAAGGGACCGATAAATTAATCATTGAGGAAAACGATTCTGGGTATTGGAATCCAAACCGCGGGAATTATTGAAGGAATACCACGTAAAAATTCACCTAAAATACGTGACTGTAAATCAATTTGTACTTATAAAGAATCAACGACTTCATTAAAAAAAATTAAATTGTGTTTTACCTGATAGATTTGGAACTGTTGAGTCGGGCGAACGCGCGACAGGCCTGAATGGAGTGGTTCCACCACCAGCACTTCCGGGCGACACAAGCTCTGCAACAACCGAACAATACATTCCATTTGCATTATGATTGGAATTATCGGGTCTCAGGGTACAGGGATTTATGAATATGAAAGGGTGGCGGAAATGCATGACATTTGTATCTATCTTATCAGCTCCCACCATCCACACGAAATGTACGAATCTTACTGAATTAATAAGAATGCTGAGGCGAACATAGAAATTTTCGGCTGCCGATGTTTTGTGTCTTAAATGGGCTGTAAAAATCGTTGATGTTGTCAACGCTAGGGCAAGCCAATAGATGACCACATTGGTATATACCACTTCTGTCGACTCAGGAGTGAATCGGTGTAACTTAATAAATTCGGACTAATCACTCCACCAGGTCGCATCATGACCCCGAAACCAAGTCGATGTAGTTCAATTGGCGTACGTCGTGGCTGCCCGGAATTTCAACTGGACGCAGAACTGAGATTCTTATCATTCCTGTTTAATGTCGACCACGATTCTCCTGACGAACTTCCTACCCTCAAGGAAAACATGTATTCGGGGAAGGTAGGGGATTTCAACACAATAAGACTCGTCAGTCGACATAACAACCGTTCGCAATAACTTCCGTTTGATCCGAATGAAAACCTTCTTTTGAAATCCACCAAATCCGGATAAAGGTCCCGATATACTGACCAAGGGAGGGGAAGAAGGTACATTACGCTCGTCGGCCCCTAATGAAAGGCACAACGCCCGTTAGTGAAACCCTGAATGGTGAGCATGTGTGCGTGGTTGAGGAGGGCCCGCAGTCGAATAATGTTCTCTCCTGCTCTCGACGCATAAAAGGAAAAGCACTAGCGATCTAGCGCCAAGAGGATTCCGAACGGTTTGTAATTACCAACACACCTTTCCCAGCGATACCCTCTAACCGACCTGCCTCTGGTCCTCCGTTGGTGTAAACATAGGTCGAAACCCCGGTAATTGGACAGTGTGATTAAGTCTTTGGAAACAGGACGGCGGGCAAAGGGGTCGCAGGAGCATTCACAGACGCGCGATCCTTTCAACTCGGCCAGCTTCTCTCTACCGCTCTCCATTCAGTTCCACAAAACGCCGATTTGCGATAAGAGACCAATTTAAACCACAACGTTGCACACCATCGATGTTCACACAAAGGATATTCCAGGAAAATCCGTAGATCCGAGCCATCCTTTCGGCTGAACGTTGACTAATGAAAACATGTCGGTGAGCAATATACGAGGTAGTGATCGTTTTCGGACCGCGAATCAACCCAGACCGCTCAGGATTTCTTGTCAGGATTAACATAAAAAAAGCAGTAAAAACTGCTTCTACTTGGGCGTATATAATATCGAACGTCGAGGAAAGTTTAGATGTATTTATAAAACGATCCTAGATTGATGAGAATGAGAATCCTTGAAAGCAGAATACTTATTTCGATCCTCCCACCTAGCAAGTTATTTACATTAGATTATGCGGAATAGAAAATTAACAGCTAACTGAAGGGGATCCTTGCTGGAAGGCTTAACATTACAACCACACGTGAGCGGCATGTTTCGACACACACCTGATCGTATCCTCCTCGCCAGGTCCAACCCGAAGTCATGTGATAAATAGTACCAGATTGAGCCATTGGGAGGGTGAGGTTTTAGTGGATCGGACTTCCACATAACTGGAGGAGGCCGACCCTAGTATCTAACCACGAGGCATTACACCTGGCCTCAAAAGATTTTCTCATCTAATAAAAAAAAAAAAAAAAAAAAAAAAAAAATCCTATCTCGGTTGACCCTGCGTTTGTAAATTAGTGGAAAAAAGATATCCCCACATGCCAGTGACAAAAAGTTGAAAACCAACTTTCAAAATACCAATCTGTAACCGTACTTGCCTATGTTTTGGGCGGTTGGTCCGAATAGATTCGAATGAACATCCAGAGACAGACTTTTTCACAGGAAATTTGATCGATGTTTTATGAACAATTCATAATCATGGAACAGAAAATGCCTCTGTGGAATCCGACAACAAAATTAACAATATGTGGAACACTTCACGATCCCGCGCGCCATCCTTGCGCAGGGAAAATTAACAATATTCATTTGTCTCTTGAGATAAATACTGTTCATTATGGCTACGAATTATCAACGTATTTTGTTAAATAAGGTCATTTTTTCGATCCAAATACTGTGAAGCAACAGAATTCGTTTTAATGAGTGATCGATAGAATAGATATGAATTTCGATTTTGTTTTCCGTTACATTTTAAAGGTCGGGGATCTTTGCTTCTCGTCCTTATTGCATGGAACTCATTAAATACCAATACAATCTAAAAGAAACGCCTCTCTTTGAGGATTCTTTTTGAAGATCGTACCGAGGGGGCAAACAAATCGTTTGAATTCAGCAGAAAGCCGCAAAAGGGGTCCAAGTCGCTGGGAGGGTGAAGCGAGCAATGGCGTGGGGTACGAACTGTCATTGGCCCATCGATCCACCGCGCCAATTAACGCAAACGGGAGCCTGCATTTCCTTCTCGCCTTCTACACTTTACTCATCCTCCCATTCCACCATTTTTCCGAATGCGGGAAACAAATTGCTTGTCGCTCAACGAGAAAAAGACGTTTCTCGTCTCGGGGTTTGTACCTTTTTTCAATAAGTTTCTTCGTCGCCTCCTCAAACTACACGCGCTTTCCCTTCAAAGCTCATTCGCTTCATCGTTCCGTGAAGGACCTTTTTTTCGTCGTCGCTGTAATTCCTATTTAATGGGAAGCTCCCTTCTTCGTGCTAGTCTTTCAACAACTCACAGATTACCGTTTATCATCACACCCTCTTTCCCTTTTCCGGTCTCAACTTTGTCAAACGCGGTAAATCCCTTTCGCATTTTATTTTTCGACCAATCAGGCTTTTCTAAACGCTTTCTCAGGAAGCGGAGGAAGCGGCCTAAATCAAAATTAGACATAAGATTAGTTGAGTTAGGTACTTCCTCGGGATTGAAGAGGAAAATCCTCCCCTGTGAAAAAGGAATCCCCAGGTTTTCCTTTTGATGCAAATTACAAGACGCAGGAGCCCGGAAGTTTGATCCTCTTTTCAGCGACGGTTATCCCTTTTTTGGGACAAATTGAACGGGATAAGGGAATACTCAATCCATGCTCGTTGCTCGTCTTGGCTGTTTACTAAGGTATTTCGATTTACTCACACTTTTTACAATGAGAAAACTATAACAAATTTCAAGGAGACATCAACTGGGGAACGTTTAAGAAAATTACTAAAGGTCCATTATTCCTAGTTTTGGAAAACAAATGGTGTTTCTTGAATGAGAAAAATCTGGTGGATGACAGCAGAGTTGGTCCAGGGGAAACGATTTAAAATGGCAGCATTTTCTACGATCCATTCAAAATGCCTTGCTATAGCTTTCTGTATTTTCTAAAATTCAGTTTAAATCAATTCGGTATTCATGTTAAAAAGAAAATCAGTTCGACAAATCTCATCCATATCACAAATTTGTTTTCAGTCTATCTTGGCGAAAGAACTGCGGACATACGTTGTACATTCGTACTTATTGGGCAGCAATCAATCTGTTGATTTGAATTGAAGAAACACCAGAAGCACCAGGTATGCTAGTTATCACTAACGCTGGGCTTATCGTCGGTGTCTGATTCATCGGAACCCTCTATATCTTTTGATAATTCCAAATTCCAAATTAAAAATGTGACATAACAGCGTTAACAACAAAACATTGATAAGCCATGATGTGATAGAACAATGTGCTCTGATAATGACTTCTCTGTCCTGTCACTACGATTGAACGGAGCTATTCTATTATCCCGAGCTGTACTACGTAGTTCAAAACTACCCAGAAAGGTTTCTGTGAACGGCGAACCCTCTGGCAGAATTCCGAACACCTGAACTACGAACTCTTTACTTTACGCTCAAGAGAACTTGCCCGGAAAGGTCTAGAACCGCCTGGGACTGTAGTACGAACAAACCCCAGATGATTTGAAGCGGCCCTCTCATGAATGCAATGCCGGAAAAAGAAGCTAAACTATACCAATCCAGTTAAAAAAAAAACTCCGTTTTTTCCAGCAATTAAAATTATACGCAAAAATTAATTTAATTCCCAATTTTTTACAGGCACTGTCCTTATTTGAGTCGGTACAACCAAAAACTCAACCAAACACACCCAATGCAACGAATTTCCCGTCAAGATTCCTAAGGTATGATTAAAATCAGCGTCAAAAGAGAAATAATGTCCAGTTCTTTGTTGTCATGGCCGTAGATGACACCGTAGAAGTGGTCATACGCAGTGCCACCTCTCTCACTACCGCAATAAAGGCTCAAGTGAAAAAAAGGTTAGGTACTTACCTCTCATGAAGTGTAACTGCCTGGCCATATGCTCTCTGTAGAGCTGTGGGGCATCCAAAGGAAAATGGTTTACCCATTCAAATCCCTTGACTTTATCTTCTGAAACATGATCAAATTCCTTATTTACTCATATAGCAAGAGTAATGAACGAAATCCATTAGGTATGAAGAAGAAACAAACTTACCGTCTACCCCCGGAGGTGTGACACTCTCTTTTTTCTCCGACAGCTTCGAACTGCATTCATCCTTCTGCAACATGAATAATAATAACCGTGAATCAATTCGAAAGCCGAATTAAGTCTCTTAGACAATTGAAATATTGTTTTGGTTCAATAGACTAAGCTACAATATTTACCTTACAAATAGTGTGATGATGTCAATCATAATAAGAGAATAAATTTGTACGCATATGAAAGACGTTTGAGTAATCTTTTTTGAGGTACATTGATATAAAATGATGATTGATGATAAAGCTAAATAATTATCATATTCTGTTTGTTTAGTTTGTTCTTCAATCATGGATAGGCAACTTATAAAAACCTTTAATATTACGTTTCGAAAATAATGAGAACTCATTTTAGTTTTCCTGCTATTCGTTTTCTCCGCTTGTTGATTAGATATGGTATTTTTGCAGAAGGAATGGAGAATTGAATAGCATTGACTGAGGAGACAACCCAACGGAAAGTAGAGCATGCGAAGAGAAGGTCTCATGTGAGTGAGACTGTCCGTGAAATAGGGATCCGGCAGCAGTAAAATTCCATTCAAGCTCCCTAGACGACATTACAGGCGCTTACGAGCTCAACTCGTTTAAACGAAGAAAATGACAAAAGTGCAACTACATTTCCCGGCTTCCCTCTTTTCTCGGTCTATAATAGGTACTGCTGTTCTTGACAAAAACGTTGTGGTTCACTACGAGCTTAGCAGTGCCTTCTCTATTCAACATTACCAACAACCAACCTAAAGAAAGCAGAAAGTCGCGATAGCTTTGGTGGAAAAGCCGATACACAACATTGCATTGGTTTATTATCCTCTTACGAATAATATACACTTGTATCAGTGTCAAAAAACTAAATGTTCACTTTTCACTCTTCAAAGTGCAAGATTCGAAAACTTCTTCCGTTGTCCATCACCTAATAGGTATGCACACTGCACAGTCCCTCGTACGTGGTTTTGACAACTCTTCATCTTCTTCCGCCCAGTTGCCGCAAACGGGAAAAATATTAAAGGCAAAAAAGAATATTTTGAAAATGGTTTATTGAGTTTTTGGGCACGTAGGCGTGCGTGGATTATTTTTCACTAAATGATATGGGAGTGTAATCGTTGACTTAAAATTTTTTACTTTTTTTCTTATAACAGTTATTTTTGGAGATGATGGGTTTTCCGACGTGAGCACAAACGTATTCGTAAATCCACAACCAGTCAGCTACCTATCAATAAATTAATAAATACGAATTCATGTGTTAAGTGACTTCCAAAAGCAGAAATCAGCATTACAGGTCCAACTCAGCTATTAACCTTGTCAATCTTGATCTGCTGTCCAATTAGTCCTAGCAGTTATTGAAGCACTTATTCCTCACACATTCCATGCGATTCGGCCATTTTTGAGGCGCTTGAATATGCCTCATCGTACTCGTACGCCTTGTTGCTGCCGGGCTAATTAATAAAAACACTCACATGCTATCGTTATCAGCTTAAAAAAAAAAAAAAAAAAAATCACTCCCTACAGTGATTCCACTTGTCTTAATTGAAGGACGGCAGTTTGGTAAGAATCAGTTAAAACAACTAACATGAAATGGCATTCTCCACCCCCCACCGAATTATTATTTATTTATAACACCGTGAGTACAGAGGAGCAATCTGTTAAAGGTTTTCGTCCCGTGGCGACCTATTCCATTCTCTTGATTACACGCCAACTCAATCGATTCTACGGTTCGTCGTGAACGTACCAGAATTATGTTTATGGTATCATTGTCAATGATCCCCCACCAAAACCTCTCACAGTTATTGTTTTGGAACGGCTTCCATGGTGCTTGACTAATATCTGTCGAAACACGTCACTGATCAAACTCGTCCCACTTGTATTCATGCCATCGGAATTACTTTTCCAATCGAACGGCTGGAATTGGTCGTAAATACGCAGTTTTGATACTGCTTCTTTCGCCTTGACAATTGTTTCTCCATCCCATGAATGGGCGAAGATAACACAAGAGAACAAAACAAGAGAACCCAGTACTACCCAGGAGTACATACGAGTACAAGGATGCTAAATAATAAATACAATAATAAAATAAAAATATAAAATAAAAAATAAATCATTATTTTAGAGAGGAACCGCCGGCTGAAACGGTAATCAATTTCTGTTGATAAAGGCACAATGTAACACCATTTAAAATCTACAACCAAGTTTTCATGACCCATGTTGTTGTCCATCGTAAGACTGGTTTACAGAAGGAGGCGATTTTTCATGGCATAGCTGCTCAAATTCGCTCAAACATGTCATGTTTTCGATGAGAAACGAGAGTTACGAGGGAAAGGACCCAGATGGGTTTTATTCACACGTCCCCAAGTAAATTGATACTCGCGAGTAAATAGCAAATGAGTAATTCCTCCTCGCAGTCACGACCCTTTCTGTGGTTAGACAATTACTGTAATGCACGAATAAACAAAGGCACATTTTCCCATGAAGTGTCATCGTCCTCAGTCACTACAGAACTGATCTGGAAGTTGAGTTTTTGTTAGTAATTAAGACAGCTTAGTATGTCAAAATCGGAAAGACAAACAATGTTTTACTCACAAAATGGAAAAAAAAAAAAAAAAATCGCAACTAATAACTCAAGACATGAGGCAAACGATCTGATGGTTGATTTAAGATCAAAAATACAATGTTGAACACAGCCGTGACTGGGCTTTTGTTCATTGGTTAGGTAAATAGCTGGCAGAATGGGTCAAAGGGACTGAAATACGAACTGCAGATGACACAAGGTCATTTGTAGATGTATCGGCCAGCCACCTTCATACGATTGAGGGATCGATCGATCAACTGCACGATCACCCATTTTGACATGAAATGCTCAGAAGGATCAGGCATAGGGCAAAACACGAAACAACGTACAACAAATTTTAGTTTCGTACCTACGATTCGTTGTGCCTCCCTCAAGTTTCTATGATGGCTGCGACGTACTACTGGTTGGTTTTTTGTTTGGTCCTTAAATAATCAACCTATGTTTTCATGCAGAAAGTCAATCTTTCCGATTTGCCTCAACATTGTTTTCTGGACGTTTCAAGGGATCTAAATAAATAAAAAAATAAAAAATGTCCCTCCTTCGAACGCTGTTCACGCCGTTTTTAGTAGAAGAAAATATTCTAAAAGACTGAAATTTTGGTCAGGGATCCGTATCCAGCTCTTCTTTGTCCTCAAAACTTTTCAGCCCGATCAAACCAAATTTGAGGTGAGGTAGGGGTCAAACTGTGTTTTTCGAAAAATGGATTTTTGAGATTTTTGGCGATTTAGGCGTGTGGGGAATCCTTTTCTACTAATGTTTGGTCGCTGAATTTGGTCCGCGCCGCTGTTGGTAGTAGGAAAGTTTCTAAAAATCTGAAATTTTGGTCAGGGATCTCCTTCCGGCACGATTTGAGGGTTGGTCCTCGTGTCAGCTCGATCAGACCAAATTTGGGGGAGGGGGGAGGGGTGAGGGGGGAGGTTATGGATCAAAATGTGTGTTTTGAAAAATAAATTTTCGAGTCAGAACTGTGCTTACTGTGGGTGAGTTTGGGTCAAGTGGGTAACTTTTTCGAATGTGAGTTTTCGAGATTGTTGGGTAATTTGGCGTGTGTGGAACCATTTTCGATTAATTGTTGGACGCTGGTGGTCTCCAAGTGTGAGTCTCGGTATATGAAATAAAAAGCCCGAATAGGTCAATTACCACAAATTACTAATTAACTGAACAAACGCTAGACTATTTCAACACTATTTCAACAGTGTCATTACTAATGTTGAGTAATGAGGTTTTAATAATGGCCGAATGAGCCACCCATCCAGGAGAAAATCCAGCCCTGGCGGGAATGCTCCACTGTGTTCTTTAATTATAAAGTAATTTCCTATTGTAATTTTAATAGCTTAGAAATTGTAAATTCATGACCATCCTTATTCCCCATGATGAACGTATGCCAACGTATAGTCCATACAAAATATGCGTGAAGTAACATTAATGTGATAACACTTTTGCAAGGTTTCCTTGTAGACAAAACGGACCTTTCATCTTTAGACAAAGTTGTGTCAATAGGAAATGTAAGAACAGTTACAGACTCGTGGGTAAATTCCATCTGTTCCTTGAATGTCAGGAAAAATTACGACGTCAATGCAATCGGAGCCGCCAAGAGTGGTCAGAATGAGGAAGTATATAACGGGAAACAAAGATGGTCGTATATTTTTTGCAATTGTGTAAATATTGAAAGGTCCCTATTGGCTGCGCTAGATTGAATCTGCATAAATCAAGAGATTTCAGAAGAATTATTCTCCCGGGCCAGGGCTCTGCATGGAAAATCAATTTTTCCATCAATTCAACCGGCAGCGAGGTTTAGGAAATTGAGTTTGATGCAACATTGAGAGGAGGCAAGTGAACAGGAGGAACGAAACCGAACCAGTTATAATAGCAGTTAAATCCAAACTGGGAGGAAGACAAACAAATCCGTCTATGAGCCAACAATCCCGTTGTTAACACACAATTAGTTGATTACACAGATCCTTTTCAAATCCCCGCGCTGGCATGAAGCCTTCCCTCGAATGAGGAGGAGATTTTCATTGGGCATGTCCCTAGGCAACAACCCGCGCCCTTTGCTCGTCCGTGATTTAAATGCCCCTAATGTTATAACGCTGGCTTTAATTCTGGGGCTTTTCAACCCCCATAGATCCACCCTTCTATTCCCCACCTTGCCATGTATCACAAAAGGAAAGGCCGAAGGTAAAACGCTTTATGATGGGTCGGGTCACTTTTAAAATTAATCCTTCCCTTCAAGCTGTCCCTGCATCATTAATTTTGCTTTTCGGATGAGGCAATTATGACAGTTTACCTTCTTTTCAAAAGAGCGCTTCTTTTCTGAATGGGAGGGAAAATGCTCCTGGCTTTTGCTCCCCAGAAACCATCAAATTCCTTGGTTTAAAACCCATTTTCAGCCTCACAAAAGGGATGGTATTGCCAACTTATACATCTTTAATTCGGCCTCGAGAAAAGGACCAACTAATTAATTCGCAGGTTCTCTCGTTGAATAGTAGAGCTTTGATCAAAGAGAAAATGAACCGCTTTCGTCGTTGAAGACCGAAAAATTAATTATATCACTTCAAAAACGATCCAGCCACAGAAAAAGAGTTGAATACGTGAGGCGTAAACAGAAACTGTTTGTTCATTTCAAATAAAAGATCGATACTGCTCAAAAGGAAGCGTAGAAATTCATATGATTGCCATTTCATAGATCATTTTATCTACCTGCCATGTCGAATCCTCGATGTTACATCTTTGATATTTGATTCGCATGGGAGAGGAGGTGGAGATAGTAGAGGTAATATAGAGATAAGAAATAGGGATAATAACAGAACCTGGAATCTATCATTCACAGGAGAAGCTTTAGCCGTACCTTTGTACGTAGAACATCATATTACTCTTACCACCGATTCACCGGTATTGTCCACGACCCCATGAGAGCTGCTGTTCAGTATGAGTTGAAACGAGCATTTGTCGTTAATTTGATCATCTTCATCGGCTTCAAGATAAAGAGGGTGGCACATGTGACTCGAGTGGGTTCATCTCCAATCGAACCGACTCTCCAGGGAGGAGCGACCCTAAAACCGTGAATGGGGACGGAAAATAGAGAAGCCCAGATGTTCCAGAGGCCATAATCTCCAAACTAGAACGTGATTCGAATGAGACTTTTTTCTCCGTTTAACCAGCAAGAAAAAAAGAGATTGATTAACATCTCTTTCCTTAACTGCCCACAAGTTCCGCAAATGTAACTACTTCTTTCCCTTCAGATGGGGACAACCTCTTTTTTAAGGGTCTCGAGGGATGAATAGCTCGAAGAACATCTTTATCTTGAATGAGACTTTTGACTTGAAGTAATAGCTTCATTTTAGTCGGAGGTATGTACCACTGGTTCCATTAACGGAACTAAGACTACGACCAAAGAATATAACACGAGAGGCCACTGGCAAGCAAGAATATAAATTCTTATCTGTTTTACAGGGTATTTGCGTTTTCGTTTGTTAACTTTCTAAGATTAAATTTCAATGATTCATCTCCGACGAGAAGTGCAATGGTGTATTATCTTTTTAAACAGTATGTTAAGACGAACAAGTTTGGACACATAACAGACAAAACTCGCTGAAATCCAACATTCCAACAGTAAGAAAGAGAAATAAAGTAAAAAATAAATAAATAAACAGAAAAATAAATTTGGGATAAATTGAGGTTTTAGCGGGAAAACGTAGGTTTTCAGAGTGCGAAATCGACTAATTTTCTCATACAGGATCTAATGTATTCTTTCAGACTGAATGGTAGTACTTTTTATCCTTCGCGGACTGCTCGCGACTTGTTTTTACTGGTTTTCTGATTAAGCGGTAGAAACACAATAGCCAAAATAACTAAATCCAGAATTTGTAAATCGTCGACAAAACCTACCAACACTCAAGTCCCCGGATTTATGTGAGGACTTACACGTAAAAATCATGTTAAAATCATGTGTGCGCAAATTGGAAGGAAACTCAAGGAGGACTTATCGAGCTGTACAGATTGTTATACTCTGATTGTTATACTTATAATGAACTCATCAGGAAGACATCCGACTATCCACGATCGATGTATCTTGTACAAGTCGGAGGGCTAAGACACAAACACGGAGATCATGTAAATATTTTCTTCATGTTTGGAGAAACCAGAGTTCGAGCTTTAATAGCCAATTCGCGATCTAGGGGCGAACGATCGGAAGACCGTCCTGATTCATATGGCCTCCGTTCTCGTATAGACTGAAACCTCGCGGGGGAATATTTTTTCATTTTATACTTGTGGCCAGATTGATGTTTTTATAACCAAGCTTTGAATACTCAGAGCACCAGAGTGTGAATACACAATAACATAAAATGTTGGTTCAATACTTACAAATCAGGATTTTTAAGCCAGTTGTTTTTTTTAGAAGAAAAGTAATTGTTCATGGTAGATCAATAGATTAATAGAATCATTTTAATTTTTGATGAATTGCCTTTCTTGTGTTTTCTAGACTTTTTCAAGTCTTCTCCCGAACAAAATTGTGAGAACCGTAGTGTTGGCAACCAAATTCAGACGTAATTGTACGAGTTCAAGATCAAGATGGAATGATTTCTTGTAGTCAATAGGGTTGAATGATTCCGCTCAGATCTGTGCAAAAATGGATGTGAAATGAATGAATCATATGCGCAGCCTAAACGATCGTCCTGTTTAAAGAGTGATTACCTAGGCTAAATGCCGATGCCGAATCAATTCATTCAGGAACATCATTATTTAGGAACATTAGGGACGAAATTGGAAGTCGTTACCAAAATCTATTGGGAACTAGTGTTTATTAGTATACTAGGCTCCATGTTAACAAAGTAACTTGAATGAGTAAATGTGGAACTGGCTGTCGGACAGACAAACAATAAGGTGCGGTTTTTATGAGACGTTCAAATCTGCGTAGGTACTAATCTGCATCAACCCACCTCTACGAATTTTGGAAACATTGAAACTATTGAAAAACTATGATTCTTCTAATTGCCCGCACGAATGATATCACAAAATCCCCTAATCATACGAAAATCACTTTATACGTAAAAATGAGGGCCTGAATTCAAATGCATGAGTGTGTCGACTACGAAAATATGTAACACAAAAAATGCAGACTGCTTATTTTGTCTCGCAGATCAAAGTGGGTGTGAGGTAAGTTATGTTTGAACCACTTCACATTTTCTGATCAAAGTTGGGAGGTGATAGGCTTTAGACCAACGCCCGTTATCAATCACTAAGGAACAAATATGCCGACCCTTTCATCTTGTTCTGTTAACCATGAACGGGATATTTTACGAGGGTTTTGGCTCAAACAACTCCAACGTATATAACCTCGATGAGTTTTCTTACGCTTAAGGTATCGATTTATCAATAACAGAGCCTTTTAGGTTTCACGTTCCTTCAATCAATTTTGATAATCACGACTACCATCGGGAATAGAAGCGCAAAGCTCGCACGACCTGTGTATTCTAGCTACCATGGCCCCCCGAATCGAGGTCACTAGTTGGGCCTAATGTAAATATCCTATGACAATGTTCAGTAAGGCCGCTCCCGTCAAACTTTGCTAGGCCTAAGTCCATTGTCTTGCTGACATTTAAGGGAAGTGGAACCCTTGGATATCACGAGGTCCGACAGAGGAGAGAAGAAAAGGGTCGGCCAAAGGTCTCTTCATGACATTTTCAACTCTCGACTTTGTGTAAGAATGTGATTAACTTTTATACAAGGCATTAGTTATAGACCCCCTCACCACTCTAGCAGTTTCCCCTTACTCTACCACCCTACTGTGACCCTTCACAATCTTGTGTTTAAAGTTGTTCCAACCTAATGGGATGTTGTATGTCCTGAGTGACAGTTAAGTGTTTCGAATTTTACATTAACGCTCTGCCGGATGACGGTTACGCGAAATTTTTCACGAGTCGCGATTGATCAATTCATTGAATTAAGAAACAACAAAATACGTGAATAATTACATGTTTAATAACGACACTGACAAACAAAATGATTGGATTCAAAGTGGCTTGTCAGGCTCTGTTTTTGATTAACGAGAGCACCAACTTCATTAGTCGTCTGCATTTTCGAGAAAGTGACCAGAAGTGATGTACTTTTTCAACAAGGACTGAATTTACACATTGTTACTCTAGGAGGAATATCAAATGTAAATGAATGGCATTTTTTTCAATGAAAGTTTGGACTACTGAACAGTTTGTACGGTTTTTGTACCGATCAGCATAATATTATTGCCAACACCCCCTCAAAGTCAAAATGATGTCCTGAAAAAATTATGATTTGTTGAAGAGTTCACTGCCCTTATATATTTTTATAATTCTTATTAAAAAAAAAAAAATAGTACGCGCATCACCGTATTTTGGTTGGTTATTCCTCGAATAATCAACCTATGTTTTCATGATAATGGTCAACCTCTCCGATTTGGCTCAAAATTTTTTTTCTGGACGTTTTCATGATGTCCTGATCAAAAAAGGTCGCCCCCACTGGAAGAAGTTATGGGTCAAATTGGGTATTTATTACCCATTTTGAATATGTGTTTTCGGGATTTCTGCTACCTAGGCGTGTGGGGTATAGTTTTCCACTAAATTTTGGACGCTGAATTCAATGATGTGTGTCCCAGAACGATTGGCAACCACCGGAAGAAGTTATGGGTCAAAATGGGTATCCACCCATTTTGTATGTGTCAGGATTTCTGGTGCCTTGGCGTGTGGGGTATCATATTCCACTAAATTTTGGACCCTGAATCGATTGGAATGGGTCTGGGACCCGCCACACCCACTGTTTCCCCCATTCGAGGAATAACCAACCCGTGTGTAAGAATTTGCAGATTTTTTATGGCTAAGAAGAACGAAAAAAATCTGTCACTAAAAGTTTATTTTTCAAGTTTAAGGCGATTTCCTGTGCTTTTAAAATTCATTTTGAGCGAGGTTTCCCCTTTGTTTAGGTGAGACACCTAGAAATAAATTTACCATGATGTTATTTCTTTTCAAACAGTCATACCATCCCCCAAAATGTATGTAACAGCTCTGGGCCGGATTTATTCATCACAAGCGTTCCGCCGACCGTTGTCCGTCATACAGGCTGGAAAAGCCCTTAAAATGATCCAATAATCAGTGGATTACCAGAAGACTTAATTTGATTGAGCCTGTTCTGATGTTTGAAAGACGAACAGACTTTGTGTCAGCAATAAGTAAGAAAATGTCAATAAGACCATTAAATGACGTTTGAGCCAAACATCCATTACATTAAAGAGTACGGGCGTTTGAGTCTTGAGTTCTCGACAAGGGAAACAATCGGTAAAATAGTCCTTTCAAGCAGAATAAACACCCGACAGCAAATAGTGATTTGAAGCAAAGACGTTTAAATCACCTCACTTACAAAAGTGACCAAATGAAAACTCACGTTTGCCATTATCTTCGAACGAAGGTGGCAGGGAAACGTTCTGAAACGATCGAGACAAACGAAGTAATCATTGTGAAAGGACCTCACCTACGCCAGAAGGGGTTCTTGTTTGAATTTCCCCCTCGCAGCCACTTAACGTTCATATTAATATTGTGAAAAGGTCTCGTATATCTCAAGTCTTTTATCGCTCATCCCTTTGTTTACACTCTCAAGGGGGCGAGGCAGGGTTTTAAACGTAACGACTTTTGTATCCCTACTCATCTACTCGACCCGTAACTAGTCTATGCAAGCTCATATCGGCGAATCAAGGTCTGAATTAGGGAGGCCAAAAAGATTATTCGTTTTCTTATAATTAAATTAAATTAAAAGTCGGTGATTTTTCCAGTCTCGCAGAAAAAGTTACAACAGTCACCACATGAGCAAGAATATTTGTTGTTAGAAATGAAACACTTCCACTCACTGCTAATGAGCAACTTTGAAGGAGCTCGGAGGGGGAGGGGGGAGAGGGTGACGTTTGTTTCAAAGACACTCCCAGGCTCGAAAATATCACATCCATATTCAACTTCAATTGATTCCTTACCGATGCGGGAAAGGCAAAACATTAAGTTGTTGCCAAATTGAAGATAAAAATTTATTCGTTTTACCTTGATGATAATGAGAGAACAAAACACTCGGAACTAAATTTTAAACTGTAAAAAAAAAAGTGTGAGCATCGAAATTTAAGAATATTTTGTCAGAATGATTGCTTGAGGTAGGCGTTGAACAGAGTACCCAAAGGTGAAATACGCCTGGATCTGACTTGATTGAGAGGTCCTTCACGGCGTAACGATAAAGCTGGGGAATGTAATGAAGGAATACTTGGATCTTGAAGTCATAGCCCTACACATTTCTAGGAGTAATGGTCAGGAGGAAATGGAAATATACAGCTAACGTTACGACGTAAAATACGAAGGGAAATTGTGTGTATATATTTTTGAAGATAAAGACAAATTTCATAGTATGGGCCACCGTTTTTTGATCACGAGTTAAAGCCTCGTTGACCGGACGCTAATGATACCTCCTTTGTGTGTTGTGTTGAGTCTGTATGTCTTTAGTATTTTATGAATTCATCCATTCCCTTCGTGTTTTAGGTTGGTCTCTACGATTTGCCAAAAAGTTGACATTGCAATAACATCCTTGCCGATTTTAGAAGACATTTTTCAAAAAAATCTGAAATTTAGGTCAGATTTTTAAGCTGTAGTTGAAATCGGTATTCTGAGAATGGGTTCCAAATAGAATGGGATCTAGGCGTATGGGTAACACTTACCACCAAATTTTGGACATCAAAAATACTGAAATGGGTCTTGGACCGGTCGGCTGAAGGGTTGGAGAAAACAACAAAATGAGTATTTGAACTGGGAAGTTAATTTTTTTTTACAAGGTCGAGTATGTATCTACCTCGGAATCAAGTTGGTACCTTCGACTAAATTCGACGGTACACGAGCGAGACCTACCATCACATAAAAAATGAAACCATCGTGGAACAATTTACAGCATCGTCAAAACGTGTAATGCGTGTGTATGTGTTACGGTCTCGTATATAATTTTCGTTGAGTAAGAATTTTAATTTATCAGGGTAATTTACCCATCCAAATCAGAAGAGTTTCTCTTTCTTTCTGCATTTTTGAAATGGATGCCGGAGCCCGTTAAATTTTGAAACATGCCAATTCCTTGAAGTCTATTGCGAGACAGCCCTTTCTTCGGAACACTCACTTACCTGAGGTACAGGGCTCCAAAGTGGCTTGACTTCTTCTTCGGGACAGGTTTCGATGTCCACAGTCTCCTCCGAATCTGAGTCAGCAGGAGAAGAGCGTCCCTTGGGATTGTGGGCGGAAACGGGGGCGGGATAGACGGGAGTAAAAGCGGATGAATATGGCTTGGCATCGGCTGCAGGCGGCGGGAGGAGGAGGGGAGCCGGTGGGAGCCACATGGGGTACAGGGGAGCTTTCCAGACGTAGTCCATGACAAGGGGCGGCACTCTGGGGGCGGCAGGGGGAGTCGCGGGGGCAGGGGGCGAATGTGATCTTCTTCTCGAAGACTTGCTGCTCCCGCCACCCCCGCTTCCGCCTCCGGATCCGTTTCCGGTCGACAACATCCGCTTCCTCGTGCCCCCGTTGAACATCGCTTTTACGTCTTCCCAAGCGTGGACCACCTGTTCAACAAAATATAAGCTCCTTTAGTTATAGATGGAAAACCAGTTGGAGCTGAAAACCTCTCAAATCAATAGAATCTGCAAAGAAGAGGACTAGACGGGCTAAGGAAGGCGTAAAAAGTGCGGCTTTTCGAGATCCTAGCGGGGTGATCCGGGGGGTAGCCTCCCAAGTAGTTTGGGTACTGAATTGAACAAATCATAAGATGCAAAATGTAACACTATATATGGGCAAGAGAGGGGAGTTTGATTTCAATTAATTATTTTTATTAAGATGGGTTTTAGGTGTACCTCTGCTCACTTGATGAGCGTACCTAAGAGTAAAATCCTCGGACGAGGAGCATGGAGACTCATTCCAGTCGATTTAGCGTCCATAAATTAGTGGAAAACGATTCACCACACGCCTAGGATATTATTCACCATAATTCTCAAGAACCCATTTTCAAAATAGGTAGGTAGATATGCATTTTGACTCATAACCTCTTCCAGTGGGCGCCAAACGTTCCAGGACCCGTCTCATTGGATTCAGCGTTCAATATTTAT
>CM033998.1:30766432-30806597 GCA_019603395.1 Cyrtorhinus lividipennis | reverse complement strand
GTTATTTACTCACCTGCCAACATTGAAAGAGTTAGGACTTTCAATCCACCGAAGGCTTGACAGAGGTCGCCACGAACGAAGCATTGACGTAAGCATGCTCAACTTGAGTGTGTGTTTCTCCGTGTGAATGCGCAAGTGACGCATTGCTCCCAGACGTTGTTCTTCAACACGTTAACAGTGAGGTCCTTGTCAATTTGAGATTGTGCTCAGTGAGCACGAACGGCTTTGAAGGAGTGTCAGCCAAAAAGATGCACCTGAAGTTCTCACCACCAGCTTCTTGTTTGATGCAGTTGAACATTCCATGATGCCACACGTGGGCTCTCTGTCACTAACAATGAAGACACGTCGTCTGAGCTTATCAGATTCTTTCATTGCTTCTTTCACACTGTCGAGCCACTTGAAGTTTTTGGTATGTTGATCACCAGTGGATTCCTTTCTTCCACCTTAAAAGATGAGACGATATATTTATAATGAACATCAGCGACAATTCCTGTGCATTGGAACCAATGAGTTTATGCAACTGAAATACCTTTCTAAGTAGGATGTAAACACCATCTTCAACAGTCAATTTGGAGACCACAATTAACCCGTGCAGCTGTTTTGGCGCAAGCCTTTGGACGACCTTCTCTTCTTTAGTCAGCAAAAATCCACCAGGCTGAAAAAAAAGAAAATAAAATGATTGATAAAAAAAGAAAATAATTAGCGATATGTTACAGTCTGGAACATTGTGGTGGATACTACATCATTTAGAACCTGTGTTAAGGATGAAGGCAGACTGAGCATTTCACCTTGACAGCTGGGAGGACGTTGGTCAGATGGCGTATCAACTGGGAGCCACACACAACATGCCAGGCTCCTGAATCGTCAATAACCTCCTCACTGATGTTCTTTGATGATGTTTTGGCACCCAGAGGCTCCAACGCATCCACTAAACTCCCCAAATCTTGAGAGGCCACAAGAATTTCAACCTAGCGAGTATGCCAAATCTCATTAGTTCATCCTCTTTTTTCATCCATATCAAAATAAGGCGCAATGCGATAGTTTGGAGCTCAAGCGTAGCACTGAGCTCACCACTAAAATTGAGTGATTCTTTCCATTACCATCATGAGAGGCTCAGATTCGACAATCTCAGCGACTGTTGGAGCGAGTAGAGTTTCAGGTGTTTTGCCGTTTGCAATCTCGACTACTTTGAGTTTCTTTGCTCCACCTGAGTTCTCCATGACTGTCTGCATGGCGATTGTGAGGGCATCGAATTCCTTCAGCTCCTGTTGACATTGCTGTATGGTTAACAACTTAGGACCAGGCACAATGTTTTCCATAGCTCATGAGCGGAGATTTTAGGCAAAAGTTACCTTGTTGGAGTCATATGGGCTGAACACGTATTTTTCCAGTTTGGGAGCGGCTTGCACTTGTGTTCCAGTTCTCCTCGGGGCCAGACTTGCCTTCATTCCGTGTATTTCCACTCCACCCTGATCTGGTGATTCCCAAATTTTCTATACATTTGAACCGAGACAATCTGCAATGAAACACAGCTGTGAACAAAAAGGTTCCAGACAATGCCTAGCACAGCACGCCTACTGAATTCCACAGCAATACTCACCATCAGCGCCACCAATGACTTGTGAGATGTTTGATCGGGTCAACTACGACTTTTAATATCCTCGTAGGAACATACAACTCTCGGGTGTTGAGGCCAATAAGAGAAAATTGGAGCATCGTATCCATGAAACTGACCCAGTTGTTGACCCATTCCAATTTACCATTGGCTCCTTCAAATGAACAAAAATTTGAATGTTATAATATAGGTTGGGTAGATTCTGGTTTTGTCTGAATAGTTACACTTACCGTAATTGTCAGATTCACATACGCCTTGGAAGATGCCACCATAGTCATATCCACGGAGCCTGAAATCTCGGTACACCTCCCCCTTCTTAGGCCGAGAGACGCGGATTTGGGGCCCTTTGCAGCTTGAGGTTGGAGAGGAGCTGGTACTTTGAGGCCAGCTGTTCCCTCTTTGTCAATTCCCTCAGACAAGAAGATATGACCACTGACAACAGGTGAGCCGCTCTCAGTCAACTCAAAGGCGCCAGAGCCGTCAAAAACACTGACATGGAATTTGACTGAACCTGCAAAGCAAAGGAAGGAGATTCCACAGTGAATTGAATCGCAAGGACATCAGTAAACACCATGTATTAATGAGTATACGTACCTTCTTTAGGCATGATGGTGGCCCTGTGGATGGTTACAATCTTTCATAACAATAGGAACCTCTTCAATTGGCTTGCGTTCGCAATTTTGCAAAGGCCTTCCACACAAGCGTCTGTAGCAGAGAAAGATTTGTTGTAGAACCATACTGACATCAAAATTGGGGCCATGGAATGGGGCCTGGGGGCGCTGTCCGTTCTTGTAAGATCATTGGTGGCTTGATTACTTGATAAGCAGTTACATACTTCTCAACAATGAGGACATCTACAATGGTCTTGTGTTCCAATTTGCATAGGCTTTACAACAAGAGCCTTTGACAAATCCATCATTTTTTTTCATCAGCTATTTTTGTTTCAAATTAACGAATATTGGACATGATTTCCAAAATGGATTTATTGGTGACCCACCTGTAATACAATGTACACAGTTGGGATTTTTATAATCATCGTCATACCAAATAGCCAGTAGCAGGAAACAGGAATTCTTCCAGTCAATCATGTGTCCCTTGATGTAGGCGTCTTCCTCGTTGGCTGGGTTGATTTCAAATATGGTCTCACCAGATTTTGAGTCAGACTGTAAATAAGAAGGAAAAACAGTAGAATATGCTAATTTTGATTAACGCAATTTTCACTTATACAAATTCAATCATCATTATGAGGCCCTTTAGCAATGTTATAATTTTCCTGAAGAACACAATAGAGGCTTGAAGTATTTCTCAAGCAAATACTCACCTTCCCACAAAAGTCAGCCACCATCCATTGGGTAGCATGATCCCACTCAACCAGCGAACCAATCATTGGGGTGGTTCCTCGCTACAGGGAAACTAGTAGGTCTGTGAAAGACTGACAAGTTGGGGAGTCGCCCTGCCATGTATATCCTGGAAGAAAAATAGTGACGAGTATGTGATCAAGGGGACCACAATTTATGAGTTATAGGAACGTTTCCGTAAGTTTCGCGCAAAGTACTCACTTTCCCACATTGGCCATGAAGTTGGCCAAGTTCATCAGACAGCCCCTTCTTTGTGAGGCCAATGCTGATGCAGCTCTTGGGGACTGAGCGTTTGATGACGGATTGAAGAAGAGCATGAGGAGCAATTTCAATGATGAGAGAATTCTCAGGAATTTTAGTGGTGACATCATGGAAGAGCACAGGAGAGACTAAATTGTTCACAAAGTAAGGAGCTGATGAGTATGCCGCTATATGCGGACCCCCAATCTCCTTCTGGGATAGAACTGCTGATGCCACTTCTTGCTGCGGGGCTTTGGAGCTGGAATTACCTGCAGAAATAGTCTATGAGTGACCTCAACAAATATATTTTTAAAATAATTAGGTAGGAATGTTTCATCACAACACATACCTTCTCCAGTCCTGCACGAAGTTTGGGGGCAGCATCAAAAATATATTTTGAATGGAATGCAAATCCAGAACTGAGTACTTTCTTAGCAAAGATACCTTCAGCTGTTAATTCTTTGACAAATGCATCAATGAGGTCAGGGGGACCAGAAACTGTGACAGAGTCTTCTCCGTTGTGGCAAGCAAGAATTACTTCATTGGGGACCCCTTTTCTTGGTTTCCTCCCATGTGAGCCCTGAAAAATAGGTTGCTTGTTACACACATTTTTTAAACACTCAATGGAATCAACTGTCACTGGCCAATCACTCACCAACAGCTGCCATAGCTCCTGGTTGGAGTTTGGTGTCCACGATACATTTTCCTCTCCAATAAGCAGCAAGAGCAGTCTGTTCTGCACTAAAAGCACCATCTGCGTAGGCGCAGCCCAACTCTCCAGTAGAGTGCCCAATGATCTTGTCAGCCCTGATACCAAGAGCTGTCAATGTATCAACCAAGGCAACCTACATCAAATGAAAAGTGATTTAGCTAATGGTTGCGCCCTGTGATACTAGAGTGCGGTCTAGACTGGACTTGTGGTCCTAAGAACTTACTTGAACAGATGCAATAGACACAAAGTTATTGAGGATGTTATCAAAATCCTCCTCAGTCCCGTTGTTGATTAGATTAAGCAAATCAAGGCCTTCAGTAGCAAGAGCGTCTGCGCAGCGGAGGATCGCTTTCCTAAACGGCTCCAAGCACATGAAGGCTCGGCCCATACCAGCCCATTGAGATCCCATGCCAGAGAACACAAACCATGTTTCCTTCTTAGCCGCATTCTCCTGTAAAGAAAGGGGAGAGTAGTGAACGAGATCTCTTGTCCAATTGTATGTATTATTGTTCAGAGCTCTAGCCAAGGTCAACTTACTCCAGCTTCTCTTAAGGAATTTCGAGCTCCCAGGACAGTGTATCCTCTGTAGGCATGACCATCAATGATTCTGTTTGTGAATGTCATGAAGCAAGGTAATGAGGTCATCATCTCTTGGCATTGATTCCAACTAAAATATACATACTGATAGTTATAGCTTTTCTAGTGGGTAGAATGATTGCCAGGAGAGGTTTGTAAACTCATAGATAAGAGGCAAGATGATTTCTGCCGTCATGAGAGTATTCACCTTGTTGATTAATTTGTTGACGCTGTCAGTTGTCCTGCCAGATACACAGACCAACCTTGGGATGTTGTCCTTGACTGGAGGCAGTTTGGGTTTGTTGTGGCTTCTCAGAATGACGTGGACGTTGGCACCCCCAAAACCAAATGAATTTATAGCGGCAAGGCCACCATTCCAGTCACAGTTTTTTTGAACAACCTGCAAATTACAATAATTTCTTATTTAGGCCGCTGAATCTCTTCAGAAACTCCTACATAATTGGAGAGCAGGTGGAATTACCTGTAGGCGTCCATCAGCCAATGCAGGAATATCTTTGTTGGGCGATTTGAAGTGTAAATTGGCTGGAATGGTGCCAGACTCCATAGCAAAAAGGACTTTAGCGAGAGCGCACAGCCCTGAAGCAGGCTCAGAGTGCCCCATGTTGGATTTGACAGAACCAATTAGCAAAGGTGTGGTCCTTCCCTTTGTGAAAATTTCAGCGATGTTGTTAACTTCTTGGGGATCGCCCACTTTGGTTCCAGTCCCATGCGCTTCAACATAGGCCACTTCTGCTGGAGAGATCCCTACTTCTGAGAAAACTTTTTTGACTAGTGCCCTTTGCATTTCACCATTGGGAAAGGTGATGCCTTCACCTTTAAAACCATCTGTGTTTGAACCAGTGTTGACCACTGTTGCGTAAATGCGTTTGGCGACGGAGAATTTTTGGATAAACATGACAATGCATGCTTCACTTCTGACATAACCATTACCTGGATGCAGAAAAAAAAACGCGTCAGTAAATCTTATGGAGATAGGCGGGCTGCTTCTGATACCTCATTAATTCTATTTCTGAACCTGCTCACCTGAAGCATCGAATGCTTTGCATGCTCCGTCAGGAGACAACATGCTGAGTCTGTGAAATTGTAGAGATTCTGTAGGCTTGAGCGTGAGGTTGGAACCGCAGACAAAAGCCGCGTCGCACTCACCAGCCCTTATAGACAGGACAGCTTCATGTAAGGCCAACATTGAGCTGGAGCAAGCGGTGTCAATGGCGAAACTCGGCCCTGCAAAATTGTATGTATTTTGTTAATGTAGGGCGTCTCCCTATAATAATGAAGGATCATAAGCGTGTTTTGCTGAACAGCGTACCTTTGAGATCATAGGTGAATGAGAGTCGGTTTGGGAACATGGATCTAGTACAACCAGTCAGCCCATATCCATTGACTCGATCAACGTCAGCAGCTAGGTATTCGCCAGTTTCGGAGTAATTAGAACCAACAAACACTCCTGTGCGGGTGCCCTGGATTTCTCTGGGGTTGACACCTGAAACAATTGTCCATAATTGACAATGAAAATGGCTTCTGCAAGGAGTTTCCTTTGTATCTCTAAATAAACCACAAGAGTTGTGTTTAGGACTACGTTACCAGCGTCCATGAGAGCCTCAAAAGAAGCTTCCAGCATCATCCTCAACTGGGGATCCATCACTTCCGCCTGCTTAGCGTGTACACCAAAGAAAGTGGCGTCGAATCGCGAGAGGTCCTTGAGTTTTCCATGGCGAGGTGGCAGGCCATAGAGACCTGGAAGACGTGTATTTAGATGAGAACATAGTGAAGCTTTAAATGTATTGAGTAGTCTATTTATATCGCTCATGGAAAACGGTTCCTGCTTATGAAAGCGGGCCTGCTGGAGTGACTCCAACTTGAAATATGTCAGAAGTGATAACTATTTCCACTCAGGCGTCTGTTGTGTTTAGGCTATCAATTGATTTTATCAGTTGCTCGAGTGCCACATGTCCTCAGTACTTACCACCCTGAGGTAATACACAAAAATCTGTCTGTCCGTGGTTGGCCGCTGGATTAACCAATAAACATGATGGAGACATCACAAAAACATAACATATTCACAGAGTTTGTTCCAACCCTACCTGGTGGCCATCTCCTGTCGTCGGTGGTCACCATGTCCACCTGGTTGTACAGATTGTCCTTGAATTCCTGTAGATTTGAGGACTCTGGCAGGCGACCTGACATGCCTGTGATGACGATGTCGTCGAAAGAAGTGTGTGGCGCCATTTTGCCAGGTGGTGATCCTTGCACATTCTCCCTCAGTAACTCCTTGGGAACATTTGGCGGCATTTTGCCTGCAGAGATGAATTTCAATCAAGTTTCACGGCTCTTAATCCCTTTGATTTTTCAACCATTTTTACACATGAAGTTTTATTTTAATTTAAACTCAAAAGCTATCAATGTTAACAATTTAATTAATTTTTAATGTCCCTCTTGTGTCAAAATGTGTATTTTGAAAAAGGAATTTTCGAGGTTTTGGTGATCTAAGCTGTGGGTATCATTTCCACTAAATTTTGGACGCTGAATCGATTGGAATGAGTTTCCATGCGCTTGGCCCAAGGAATAACCAGCCCTTGTGTAAGAATTCGGAACTTTTTTTTCCTTTTTTCTATAACGATATGAATTACAATTACCATTTTAGGTGATATTACTAATTACTGTAATATTGTAGATTATTTAGGAATTATGAAATTATTATTTATTGGTGGTTGAAAGTGGTCTATTACTTGCCTTCATATTAATTCGATAATTTATTTTGTCAAATGGGATAATCTCAACGCTAGTTAAGCCTGAGATGTACATCAAAAGCCTTAAGCGCACTTTTGGTTGATTATTCCTCGATTGGCAGTGTACGTTTTTTGATATCCAGACCAAAAGGCTTATGTCCGTCCGCCGTTTTTGACAGGAGAAAATGTTCTATAAATCTGAAATTTTCGTCAGGGATCTCATTTTGGCTCTAGTTAGTCCTCCAAAACCTAATTTTGAGGGGAGTATGGGAGAATTTTTTTTCTAAATTCGATTTTCGGGACTTTTCAGGGAATTAGGCCTGTGGAGGTATCATTTTCCACTTGACGTTGGACGGTGAAACAATCAGAATGAGTCCAGGACATCCACAATCACTATTTTCCTCATACTTTTGCTCCAAGGAATAACCAACCCCTGTGAATGAATTTGCAGCGTTTTGAAACTAAGGTCTCAAAAAACAACTTACTTTGATTTGTCTGGGAACGGCGATTTTACTTCAAACAACTGGAAGAGTAGAAGGCAGTCGAGAAACTAAAACTCTCTGATTCGTTGATTCAAAAGGAAGACTTTTGACTGTGAAGAAGTTTGAGGGTGGTGGACAAGGTTTCGTCGGTTTTTTTAGTTTTCATCAAATTAGGTCACTATATTTTTAATGCACAAGCCATACTCGATACTATTTCCATTCAGTGTTAATTAAGACACAATTAAAATGGAGAAGAAAAAAAGAGACAATCACATACACGGTGGAGCATTCACATGACACTGAAAGATCTCGAGTCTCAATAAAATGGACCCGTCCATTAAGAAATCCATGAGCAGAAACGATAAAGTCTGATTAATTGTTCACAAATTTCCATATTCGTTTAGAAAAAAAAAAGTTTCCCGCTGGTTACTACGCGTTTATGCGCAGAATCCCGTTCGTCCTTTCACCGTTTGAATTAATCCATGGGAAAATGATAAAACGTTGATTTTTTTCCCTGTTCTGCGTAACCGTTCATTAACTTCCGTTCAGCCGTCAATTTTTGGTTGATGATTTCTTGAATATTCCCGTGTAATTCACTACTGTGTTTGGGACCATTAACCCATATACCTCCTTTTAAAAAATCCGTCCTCGTTTGGGACAACAGCCAATGACAACCTTGAGACCTTATTTCGTGCGTATTTATTTGACGAAAATGATTATTTACTGTTCAATGAAAATGACTCAATCCATGACATTATCCAAAAGAATCTCCGAACAGATGTGAGTATTAAATTGGTTGTATGTTACGTATTTATTATTCTATCGAAATTTCACAAGTATACTTGTATGTCGTTTTACAATACAACAATTCTTGGATGCTTCAGACGTAGGAACAATCATTCCATGTCTTGGATGATTTATAGGAATTCTGGTTGTTCTCGAGTGTAGGTCAGATTGTCGACAGGAGTTGAGCGATTTTCCTTCCACTGTCACCAACCAGGATGCCGCGATGGTCGCCAGGTAAGACTTCGATTTTGAGGGATTTTGAACACAACTGGAAAAGCGGTGATAGTTAAGCCCCATTGATGAAAGCATAATGAGATTTAAAACACAGTGCCACCTGAGAGCGATAGCAACAGTCCAGGGCAGTTAAGCCCTCTAAATTGCTACTGAAACCAGCAGGAATGGCGCCGTGGCTGTGTGTGACAGTTGGTAGGTACACTCACTGGTTTGAGACCGTAGTCAGAGTCACCGTCGACGACGAAGCTGTCTTTGGCTTTGACGAGCGTCACTTCGCCTTTGATTGTCCCTGTTGGCACGTACTTGTCGGCGGCGTACAACTTCTTATAAAAACTTTCTGCAGCCTGTGAGATGTCTTTTTCGCTATACGGGACAACAGTTTTCAATTTGGCAGCGCAGTAAGCTACGCGTGATTGGAAGTCAGGGAGAGCTTGGAGTTCCAGCGCCACCTGGAAGGAATACAAAAGTGTAGAGCGAGGATGTGACGAGAATAATTGCTATCCAGAAGATCCAACCATCACTACTCACCTTAGCATTGTCGACAGCAAGAAACAGAGAGATGAAGTAAGCCAGGGCGTGAACGTCGCCAGTAGCCTTGTTCCTTTTGTCTTGGTAGTTCCCAGTCAGAGACGTAACATAGAGCGGTGACCCATCGAGGAGGACGAGTGTTAGAGATTCACCTACTTTCTCTAGTTGCAGGCCCATTTCAAAGGCGACGCCAGCGCCAAACGAGTAGCCAACGAGCCTGTAAGGGCCCTTTTTTTGAACTTTGCGGATTTCCTGGGAAATTGCAAGGAATTGGACATCCCATAATTGCGACTACTGAGATTTCTAAACAATCAAGCTGGATTGGAATGATGCAAACTGGAAAATTGACTCCTTGCCGACATTATGGCAGTATACGGGCAACGAGGGAAACCTACTTTGACGTAGTAAGCAGCCACTGAAGACATTGATTCCAAGGGCGTGTTGACCGTACATTGGAGACCATAAACTGTTTCATGGCCCTCCAGGGTCTTTGCAATGCCCTCCAGACTGCTGACAGTGCCTTCAATGGCATGAACGAGGAAGAGGGGTGGTTGTACTGACTTGGGCTTTCCAGTTGCCATTTGGACGAGTGTTTTCTCTGGCATGAGGCTATCACTTTGAAATCTGACCTAGGCATGGAGAGGCTGTCATTAGTGATGTTTTGAGGCTCATGAATTTATAACTAAAAAAATTATATTCTGTAAGTTTAGAATTAGTCTAATTGACGCAAATAATGTGCTTAATAGCAAATAATGTGCAAAACCTCACCTGGTTCTTGTTGACACCATTAGCCACAGATAGTGCTGCGTTGGACCCTCCGCTCATTTCCCGCAATGCACCAATCGTCAAATCCCGAATTTCGGTGGGGCTCATGACAAAGTCGCACTTCCTCTCAAGCGTCTGTTTGATTTCCGCACCCATCAATGAGTCCATGCCAAGGTCGGCCAAAGTCGCGGAGTTGGCGACATTTGAGTGGTCCTTGATGCCGAGGATGTTGCCAATGGCGTCCAATAGTGACACCTCAGCGCCCTTGGAGCGAGAGCCGCCCATTTCAGCCACCACCATTGAAGCCACCACGGGGCTGGGGTTCTGGAGGAAGAAGTCCATCGTTGCCATACATGAGCTGATCCGCTGAGGCAGTGTACCGCCAATCACAGTATCGTTGTTGCTCTTGAGCCTATCAATGACAAGACCAACGTCACCGATAGCGCCCCACTGAATGGCAACCTAGCCAGCAAAGAACAAATCTCATCATTGTAAATCCAAAGCTAGCTGCGAGAACCCTTCTTCAGGATTATATCACGTCTCCACAGTCCGATCTAATTTATTAATTTTATTTCGAATGGACAAGGCCAATTACATTATAATATCAAGGAAATGCAATTGATATAAATCCAACCAATGAACAGACATTCGGTAACAAAGGGAGTGAGGAGGATAAGAAGGCACATAACGTGGTATTCATGCAATTCAAGATTTACAATTTCTAGGTAAATTCATATAAGGTAGCTAGGATTGTTGGGTTTTCTTTATGAATGATGCATATAACACTATTCCTTGTCAACGCTAATGCAGGGGGAGCTCGGTAGTCTAGTGGAATAGACGAAGGATTGGTGTGGTTATCCGAGTGGCCATGGTTCGAATCCTGGCTAGAGCAACTTAATTGTTTGTCTTGACCCTCATATTCGTCCTCTTCACTTAAGGGGGTGAGGCAATAAGTATCAATTTATATCGTCAGATCAATTTACGATACTCTTTGGGGGACGGCTGACGACGTCCACGACACCTGACCAAGGTAGTCGGACAAAAATCCAAGGTAAAAGTCCTTGTTTACTTTACTTTACACTAATGCAGGCTGAATAAACCATTCCCTTGTACTTAATCATCAGTGGCAGCTGAGTACTACTAATCATCATATCTCACCGCTGGGAGCCCTTCAGCTTGACGTCTCTCACAGATCCTCTCCATAGATGAATTGGCCATGCCGTAATTCGCTTGTCCCGCATTTCCACGGCCGCACGAAGCTGATGAGAAGACAACGAAGTAGTCCAACTCTGGGCAGAGAGCCCTGGTAGCTCTGTCAAGAGCCAATGTGGTGTCCACTTTTGGTTTGCAGACATCACCAAAATCCTCTTCTGTCAAATGTTCCATTTGCTTGTCCCTAAGAACCTGGAGATAGCAATTCAATGTTGAGTTGAATAAGTGAATCCTTGAGGAATTGCCATTGCCCACATTCAGAAACATACGGCTGCTAGATTGAAGACTCCACCAACAGGAGCCATATCAGCAGCCTCATGCATAAGTTTGGAGGCTCCTTCATCTGTTGTGGCGTCAGTTGTGGAGACGTATACTTTGGTCCCCTTGTCGGTCCATCGTCTGATGCATAGCGCCTGGTAGCCTTGTGTCACACCTGACCGAGAGGTCAAAAGGATGTGACGGGCTCCGCGTTTGATCATCCACTGGCACAGCTCAAGACCAAAACCACCCAAACCACCTACAAAATGTCAATACAAAACCTAGAAAAAACAAGTGGAAAAAAAGTGGTACTTGAAATGAGCCAAGCTGACAGTTCACTTTAACATACCAATGAGAACATAGGACTTGTCTGGATTCATGTAAGACTTGGGGATGGCAGGAAGAGGCTGAGGTTTGCAGTCCTTGACTATTTTTGACACTTCCTCTTCCTTAACCTTTATAACCACTTTACCAATATGTTTCCCCGAGGCCATAAACCTGGGGAATTGATTTTTTTCATATACATAAATTTTTTAACATTGGATGAAAATATATATGGCAGTGGAATGAATAGAGAGAATCCATCAAACTATTCAAACCTGAATGCCTGTTCCACTTGAGAGTGAGCAAAAGTGGTAAATTCCAGAGGTTGCACAGCCCCAGATTCAGTGCCTTGGGACATCAGTTTTCTGACTTCCATCTTGTCAGCACTCTCTGAACCCATGTTGAACAAAGAATCGAGGAAAATACCATGGAAGCTAACGTTCTTGAGGAAAAAGGCCATACCAAGGGACGTGTTTTTGGAAAGGTCCAACTTCCCGATTTCTAGGAACTTTCCATGCTCAGCAACACATCTAAAATTTTGAAGGTAGAGTAATTTATGCTCCAAGCTTGTAAAATGAATGGATTGGTCAGCTGCCGCAGTTCAAGCTGTAGGCCGATCAATTCACGCTTATGATAATGATTTCTGACATCAAGAGCGATAGAGGCCAGTTACCTGACAGAAGCCATGAGTTTGTCGTCAGCGAGAGAGTTGAGAACCAGATCCACACCACGGCCATTGGTCCTATTCATAATCATCTCCTCAAAGCTAGTGTCACGAGAATTTCCAATATTTTCAGCTTTCAGCTGCAAGTAAAAGATTATGTAGGGTTTAATTATTGATGTATTGTTCATTATTTGAAACAGTTAGATTGAAAAATAATTCCAAAAAGCTGCCACTTACACCAGGGAATTTTTTGAGGAGGAAGTTTTTCTTAGCAGGTGAGCCAACTGTCGTGAAAACTTCCACGCCCATGTGGAGAGCAATGTTGAGGGATGCCTGGCCTACACCACCAGTTCCAGCATGGACGAGGAGAGAATCGCCTTTCTTCATCTTGCCTCTGATCACAAGCGAGTAATATGCCTGGAACGCGATAATACACATGCGTCATTACATGAACAATTCAATGTCAAACGCAATAGAGGCTGATCAACTCACAGTGGCATATACACATGGAATAGTAGAAGCTTCTTCAAACGTCCACCTGTCTGGGATGGGCCACAAGAAGTCTGGGTCAGCCAAAACGGATGTGGCAAGAGCTTTGCTTTCAAGGCATCCCATGACGCGCTGCCCTCTTGAGTCCCTTCCAGCAAACTCCAGACCCATCAAGCATTCCTGGAACCAGAGGAAGTGTAATGAAGAATAATAGCTAGGGGGAGACTGCTACTCTGACCACCTTCACTTACCATTTCGGCTTGGTGGCCAGGTAAGGAGTCTGGTGGAAGCTTTCCAGTAGCCAACATGACATCCTTGAAGTTTAATGGGGCGTAGTACACTGTGCACAGTTCAGTTCCAGGATTCAAATCAGGTCTGAAAAATGAACTGGAGCTTAGTTACAGGAATGCCATTGAAGTTGATCATGATCTAGGATATATTTTAATCCAATCATCCTACTCCAAATAGAAAGGGCAGTATATGATAAGAAGAATGCTGTTATTTAGCTCACCTGCCAACATTGAAAGAATTAGGACTTTCAATCCACCGAAGGCTTGAGAGGTCGCCACGAACGAGAGTATTTACGTATGCATGCTCAACATTGAGTGTTGTTTCTCCTGTATGAATACGCAAGTGACGCATTGCGCCCCAGACGTTGTTCTTCAATACGTTAACAGTGAGGTCCTTGTCAATTTGAGATTTGTGCTCAGTGAGCACGAACGGCTTTGAAGGAGTGTCAGCCAAAAAGATGCACCTGAAGTTCTCACCACCAGCTTCTTGTTTGATGCAGTTGAACATTCCAATGATGCCACACGTGGGCTCTCTGTCACTAACAATGAAGACACGTCGTCTGAAGCTTGACAGATTCCTTCATTGCTTCTTTCACACTGTCGAGCCACTTGAAGTTTTTTTGGTGGATGTTGATTACCACTAGATTGCTACTTTCTTCCACCTACACAGATAAGATGGCATATTTATAAATGAAACATCTGTGGCAATTCCTGAGCATTGAAACCAATAGGTCGAAGCAACTAAAGTACCTTTCTGAGTAGGATGTAAATACCATCTTCAACAGTCAATTTGGAGACCACAATCAACCCATGAAGCGCTTTTGGTGCAGGCACTTGGACAACATTCTCTTCTTTGGTCAGCACAAACCCGCCTGGCTAAAATTAGTGAAAATTATCAATCAAATGAATGGAGTCATCATCAGCTATACCAGCAGGTCTTGGTTATACAATACTACATCAATTATACCTTAATAGCTGGGATGACATTAGTAATGTTGCGTATCAACTGGGAGCCACACACAACATGCCAAGCTCCTGAATTGTCAATAACCTCATCACTGATGTTCTTTGATAATGTTTTGGCTCCCAGAGGCTCCAACACATCCACCAAACTGCCCACGTTGTGAGAGGCCACAAGAATATCAACCTGGCAAGCATGTAGGAACTCATTAATTCATCCACTCTCGTCCATATCAAAATTAGGCGCAATGCGACAGTTTGGAGCTCAAGTGTAGCACTGTGCCAAATGAGTGATTCTAACTATTAATTTGTGACTGTGTGAGGTTGAGGACTGACACCTGACCTGCCTGCTACAATGTGTTCTGGCAGTTGTTTACCGTCATGAGAGGTTCAGATTTGATGATGTTAGTGACTGTTGGAGCGAGTAGAGTTTCAGGTGTTTTGCTGGTTGCAATCTCGAGTACTTTGAGTTTCTTTGCTCCGCCTGAGTTCTCCATGACTGTCTGCAAGGCGATTGTGAGGGCATCGAATTCCTTCATCCCCTGTTGACATTGATCATTCATTAACAACCTAGGGGAAGTTTCGTAGGCGGGGAAGCATTGCAACAGTGGAAGGGGGGGAAAGCACATGCATTCTGCTTCGGCCCATAAGTAAAAAACTTTTGCTAAATCTATGCTTCCTGCCTTGCCCACGATTTTCGATGGAAAGACACGCAGAGAGTGGCGACGTTACCTTTTTGGACTCGTATGAACAGAACTGGTAATTTTCCAGTTTTGGAGCAGCTTGCACTTGGGTTCCAGTTTTCCTTGGGGCCAAACTTGCCTTCATTCCGCGTATTTCCACTCCGCCAGATCTAGTGATTCCCAGATTTCTATACATTTGAACTGGGACTTCTGAAAAGGAAACAGGTAGAGGTGACAAACGGTTCTGGGCAATGCCTAGCACAGTACGTCTATTAAATTCTACAGCAATACTCACCATCAGCGCCACCAATGACTGTGAGATGTTTGATCGGGTCAACTATGACTTTTAATATCCTCGTTGGAACATACAGCTCGCGGGTATTGAGACCAATAAGAGAAAATTGGAGCATTGTGTCTGTGAAACTGACCCAGTTGTTGACCCATTCCAATTTACCGTTGGCTCCTTCAAATTAAACGAAAATTAAAAATTGAAAAATAAGTCGTTGAAAAAAAAAAAAAATTATTGGATCCATGTTGTTTCTAAGTTGTTACACGTACCGTAGTTGTCAGATTCGCGAACGCCTTGGAAGATGCCACCATAGTCATATCCTCGAAGCCTGAAATCGCGGTACACCTCCCCCTTCTTCAGGACGAGAGACGCGGATTTGGGGTCCTTCGCAGCTTGTGGTGGGAGAGGAGCGGGTACTATGAGGCCAGCTGTTCCCTCTTTGTCAATTCCCTCAGACAAGAAGATATGACCACTGACAACAGGTGAGTCGCTCTCAGTCAACTCAAACGCGCCAGAACCATCTAGTACACTAACGTGGAATTTGACTGAACCTGCAGAACAATGAGCTTCTATAGTGAAACAAGTCAATGGAATATAAAAAATATGGTAAAAAAACTGGCGTTACCGTCTTTGGGCATGATGGTGGCCCTATGGATGGTTACATCTTTCATAACAATAGGAACCTCTTCAATGGGCTTGCGTTGCAATTTTGCAAAGGCCTTCCAGATAAGCGTCTGTGACAAATAATAATTTTTTCCTCAAATTGACGAACTATGGACTCCCACATCTGAAATCGAATAATGGCAATAATAGGCGCAACAGCATTACTTACCAAGTAGCCAGTAGCAGGGAACAGAACTCTCCCATCGATCGTGTGTCCCTTGATGTAGGCGTCTTCCTCATTGGCTATGTTGATTTCAAATATGGTCTTTCCAGTCGTTGAGCCAGACTGTAATGCAAAAATGATGAGGAACACTGCTAACCATGTGAACATCTTCACCGTATATTTTGATGATAACATACTACGGTTCTTTCCATCACTATAGCATGCCTGGCTGCAACCCAACTTACAACCCTAATATGCCAATATCATGGGGCCTCCTACCAACAATTTACAAGAAGGATACAAAACAGGCCTGAAATACTCACCTTCCCACCAAAGTCAGCCACCATCCATTGGGTGGCATGATCCCACTCAACCAGCGAACCAATCATTGGGGTGTTCCTCGCTACAGGGAAACTAGTAGGTCTGTGAAAGACTGACAAGTTGGGGAGTTGCCCTGCCATGTAGATCCTGGAAAATAAATTATCATAAATCAGAAGAACCACAAATGTGTTAAGGGGATGAATTCGTCAATTTGGCGCAGAGGACTCACTTTCCAACATTGGCCACGAAGTGACCAAGTTCATCAGAAAGCCCCTTCCTTGTTAGGCCTATATTAATACAGGTTTTAGGGACTGTGCGTTTGATGATTGATTGAAGAAGCGCGTGAGGGGCAACTTCAATTATGAGAGAATTCTCAGGAATTTTAGTAACAACCTCGTGAAAGAGCACTGGAGAAAGCAGATTATTGACGTGGTAGGCTGCTGACGAGTACGCAGCAAGCTGGGACCCCCAATCTCCTTCTGGGATAGAACTGCTGAGCCATTTCTTGCTACGAGGCATTGGAGCTGGAATTACCTAAAGTGAAAGACATTAGTGACCTCATTTCTCATCTTTTTTAAAAATGTTTAATGTTTCTAAACACAAATGTACCTTCTCCAGGCGTGACTGAAGTTCAGGGGCAACGACTGCGATGCATTTGGAGTGCAATGCAATGCCAGAACTGAGCACCTTCCTAGCAAAGATACCTTCAGCTTTTAATTCTTTGACAAATGCCTCAACGAGATCAGAGGGACCAGAAACTGTGACAGAGTCTTCTCCATTGTGGCAAGCAAGAATGACTTCATCGGGGACCCTTTTCTTGGTTTCCTCCCATGTGAGCCCTAAAAAATAGGTTGATTGCTCACAAAGTTTTGAAACATTCAATGGGAATCAACTCTTATTAGGAAATAACTCACCAACAGCCGCCATAGCTCCTGGTTGGAATTTGGTGTCCAAGATACACTTTCCTCTCCAATAAGCTGTAAGAGCAGTCTGTTCTGCACTAAAAGCACCATCTGCGTAGGCGCAGCCCAACTCTCCACCAGAGTGTCCAATGATCATGTCAGCCTTGATACCAAGAGCTGTCAATGTATCAACCATGGCAACCTTCATCAAAAGAAAAGAGATTCAGCTAGTGGTTGCGCCCAGTGAAAATAAAGAATGGGGTTCTATGAACCTACTTGAATGCAGGCAATAGACACGAACGAATTAAGGACATTATCCAGAGTCTCTTCAGTTCCATTGTTAATCAGATTAAGCAAATCAAGGCCTTCAGTAGCAAGAGCATCTGCGCAGCGGAGGATTGCTTTCCTAAATGGCTCCAAGCACATGAAGGCTCGGCCCATACCAGCCCATTGAGATCCCATGCCAGAGAACACAAACCATGTTTCCTTCTTAGCTCCATTCTCCTGTAAAAAAAGGGGGATAAGTAAATGAGATATCTTGCCCAATTGTGTTGTTCAGAGTTCATAGCCAAAGGTGAACTCACTCCAGCTTCTCTGATGGGATTTTGTGCTCCCAGAACAGTGTATCCTCTGTAGGCATGGCCAATGATATTCTGCTTGTGAATGTCATGAAGCAACGTAATGAGGCCATCATCTCTTGGCATTGACTCCAACTGAAAAAAGAAACATTACGGGAGTAATAGTTATTCTATAGAGTAAATTGATCTCCCAGGCAGGTGTGTATGTCTGAAGAAAATAAAGAGGCAAGATGATTTCTGCCGTCATGAGAGTATTTACCTTGTTGATGAAGTTGTTGACGCCATCTGTTGTCCTGCCAGATACACAGATCAACCTCGGGATGTTGTCCTTGACTGGAGGCAGTTTGGGTTTGTTGTGGCTTCTCAGAATGACGTGGACATTGGCACCCCCAAAACCAAATGAATTTATAGCGGCAAGGCCACCATTCCAGTCCCAGTTTTTGTGAACAACCTACAGATTACAATAAGTTTGTATTTAGGCCGCTGAATCTCTTCAGAAACTCCTACATAATTGGAGAGCAGGTGGAATTTACCTGTAGACGTCCATCAGCCAGAGCCGGAATGTCTTTGTTGGGCGATTTGCAAGTGAAGGTTTGCTGGGATGGTGCTGGAGTCCATGGCAATAAGGACTTTGACGAGAGAGCACAGCCCTGAAGCAGGCTCAGAGTGCCCCATGTTAGACTTGACAGAACCAATCAGCAAAGGTGTGTTTCTTCCCTTGGTGAAAATTTCAGCGATGTTGTTAACTTCTTGGGGATCGCCCACTTTGGTTCCTGTCCCATGTGTTTCAAGGTAGGCTACATCAGCTGGGGAGACGCCTGCTTCAGAAAACACTTTCTCTACTAGTGCTCTTTGCACTTCACCATTGGGAAAGGTAACGCCTTGTCTTTTGAAACCATCTGTGTTTGAACCTGTGTTGACGACAGGTTGCATAAACACGCTTCGCGACGATAGATTTCTGGAGTAACATGACAATGCATGCTTCACTTCTCACGTAGCCATTAGCTAGAAGAGGTAATCATCAGTACAATTAAAACCATGAGTGTACACTTTGGTCTTTTGATCCACGGTTCTGAATGGATTGTCTCACCTGATTCGTCAAAAGCTTTGCAGGCTCCATCAGGTGACAACATGCTGAGCCTATGAAATTGCAGGCATTCAGTTGGTTTCAATGTAAGATTGGAACCACAAACAAAAGCCGCGTCGCATTCACCAGCCCTGATAGACAGGACAGCTTGATGCAACGCCATTGTTGAACTGGAGCAAGCGGTGTCAATGGATACACTTGGACCTGCAACATTATATTTTGATTGTTGAACGTCATGATTAACCTATCGTTGGTTCAAAGGATTTTTGCAGGACAGTGTACCTTTGAGATCATAAGTGTATGAGAGTCTGTTAGAAAACATGGCTCTACTACACCCAGTCAAGCCATATCCAGTTACCCGGTCCACATCAGCAGCAAGGTATTCGCCTGTTTCGGAGTAACTACAACCTACGAACACGCCTGTGCGGGATCCCTCTATTTCTTTGGGGTTGACGCCTGAAAATAGTTTCCAAAAGTGACAATATCAATGGCTTCCTTTTTAATGTCTTGGAAATATCTTGGAAGAGATGGCAGACCACAACCTTCCCCATGCTCATCCAGGGACTTCACAAATCAGCCCCGATATTTAGACAGGCAGAGAGAACCTCACATTCAATTTTTATCACTTATGCAACGAGAATCTTCTCAGCAGATCCACGCACCTTCCCGCAAAAAATTACGTCTCTGGTACTTACACATGAATGGACAAGACCCATGATCTATCTATGGCTCCATGCCAGACCCTGCTATGGCCAGTTTCTACTCCCAAAAACCTTTTGTTGCCTGCACCAGTAAATCCCCAAAAATCCCCCTACCTACCTAACAGCAAACAGAACTCAGAAACGCTGGATTTACAGAACACTGCTATTCAAACGCTGTGTCCAGATATCCAATCCCTATACCATTAGAATCAATTCTGGTCATATTTAGGTTACCAATTCAATTCAATTCATTTATTGTCGTTTCAGGTAACTTAGACCTATACAACAGGAGTTCAGCCACTTTACAAATGTCTAGCAAGTACATACGATGTTTCAAAAAAACTAGGTCACATGAGTCACATAAATATTATTAATGCGTTTGCATTGGAAATTATTTTCACTAACTTTGGTTCCTCTGAAAAATCTACAATATTAATAACAATAGAACTAAAATAGTCGATATAACATTATTTAAAAATATTAAAAATATTATACAAAAAAGAGTGAAGATTATAGAATACAAATCGCACCTACTATGGTTTACATCTTGAAATGTTCATTCATCGCTTTTTCTTCCAGATTTCAAATCGTTGATCCTAGGTCGAAGTCCTTGACGTTCCAGTTTCTGATTTAACAGGGACCATTCCGAAGTGTTGCAGTCAGACTCTCTTCTTTTTCCTCCCTCTCTTACTCCTAATTTCATTTCTTTGAGGTTTTAGCCGTTCGGGTGACTTCTCACTGTCCGCTTCGGATGAGGTTGAGGTGTCCACTTCAATCAATTTCTTCCCATTTATGTAAAGATGGTCTTTCATCAAAACTGCGTGTTGGCCGTTAGCTCTCGCCTCCTTCATCTTCGGTAACAATGTCTTTCGTCGTTGCAACACGGTTGGCGTGAAATCTAGAGATGCATTAAACGGGGTATTTTTAAGCAGTCCAAAACCTCGCACAGCTCGCGCTTTAGCGTCGTGACTGTTAAATTTTACCCTCAAGGGTCTGGTTTTATTTGTAACAACATTTTGTCTACCTACTCTAGTCACGAACCTGATATCATCCGGCTTGAGCTGGAGACCCATGAAGTTTTGAAATACTTCTGACGCCTTAATTTTGAGATCGTAGCCGCTTTCCGTATCAGATTCGGTTGAACTGCAGAATTAGGTGCCCCTTCGCTGTTATCACTTATGACCTTCCTACACGTTTCGATATATCGATTTTTGAAAATGAATTGAATACGCCCCCGAGTTAAATACACAACAGGGATGTTTTTTTCTTTCCAAATACGCCCCCGAGTTAAATACACAACAGGGATGTTTTTTTCTTTCCAAATACGCCCCCGAGTTAAACACACAACAGGGATGTTTTTTTCTTTCCAAATACGCCCCCGAGTTAAATACACATCGATATATCGAATATATATCGAATCTAGTGATAACAGCGAAGGGGCACCTAATTCTGCAGTTTTACCTCAGATTCAGGCACATTGTAAAGGATGATGTTTTCCTGTTTCTCGTGTTCTAGCAGTTTTTCGACGATTTCTTCTGTCCGTTTGTGGGCATCTTCCGCTAGTCTCGCTCGGTTTTCTAAGGCACTAATTTTTTCGTGGATTGTCGTTACGATGTTGATGAGATCCTTTACGACATCTAATTCTTGTAGTTTTTCCATTATAATTTCAAACGCGTTGGTTTCCATTTCGTCAAGGCGGCTGGTCAGGTTGCAACTTCGAGACTGGGGAACACGATAGCGCTGCGTCAGCTCCTTTGCTTTGATGAGGTCGACTCCCTTCTTCAGCAAGCTGTTCCACTTCTCGGTTGATAAAACTTCAAAAAACAGTATTCAAGATCCACCAATTTTGACGTAATATTTTTTGACTTGACACTAAACCTCTAATACTAACACTCGCCAAAAATGGTGCTATTAGCTCGAGAAAAACCACGTTTTTTACGATAAAATACAGGACCGATCCACAACACGTGTTGTCTGCTCCGCGTCCAAGGCTGAATATTTAGGTTACCTGCGTCCATGAGGGCTTCGAACGAAGCTTCGAGCAACAACCTCAACTGGGGATCCATCACTTCCGCCTGCTTGGCGTGTACACCAAAGAAAGTGGCGTCAAATCGCGAAAGGTCCTTGAGTTTTCCATGGCGAGGCGGCAGGCCGTAGAGACCTGGAAGACGTGAAATTAGATAAGAATTGAGGAAATCAGTTGTGAAGGAGACGGTTTATGGCGAATCTATCAAGTCTTGATCAATAATTATCACTTCAAGTTCTTAATATGGCGTCCCCATCGTACCTGGTGGCCATCTCCTGTCGTCGGCAGTTACCATGTCCACGTGGTTGAACAGATTGTCCTTGAATTCCTGTAGATTTGAGGACTCTGGCAGGCGACCTGACATGCCTGTGATGACGATGTCGTCCGAAGAATTGGAAGGCGACATCCTGATTGGTGCAGTTTTGCAAGTTTTCTTCAAGTAAATCGAATTCGAATAATTTCCCCCTGCTCCTGTTGCATTTATATTATCGATCATTTGCATAAATGTAGCAATGGAACTATTTTTTCAATTGAATACGATTCAAGGCAGCTGATGTTTTGTCCCTTTCAATATTTATCTACTCAAAAACCACAGATTTCATTTCCATTCAACGTATTATATCCTTTTTACCAAATAATTCCTTCTGGGTATCATCAGCTGTGTCCATGTTGCCATTGCCACGCGTTCCTTTTACCAAGTTCAGTTAATAAAGTCACAGTTTTGAGCCTCGTGCGTGCGGCATGGAAGCGATAAATGGCAGCTGGTGCACACAATGCAGTCTTTCGGATATTGGAAATTCGATTTGCTGCCTCCAGAAACCATTGTAACAACGCAATCTCGAGTTAACACTCCGGCTTGTTTACGAACACAACACAACACGCGGGAGTCACTCAACAAGTGAGTGACTGGAGGATATGAGTGATGCTCTGTTTGATTGTCAGAACAAGACTGAATTATGATGATAATATCAATTGAAATGTGATTAAGTAATTAGAATTATTCTAGTGCGGGATCCCCTCAAATTAACATAATTCCCCTAAATAACGAGTTTAATAATAATTTACATGTTAAGTCCATTGCCCCAGGACGTATCATTAGGACCTACCTACCTGCTAGTTGTGTCATCGTTAGCTGCTCGTGAATCCCCTACACGCCTAGGTACCCCAAAACTTCCACAATCCCCTTCGAAATAAGAAGTAGGTGCTCACTTGACCCATACTCACCCCTAGTGGGCACCAATCGGTACGGAACCCGTCTAAATGGATTCAGCGCCCAAAATTTGGTAAAAAATGATACCCCGCTTGGATCGTAAGAAATCAATTTTTCAAAAAATATCAGATTTCTAGAAAACTCTCTACTTACAAAACAAAAACGGCGCACGGACATTCAATCTAATCATAAGACGTATACTTACTGTCGAATTCCCCTCTATTTGAGAAAAGGCCAGAGGGTGCAAATACGATCTCGGGTTTTGGGAAATAGGAACTAAAAAACAACTTACTCGTTTGATTTGTCCTGGAATAAATCTTTTACTCCAACTACTGAAAATGGCAGAAGGCAGATGTGAAACTAAAGCTTCCCGATTAGTTGATTTTAAAGGAAGACTTCTTTGCAGAAGTTAGTGGGAGGTGGAATCATTCGATTCATCGGCTCTTCATACGTATTTAAAAGTTAATCAAACCCCTATTACGACTACCGACAGTGCTTCCGTTCGGTTTTAATTACGATCAATATAAAAAACCAATATTAATGGGATTAATTAGAATAAAATCTTGGGTATTTAAAAACAAACAAACGAAATAATCACGTATAAACCGGGCATTCACACGACCATCAAGATCTCGCAATAAAATGGACCCGTTCATTGAGAAATCCAAGAGCAGGAACAATGAAATAGCATTGAACAAAAGTTTTCTCATTTGTTTTAAAAAATACTGAAAATTATCACACAATGGATTATTATTATTGTAGGTGGATCTCGCTTCTGTGGGAAAGCCAATCTTTGAGTCTCTAGAGTATGTAAAGTAGGTACTTATTTTGAGAAAAGTACCTATTCCTCGTATGGGATGTCGCAATCGCATTGAGACAAATCTGAACCGTTCTGAATTTCGTGGAAAATATTCCATCACGTCATGAGTACCGATGTGTGAAATCGTCATCGCCAAGTATCCTTCATCCGTTCGTGGCGTTTGGGCTGACACAAAATGGAAGAGATGAGAGAAACATACGGATCTGTTGTACAAGTACAATACTATTTTATCCATTTTCTGCATGAAACAGATTAACTACAGTCCAAAGAAACTGACTGTAAGTGAAATGATATAGGAACACACATTTTCCAAAAGAATCATGGAACAGATGTGGATATTTCCGCGGTTGTAGCTTGCGTATTTATTATTCTATCGAAATGTCACAAGTATCCTTGTTTAACAATACAGAAAATATTGGATGCTTCAGACAATCATTCCAAGTGTTGGTTGATTTATAGGAATTCTGGGTGTCCTCGAGTGGAGGTCAGATTGTCGACAGGAGTTGAGCGATTTTCCTTCCACTGTCACCAACCAGGATGCCGCGATGGTCGCCAGGTATGACTTCAATTTTCGGAGATTTTGAACACAACTGGAAAAGCAGTGCGAGTTAAGCCCCATTGATGAAAGCATAATGAGATTTAAAACACAGTGCCACCTGAGAGCGATAGCAATAGTCCTGGGCTGATAAGCCCTCTAAATTGCTACAAGTGTCCTGAAACTAGCAGGAATGGCGCCGTGGCATGTGTGTGACAGTTGGTAGGTACACTCACTGGTTTGAGACCGTAGTCAGAGTCACCGTCGACGACGAAGCTGTCTTTGGCTTTGACGAGCGTCACTTCACCTTTGATTGTCCCTGTTGGCACGTACTTGTCGGCGGCGTACAACTTCTTATAAAAACTTTCTGCAGCCTGTGAGATGTCTTTTTCGCTATACGGGACAACAGTTTTCAATTTGGCGGCGCAGTAAGCTACGCGTGATTGGAAGTCAGGGAGAGCTTGGATTTCCAAAGCCACCTGGAAGGAATACAAACGTGTACAGCGAGAGGGTGACGAGAAAAAGTGCTATCTTTATAGATGTAACCATCACCACCACTCACTTTTGCGTTGTCGACAGCAAGAAACAGGGAGATGAAGTAAGCGAGGGCGTCTGCGTCGCCGGCAGCCTTGTTCCTTTTATCTTTGTAGTTTCCTGTGTGAGACGTAACATAGAGCGGCGACCCATCAAGGAGGACGAGTGTTACAGACTCACCTACTTTCTCCAGTTGCAGGCCCATTTCAAAGGCGACGCCAGCGCCAAACGAGTAGCCAACGAGCCTGTAAGGGCCCTTTTTTTGAACTTTGCGGATTTCCTGGGAACATCCCATAATTGTGACTGCAAGGAATTCTCAACGATCGAAGTGATTTGGAATGATGAAAACTGGAAAGTTGACTCCTATCATTATTGCAGTTTATGAGCAACGAGAGAAACTAACTTTGACGTAGTGAGCAGCCACTGAAGACATTGATTCCAAGGGCGTGTTGGCTGTACATTGGAGTCCATAAACTGTTTCTTGGCCCTCCAGGGTCCTTGCAATGCCCTCCAGACTGCTGATAGTGCCTTCAATGGCATGGACAAGGAAGAGGGGTGGTTGGATTGACTTGGGCTTTCCAGTTGCCATTTGGACGAGTGTTTTCTTTGGCATGAGTCTATCACCTTGAAATCTGACCTAGGAATGAAGAGGCTGTCATTAGCCATATGATTTGAGACTCATGAATTTATAACTAGAAAAAATTATATTCTGTAAGTTTAGAATAAGTCTAATTGACGCAAATAAATGGGGGGGGGAAAAAAATTACATTCACTTGGTTCTTGTTGACACCATCGGCCACAGGTAGTGCTACGTTGGATCCTCCATTCATTTCCCGCAATGCTCCAATTGTCAAAACCCGGATTTCGGTGGGGCTCATGACCACGTCGAACTTCCTCTCAAGCGTCTGTTTGATTTCCGCACCCATCAATGAGTCCATGCCAAGGTCGGCAAGAGTCACAGAGTTGGCGACGTTTGAGTGGTCCTTAATGCCGAGGATGTTGCCAATGGCGTCCAATAGAGACATCTCGGCGCCCTTGGAGCAGGAGCCGCCCATTTCAGCCACGACCATTGAAGCCACCACGGGGCAGGGGTTCTGGAGGAAGAGGTCCATCGTAGCCATACATGAGCTGATCCGCTGAGGCAGTGTGCCGCCAATCACAGTATCGTTGTTGCTCTTGAGCCCATCAATGACAAGACCAACGTCACCGATAGCGCCCCACTGAATGGCAACCTAGCCAACAAAGAACAAATCTCATCATTGTGAATCCAAAGCTAGCTGCGAGAACCCTTCTGTGGTACTTAATGATAAAAGCCTGAGTCGAAGATGATCGAATTCTTGTCTCACCGCTGGGAGCCCGTCAGTTTGACGTCCCTCACAGATTTTCTCCATAGATGAATTGGCCATGCCGTAATTCGCTTGTCCTGCGTTTCCACGGCCGCACGAAACTGATGAGAAGACAACGAAGTAGTCCAACTCAGGGCAGAGAGCCCTGGTAGCTCTGTCAAGAGCCAATGTGGTGTCCACTTTCGGTTTGCAGACATCACCAAAATCTTCTTCTGTCAAATTTTCCATTTGCTTGTCTCTAAGAACCTGGAGATTGCAATTCAATGTTGAGTTGAACTTGTAAGTTCTTGAGGAATTGCTATGACGATAGCCTACTTTCAGAAACTCACGGCAGCAAGGTTGAAGACTCCTCCAACAGGAGCAATAGCGGCAGCCTCATGCATAAGTTTGGTGGCTCCTTCATCTGTTGTGGCGTCAGTTGTGGAGACGTATACTTTGGTCCCCTTGTCGGCCCATCTCCTGATGCATAGCGCCTGGTAGCCTTGGGTAACACCTGACCGAGAGGTCAACAGGACGTGACGGGCTCCACGTTTGATCATCCACTGGCACAGCTCAAGACCAAAACCACCCAGGCCACCTATAAAATATAAATACAAAACCTAGAAAAAACCTCACAAATCGTACTTGAAATGAGCCAAGCTGTTTGTTCACTTTAACATACCAATAAGAACATAGGACTTGTCTGGATTCATGTAAGACTTGGGGATGGCAGGAAGAGGCTGAGGTTTGCAGTCCTTGACCATTTTTGAAACTTCCTCTTCCTTAACCTTTATAACCACTTTACCAATATGTTTTCCCGAAGCCATAAACCTGGGAAATGATTTATTATTATTATTTTCTATTATTGCGTTGGCTCAATACATTTAGCAGTGAAATGAATAGTGAGAATCCATAAAACTACTCGAACCTGAATGCTTCTTCTATCTGAGAGTGAGCAAAAGGGGTGACTTCCAAAGGTTGCACAGCTCCAGATTCAATGCCTTGGGACATCAGTTTTCTGACTTCCATCTTATCAGCGCGGTCGGAACCAAAGTTGAATAGAGAGTCGAGGAGAATTCCGTGGAAGCTAACGTTCTTGAGGAAAAAGGCCATTCCTAGGGACGTGTTGTTTGACAGGTCCAACTTCCCAATTTCTAGGAACTTTCCATGCTCGGCAACACATCTAAAATTTTGAAGGTAGAGTAATTTATGCTCCAAGCTTGTAAAATGAATGGATTGGTCAGCTGCCGCAGTTCAAGCTGTTGGCAGATCAATACACGCTCACGATAATGGTTTCTGACATCAGGAGCGAGAGGCCAGTTACCTGACAGAAGCCAGGAGTTTGTCGTTAGCGAGAGAGTTGAGAACTAGATCCACACCGCGGCCATTGGTCCTCTCCATGATCATCTCCTCAAAGCTAGTGTCACGAGAATTCCCAATATTTTCAGCTTTCAGCTGCAGGTTGAAGATTACGTTTGGTTGCATCATTGTATTGATCATTAAGAGACATTTAGATTTAAGAATGAGTCCACAAAGCCGCCACTTACACCAGGGAATTTTTTTAGGAGGAAGTTTTTCTTAGCAGGAGAGCCAACTGTTGTGAAAACTTCCACGCCCATGTGGAGAGCAATGTTGAGGGATGCCTGGCCTACACCACCAGTTCCAGCATGGACAAGGAGAGAATCGCCTTTCTTCATCTTGCCTCTAATCATAAGTGAGTAATATGCCTGCAACGCGACAATGATGTCATTAAATGGACACCATTAAATTATAAGGGAATGTGGGCTGATCAACTCACAGTGGCATATACACATGGTATAGTAGAAGCTTCTTCAAACGTCCACCTGTCTGGGATGGGCCACATGAAGTCTGGGTCAGCCAAAACGGAAGTGGCAAGAGCTTTGCCTTCAAGGCATCCCATGATGCGCTGCCCTCTTGAGTCCCGTCCAGCAAACTCCAGACCCATTAAGCATTCCTGGAACCAAAGGGACTGTAAATAAGTACAGCAGAGAGCAGGAGATGGCTATTACGCATATGGACCACCTTTACTCACCATTTCACCTTGGTGGCCAGGCAAGGAGTCAGGAGGGAGCTTTCCAGAGGCCAACATGACATCCTTGAAGTTTAATGGGGCGTAGTACACTGTACACAGTTCAGTTCCAGGATTCAAATCAGGTCTGAAAAATGAACTGGAGCTTAGTTCAGGAATGCCATTGACGTTGATCATGATCTAGGATCTATTTTAATCCAACCATCCTACGCCAAAAAAAAAGGGCAGTATATGATAAGAAGAATGCTGTTATTTAGCTCACCTGCCAACATTGAAAGAATTAGGACTTTCAATCCACCGAAGGCTTGAGAGGTCGCCACGAACGAGAGTATTTACGTAAGCATGCTCAACATTGAGTGTTGTTTCTCCTGTGTGAATGCGCAAGTGACGCATTGCGCCCCAGACGTTGTTCTTCAATACGTTAACAGTGAGGTCCTTGTCAATTTGAGATTTGTGCTCAGTAAGCACGAACGGCTTTGAAGGAGTGTCAGCCAAAAAGATGCACCTGAAGTTCTCACCACCAGCTTCTTGTTTGATGCAGTTGAACATTCCGATGATGCCACATGTGGGCTCTCTGTCACTAACAATGAAGACACGTTGTCCAAGCTTCTCAGACCCTTTCATTGCTTCTTTCACACTATCGAGCCACTTGAAGTTTGTTTGGTGGATGTTGATCACTATTGGATTGCTAGCCTCTTCCACCTAAACAGATAAGATGGTATATTTGTAAATGAAACATCTGTGGCAATTCCTGAACATTGAAACCAATAGGTCCAAGCAACTAAAAGTACCTTTCTGAGTAGGATGTAAATACCATCTTCAACAGTCAATTTGGAGACCACAATCAACCCATGAAGCGCTTTTGGTGCAGGCACTTGGACAACATTCTCTTCTTTGGTCAGCACAAACCCGCCTGGCTAAAATTAGTGAAAATGATCAATCAAATGAATGGAGTCATCATCAGCTATACCAGCTTGTCTTGGTTATACAATACTACATCAATTATTATACCTTAATAGCTGGGATGACATTAGCTATGTTGCATATCAACTGGGAGCCACACACAACATGCCAAGCTCCTGAATCGTCAATAACCTCCTCACTAATGTTCTTGCATATTGTTTTGGCTACCTGAGGCTCCAATGCAGTCTCCAAACTACCCACCTCATTTGAGGCCACAAGAATTTCAACCTGGAAAATTTGTTATCATTTCATGTGCCTCTCCTTACTCTTTCAAATCAAGCTAAGGTCTAATGCACTACTTCTGAGCAAAATGGAGGCACTGCTCCACATTGTCAGTTGAGGTTGAGGACTGACACCTGACCTGCCTGTTACAATGTGCTTTGGCAGTTGCTTACCATCATGAGAGGCTCTGATTCAACGATAGTTAGCGACTGTTGGAGCGAGTAGAGTTACCAGGTGTTTTGCTGGTTGCAATCTCGAGTACTTTGAGTTTCTTCGCTCCGCCTGAGTTCTCAATGACTGTCTGCAAGGCGATTGTAAGGGCATCGAATTCCTTCATCTCCTGTTGACATTGCTGTATGTTTAACAACCTAGGACAAGGCACGTAGTTTTCCATAGCACATGAGTTGAGATTCCTGTCAACAGTTACCTTGTTGGAGTCATATGGGCAGAAGAGGTATTTTTCCAGTTTGGGAGCAGCTTGCACATGGGTTCCAGTTCTCCTTGGGGCCAAACTTGCCTTCATTCCACGTATTTCCACTCCACCTGATCTGGTGATACCCATATTTCTGTACATTTGAACTGGGACTTCTGCAAAGACAGATAGTGGTAAACAAAAGGTTCAGGGCAATGCCTAACACAGTACGTCTATTAAATTCTGCAGCAATACTCACCATCAGCGCCACCAATGACTGTGAGATGTTTGATCGGGTCAACTATGACTTTTAATATCCTCGTTGGGAACATACAGCTCGCGGGTATTGAGACCAATAAGAGAAAATTGGAGCATTGTGTCCATGAAACTGATCCAGTTGTTGACCCATTCCAATTTACCGTTGGCTCCTTCAGAAGAACAAACATTTGAATGCAATGAACCTATGTTGGTAATAGATTCTGGTTATATCTGAATAGTTACACATACCGTAATTGTCAGACTCGCGTACGCCTTGGAAGATGCCACCATAGTCATACCCTCGAAGCCTGAAATCACGGTACACCTCCCCCTTCTTCAGGACGAGAGACGCGGATTTGGGGTCCTTCGCAGCTTGAGGTGGGAGAGGAGCTGGTACTTTGAGGCCAGCTGTTCCCTCTTTGTCAATTCCCTCAGACAAGAAGATATGACCACTGACAACAGGTGAGCCGCTCTCAGTCAACTCAAACGAGCCAGATCCATCTAATACACTAACGTGAAATTTGACTGAACCTGCAGAACAATGAGCTTCTATAGTGAAAGTCAATGAAATATAAAACATAATGGTAAAAAAACTGGCGTTTACCTTCCTTGGGCATGATGGTGGCTCTATGGATGGTTACATCTTTCATAACAATAGGAACCTCTTCAATAGGTTTGCGTTGCAATTTTGCAAAGGCCTTCCAGACAAGCGTCTGTGATGGAGAATTAGTATCAGTTGAACACTGGGCATGAAATTTGGTGACAATGGGTTAGAAGAGTCTTTGGTGGACTAGCTCCAATACTTACTAAATAACCTGTAGCAGGGAACAGAACTCTTCCATCAATCATGTGTCCCTTGATGTAGGTGTCCTCCTCGTTGGCTGTGTTGACCTCAAACATGGCCTCTCCAGACTTTGATCCTGACTGTAACAGGGAATGAAAATAGGCATCCCAAATGCAGTGGTCCAGAATTTGACAATAGTAATTGCAAATGGTTTTTGACCTTACCCAAAGGCCTTCACCAGTATACAATACAACACAGGTCCTCAATCAGATACTCACCTCGCCGTTAATGTCTAGCACCAACCATTCAGGTGGAATGGTCCCACTCAACCAGCGGACCAATCATTGGGGTGTTCCTAGCTACTGGGAAATTAGTAGGTCTGTGAAAGACTGACAAGTTGGGGTGTTGCCCTGCCATGTAGATCCTGTAAAATGAATCATTATATATGTATGCAACCAGTGGGCCCACAATACATTACGTTGTTGGAAAAAAACTGTATGCATGGAAAAAGAACTCACTTTCCTAAATTGGCCATGAAGTGGCCAAGTTCATCAGAAAGCCCCTTCCTTGTCAGGCCTATATTGATACAGGTTTTGGGAACTGTACTTTTGATGACAGCTTGAAGAAGAGCGTGAGGAGCAACTTCAATGATGAGAGAGTTCTCCGGAATTTTAGAGACAACCTCATGAAAGAGAACTGGACTGAGTAGATTGTTGACGTGGTAGGCAGCCGACGAGAATGCAGCAAGCTGGGAGCCCCAACCTTCTTCAGGAATGGAACTGCTGAGCCACTTCTTGCTGCGAGGTTTTGGAGCTGGGATAACCTGCAATAAAAATATATATTGGTGATCACATCACTCATTTGAAAGTCAGTGTGTATGATGTTTGCAAGTGAGCGCACCTTCTCCATACTTGAGCGAAGTTTAGGGGCAGCATTGGCAATGTATTTTGAATGAGCTGCAACGCCAGAGCTGCGAACTCTCTTTGCAAAGATACCTTCAGCTGTCAATTCATTGACAAATGCGTCAATGAGATCAGGGGGACCAGAAACTGTGACAGACTCTTCTCCATTGTGGCAGGCAGGAAAAATGTCCGCAGGGACCCTTTTCTTAGTTTCCTCCCATGTGAGTCCTGAAAAATAGTTTGATTCATTGCACATATACTTTCAAAAGAGTCGCCCAGCTTGCACTATGCAGTCACTCACCAACAGCTGCCATGGCTCCAAGTTTAAGTTTGGCATCCAAAATGCTTTTTCCTCTCCAATAAGCTGCAAGAACTGTTTGTTCTGCACTAAAAGCACCATCTGCGTAGGCGCAGCCCAACTCTCCTGCAGAATGTCCAATGATCTTGTCAGCCTTGATTCCAAGAGCTGTTAAAGTATCAACCAAGGCAACCTAGAACACAAAAAACACTTTAGTTTCAGAATAGAGTTATAGCGAGTAGTAGAGCCCTGTAATATCAGAGTACTGGGGTCCTATGAACCTACTTGAACAGAAGCAATAGACACAAAATTATTGAGGATGTTATCAAAAGCCTCCTCAGTCCCGTTGTTAATCAGATTAAGTAAATCAAGGCCTTCAGTAGCAAGAGCATCTGCGCAGCGGAGGATTGCTTTCTTAAATGGCTCCAAGCACATGAAGGCTCGGCCCATACCAGCCCACTGAGTTCCCATGCCAGAGAACACAAACCACGTTTCCTTCTTAGCTCCATTCTCCTGCAAAGAAAGGGGGGGATACGTAAACGAGATCTCTTGTCCGATTGTATTTATTGTGCAGAGATCATAGCCAATGTTCAACTCACTCCAGCTTCTCTGATGGGATTTTGTGCTCCCAGAACAGTGTATCCTCTGTAGGCATGGCCATTGATATTCTGCTTGTGAATGTCATGAAGCAACGTAATGAGGTCGTCATCTCTTGGCATTGACTCCAACTGAAAAAAGAAACATTACGGGAGATATAGTTTTTTTAAAAAGTAGAATGATCGCCCAAGCAGGCCATGTGTACATGGAGATGATAGGCAATATGATTTCTACCGTCATGGAAGTATTCACCTTGCTAATCAGGTTGTTGACGCCGTCAGTTGTCCTACCAGATACACAGATCAACCTCGGGATGTTGTCCTTGGTTGGAGGTAGTTTGGGTTTGTTGTGGCTTCTGAGGATGACGTGGACATTGGCACCCCCAAAACCAAAAGAATTGATAGCAGCAAGGCCACCATTCCAATCCCAGTTTTTGTGAACAACCTGCAGATTACAATAATTTCTTATTTAGGCCTCCGAATCTATTCAGAAACTCTCATGGAATCGGGTAGGTGGCATTTACCTGTAGACGTCCATCAGCCAATGCCGGAATGTCCTTGTTGGGCGATTTGAAGTGAAGGTTTGCTGGAATGGTGCCAGACTCCATGGCAATAAGGACTTTAGCGAGAGAGCACAGCCCTGAAGCAGGCTCAGAGTGCCCCATGTTGGACTTGACAGAACCAATTAGTAAAGGTGTGGTTCTTCCCTTGGTGAAAATTTCAGCGATGTTGTTAACTTCTTGGGGATCGCCAACTTTGGTTCCAGTCCCATGCGCTTCAACATAGGCAACTTCAGCTGGAGAGATTCCTACTTCTGAGAAAACTTTCTCTACCAGAGCCCTCTGCATTTCACCATTGGGGAAGGTGATGCCTTCACCTTTAAAACCATCTGTATTTGTACCAGTGTTGACGACTGTTGCGTAGATACGTTTTGCAACCGAGGATTTCTGGAGAAACATGACAATGCATGCTTCACTTCTCACATAGCCATTACCTAGAAGAAATTATTGTCAGCACAATAAGAACCCATAAATGTGAGCTTCTGTCATAATCCACTATTCTAAACGCATTGCCTCACCTGAGTCGTCAAAAGCTTTGCATGCCCCGTCCTGGTGACAACATGCTGAGTCTGTGAAACTGTAGAGATTCGGTTGGTGTGAGCGTGAGGTTGGAACCGCAAACGAATGCCGCGTCACACTCACCAGCCCTGATAGACAGGACAGCCTCATGAAATGCCAACATTGAGCTGGTGCAAGCAGCGTCAATGGCGAAACTTGGCCCTGAAGTAATTAATTTGTTCAATATCGGGCGTACACCCTTTATACAGATGAAGAATCAGAAGAATGCTTAGCAGGTCAGCCAACCTTTGAGGTCATATGTGTATGAGAGTCGGTTTGAGAACATAGATCTGGAGTTGCCAGTCAGCACATATCCGTTCACTCGATCCACTTCAGCTGCCAGGTATCCTCCATTTTCCGAGCCAGTAACTCCAACAAACACGCCTGTGCGGGATCCCTGTATTTCCTTAGGATTGACACCTGGGGGTTTTTTCCAACAGTAATGATGTCAATGGCTTCCACATGGAGTTTCCAATATGGTGTCATTCTTGGGAAATTCTTACCTGCGTCCATGAGAGCCTCGAACGATGCTTCCAACAACATCCTAAACTGGGGATCCATCACTTCCGCCTGCTTGGCGTGTACACCAAAGAAAGTGGCGTCGAATTGCGAAAGGTCCTTGAGTTTTCCGTGGCGAGGCGGCAGGCCGTAGAGACCTGGAAGACGTGAAATTGGATACGAATTGAGGAAATCAATTGTGAAGAAGACGATTTATGGTGAATCTAATAAGTTCTGAACAACTAATGAGTGGTCTCAGGAGCAAGATTCACTCCTTTCAAACACATTATATTTATTGTGCGCACTTCAAGTTCTTATTATGGCGTCCCCACCGTACCTGGAGGCCATCTCCTGTCGTCGGCGGTCACCATGTCCACGTGGTTGAACAGATTGTCCTTGAATTCCTGTAGATTTGAGGACTCTGGCAGGCGACCTGACATGCCTGTGATGACGATGTCGTCCGAAAAATTGGATGGTGTCATCCTGGTCGGTGCAGAGTATTATATAGGATTATGAATCATTTAATGATCTCATCATTTGACAATACATCAATAATTCACGTCGGAACGATGTATAAATGATTATTGCTTTCTGGGAAACATGCTAAGGCAGATAGATATATCTTCTTAGAAGAGGTATGTACCAGTCGTCTTTGATTTCCGAAGACAACAACAATAGTTACATATTCAAGAATGGAGATTTCCTGGTTTTTAATCTCAATGGGCCATCATTGTCAATATAAAACGATGCGAATTATTTTTTTTTAGGATATTTCATCATTTATTAGGAGAAACCGTTCGCTCGGGAAAGGGTCTCAAGTACCTCAAGGAAAACAAGTGGTGATTTTTTTTTTTAAATTGAAGTAATAATGTTCAAAATACCCATGATGACATTAGTCAATCTACTAGGGAACCGCCTCAATAGAATCTAGAATAGAGTCCAGAAACAGTGAAAAATTACGCTCCATATGTCTGGCTTTCCAAAAAAAGGAAATACAATCTTCAAAATTCAGTCTGGAATAAAACTCCTATGATACCAAAGAGCTCGACAAAAGCCAATTGTTCTCCATACCGTTGCCTCCATATACGCTGAAAATGAGTTATGTAATTAAGTAATATCGGTATCGGTATTTGAATAGCTTTCTCGGCCCAGACGGCGGAGTTCGCACATACCTTCGAAATGTAAACGATATGGAAAGATGAACAAAACAATTGTTCTCCCACATTGATACGAAGACGTATCATTGTTTTTTCGCGTCGAATTGGAGGTTTTTCCTTCCAACATGGAAATGGTCCGTTTCATATCAGTTTGATACGCCGTAACGCTAGCCCACGAGATTCTGGAAATACCTACTCCGTGCAACACGCCATCACGAAGACATTCCATCCGTCCCATCCAAACTATTTATTCTATTGAAGCTTGAAGGCGCCTGTTGATTGGCAGCCACTGCCACAGGGAGTTTGAACGTTGAAAATTTTGTTCATTATGTTGACTTCTACTAGTTGAATGTTACGTTTCACTCGCTGATTTGTTGTTTGTTATTGCTTTCCCAGAATTAAATCATGTATTTTCCGTCATTCTCCAAATCAATGCGTATAAACCCCCAATTATCTATGGAAAACCTCCAATTTGGCGTGAATCGTGAAAATACTATAGTTCAATGAGAGAAATAAACCTAACGTAGGCCACAGGAAAAAATCACCGGGTGGCATTTTTTGATAAAAATAGTTTTTTCCTAGTAGAGCGGCTTTTTCCCTAGGAAACCCCAGTTTACCCTCAAAATTATGCCTTCACCCTTTCTAAGTGAACGACTATCAAATATGGCAATATCATAATACCTTAATCCTAGGCTCAGTTATAATAATTGTATAAATAATTATAATTAAATATAATTGTATAAAAGGTTGAGTTTTGTCCACCTAAAAACGCTGACGAATCCACGAATATCCTTACTTGTGTGCCTTGATGTCTGAAAGGGACGAAGGCAGCCGTCAAACTGAAGCTGCCTACCTTTTTGTTTTCGGTCGAAAACTTTGAACTTCTGTGAATAGGTAGGGTAGAATTTCAAGGCTTTACCAGTTTCTCATATTTTGAATATTTAGTCATATCAACTACGTACAAAAGCAACTATTTTTTGTGAACGGTCATTCACTCTTATGAGATTCTACATCCGTTCGAATCAATTTAAACAATAGAATCTACACTAGGAAGAAAAAAGAAAACGATCCGACTGAGGGATATATTCTCACGACTTAACCCGAAAAGAACAATGAGATCAGATTGACCAACAAATAATGTTGAATCGCGATAACTTCTTAATTCAATTAACGCCTGTGAAAACCGATTCTCTTGATAGACAACAAAAAATTGTTTACCCATTTTCAACGTATTCGTCTCAAGCCATAGATACTTCCGATGAACGTCTTTCAAACCGGATTTGGCGTCCGAGGAACAATTGGATTTTGAATCTGCGCAGAGTACAAAACGCTGCAAATCTTCTTTCACAATGGTTTAATAATAAATCATTCCTTAGAGCAAGATTATGGGGAAACAGTGAGTTTCCCGGACTCATTCTAAAATATTCAGTGTCCAAAATTTAGTGGAAAATATTACCCCACACGCCTAGGTAACCAAAAATCTCGAAAACCCACAATCAAATCAGTTAGGTAGGACCCTATTTGATATATACCCACCTTCAGTTGGCACAAATCGGTCCGGGATTCATACCATTGGATTTATCCTCCATAATTTAGAGGAAATGATACCCCTTGAGTCTAGTTCACAAAAAATCTCGAAAACCGTGTTTCAAAAAACACATTTTCACTTCTACCCTACTAAAATCTGGCCTGGTCTGGTTGACCAGGCTCCAGGCTCCAGGCTCTAACTTATTCCAGAAAGAGGTCTCTGACCTAAATTTTAAAAAATGTCGAGAACAAAATGAAAACAAGAGGCTTTCAATAGGAATGCGGTGAACGTTCTAAGATAACAAGTTTTGAATTTTAATAGAGAGAGCCGCCAGCAACTGAAGCAGTAGGTGTAGAGACTATCATCATTGAGGGATTTTAAACGAATCACTACTACTATTCCTCAGTTTCTACTTCAGCACAGTGGTGAATCCAACTTCAGAATAGGAACTGTTGGACGGAGACTTGAGGTTGGGTTTGCGCGATCTTCTTTGCTGAATATTGGCGCAGGGCTCGCCTGAATATCACAGAGCTTGATCCTAAGCACAGTACTTGTAAAACAAAGTTTTGTTTACCTAGAACGCTGAATGATCCAATATCTTACTAGTATCGAAATAAATTGACATGGACAAAAGGCTGTCGCCAGTCCAACTTCAGTGTAGGAATGTTTGACGGAGACTTGATGTGGGGTCTGAGCACTCTTCTCTACAGATTGATCTTGGGCTTTTCTGGTGCTGTGAGCCAACCTAGAAGCCTCTGATGGCCGCAATATGACCTCAAGGCTCACTGCCTCTTTGCAACCGTTCGCTATGACTATTCTTCTTGAATAATAAAGCATATCCGTGTAAATCACCCATAAATGCAATACGTTTACTGTACTTCAAGTTCTCAAGGAGGCCAGCGTGTCATGCTTACCTTTTTACAATGAAGGCGATTAGATTTCAATAACATGATAACTAAGAGCGACCTGAGGTTTCAATCATACATCTGTAAGACAGGTCTCCTCTTTCTTCTATCACGAAATCAATTGTCGTTCAGATGCAGCTTAATACTGTAATTCGAGAAATAACATCATTACAAAAATGAAAATAATACAATTATTACTAAGTTGGTCCATCGTCTTTAATGGCTACACTAGCTCACCGGAATCTACTAGTATAACGAAAGACGTTTAATTCCGAAGGAAAAAGTAATTAACAATATTTTAAGATTGAAATGATGACACAACGACAGTGTTCGAAGTTCGAACCACAACTGAGCTCAGGGTTCACCCGAGCTTGTTTACCTTCCTGAGGAGTGAACAACAATAAGATCAGGGTTCAACGGATCATACACATATACAATGGGCTGTTCGAATTAATGATGCGGTACCTATTCTATTATTGAAATCGTTTGGATGTCCAATTGCAATATAACACTAATCAAAAATACATTAGCAAACAGAAAATCCACTCAACGTTAACTTCTCCCGATTCGCAGCGATTGCAGTGGCTGTCCACCGTAACTAACACATACGCCACCAAAATGCCGGTGGCCTACGGTTTTCCGTTGTGTTATGTACGGATATTCTGTAGAAAACATGCTGGTGATTCACCCCTATGAATCTATACACAAATCAAACGCTGATAGCTAATTGGTCCAGTTTTGTGCGCCCCTGCAGTGCTGCTAGCGGTGGCTGTCCACCATCACTAACAAGTGGGGTTGTTTGGCTCATGAAGTGAATCAGCTGGCATTTACAAGAATCATTCATTTCAATGTTCAGAGCTATTACCAGTCAGCTGAGTGAAGTTGAGAAATGATGCTGACAACCTGGATTTCATTCAAACTTGCCTCAACAAGGACAAACCATTGCTAGGGGGGGGGTTTCAGTGCGCTCTTAGTGATTCGTTGAAGGAACTCCTGCTTTACTGGAGGTCCTGTTTCCATCATAGGTTGTCTTCCATGGTTCCATAATTTTTTTTCTACTTCCCAAAACTACTGAATAGCTTGGTCCATAATAGGATTTATGGGCTTACCAAAATCAGTATACAAGCACTACTGGTATGTACCTCCAATGTACGGGCAAATCGTCAATTATTCAAGTAAATAATAATTTTACTAGGGAAAATCGAGCAAGGGTCTGCCAATGGGTCTACAGCTATCCATTCCCATCTATTTTTTTGCAATAATTCTGTTTATCCATTACGTCCTTACTAATTTCAGAGGGGCGTATTTAGGCCTTGGAACGAAACATTGTAGTGCCATACTGAATCAACAAGTGAAGGGGAAATATTATTTTTCTATTTTAAGTTTTTATTCTATTATTCTTCTTGTTGGTAGGTAGCATACAAGAAAAAAAAGAGTTGGTAGGTACCTAGTTATCCAATACTTTATTAAAATTAGTACTTACAAGGCTTGTCATAACGATCATACTTTTCATTCAAATTTTGTAAAATATGTTGCGTCATAACAAAATATATACCTACTTTTTCTAATTACATACACAACAGGACAAAATGGTGATACTGATGGCAATGAAATAAGGAAAGTAGAACTGTTACTAATATTTAACAAATATTCTGTTACTAATCAGTTACTTGAGCAGCTACTTTCATTCAAAAACCTCTTCAGACACCGATTCTGATCTTCAGAATTCTTCTTGCTCATTCAATTGTCAAAATTAATTAAAACTTGTTATTCAATTATTGGGATGATTGGTGGGGCCCAGACCATTTTATATCAAAGATAAGCAACAAAACAGAAACGAAGGAAAGATTGTTTCATGTAAAAGACATAAGTTCGTATTTCCTTAATAAATCCTAAATTTTGTGGAAAAGAAGTATGAAAACACAACGACTGTATATCGTACATATTTATTTATTAGATGAAACAAGAACGAAATAAAATTAGAATCATCATTTTTTTAAAAATAAATTCCAACTCAACTATCACAAAAGGAAAACACTTTTTACACGATAAACTATGTACAGATGTGCATTTTACTCTTGCAGTAATCTATATGATATTCTATCATGTTCACAAAGCCCACTGCCAGGAAATCAGTTACCCTTGGACTAAGAAGCCCAAGGCTCCCCTTAACACATTCACGACTACGTATTAATAACGAGTTACGAAAAAATCACGTTTCGGTAAGTTATATGTAAATCACGAGAATAAAAATAGTTTTTTCTTAAGATCAAATATGAAAGAAATGGAAAAAACTGAAAAGTCTCACGGTCGTTAACAAAGTAATCGTGAAAAACTGGTCTTTCGGGGTGTAGATACGAATTTCACTGTTATTAATCTCGGAAGGAAGAACTC
>CM033998.1:30349198-30765241 GCA_019603395.1 Cyrtorhinus lividipennis | reverse complement strand
CGAGTACGCGAAGAAGCCCTCCAAAGTGGTCAAGAAACCGCAGCCTTTGAGAAAATCACCCCGCGCCAAGCAAAAGGTAAGGCATTGTCTGCTAGTAATTAAGTATGCACGGTACTTATCCAGTGGAATGAATCTGAGGACTTTTGTTTCAAGAGAGTATCCTAACGCATTAAATTTTATTCGGGAGCTGAGTATGTTGAGGATTGGGTTCAAAACATTCGCCTCCGTACCATCGATCCGGACTGGTTGGTGGTCCATATTACGCTCCCTTAAGATGATACATTATCTTCTTCTATAAGTTAGGCTGTGCAATTCTCACACGGTTCAGAGATGGGTGTAAATATATTCATAAATATGAATACGAGTAAAATTCATAAATGCAAAAATTTATTATTTTATTATTATAATTACGTATATTGATGTGAAATGAATAAAAATGAAGCAGAAATTAACATTTCATAATAATTTCGCTTTAATCTACAAAGCCATTGAGTTATTTTCCATTGCTGGAACATCTTTAAGATGTTAGGGTTGTTGTCATAGCTGGGAAGGTACTTGTCGTTTGGGGAACTCATCGTCCTTATCCTACTAGCATTATTCCAATTTTATCATTTGAGCTCTTCTGTGAAAAACGAAGCTATGATTTCACATTCAAAAATAATTAACCAAAGAGTAATAAAGACTCAAGACTTTGAAACCCGCGCATAAACGTCAATGAAATTGTGGGTCAACGCTGTCCACGTCGTATCGTGTTTATAGTTAGTGGGGATGTTTACACGATATGAATCTGGGCACCTGGCTCTTTATGTGCTTTCTATTTCTACTTCGTCCGCTGTATCGATGGGACAAAATAAGCACAATGAACGTTGTCACATAAACACATCACCTTTTTGCAGGCTGTGAAATTTTGAATGAAAGACGTTGGAAAATATTCAGGGTGATCATTAGGTAGGAGAAGCGTAAAATCTAATATTTCAATCTTTTTACGACTGAATGGAAACATTGTGTCTGTCGTTTGAATACATTTATGACACAACCGGGTGTTCTGGTCTTCGCGAAATATAGGTCCCATCAGAGGTTTCCAATGATTAAAGCGCCCAGTTGTGGGGAAAAACCTCAAGATTTTTATAATTTAGCTAAAAATTTCCATAGAAAGTCTGTATACTATTGGAGCAGTGGAGGAGAGTGGCCACTTCGGTGGCGATACAATTTTGTGCGTTCTCCCGGTAAGGCGCGACGAGTTCAGTTGTTTTTGATGAAGAAGTGTAATCATGCTTTTTTGTTCAAAAATTAAAAAAAAATCTTGTTAAAATTGAACAAAAGAGTAAATTAAAAGGTATTTGGGGGACTGATAGGTGCAGGTACGTAGCCTAAAAGAAGTGAAAACGAAAGTGACTATTATGTACCTGTGTTCCGATTTGAATAAACTTTGCACTCCGACTACGCTACTCCATTGCAATAATGGTTTTCTGATGGCGTTTCTGGTCTGTTAAGAAGAAAGTGTCGATCACCAGGTCAATGCCGTTTATCGTAGAAATTGATTTGGCTTCCTGATGAGTTTGGCCTAAAAACATTTGGGTGTGTTTAACTCCGAGGTTCTCAAAATTTATATGATTTCTATAATCGGATTTCCGGACCCTTTCGCAGATAATTTCTACCTATATGCCTAGCTGTTATTTTGTTTTTGGAGAAGAAGTGCGGTGTGCCGTGAAGTGCAACATTTCCAATATAATGAATGCTGGCAGTAAGAGTTCTCCTTTCATCAGTTTTACTCATGTTATATGCACTATTACTTCAATTCTTTAGTTTTCTATAAAATCGAATCATGGGAATGCATCCCCCAAAACGATGTCACAAATACGGACCGGTCAAAAGTCTGAATCTTTGCTTCTTGGGTGCATACACTCATCCTATTAAGGCTACTTATATTTTATAAAATGCATAGCGAGTGGTACTAATTGATATGAAAATACAGCATTAGGCGTGGATACATAACCCGTCGAGGCGTTTAGCTACTTATGATGCGAAGGGGATTGTCAGTTCGATAATCGGAGCCGCTGGCTCTCGGGTCTGTTTGGATTGTTGGGTAGGTCCCCTCCCACAGTAGCCGGCTTCCCCCACTCCACGTCTCCCCTACTCGGTTAAATCGTCGGAAGAAAATGAATTAATTATAAAGCATGCGTCAACCGACCGTGCCGGTTCGCGTCCCGCGGTGGTGAAGTGTTTACAGTGATCGCTCGTTTGTTTTGCCTTTGATTGCCAGCTCTGTTTGTCGTGTTTATTCGCTCTGGTGATTATAATAGTGTCCGGAGACCCGCAACTCATATTTTTTAGATCCATCCAGAATGTGACTCCTGTCCTTGATTACCGGCTTTTCTCGTCTCAAAAACCGGCTTCATTACGCCAACTAGTTCGTAGTCGCCAATAGTTTGCCGTACCCAATCGGGTTGGAGGTCATAACATTGACTCAATTCCTACATCATGTATTACACATTTTACCCGGATACTTGGCCTGTATTTTCATACGTCTGATTTGGTAAAGGTAGGCAGGCTAATGCAGGAGATCGGAGTTTACCTCATCATGAACCTGCTTTAATCGTATTTGAGTGGTTCCGTTCGTCTCGTTATTGAATCCATAAGATAGTAAAAAGGCCGTTCCCAAATGCGGTTCAGTAATGAAGCAGACTTTTTGTAGCAGAAACAGAAATTATTGTTATACTTGAAAAGGTCGCTTTTCAATGCCCCATTCGTGCCCGGAAATCACGGCAAAGACTATTCAATGTTGATTTACGAACCTTTTCGAGTTTGCATCGATTATAATTCAGTATTTCCTGTTATTTGCCTTTGCCTTTGCTGATTGCTAGTGGCCAAATTATTTATTTATGGTGGTGTTGATGAAAATGTCAATGTCGTCACATCCCATTCAGCGTTCGTCATGCGTGAATTTTTGGATTGTGTTCCTTGAATAATTATCCTATGTTTTTCATACAAGATGTACTGCTTGTTATCTCAGTAGACGGAGGAAGCATCCTCCAGGTTAAAACTTCGGCATCCACCGTAATCATTGACTCGTATGAACCACGTATTGAATTCGTTTTGCGGAAGGCTGACGATTACCTATTATGAAAATGATCTCATAAAAGAGTGTCCCAGGGGGTTGTGAAGTGTAGCGAAAAATTCCTCTCGAAATAAGGCCAGCTCCTGGTCACTGGGTTCATTTCAATTGATGTTTACTCCGTGGAATAATTTGCCTCTCAAGCGTCCTCCATCTACGCAAGCGGTCTCTCCTGCTCTGTCGTCAACTGCTTTTTTCAACTTCTTCGTATAATAGAAGCTGGTCTTTCAACAGTGCACATTAGCGTAATCGTTTCCTGTTTTTCAAACATCGATCGATGTCAAGCTCTGCGCAATCCTTACTTGTACTTGGTTCGTTATCTAATCAATTTTACTAGGAGGTAACAAACGAGGAAAAACAGTTATTAATTTTGCTGTCGGCACTTTCTGTCTATTATTTTCATTTAAACACAGTGCAAATGAAGAATGATTATTAATGTCGAACCGTGTCACTGTTTATTGGGTAACATGATACTCATTGATCTTCATTATTCTATTATTTTCCGAATCCGATTTTGGCATGCGCTCGGCCGGAAATCTAGTCTTGGAACAGTCAAGTACCAAATGGGTTGTCCTTTGGTTTTGGATTGTCCAAATATCTGAAGTTATGAGTACACTTTACTACCTGCCTCAGTATGGTGTGGGAAAAATCATTAAATTATTCTTGTGTTCAAGAATGAATGATGAAGGTTCTAAATGGAAGAACATAATTTCTGTGTTCTAAAAATCTAGTTCGATTATGATTGTGCAACCCCTATTTGAAATCGTCTGTCTTTTCAGTAGATCAGCGTTATAAATTAGCGGATTTAATATATATTAGATGCATGTTCCGTTGTAATGATATTCAGCTTACACATAACTCTGTGTAAAATCAACTCCAACTATTTCTTTGACGGTATGATGAATCTTCCTTCTTGGGTGGGAATTTTTTGTCCTGGAAGAAAAACAGCTCTCTCGCCTTGATGGAAGATTTCGAACTAATTTCAGTTTGAGGTGGATTTTACTGATGAAGAATCTGAAGCAAACCTGTTGCCCCATCTGAAAGTAGGCTTTTGGCCAGATTCATGTGGATGGGTCGGTTACTCTATCATCCCGAGGTTCGTGCCCTCGAACGGGTATACCTCTTGACAATAGGGGTTGGTAAATTGTTAGTCACCCCTCGGGTATTACGGTTTGAAGTGACAGGGGTAACGTGAGAGAGTCCCCTTATTGTTGCAGCCCGTTTTATACGAACCTTCGTGGTTCCTTTTCCACTGTGTCCGCAGAATCCCATAATTTCCTGAGTTTTTGTAATAGTTCTTGGGGCGTAGAACAAAATTATCCAACTTACCTTCTCTTAGATTCGAGCGGCTTTTTGGTGTACCAATGTCATTAGTTATAATATGATACCTTCACGTGAAGCCCTAACGAAACTGTTAAGTTTACTTCCAATATACTATGGCCTACGTTATCCTTTATGAAAAAAATCATGCGCGTCGATCCGTATTTTGTCTTAGAATTTGACTGGAGGCGGCTCCAAAGATGAAGGGCCTCCTAGACCAAGCGGCCTTGGTTTTATAATCGTCTCTTCGAAGAGTGTTGATCCCATCTGAGAAGCTCAGTAGTTGACCTCTTATGGCGGGCTCTCCTAGAAAACCGGTCGCGGCTAGAACGACAAGAATCTACCGTCGAGAGGGCTGAGCGGAAGGAGGCATTTCGTAATTCGTCATTGTGAAACTCAAACACCGTGTTGATAGAAGGTTCTTTCCTAAATATGATTGTGGGCCACAAAAGGAAGATTCCTGTGAGGGGACTGTTCTTGAATGCTTCCCTCCTTGGTTATTATCCTAACACAAAAGAATTCGTGTAGTCCCCTACTGACACCTTGGTACATTATGGCTAAAGCTTGTGCCTCTTCACCGTAAACGGTTCTAAGCCAAATCGCACGATACTCTTTATTTTATTGCCTATCTCGGCCTATTCATTTATCAAGGATAATACACGGCTGAACAGTGTTGACATATTCAACAGCACTTGAAAACTTGTTCGAAAAAATGAGTTGGACAACGAACGGACTCCTTAGAATTGCTCTAGCGTCACGACAACATTTTCATCCTACAATGTTTAACTCAAAATTTGTATTACGATGCCCATTGTCGCAAAGGCATAAACAATGATTTTCAGCCGAATTTCCATGAAAATAATTACAATATTGTCCGTTCTTAGTGCCGTACACAGTTTTCTGTGAGATCTGAAGTCCCTGGACCTATTAGAGTTTTTCGAGGTGATCGCACTTTGAATTCAGTCTTAAGCAATGGGGGTTGCCTACATAAGATTTTATGAGGGACATTTGCTTTTGATTAACCTGGTTGAAACATTACTCCTGCTATGTAAAAGTCGTCTGGTTTCTGCCAAATTTATTGTACGCTGGATTTAGCTGTCCTGGTATAAATTCAACAGTTATCGATTTGAATAAATGCTTTTCTGATCTCGTTTATTGTAAAATTTTAATTTGTCTCTTCTATATTACTCTTATTTGCAACATGTCAGTCCGTGTGAATAATCGCGCCGAGTTTTTCGGCCGCGAGTTTTTTTTGTGGCAGATACTCCCAATAAAACAAAGAGGTTCGGCAAAGGGAGAGAGCAGGAAGGCGCGCAAGGTCACGAGCTGAGCTCCACGGCCGTAAATAACGACCAAAACAAGATAAAAACGGCTTCCTTTTCCTTTGAAATGCTTCGAGGAATTAATCTCAATTTATTATGAGCCTGAGCATACCTAATTATTTGGTGTTTCCCCAAATTAAATCGGACTATTCAACTTGATTGTGAACAAATTTCACGGTGGCCGTTAGCGAGTGGAAATCTAATTCTTTAAGTCAGCAAGTTGGTTTGGTGCTGACTATCTAGGTATACAACTTTCTGATTTCATGTACGTACATGACTTACTCTCAATGATTCTGTCCGTCGTCCTCATGCTCTTCTTTCTTAGCAGGATATGTTAATGCCCCTGAAGTCATATTTCCACATTCAGCGTCTTATCAATTTGGCGGTTAACTTCGGTTTTTATTTTTAATTTATATCAGGCGCAACCGTGCTAAGCATCGAAGCGTGTGTGGTTCGTTTCACTCGAATGCGCCGTCACACCTGGCATTACCGCGTGTTCCTTGCGACGCATTATCAATTTCCAAACAACGAGGAGCGGTTAGAAAATGATAATTATTGTGTTTTTGAATGACTATCTGACCGCACTCGGCTGTAAATATTATCTCGACGGTGGAATTAATTGATGCGAATGATTTGCGATTGCGATCATTCTTCTCTTGTATCCTGCGGCTCTTATTGAATTCTCCTCTTCATTCGTCCGCGCGATCACTCGAGTATTAAATTTACTGCTGTCCTGACTATCCTAACTGCTGACCTGCTCGATCGTGGGTGTTGAATTTAGTCACTTCCTCCTTTTTGGTTTACGGATCGATTCACACGAAATTAGTTCAAAATGATGTTAGTTTTACCCTTCCTATGATCTTAAATTGACCTCACAAAATATTTGTGTGTGAAATATTTATATTACAAAATATAATATGCCTATATCATACAACAATTTTATAGTATGATTTAAGGTAAATAAAAAGTGTCAACCGTGAATAAATGGAAATGGGAAATGGGGAAAACACTCACTTATTGGATTTGTTTCTTTTGACAATGTGCGCTATAAAAACATTGTACTTCACTTGACCACCTCCTGGCTGGGAACTTGGAGCTGGGCTGTCAGCTGGGCTGTCAGCTCGTGTTTCCCTGAATTTCGTGGATTTGTGGACTGATGACCACAACGGTTTTTCTTACGAGTCTTTGTCAGGTTGATCGCTGCCGCAGGAATCACATTCTGGTTTGATCTCTATATCTTCTCTCGCCAAAACACTAAATCTTAGCAATAAATTATTCATAATTTACTCGCCCACAGGTTACAATACTAGCTCAAATCTTTGAGAAGATTCTTACCGCGGCCCTGTGTTTTGGAGTGCATCATGTGACTGTGTAGGGACTTCCGCAGATCATGTTTCCCAATGTTTGTGCGTGGACATGGATATATGGGAATTCCAATATTTACAACAGCAACATCAAATAATTCATCAAGCACCTCAATTCGTCCAGCAGTTCACCTACGTTCCTGCTCCCCTACCGATCGCCTCCTACGTCGAGGTCCGTCCTATACAATCATGCATCAGTTTTATTCAGTACCAGCAGTCTTCCCAGTTCTTCATGGTGAGATGGTCACAATACTCAATGTATTCGTTGTTATAGTTTTCCTACCTTGGAATTTAATTCAGTCTAGCTTCTATCAGGATGCTGCTGGCCTTGGCCGTCTCAATGTGCCCAAATGTATTCGTCCATCTCAGGGCTTTTCGCAGTAGCACCCCGTAGTACCACCGTGAATTTCTTGAGCGAGATTCTTTTATGTTCCTCGTGCTTACCACTAATCTTGGGTTCTGAACCCAGTTTCCTTAATCTGAACGTTACTTCGTATCTACCAATGCATTTTGTTAAAGGTTTAAATGTCTGTTTATGTCATTTTCTTTTGGGCTTGCTATTGGGCATGATGACAAACATCATGTAGCATCACGTAACAAAATGTCTCATCGTTAAAGAGAGACATAGCCTTAGAAACTGCAGAACGTATGGCTCTATAATTTTCGCGCTCATATTTCTCGGGCCGTCGATAGTGGCAGCCGATTCGGCAAAATTCCAAGTCTCCGCGTTAAAACCAGTCAGACCGGTTTCGGAGCCGCTAAAGTCGTCAGCTTCTTCATTGCTTTAATAATTATCACAATCAATGGCCTCAGTGATCAGACTTGTCAAGCTGGTCTCGACCGCCCCTGTCACTGAGTTGTTGCGAACTCGTTTGGTGAATATCCTTTTGACATCATTAAGACTTGAAACATGGAGAATAGGACCTTGGGGTAATTGAAGGAGATGTTTGCCTTAAATCGTCTAGGGCAGGAGGGGAAAGGGAGGGGAACAGCTATTGATTGACGAATAGTATAACATGACTAACGATGTTTATATATATAATCAATTCATCATCATTTTTAAGTCAACAATGTAAGCATGAGAGATATGAAGTTCAGCTGCCTTGGACTCGATAATATTTGTACTTGTTCTGATACTTGCAATATGTCCTCTATCGCCTAGTCCCAATTCGCTTTAAATTGTTGACTTTTTCCCTGCGTGTGCCTTTGCAACAAAACGTAGGAAGCATGAAATCTTCCTGGGAATGAAACAACGTTGCTTGCATGTTAAATCGGTCGAACGGGCGGTTTTTTCCCAGCCCCTATGTACTATAGGTGTTATCGGTCTTGATCTCTCAGGGGTCTTGCTTCTTAATTACGTGTTTTATGGCATTTTCCAGCCCTGTTCGCCCCCGACGGTGGCGGTTAATTCGCACGCACCTCCACCAATGTACTATCACCCCTTACGTTCACCTCCGCGTATTTTTTTCTTTCTTCAACTTGAAACCTCGTGTTAAACGACTGGCTATCACGCTATCCGATGATATGAGTCCCGACTGCCTGTCTCCAGCGTCCAAAGCCACTGACGTTTTAACATGGCATTAGTCACCCACTGAACACCCAGTCATTTTACGAAGTGTGTTTTTAGTCTTCTCTCAACTGCGATTGACCTTGAGGTTGTTGGTATGAAAGTGACTTTAATACCTAATCGAACATTATCCACGGTTGGTTGTTATAACTGAACGCGTGTGTCATATCATAATGAGCTTACATCGACCCCAGGCCACAGCAGGCGTGGAAGTTAGAGAGAAGTGTGCCAAAAAAATTCAGTAACTTTTTTTTTTTTTTTTTTTTTTTTTAAGGTAGGTATTATACTTGTTGGGATTTCTTTGGAATTCGTTGGAATTCTCCTCTAATGATGACTGATTTACCAGGAGTCTGATCAATGTTTCTAAAGTTCTTGAATTGATCCTGATCCCTTAATGTTCAATAATTTACCCAATAACTCCTACACATCTATTGTTCGATAAATACCTAGCAAACAATGTGGAGGGAGCATCTGGGCCCTTCTGAGTGCTTGGGGAGGTCAGCTTCATTTTATTGAGTTCAGCTCTCTCATGTTTTTTCTTTCTCGAGGTCTCTATTTTTTCTCATGGGACTTGGCTCTGTGGTACCAGTTGGCATGTGTTCAGAGTGTAGGAAAAAAGTCGGGCGATCTCGTGAAAACATCAATCGACTGGTTCGGAGGAAACCGTCAAGTGAGTGGGTTTTTGCCGAGATAAGACGTAGTTAGCAGGCGCATCACCTCTTTTGCCCTTGTGGCCTTGGTTTTTTCCGGGGGTGGGGGTGCGCGATTTGGAGTTCGGGAAATGAAGTGGGGGCACTTCGTGACTCAACAATCATTCTCTCATGTTCTAATTTGTTTTGTACTGGATTCAAGAAGATCCGTGCCTCACCTTTTCGACGCTGATTTTAGGGTGATTCTCGCTTTCCTGTTGGTACTTTTTTTTTTTTTTTTTTTTTATTTTTATTTTTTTATTTTTTTTTTATTTTTTATTTTTTTTACGGATTGCGCTATAACACCTACATGTTGGGCTCGAAGTCTAGGAGTTCTAAGGGCGCCTTACCACGTTCTTCCCTTGACAATTACTTTTTTTTTAAAGCTAGTCAGAATTGGGCTTGTTCTATTCTAATCTAATGACAAAGGCTAATTAGTTCGAATATCATATATTAGAGAGCTTCAACCTGAAAGAGGCAGATCGGGTGACAAAATCCATAAGTTTCAGACGCATGAAGCCTTTTACCATCTGTATTTTAACAGTTCAATTATACTGTTCATCAATTCTCCAATTAGTTACAAACTTCATCTAAGAATGACTTCCTTCCAAGACGGCAAAGAAACGGGTAGATCGGGAAACTTAGATCCTTCGTCCTTATATCCCACGTGTCGTTTCCTTATTCCTTGTTCGCAAACAAACCGTTCTCCCCGTAACAAGGCGGGAAGTGGATGAAATCGTTCCATCACGGTCGCTCGTGACTAAAACCTTCATCTCCCAACCTGACCCCTACAATCCTATTAATTTTCAACGTTCAGTTTCTATTCTACCTCATGATGTGTCGCCACCTTATACATATGATCCCCCCTCCCTCTGGAATAGCGTTTTGACGAGGTATGCATACTTACGATCCTGCTTGAAATGGTAGCCATCTGATTGTTATGACAAAGCTAGTCATCATATCAATCGGTTGAGCCTCTTCGGTCGCCAGTTCATTGCTGTGGATGCATATTTCGGGTCACCAAGGCGGACGTCGTCAATATTGCAGGCAGTTCCTTCTCACCTTCTCTGACGATTCCTATCATTGACATGTTTTTACCACATGCTTGTTCTATACTCACTAGCGAGCTAGCCTAGCAAATCATTCTTCTTCCGTGGGGTCATATATGTTTTTCTGTGCTCCTGCCTTTGCTTTCGTTCTGATCGATGTTTGAGCAGTAGTCGTTTCCCGCCCAATTGTCATTTTTGTTTTAGTTGTTGAAAAATAAATTAAAATATCTGTTGCTTGGGTGGAGATTTGCGTGTTTTGTAAATCTCTTGAAATGTCGTGATACTTCGACACACTAAAAGAACATTCTCACCAGTTATTTGATCATTTTGGCTTCTCTTTCCTCTTTCGGACTATGGTCGTACGCTCTTGATCACTGGTTATATTCTCCCAAGGTCCTTTTAACGAATTGAATATTTCTAAAGCTTGTTAGTTAGACTAGGTATTTCCTGGATTTAATTCCATGGAGGGGCATTTCGTTCAATCTTCGCCAAAATACGAAATAATAATAATCATCCAAATTGTTTTAATCTGGCAACCCCCCCCCCCCCCCTCTTTAGCATGATATACCTTCATAAAAGGGAGTCATCCTCATCTTTTCAACTTTACTCGTCTCAGAGGAGTTCTTTTTCCCCAGTCAAAAGATGGTAGAACTAGGGTAATTACTGTCCGTTCCTGTTGGATGGTTGAGCTAACAGGGACTTCCTCCAAAAACCCCCCGGGCAAGAGAACAACTGTCGAGAACGAGAAGAAGTGATAAAATAATAAGTGGATCCTAAAAAAGGACTGCTTTCCCAAACATTCGGCTCCCTTGCTCTTGGAGATTATCTCCTGGAAGATCGCTGGACGATAATTATATTATTATGAATAGTTGAAAAATGTAATGGTATACGGGAGGTCCAACCGGTCTCACGGTAGTCTCATCAAAAATTCGTATCAAATTGGTCGTCTTGACTCGAAGGGGGAAAGAATGCCTTGGTTGGTGAGTGGCTGAATAAGATCAGATCTATATTGACTTGTACCGCCCGAACTGATTTGATCTAAGAATAGATTTTGGTTTGGTTTGGAGAAGAGATTAGGGATGGTTGTCATTTAAAATTTTCTCTAGTTGGTTTTAAGGAGACACTCATGAAATGTAGAGGAAATGATAGATGTTTGACATTTTTGCTCTTTAATTTCGATCACCACGGAAGACTCATGGTTCAATTACGATTGCACATAGACTCCGTTTGTTTTGCCTATAGATGGTATTTTTTCTAATAGCATGTTTACTCTGAAAACGTTGAAATACTCATTCCCACATTATATGAAAAGACGGGAACAGAACAGAATCTAATAATTGGATACGAATTGGACTACGGTTGTCCGGGGTTGTTTGTGCGATACTGTTGAAGAGCTTGAGCCTTCACCCCCCCCTGAACTCTTACGTGTATTTCCCCTTCTGAACTGAAGGTTTAAGAGGTTTTCATTTTTTCCAAAGATAATTGGTTCTTCAATGGTTACATACATCATAGGGAAAGTATTCGATATTACCAACCCTATGCATATATATTTAAGAACGAACTCACGCCGCGATTTCAGAGACTGATAAGAAAAGCCCTCTTTCCTATCGTTCTACTGAGATGATGTTTTGTTACCGTTTATTTCGTCTGAAGAAGCCGAGTGGTTCTAAAAAGTGAATACGATGACTGTTGATGAGGTGTGCGTTAAGTATCTTCCCATGCATTGTTTAACCGTTTACTGGACGTAACCAAGCCAGTTGGCTCATCGAAACAAAAAAATTTCCCACAGCTTTTTCAGATCGTTGTTATGGTTGTCGTGCGTGCCTCTTTCAAGTTTTATTCGGGTAGAATATCAATATTTTGTCTCTCCTGTTTGCGTAGAATGTTGCTGCTGGTGGAGAGAGCAGTTCCCAGCTGTCGTCAGATGATGGGACCGATGATGATGACGAGGATGCTGAAGAATGTGGAGATGAAATTGGAGATCTTGCCCGACAATTGGGGGCGGAGGATCCAGACCTATCGATTTCTGAGCAACTCCAGGTATGATTTTCTTAACATTGACCGTTCGATATATGTTTTGGAACTGGTGGCAATCGAGCGTGCGACCGATTAAGGGAATATTTTTAGTAGACCTTGTACCAATGGTAGCAGTCCGTAAAATTAGGTTCAATCACTTTCAGGAAATAAACCAGGAGGATTTGGCTGCTATCCTCCCGGACGTTGGAGGCTCTTTCGATGGTTTCGAAGAGGAAAACAACGGAACCGCCGGTGGCAATGCTCAGTCGTCGAGTCGTCACCAGGTTACATCCCCCGCCCCCAGTCATATTACGTCTTCGTCTTCGTCAGAGTCTGACACCGAGCAGATTGTCAGTGATGTCATATCTCGGATCCAAGATGATTCGGAATCTCAGGCAAAACCGCTACGTCCCTCTCAATCCTTTCCATCTAGAGGAAGTTCGACCGAGCACACCAATCGATCTGAGGTAAATTTTCTTCTTCTTATTCATACTAACTAGATCTAATCGGCAAGATCTAGCAAAATAGTTCCCCTCAACCTGCAGAGTAATGACGTTTTCAACTTCCTTAAGGTCGGATACTCATCCAATTTACTGGCAGCGTTCGTCGAGAAGACTGAAATCCTTTCGAGAGGCGGCTCTGCAGCTTCAGGATCCAGCGGATCCCGAGGAAACGAAGTCACGTCTGTCAATATTGTTGATGTCCCATCCTCAAAGAGAAAACGAGGCAGACCACCTAAAAACACGAAAGGTACCACCATATTTACCAGCACAGGTGGGATTCGGCGAAATATCGTGATGAGAATCGGCTCTCATTGGTGATCTTCTATAATTTCAGGAATTGCAGCCTCGTGCAGAACTCAAAATCAAGCAACTGGAATGCCCGAGTTGGAAGCATACATGAGGATGGATTGTTCTCAAAGCAACGTCTCTCCAGATTCAGGAATCCAGAGCGTTGCTGGCTCTCCAGCAGGGCATCACAGTCTACCAGGTTCACCCCGCTCACCATCCGCTGCTCAGAATTCTGGACCCCCCATTCTTGTGAAACATTCACCGTGCCACTCCCCAGACTCTGTTCCTTCTCCTAACGTGAGTCTCATCCATTACCTGTCCTGCAGCATTGATCTTTAACTTTCGAAACTCTATAACTTATGAGTCTTCTGTTACACAGGACAAATTGACAAAACTGGTGTCACCCGTGAAGGAGCTGAAACTTGAGAACGGAGGAAAACGTGGACCGGGTAGGCCGAAGCATGCTTTCGTACTGAATACGTTTGGTAAAAGGAAAAGAGGTAAACGTCTGAGACGGGCCGAAATTCCTAAAAAGCCGATCGTACTTCCACCATCTGCCGCCGAACTCAAAGTGCCTCCTTACTTCGCCGGTGCTAATGCCGTCAAATGTAATTTGCCAGCGTTGCCCCAAATTTCCTCTAAAAGAGGGAGAGGTAGACCTAAGAAATCACCACCCGTATTGGAACCTATTTTACCTTTAGAAAGGCATAAGCGTGACGCGTCCGACAGCTCGAGAAAGTGTTCTTCGATTGAGCGAGTCCCGTCTTCGGAGCGCCCCAACCTGAGAAGAAACGATAGTGATATTAAATCCGCACACAGCTCATCCTCGAAAGGCCTCCTGAAAAACAAAGAGCACAAGCACAAGAAAAGGAAAAGACACTCACTCGATTTCCGACGATTGGATCCAGCTTTCCTCAGAGAACTTACGCGGCTGTCTGAAACGTTCGAAAAGTGTTGCGTAATTTCTCTGCCTGAAATCAAAACTAAACCAAAAAGTGTGTCTGTCGAACACGTTGAACGGATGCGGCAGAACCAACGCGTGAGTAGCCGTAGAAGGAGGAGAGAAAAACTCCGAAAAGAACATATGAGTAAATCAAAATCATCCTCCAAACCATCTAAAAAAACGAAACGTCATGAAACACCTCTATTAGTGACCTCAAAGGTTACCGCAACTCCTGAAGATAGACCCAATAAAGAAATGAAAGCCGACAAGAGCCTTACACCGGAAATGAAGATCGATGGGGTTGAAGACAAGAACGCTGCCAAGACCAAGAAGCATTTAGAGGCTGGCAAAAAACTACCAGAACAGCGGCAAGAACGGAAGTCGGAGCCTCCCCGAAACCAAGAGAATCAGGAAGTTTCAATTCCTCGGAAGAATGAGCATTCATCTAAGTCAACTAGAGATAAGGAAGGTTCTTTTAAGGGTAAAACTGCTGTCAGTCAAACTACCAAAGATCGAGAATTGCCCATGGTGATATCAAAGGACGAGTCGGTGGTTCAGAATGATACTAGAAGTCCTCCTGTTTTGCGTGAGAAGACCAAAGAACGAAATAGACAGGACAGTGGGAGCCTAAAAGAAAAACCCCAGCCTGCCGACTCCCACGTCAAGGACAGAGGCGAAAAATTTAGTAGTGGGAAGGACAAATCGGTTGAACAATTGTTGTTGAAAGATCTGAAAGGCGCCCGCACACCGTCACCTGTGGTCCATAAAGAACCGGTAAAAGAAAAAGTAGCACTGACTCCGTCTCCAAAAGAAAAGGTTTCAGCGGCGCCAACAAAGGACAAATCTCAAAATAATCAGACCCACTCCAAAACTGATAAACAACCTACAGTGACTGTTCCAAACAAAGAGAAGCAAACATTGGCTCCAACCAAAGAGAAAACTCCAGCCCCTGTCTTGAAAGAAAAGCCCAGATCCGACAATAAGGACAAAGTTTCTGCTCCTGTCCTGAAAGAAAAGCCAACTCCGAGCAACAAGGAAAAAACCACGTCAGCTCCCGCTACCAAAGAAAAGAAAGAAAACGCTCCAGCCCAGCTAACGAAGGAGAAGGCGTTGATGGCCAACACCTCTGCTGGATCTCCACAAAGCGCCAAGAGAAGAATTAAGAAGAGCGTCGTTGAGCCACCCAAAGTGAGTCGCTATTAGTTGCTAGCAGATAAAAATCAAATACTTCCCCCATTTCAAGTAATTCATTGCTTAGGTAGCGAAATTCAAATTCCTGCTGAACTGGTGTCACAGTTCAGATGATAACTCTTTTGATTGGAACGTTTGTTATTAATTTTGGGTGTATTTTGTTTCAGAACAAGTCATTGCCGGAGCCGGCCAGTAACAACGAGCAGAGGTTGCCTTTAAAGAAGAGACATTACCATATGTCGGCTTCCGCTTCTTCAAATTCTTCTCCTGGCGATTCTGGGGACAAGTCGGACGAGTCAAGTGACTCTTCCAAGGAAGTGGCCGAATCCCGTGAAGAATCCGACGCAAGTCCTGAATGTCTAACGGATCAAGCACAAGATCGTCCCAGCGTTATTGAGGCTGGAAGAACTCCTGATGAACTCCGTTTGGTCGCTACACCGAAAAAGAGGCCTTGTTCAGAACCCGAGAAGAAGCCCATTCATCCAACGAAACCCAAAGAGAAAGATGTCAGTGTCAAAGAGGCGGTAGCTAAGCGATCAGCCCCTAAGCTGGTCGCTACATCTGTCATCACGACCGTCCCGCAATGCGGAAAAAGAGTGAGCTCCCGTCAAGCTGCTTTGAAGCAATCTGAGTCGCAAGAGTCCATCAAGACCCCACCTGCATCTCCCCTCCCAGTGAAGCGCTCTCAAAGGATCAAACTAAAACACGACGAACAACCGAAAGAAGACCCAAAGCCTGTTGAAGTCAAAATGCCCAAAGACGAATCGCTGGAATTTAATGGAAAAGATGTGAAAAAAGTTGAATCGAAGAGTACAAAAGAAGATGTCAAGAGCATAAAAGATGTTCAAAAACATAAGAATAGGCTGAATAAACCAAATAGCAAAGTATCTGAATTTGAGGACTTGAGTGACCAACCTGCTCTTGCAAATGAATTGGTAAATATGGTAGAATCTGGCAAGCAGAATGATATAGATGGAAGCAAACGTACCACCAGGAGCATGGATGAAGTGGCTGAACAAAAACTTGTGGACGGCCAGAAAAACGATAAGTTAAAACTTACTGTGGATAAAACTGCTACTTTGCGAAGCGTAACGCCAGTCAACACGCGATCCTCATCCAAAGCCAGTTTGGATGCAATCGCTGCCGACCTCGTAGATGTAGCAAAAACTAGATCAAAATGCGATAAAAGATCGCTAATTGGCGTATTTGAGCCTTCAGTTAAAGTGGTTAGTGAAATTTTGAAGCTACCAGATCCCCAGAGCGATGTGCTGAGCAAACTCAAGACCAAACTGTTATCGCCATTCCACGAGTTCGATGTGGAAGAAGAGCTTAAGAACATTAAAAGGCCGATGGAAGCCGCTGAAATTTTGAGTGAATCTGCTGAGAAAGCTAAGAAACGGAAAATGATTTGCGACGTTCGAGTGCATGTTACGAAACTGGACCCAGCAGATCTTTTGATGGGAAGTAGTGACATCAGTGAAGTAGATAGCAAAGCTGCAGAGTTGATCCCGAAGGTTGAGGACGACAAATCGAAGGCTCTCTTGGCCACAGAGGAAGACTCTTTGAAGAAAGTCAGTGACGACATTGCGGTTGTGAACAAGGACGCACCCCTTTCTTGCGATGAAAAAAGGGTTAGAGAGACGTCTTTACCAGCTAATGTTTCTGCATCGCCTCCAATCGTGCCTCTTTCTAACCCTAATAAAGTCAAGATGAAAAGGAAAAAAATCAACCGAACTGGCTTTCCAATCAAGAAGAAAAAAAAGAAACGAATGGATGTGGCTGATAGTGCTGGCCATTTCGCTCCTTCGGTAGAGACTGTTGTTACAACTCCGGTGGAAGACTTGGATGTGGAAGCTCCTCCACCTATATTAGAATCAAAATCCTTAGAACCACCCCAGATGATCGCTGCTACTCCTCCTCCAGACAAAGCAGACGAAGCCTCTGAGAAAAGCTCCCAGTTGGACAAAACTGAATTGAGGCCAGCAAGCAAACGCATAATGGAACTGAAGGCCCGTAACGAAGCTAGTGAACGCCGGAAGAGGAAAAATGCACAGGATGACGCATCTCAAGATGAACAAGACGCAACCACCAAAGATGATGCCGTCTCCGACAGCTCGACTGATCTCAAGAGCCTCGTCGGCAAGCGGTTGAGGAAAACGAAGGAGGACATGGATGACAGGTTGGGGAATATTTTCTTACACGGATTGTTAGTTGAAACGCTTCTACTGTTATCTGTATTCTTCGTCTTGACCGTGATTTTGGTCGTCTCGTTTCAGTGATGCGGATTCCGTTAAGATGAGAAAGAAGCAACCCCGGTGGCGTAAAAAGTACTTGCCCGCTGGACTATTCTCGGACTATTTCAAAGAAGACGAGTGAGTTTTTTGAATTTGGCCCGTGAATGCCTTAGGGTGAACTTTCATTGAAACTTGTGGCGACTTTAGGAACTATCGTAATCCTAAATCGTTCGTCATTGTTTACAGACCGAGGAAACCATCTGCAAATGAGAAGGTCAAGAACACTACGTATAGTGCGTCCGATCACGAGCACGGGTTGCTGCCGAATCCGGCGTACTGTACCAAATGGGTTCGCCAACGTAAGCTACCGTTTCAGCTTCCTCACGACATCTGGTGGCTACACACTCATAATCAGCTTTCCGGGAGGGAGGCAGTACCATCATGGAATTACAAGAAGATCCGGACGAGTAAGTAGTCCTTTTCCCACGTTACCGGCTTATGAGCCTCCCACTCATCTATAATATAAGTATGAAATCGAAAGAGATCCTCTCGTAACGTAAGTGCACTGCGACAATATTGCTGTACGTAGCGCTACTCATTTCTGATAGACTCAGCATCTTTGACCACTATTATAACCGCGAAGAAAATCTTCTACATTTTTACTTCTTTTCATTCAAACTGTGTTGTTTGAAAATCCATAACGCCCGCCCATTGTCCGACGTACGGGTTCTAACGAATGCGGAGAAAAGAAGTGATCAGGTTTCGTTGTTCTAATTTAGATTTTTTGGTCTTAATCGTTGATGTGTGGCATCCGGGTTGTAGATTAATTAACAACTGTTAAATACTGTGCATAAATACGGTGTGGTGTGATATTCCAGTCTGTTCGGTGCATTCCTACATTTTGGATTTGGGATTCGCACTCGTTGATTGTAAGAAAGAAGTAATGCACTACAAGAAGGCTGCATGGAACTAACACCATACATTCAATAACATTATTAATATTTCCACTACGTTCTCTCTCCTTACCCGCGATTTTCTGTTTATAATTTCTAACCTTCGGTTTTTTAATCTTCTTTCAGATGTTTATTTCGACGTGAAGCCCACGTTCACGTACGAGGCTCAAGCGTGCAATTGTAAGCCATCAGCTGAAATCGGTTGCGGGGAAGAATGTATCAACCGCATGGTCCTGACTGAGTGTTCGTCGCAACTGTGCCCATGCAGGGAAAAATGCTCCAACCAGAAGATCCAAAGACACGAATGGTCCCCCGGACTTGCGCGGTTTATGACAAAGGACAAAGTAAAGAGTTGAATGAATCAGTTATTTTGCTATATAATCCTTAATTTGTATACCAATTCTTAATGAGAGCTTTCCTATTTAAGGGTTGGGGCGTTAAAACCAAACACAAGATTCTCAAAGATAGGTTCATCCTGGAATACGTGGGAGAGGTGGTCAGTGACCGCGAGTTCAAGAATCGTATGGCCTCCCGTTATCAGAAAGACACCCACCATTATTGTCTTAATTTGGACGGTGGATTGGTCATAGATGGGCACCGAATGGGCGGTGATGGTAAGTAATTTCGTGGCTGTATTTGTGGAGTTGACAAGGCCTTGGATGGTGAATTTAAGCGACGAATGAACCTAACTTGTTTTTTGCATTTCTTAGGGCGGTTCGTTAATCATTCGTGCGAGCCGAACTGTGAGATGCAAAAATGGTGCGTAAACGGCCTCTTTAGAATGGCGCTTTTTGCGCTGAGGGACATCGAGCCGAATGAAGAGTTGACCTACGACTACAACTTTTCCCTATTCAACCCCTCGGAGGGTCAGCCGTGCAAGTGCGGGTCGAGCAAATGCCGGGGCGTCATTGGTGGCAAATCGCAGAGGGTAGCGCTCCCTGGTGCCTCGGCTCCAGTTGAAGAGAAAGAGAGAACGGGTCAGGTCGGTCGCCCGCGGAAGAATCCAGCAAACACTGCTCCAATTGGTCACCGAAGGAAAACCAATTCCGTCGATAAGAAAATCTCAAGATCCACCAAAGAACAGAAAGTAAGTGTGTGTCTTAGGCCACCTTCTACTAATATGTACATGTAAATATTGTATAATAATGATACAATCATAAGCAGCCACCTTACAACACGGAGACGAAAAAAGTTGGAAACTCAAAAATTGTAATTTTTGGGCACCTCTTGAGGCCAACAGGATTTATGTAACTCATATTCTATTGCCCTACAGCAATCAAACAGGGATATTATGAACGCGTCTGCTTTGGCAAGCGTCGCCGCTAGGTTGAGTCATATGACGACGTTGAAACCATTGACGCAGCAACAGAAAGATTTTATCAAAGCTAACAGAATATTTCTCCCGAGGAACCTTCAACGAGTGAGTTGAGCCCCCTTTCTGTGTCATTGTTCCTCATTTCATTCATCATCTAACGTTTCGGCATTCGACTAGTTCTGAAATTATCTCCTCTCTGGCGCAGGTGAAAAGGAGAGTGGAAAAACTGAAGCAGGCTGTCCGTAAAGGAGGTCTTCTCTTACCCGACGTTCCGAGCTCTCCATCTTCCTCGGCACCCGGTACCTCGTCGTTGGCTGCCGTTCCGTCATCAGCGGCTGGGAGCTCCAACGGTAGCAGCGGCGTTCCTCTAGCGTGCGTTAAAAAGGAAAAAGAGGGCGAGCGGGAGGTGTTTATGACGCAGCTCAACGCTCTCAACTGCCCTAGATCTATGCGCACTCGACGCTTAGCTCTGGCTGAAGACAATCCAGAGATGACAAAAGCCGCCCGACTTGCATGTTTGTTCAAAGACCTGTTCGCCGAAGTCACCAGTGCCAAAGGTATGGAAATTGGACTGTCTATGACCTATAATGCCGAATATAACAGTGTCAGGTGATTTGATGGGTTGCTGTGAGAGGAAACATTGGTTAAATACCCATTCTATTTGAGCTTAAGCTAAAAACAACCCCACCAACGTTACCTGAGAAATATTTATTCGAGAATAATTTTCTAATTTTTTCAGACGAAGCCGATGAATTATTCTCCTCCCATTTTTTGACGCTTCCATCAAAGAGGAAATTCCCGTTATACTATCAACGTATTCAGAAACCCATAGATTTCACTACAATCGAACAGAACATTGTCACCGGCGTTTATAAGACCGTTGAAGCGTTCGACGATGACATGAACGCATTGTTCAAAAATAACATCCGCTGGTATGGACGTACCTCAGATTTGGGCATCTCGGCGACGAGGTTGAGAAAGGTGAGCTTTTCTTTCCCAATTCTATTTATACTATCAGTTCCGTTCTCTGAGTATTCTTGCACGGTCATCTTTAGGTCACGGACCTAGGTTGTTTTCGATTCTAGTTCCTAGTTTTTATTTAAGAGGAAATTAGGTCGAGTATGAAGAATTCCTGAGGTTTTAATTCATATCGTCTAGAGTCCATGTTTAGAAATTGGAATCGTTCCTTACGGCTGGGAAGGCGAAAAGAGTAGCCCTGTGTCACATTTTTCTGCTGACTTGACTAAAACAGTTATCGCTTGTCACATCTATCTAATCTCGTCTTGTTCTTTTCCAGATATACAATCTCGCAAAACTGGATATTATTCCTAAGTTGGAAGAACTTCTTGGGGAACCTCCGCCGGCATCTTTCATACCTGCTCAAGATGATCCAAGTAAGTGTCGTCAACTGGCTCGAATCGTCAACCCCATTCAAACTATTCCACGTCACAGTCGTACAAAGTAGCCCAGACGCAAAATAAAATTCCGTTGTATTGTGCAGGTGGTGAGGAAGAAGACGTAATACACTGCATCTGCGGAATCTTCAGGGACGAAGGGGTGATGATCCAGTGCGAACGGTGTCTCGTTTGGCAGCACTGCTACTGCATAGGGAACAATAGCAATGTCGAGAACTACCTTTGTGAGCGATGTTCTCCACGAGACGTCAACTACGAGATTCCATCGCAGGAAGAGGCTACTGACGAAAATCAGACCAACTACATCACTCTACTAAGAGGCGACATGCAATTGAAGCAAGGTATGTTATAGAGTCCCTCGATAGAGCTATGCGCTTCAGTTTTTGACATTCTGACTGCGGAGGGACGTTATCCTGTCCTGTACGCGTCCGTCTCAAAACCTGAACTGCGTAATTCTGTTCATTTACTTGATAAGATAATATTACTTATTCATATACAAAAGTGAAGAAGGGAAGTGCATGTAAAGACGTTTGCCAGGGATGTTTTGTGTGATATTTTGCGTGAATAAAGAGCTTTCTAAAATGATTTGCGTCCAATGGAAAATTGAGATGATTCAACACATTATTGGTTGTAGAAGACATCATCTTGTAACGGTCTGTTTTTGGTGCGGCATTTCCTGTAGTATTCTATACTTACTTCCTCTTGAGTTAGACATGAACTTTTCAACATTCGTTTCAACATTTCATAACCAACCCTCCTCCGAAGGAATGAAGGTCCGATAGAAATGGAACATGAAATAACAGACAGGAAGGAGCGGTCAACTTATTTATGGAACACTTATTATGCAAACGCTCACCACAATGTTCTAAATCTACATCAGTATCTCGGCCAATTAGTTTTGTTAAGAATGTTTGTTTTTATCCCTCTGTATCAACATCGAATCTTTTTTCTACTCCAAATATTTCCAGGCGACACTGTCTATGTTTTGCGTGACATCGTTAATGATGAAAGTACTGAAGTTCCTAAAGCGAAGCATACTTACAAGACCATCAAAAACTGGAAGTACAGCGACTGCGATATTTTTAAAATCGAAAGACTGTGGAAAGACGAAAAGTAAGTTGAATAAAATGGATGGTGTCAACTCCCTAGGTCTTACCAATCCTACGTGTCGGTTATAGTACCTTTATCGCGAACGAGGCCAACCACAACTTAAGCATTTGTTCCAGGGGTAACCGTTTCGCCTTTGGCCATCACTATCTGCGTCCTCATGAGACGTTCCACGAGCCAACACGTAAGTTCTTTCCCAACGAGCTTATGAGGGTCCCATTATACGAAGTGGTGCCTGTTGAGCTCGTTATGGGCCAGTGTTACGTTTTGGATCTCAACACATACTGTAAAGGACGGCCCATTGGATGCGATCCTGACCATCTCTACGTGTGCGAGTACCGAGTGGACAAAAACGCACGGATGTTCGCCAAAATCCCTAAGCCTAAGCACTCCAACGTTTGCACTAAGTCGTACGCTTTTGAGACGTTCGACGTTAGACTAAAGCCACAAAGAACTTACGCGGTGAGTAGTCGTCCCTGTTTTTCATTTTGTCTGCCTCATTAAAGAAAAGCCAACATTTTAATGTTTTCGCTCAAATTTTAGCCCCACGGCATGGTCAAGGAAGACAAACCTGGGACCACCTCCTGCGGCTCAAGCAGCAATGCTCCGAAACTGAATGTGAGTCGAGGAAGAGGGGGCAGGACCGCGCTGCTACAAGCTGATGAACCTACTGCTGCCACACCAGCTGCAGCAAAACCAGCCAGAGTCATTAAAACCAAGCCGGTAGTAAAGGTGATTACTGTAATTTGTTTATGTTTATATCCATCCGAACACATAGGATTCTGATTCAAGCAACGCTGTAGTCAATATAGTGCGATACATTCCTCTTACTTCAATTCAGCAACGTATCAAGTCAAAAGTGAGTTTTTAAGAGCATTGGATCCTCCCCGTCTTACGTTTATTTCATTTCGTTCCCCTTCTCATTTCTCTTTCGCCTAATTTCGGTGTAATTTCATTGCAATCCTCCAAAGTGAAGGTTGTTATTGTTGGGGCGGTCATGTCACTCGTTAAGACTGCAAATGGGAGGGTGATACAGGAGGCCGATTTCCTTTGAAGAAAACGGGATCGTGAAAAATCGGGAGTGCACAGGTCAGAGGCAAAGGAAGTCCCTCGCCAGGTGGTGGCGTGTCTTCCATGGCCTGTGAGGTCAGTTTCCGCTGAGCGCTGATCGTTCGCAAACAAGAGTTCTTTAACGCAGTGCGCAGGATCGATCAATTGGCTTCGTTTCTAAACGAATGCTCGTGCGGGTCCTGTGGAGACTGCCATCTCGAGCGTACTGTCAAGACTCACATGGAAGGAAACCTGCGTATGGATAGGACGACTTTTCGGTGGGTTGGGCGTCGGGTGTCGCAAAACCACCCTTCTGCAACCTAGAGCCTACGAAACGGATGCAAAGAGGAAGTTTCTGGGTGTTGGATTCTGGACAATCCCAACTCAAATTATGAAGTGCGAGCGGCCATTCTCGTTCCTCATAAATATTATCTTATTATTCAGGCAGTGATTCTGGGTTTTGGACTCTCACTTGTAGTGATTGCTTTCCAGGAGGATATTCATGCCCTTTTCCTAAGACACAAAACAAGTGGGTATGATATACCCACTAGCTCTACGATTGCAGCAGTTAATCCCGTAACCTGGCTAATGGAGGTGACCATCGCCGCATAACTTGAAAAAAAAAAGTAGTAAATTAATTTTTAAATGTTCATTTAACCTCGCCTTTGCAGAGAGAAGACAGAAGAGACCGGTTGAATAAGATGACTCTGAAACTGTTGGGAAAATTACCTTCGAAACAGCCGCCGCTCGACCTTTCATATCTGCTCGAGCCAGGAAGACGACAACGAAAGAAACCTCCGCTTCTCGCTTCATGAGAATGGCTTCTCCACTGAAGGTGTCGGCCCTTCCTTCGAGGGGCCGTGTATTAGTATGTTCATGTTGGTGAGACGTCGTCGAGAAGAGAAAACAGATAAGGACATCCTTTCCATCTCATTTGATAATGACTAAGAGGCGAAGTGCCTGATGACCGTAGGGCTACGTCAAGGTGAATATTTGAAGGACTTGATTTGATGAGACAGCACGTGAATTTGGAAGTGGAGTAAAAATAATCACTTCGTGATTTGTATCTTCTGCTGTGCCGAACTCTGGCGCTAATCGCGCAGTTTCATTTGACTTACGCTTGACATTTTTCTTATAAATATTTTGTAACACCCCACGAGACAGCAGTTGTCTTGCTTTATTTCTTATAGTTATTATCGCGTTACCAAAGCTCTTGGAAACAATATTTCTAAATTATTCATCGAAGTGATAATCACTCAAAAGTTCGGGGAATGAATTTTTGCCCTAGGTGAAGAAACCCGTTGTGAAATAAGGCTGTTGAAAAGTTATATAAATAAAGATTAGGATACCGGCTTTTGACTAATTTATATTATTTGTAAAATATCCTTTGTAAATAATAGACGTAGGTTCTCTTATCGGTGTCGAAGGTTATACCTTTCAAGGATGATGATAGTTGATGTGTTCAATGCTTATTATTTGAATAGATTGTATGTGAGGATAGCTCAAGGATTAAAGCAGTTTTCTTGTACAAACACGTTAGTGATTATGTTTTGTGTATAGTTTTGTCTCACATTTTAGCGGAATGCATAATATATGTAAATGTTTGCTTTACTCATCATTGTTAGTTGCGTACCATCTCGTAGGTCAATAAACGTAGAACGTGTTTCTATGTAATCTTTCAAATGGCCTTTGGGACCCGTAACTGGAACTGGAGGTTAACTTAACTGACTCCAGTGCTAGGAGGCGCGAATAAAAAGTATATTCAAATCACAAGGCCAGAAAAAAGTGCCCTGAGCGTTGTGCCAAGTTGAAAAATACCGGATCCCTCGATCTCAAACTGAGCTGGCGCTGTTATTACTTGGATTGGTAACCACTGATAAAATAACAAGAAATATCGTCGTTACTGTTTCCGGTTACGGAACCCAAAAAAATCCGATTTTATCTGTACATATTGAGGGAGTGAACTAATATTTTCCTCGTGATAAGTTTTCAGCTTCTACTCGGAGATTTGATTATTGTTGAAATGGTGTTAACAGGAAATGAAGGTTCTATTCATGAGTTTTGAATTACGAAAAAACACCTACTTGTTGGCAAATTTTATAATAAAATTAAGTAATAGGGAAAATTGAATATTTTCATATATTAAAGCTATAACCAGAGAATTTCAACACCTTAGAATGAATTATAATAGTTTTTCCGTTATAAAGCCACCCCATGAAAGCCCTCGATTAGTGAAAATTTCAATTTATATTCAAGATCAATGTATATTTTTACAAACTATATATTGTATAATGAAAACTAGTACAAATGTGCGAGGAATAAAAGAATTAATTTAAATTAAGCCACGTGCAGGTTTATCTAGTTTTTGTTAATGTAAGAACAGTTTATTTCCATTTTTCGTTGGACGTGCGTTACTAACATGGGGTTCAAACGACTCGGTGAATTCTTATCCGCTAAATTTATTATCCCCACTTTTTGCTTCAGAAGTTCAAAAATTACTGAATGTTTCTGTTCTAGTCATATCTGATGGGCCTCAGTACTTTCGTCTCTATTCTCTCATAGCTCTGGATTGACTAAGTTTCCAAGTAAAACTGAATCATTGTGTCTTAGTTGTTATCGTATTTACTCAATTAAGTGCCAGTTTTATTTTATTTTATTTTTTTTACAGTGGAGGGGAAGGGTTGGAACGTTTAGTCGATGTTGATGGTAGCTCGGCTTTTGGATTTTACCTCCTTTTCCATGCTATAAACATTTTAACCTAATTTTTGATAGGTTTAGTTATATTCCCTGGTTTTGTTAAGTTTTCGTCGAATTTAACGATTTCTGTTAGCTCCGTTTTTTCCCAGCTTATTGCGTTAAGTGAACTACTGTCCTAAATTGTCGTTGGTATATTATGTTCTGTAAATAACCGTACTGAATTTCCGTGATAGTAGCGAGGCGATCAGAATTATATACCTACCCACCAAACTGATAAGACACGTATTTTTCCTGTCCAATCACATCGTCTCATCCGCTCTGTGTATCGCGTATTTTTCGTGTTATGTCGCCGATACTGAATAATCAAAATGCTGCTCCCTTACTCAGAATCTCCTCAAGATGAAATACGTTCTGTCTAATCGCTTACATTTACGTAAAATACATATTTTAGTGAAGATTTGTGAGTTTTTGCCTGCTATTCCGCCAAGAACGATCGAATGGTTAGTGTAAGAGAGCTGTCTTAATGATTTCATTCAAAAAGCACAATGCCCTCGTACAAATTAAGATGACACAAGCAGAATCACCGTAAAAAGTTTAATTCGTGCGCTTTTTTTCAAGTTAACCAATTTCAATTATTGTTATCATATCTGCAGAATTTGCCGGTCTGCTACACGCAGGTGCGCAAATGTTCGTCACTTTACTTGAAGTATTGAGAACTGGCCCTGGTTAACATAATTATCTAGTATGATTCAGACCACTAGGACTTTTGGCATGTCATCAATTTTGCGGCGAAATGGTCGGTAACATCTCAGGAAATTCGAAGAGACTCACCATGATTGGTGTGGGTTGGCAGGCTCAGAGAGGGTAATACGCGAAATATTTTGTTAAACCACTGAAGGCATTTTTATTTTTAAAGGTGTAATAAAAACAGTTCATTTGCCTGCTCCAGCAGAAGATTTGGAGTCTCTCATCGACGCGGAGCGGCGGCGCTTAAGTTCTTCTTGACGCCTGACCTTAGCTTCCTTTTGCCTCTGAGCCAAGAGCTTGGCGTATTCCCTTTCCTGTTCCTTCTTCTTCTCAACACGTCTCTTCTTCAAGGCAATACGGTGTCTCTTACGCTGAAATTAAGAACAAGTGTTGTTTATTCTTCCCCAGGATACTATTCTTTCGGCAGTACATGCTAGTAGTTCCAATTATGATTGTTACAACGTAACACAGGAACCATGAAACTGTTCAATGGCACCAGATTAAATTGCTAGCATAATTTTCCACATGCCTGACACACGCTCAATATATACCATTTGAGTTGTATCTTAAATGTGGGTACTGTATCTGAAACTGCAATAATTAACTCTAATAGGTTCTATCAGGGTCTAGTTCTAGGGTCGCAGACCTCTACAGCAGAGGCGACAGTAGTGCAAGGAGATCAGACGGTAACCAGAGGGGTATTGAATTTGTACCAACCTAACACAGGAACGGCAAAATAAGTTTTGCCGCACCAGATTCGACTGGATATGATTTACCGCATGCCTGACACAAGCTCAAGATAGGAAACTCCAGTTGTATCGTAAATGCGGGAGCGGCAAAATCAAAATGGGATTAAAATCCCGCCATGATCCCATTCAAGTCCCTTGTTTTATTGTAGTGGCGATTTCGTGACCACAATTACATGAAAAAACGCTGCAAATTCTTACACACGGGTTGGTTATTCCTCGGACCAGGCGCAAGGAGACTCATTTCTTCAACATGGGGGAAATGAGGAAAACAGTGGATGCGGCGGGTCCCGGACCCATTCCAATCGATTCATGATCCAAAATTGTGTGGAAAATGATACCCCACACGCCTAGGTACCAGAAATCCCGAAAACACATATTCAATATGGGTAATAGATACCCACTTTCACCCATAACCTGTTCCAGTGGGTGCCAATCGTTCTGGGACCCACTTCATTGGATTCAGCGTCCAAAATTTAGTGGAAAATGATACCCGACTCGCCTAGATCGCCCAAAATCTCGAAAATCCATTTATCAAAAAACACATTTCGACCCCTACCCCGCCCAAATTTGGTCCGATCGGGCTGAAAAGTTTGGAGGACCGTCCTAGGCCGGGAGCAGACCCCTGACCCAAATTTTAGATTTTTAGAAAATTTTCTACTACCTAAAACGGCGCGGACGGCGGACGGACATTGACATTTTTTGATCTAGACACCTTGAAACGTCCAGAAAAAATTTTTGAGCCGAATCGGAGAGGTTGACCTTTTGCATGAAAACATAGGTTGATTATTCAAGGAATAACCAACCAAAAGAGAATTCATGAATCTTGTAAATACCAATTTTGTCACCGGTTTACAGCTCAAGAGAGGAACCCATATTTTATAAGACCCAAGTACAGGCAATTGATGACTGACACATATTGTGGATTGGAGGTTTGTATCATCAGAAATGGACAATTGGAAATATAATGGGGAGGGTCCTGTCCAATTTAGGATTGATTACAATTGAGAATGTTCTACTCTCGTTGGTTGAAATAGGGGACGTGCCAAGATTGGACATGCGGGGTAGAAATAATTTATTGTTTCGCGAGTACACTGGTGGAAGAACCATTCAATCGCTCATCACCAAATGGTCACGAGTTGATATCCCACATGCGTATAACTTCCAAGCAAGTGACAACACTTGAAAGTAATGTAATGTGAGAAGCCCAATGAAAATTAGATGCTACCATGGACAGTATTCCAATCTCAATCATAGGAACAATAGTAAAATATGTTATGAATACCTGGAGAACAACCGGAGTGATCAAGCGTTGGATTTTGGGTGCTTTCGTCCGTTGTTTAGTCTGTCCTTCCTTCAATGGAAGAGGCCTTTTGATCACATACTGTCTCACATCGTCTTCTTTGCCGAGATTGAACAGTTTGCGAATTTTCGACGCCCTCTTCGGTCCGAGACGACGAGGAATGGTTGTTTCAGTGAGGCCAGGGATTTCCTGAAAAAGCGAAACGGCCGAGTTATCGCTGGGAAAGGCGACGACATGAATCATTTTCATTATCCGTGAATGGAACATCACTATATGTACCTGTTCTCCCTTCTTGACGATAACGAGAGCAAGAACGCTAAGGTTGCTGTCTACGATACAACCGCGGACAGATTTCCTTTTACGTTCGCCCTGTCGCCTGGGTCGATAGCACGAGTGGACCCTTGGAGAGTAGAAGACGGACACGACCTAAAAGGAAATTGATGAAAATCTTAAGTAATCAAACTCAGCCGGTCTTCATTGGAAGCCCGCAGAGTCGACGTCAACAAAACTGCGACACTAATTTCCAAAACCATTGAAAGTATAAAATTCGTACCATTAGTGAGGACTCCCTGCTTCATGGGGAAGCCCTGCTTGTCGTTTCCACCGCCAATACGGACGACGTAACCTTTCCATTCATCCCCCAGCTGGTCGGCTTCGACCTCAACACCCATCCGCTTTTCATAAAAGATGCGGAGTTTGTGTTCGTCAGTGATCTCGAAGAGTTTTTGACAACCCGTCGCCGGGTAGGAAACGTTCAACTGGAAAAGTAAGGACAGAGATAAGTATACCACCAAGCCCAATCAGCCTTCAGCCGTGGGGAGGCCGAACCCACTGAGTAGAGAGAGCACCCGAGCTCCAAAGATAGAAATTTACTTCCTTCTGGTGGGAGACTGAGAATCAGGGATATTCACAGTACAGAAGCGAAACAGAGAGAAGAATAAAAACAATGCCAACTCAGCGAAAACCTTTCTAGAATGAACGGGGACGGTGTTCAAGATCCGCAAGCCAAGTTCACAGCGGGTAAGTGACCTCAGTCAGATCCTCAGAGCAATGTTGGTTCAACAACGGCTCGGAACATATGTTCAAATATCTTCAAAACACATCGATGATTGAAATAATGATCATTAAAAAAAACCATAGGCATTTTCCTAGCCAGTGTGAAGGCCTAACATCCAAGTCCAGCGAGCTGCATGGAATCGTGAACAGGTTAGGCTTCTGTTGGAATCCAAATTTATCATAACAATCATGCACTCGGGCTGACACAGTTCCCGAATACATCTTTTCTGAAAGTAAGTGAATTATTTTAAGAACATTTATGAAGCCTAGAAATACGTACCTTCATTATCGGCTGTCAAAATATGCACAGCTTACGACATGAAACACTTTCACAAACACCGAAAGTAAAGGGAGCAAAACCGCTTCGGCAAAATGGCGACTAACTGTGCAGTGTCGCAGTGTTGCTGTTGGCGCGGAAGTGTTATTGACTCTCAATCACACGGCCGACTATACAGTATGGCTGCCACAGCTCGGTAGAGCTGTTCGGATCAGAGTGGGGTCCCCTATCCAAGAACAGAACATCCCAATGCGTGGTACATATTCTAGGTCCTCCCTAATCTCAGAATACTTCGTACATTCGATTACAGCATGTAGTAGTTTCCTGAGGAATGGTGCCGTAGATCCTATGGGTACCACATCAAGTTCGTTCTTGGCAAATACATAATTATTTTTTCATGCGCATCATGACTTATATAACTGAACTAATGTGATACAATATGTACGTCATGGTTTGTAAGGCAAAGTAGGGTGATGCAACATGTGCATCATGCCTTATTTAAACGCTAAATGAATGTGACTTGACATGTGCATCGTGGCTTGTTCAGCTAAACTAATGTAAAGCAGCATGTGTGTTATAGCACTATTTGACTAAACTAATGTGACGAAACATGTGCGTTATTGGTTTAAAGGTTATATCACAGAAAAGATGCAAGTGTGTCCTGACCTTTTTTAGCTGAATTAATGTGTCACAACATGTGCGTTATTGGTTTAAAGGTTATATCACAGAAAAGATGCAAGTGTGTCCTGACCTTTTTTAGCTGAATTAATGTGTCACAACATGTGCGCCATAGTTTGTTTAGCTGAACAATGCGACGCAACGTATGTGTCAATGCTTTTTTAAGATAAATCAAGGTAACAAAACATGTGCAACATAGCTAATTCAGCTAAATTCCATATGTTGCAACATGTGCGTCATTACATGTTATACTAAATTAATGTGACACGACATGTGCACAAAATTAAAATAAAACAGCATGTGCATCATGGTTCTGTTTAACTAAAATAATGTGAATCAACATGCGCGTCATGGTTTGTTTTGCAAAATTTATACACTGCAACATGTGCGTCATTACTTCATCAGTTAAATTATTGTAATGGCTTGTTAGGCTAAATTACTGTGTCACAACGATTGCTCCATAATCGTTGAGCAAAGTAGGGTGACGTAATATGTGTGTCATTTTTTTTTTTGTTAAATGAATGAGACTCAAAATGTGTATCATGGATGTTCAGCTAAATCACAGTACAGCCTCCCACAATCGCATTTCACTGGCAACTGCCTTAAACCGTTCAAAACAAACTTTTAAAGAAAATTACATGTTTAAGTACTTGTTTTGATTTATGTTCTAGGACATGTGCGTCATGGCTTATTTGACTAAATGTGACGCGACATGATGTGTATGAGGCGCTGAACCCAGCATCATTTATGTTTAAATCAAAATAAGTAAACATGTTTTTTGTTCTTAAGGTTTGTTTTAAATTGGTTTAAGGCAGTCGCCAGTGAAATGCGATTGAGGCTGTGAAAGGATGGCCTTACCACGGGGGTGGGGGCTCACGCCTTACTCACTACGTTATGGCTAAGAACTTGTAGATAATCTCAACCTCTTTTCTAGCCTGTAGTTATTAGATGAAAGGAGCTATTGAATACAGTGATCTTCATCTTGCTGATCAAATCAAATTGAATCCCGTGAAACCTTATCACTTTTCTCAATTAATGAAAAAATATGCACCGTATTTTTGCACGCCTCCTACATCAAAATCTGTGACTCGCAACGAGACTGCATTAGGAGTTACTCTACAGGGTTGTTCCTTTCCCCGGATCATTTTAATCCTACGTTGCCACTAGAAGGTTAAACAATGAGTAATGTAAGTTCGTTAGGTGTAAGCCGATCCATGGTAGGTACACGTAGTAGGAGCTCCTCCCCTCAACAAGAGCCAAGGTAGGTATCAGAAGTGTGATCCTTTCAAGTGCTCTTCAACTCAAAGTATTACATATCGAATTCGAAAATCCTCTCCGTTAATTAACGGAGCATGCAGAAGAGAATGGAGGTGACTCCCTCCTCTATATATTGATTTGCCGACTTCTGAAATATCTGATGGCCGTTAATTGATGAGAGTATTATTCTTTGAAACCAATAGGCAAGGCGGTGGATGTAGCCCATAGTGACCAATTTATAATACATTAAAAAATAGTGACAGAATTTGGTTTGGAAGTTCAGATTGAAATTATAGTGCTTGTAAATTAAAACGTGTATTAAAACAGGTGCAGAAATATCCATTTAAGTCAGTGGTCATAATATTTAGACAACTAATACAAGGCGGATAATTCATTCAAATTCAATTACAGCATTTTTGTGTGCTACGAGTATTTAATCAAATTTTGATTGAAACCAAGCATTGTATTTTTATCAAATTATAATTTTTCAAACGGTTTGGTTAGGTACCTATGTTTTCATGAAAAAGGTCAACCTCTCTGATTTGGCTCAACAATTTTTTTCTGGGCGTTTCAAGGTGTCTAGATCTAAAAAGTCAAATGTCCGTCCGCCGTACGCCGTCCACCGTCCGCGCCGTTCTTGGTAGTAGAACATTGTTCTAAAAACCTGAAATTTTGGTCAGGGACCCGTTTCCGCCACTAGTTGGCCCTCGAAACTTTTCAACCCGATCGGACCAAATTTGGGCGGGGTAGGGGTCAAAATGTGTTTTTTGAAAAATGGATTTTCGAGATTTTGAGCGATCTAGGCAAGTGGGGTATCATTTTCCACTAAAGTTAGAACGCTGAATCCAATGAAATGGGTCCCAGAACGATTTGCATCTACTGGAAGGAGTTATGGGTCAAATTGTGTATCTATCACCCATTTTGAATATGTGTTTTCGGGATTTCTGCTACCTAGGCGTGTGGGGTATAATTTTCCACTAAATTTTGGACCCTGAATCGATTGGAATTGGTCCGGGACCCGCCATACCCACTGTTTCCCCCATTATCCCCATGTTGAAGAAATGAGTCTCCATGCGCCTGGTCCGAGGAAACCAAAACGTAAATACGTTAATTTTGTTAGATGAAGTGAGACAAATGTGCTGAGAAACAACCTCTTGATTGGCGGCTTAACGCGTCTCACGTATAAAAAATATTAACTGAAAGGCAGTTGGAGAGGCGAAAGGGCAAGCTGAAACTTGCTGTTTCGGCCCGACACGAGGATCGTACGCCCGGCGAGAATGGAGTCCCCTATTGAGCCTCTCAGGCGTACATGCCCAGTGAGCGGTGTATTATTTTCGAGGTCATTCTGAACTACGCCGCTCCGCCTTCTGAGTTCCCTGAGTCATTGGCGTCACATGGCGTAAATACGGTTACGCCAACTACTGGAACCGGTTTTAACCAGTTTAACATCCGGGAGAAACTCGATTACGCCTGCCGAACGCCAATTGTGAGTCATATACGATAATAGCGTACGCCGAGGCTGAGGGTATGCTGGCTTCACCGTATTGGCGTAACTTGGCGCAATTACAAAGTGTTGTTATTGATCACAATAATTGTTATTCAATAATTAAATAAAACTTTCATTGAAATTCAGCGGCGCTATTTACCTGAAAAATTTAAAATTTAAACACCAATGTAAAGCAAACATTATAGTATTGAACGTAAAACAAACGTTACAAGTGCGGCAGACACCTCCGAATGCAGATATCCACAATCCAAACCAAAGCCTTGAATAGAATAATCCTGAGTTCTCTCCACAATTCATTAGAAACCTGTCAACCCCTGCACATGTGATTGCCATCTGCATCTATATGATTATATGTAATATATAATAATTATAATAAAAGTATAATTATAATACAGGGTGTCCCACAAGTTGTTACCCCCCCCCCCCCCCCCTCCTAAGATCGTCTGGGTGTAGAAAATGTTTTTTTTTTTGCATCGCGCAACTACGCAACCATGCTCAACTGACTCTAACCTTCTTATTTACAATTCGAACCTCAATTTTTTATAGCAGATTCTAATTCTATTCAATATTTCATGAAATTTTAATCCCTCAACCAATTTATTGCGCGCAACTGGTTCAGCGAGCACGCGAGGTTACACAACCCCAAAATTGTCAAATAGTGGATGATGGTGGACTCTAATGCGTTGCACATGAATTCTCATTGCTTTTTCACGCTGATTCATGTGATGCTATTTCTTGATTCGACCCAATTTTTGCGAATTAATGACCAAACATCTTTTGTACAAAAAAAAAAAAAAGAAGATCAAAATTTTTGTTGTTTACTCCCATTTGAACGATTTTATGGTGGAGGGGGAGGGGTAGTGGTTAGGCACTCGGTATATCAATTATTTTATATTAATCAATTATCTTAAGCGTCAATAGTTTTGTTTAAATTGAAAAATTGAATTGTGAAAAATTGGATCAACCCGACTAACCGCTTAAAATGATCAACATTCCTTGGTTAAAAAAAAAAAAAAATCAATTATGGAATCTGAATCCCCCAAACGGCAATTATGAAACAAAATATCATGAAAATCGACTGCAATTTTAACGGTTTCCAACCCTGAGGCTTTCACTGGGATGTCTTTCATACCCCAAGTTTGATGGACGAAGCCTTAGGACCAGTGGCTCAAGCGTCGATAAGATAGGAGGGAGTTGAGTTAGTCCAATATAAAAGCGCCCGCTCGTTCGAAGTGGTTTCATTCTCGTTTCACTGTTACGACCTCATCGACCTATTGTATACTGATACTTGTCTGCCGAGTACACTTCATTAATAGGTAAGAACACTCAATTTCAGAACATATTCTACTTCTATCAATATCTTAATATTTATTGACATTGACGTTCAATTTTCATGAAAATAAATTAATGATTATCAAATGGCGGTTCCACTTTATCAAACTGTCAACAATTTTGAACCAAACTTTGTTTTATTCAAAAAATTTTATTTGAAATGTTCAAATATTTGCTGGACAACGTAAACAAAATGGACTAGGGTGGGCTGAAATTTTGAAATTAATATCGACAACTTATTAGGAAGACAAAAGCAATTTACTGTTCATCGGTCGGTCGCAAAGGTACGCAATTTTTTACCACAACAGCCGACCGTACAAATTAATAGTACTGGTAATCATTGCAAAATAATTATGAAAGTCAATGAAAATTCAGGGAAGCTAGAACCTAATCGGATGGTAAATGTTTTTACCATCAAACCAAACCTCAGACTGTCCCTTTTTGAGCTAGCTCCATGAAAAATATTAGATCATCTTCCTGAATACTTGAAAATGTCACTTCCATTCAAATCGAATAATAACAATTTAATTTAAAACTAAGGACTAAGAATAATGGGTATGCGGATCAAACGGTTGTATATTCAAGTTACAGCAACATAAATTAAAAAAAAAAGGTCATCTCAATGGTATTTACAGGTACTAGGGTACTGGGTACTGAATGTGCGTCTTTATGAGCATATTAGCTACAGTTTTACAAGCTTACATTCCGCAATGGTTTTTACTGGTACGCCATCATATAAAGCGCCAACTATTCCGTACACTTGAATGACATACGCAGAGCTAAGGTTACACAAGTTGCAATGATACTACTGGGGACGTTCATTCGTCACGTTGCAACACGGAGTAAAATTTCTTTTGTCTGGCCCGGAATCATTTTAGTTTTCTTGATACCGATAACTGGTTGCTAATCTTGTCACGGTGTGGATCCTTAAGTAGGGCAAAACGTGACGGAGGCAATCATGCGTATTGTCTAATTATGATCGATTACGAGAACAAAACGATAGTAAGGTGGGTCAAGAGATCACCTTTCTCAAAAGTAGACTAGTCAACCTCAATATTCACTCGACTTGAGCCGAGGTTACTTCTCTATCATGTCTCTCACTATTACTCCGGAAAACACAAAGGAACACAGAAGTCGGTTTTTTTTTTTTTTTTTTCGAGAGAGAGAGAGAGTGTGTCTACAAGTCAACAGTGCTAGTTCAACGTCTAACGTCTGTATTTCTCGAAATCGGATAAGGTTTTTAATGTAGTTCTATTTTAGCTATTATTAATTGTATTGTATACGCTATCATAGTGTATTATTCCATATTTACCTATACAAGAGGATGCCCATGTAATGACCATTTCATGGAGTTGGTATTCTATACCTACATATGTGATTAGGAATACAATTATAATGGTATATGTTATACTAAATGTAAAAAAGGTTTTTTTTTTACTTCACAGAAAGACGAATATGAAGCATTGGTCAGGAAGGAACTGCGCTCATCGCACTAACAACCATAGTGGTAACCACCACTGCCCAGCATTTAGAGAAATGATGAAATTCAAGAGTTTTGGCTCCTCTCATGCGTTCGGCCGAAAATTACATCATGCTAATCATCCGCCAACACTGGTCAGTCGTATGGGAAGGCACCATGGGCCACCATCCCTTCGCTGTGTCAGGAAGTGTGACAAACCTCGATCTCATTGTCTCGGAGAATACAGAGCATGCGCTCTCAAGGAGGTATTGATGCAAATTATGCGGCTAACCGGGCAAAATGGTCCATCCCCGTCGACAGGTCATCATGGCAACCACTGCCCTCAACAACAAGCCTGCTGTCAAAAGCATCACAGTGGAGGATGCGACGGCTCGCCATTCGACTCTGGGCACCATAAACAGCCAGAATTTCAAGGTAGACGACACCATGGCCGAGCCCAACATCATCACCACGGATCCCGGACCATTATTGGACCTCACCACCATGGAAAATTCCATCAGCACGGAAGACCTCACTACCACGGCGATCACGACAGGCCTTGCTGCAACGAGCGCAGCCAAAGAAGCAGATCCTCTTCTCCTGTGGAATGTCATTGTCAATCTGAACATTGCCCTTGTAGGCTAAACTCACCCTCCGAATTGGAGCACCAGAGAGTATGTCTTGAAGGGACCGAAGCACATGTTTCTGAACCTGCAGCAAGTGAACCCACGGTGAACAATATCGGAAATCCTTCCCCGAACGAAGCTCCAGAACAAGACTGAAGCCCCCGTCGATAGACAAATAATTAAAATGATAGATGAAAAGTGTAAGGAGGTATTAGATTACCTTAATTGATGGGGGGATTTTGAGGTTAGGTAAAAAATATCGAGATTTTGCCGACGCTTCTGACAATTTATTTGTTCATCGTCAGGGCCTACAAATACATGTAACAGGCCTTAGGTTCTCCATATAAAGCGACGAGAGGGAGAGAAAGAAAATAAAGTAATGGTACAAAAGGTAAAGTGTAAGGAATGTTAAAGAAGATACTGTTGTTGTTAGATGTTGTAAGTTGTTTGAAGTGTTTCGGTCATTCTGCTGGCAATAGCGTCAGTTCTTATCCCATCGACTGAATCATAAGTATGAACGTACTGGGTACGTATTCAAGTCCTATACGTCCGACTACTTCTCAGTATGTTCGTACGAATGTGCGAAAGAATGAGTACGAGTACGTATTCCGTATTGCACATCTCCTATTTAGAAGGTTCCTATGCAGTCTTCAGGTCATTCGGTATTAGTTTAGAAATACTTAATAATACATACGATGACAAATGCTATTGATACAAATTACTCAAGTACTTCAAATAATCAATAAAGTATTTGCACCTTATTCCCTTATTTATCCTTTATTCATTCATAGAGTTTATTCCCAGCATTCCTCATTCTACGAACATACTATAGTTTTTACCTTATTCAAAATATTTACAGTATACTTAGAAAAAAATTTTTTTGATACTTTTGAATTTATTGTCCTGATTTGCATCAGGACGCGTCAAGCTTCCACTTAGATCGCAAGAGTATCGCCTGGATAAGCATTATTTTGTGGAACTGATCAAAGAGCACAATGTCTTGCCGCACAGGAATAAAAAAGCTGGATATGTGAAACAAATAAATGATCTCTTGCGAACATAAGACCGTAGCAGTTCAAGCATTTCAAAAGGTGATGGTGCCGACTCCCCTCTGATTACAGTTTTATTAAATTACGTTGAAGCGGGTAAATCGAAGGTGAAGTGATGAAACCTCGTACCTCCAAATTTGCAATTTTACGGGACCGTCAATAAACCACCTTATCATAAAAAATGTTGAAAATTTGGAGAGCAATGATAAAGCCGCAATTTGTTGGAAATTAATTTATTAAAATATTTGAGTATTTTTTTGATATTTTTCTCGTTACTTCTATTTTGGAATGTTTTGTGTTCTTTATAATGGTCACATTATGTTACCTTGGGCATCATCATAGGAAATCCTAGCTTTTATCGCTTAAAACCACCGTCACTCAAACGGTTTCAGATTCATAAGTATTGATTTATTTTTGGGCTTACAAGACTGTGAAATTGGAGTTTGTCACCTTCACACCGACAGCCACGTTCCACTGTCCATTGTTGGAGCCTTAAAAGTTTCTCTCGACATCTCGCATTATAACAAAACACTTTTAGACACTTTGTACAACTATTACGGGACGAAATGACGAAGGAAACGGAAGCTTGTTTCTTTACAAACAACCATTTCACGGTCCGAAAGAGAAGAAAAAGTCCCGAAACATTTGCTACGTGAGCTGAGATAAACAGCACGCAACTAAAGTATATTGATGGGGGTTGGATGGTTGAAGAGAACCACTTAAACTTTTGGCATCTGTGTCCCATTCCCTCCCTTGAGATTTATTTGAAGTTAACTGCATCTGCGACGGTTTGTGACATTTCACATACGCTATACCAAAGGTACCATAGGTGTAGGAATTCGCCTCTGGTTATGATTCTGCAAAAGGGCGAAAAAAGTATTAATTAACGTCATGAACGTAAACATTACTCTACTCTAAGCTGAAATCCATAAATTTCCAGTTTCATTAGAATAATACCCAAAATCTGCAAATTCTTACACACGGGTTGGTTATTCCTCGAATGGGGGAAACAGTGGGTGTGGCGGGTCTCAGACCCATTCCAATCGATTCAGGGTCCAAAATTTAGTGGAATATGATACCCCACACGCCCAGGTACCAGAAATCCTGACACATACCAAATGGGTGGATACATACCCATTTTGACCCATAACTTCTTCCGGTGGGTGCCAATCGTTCTGGGACACACATCATTGAATTCAGCGTCCAAAATTTAGTGGAAAATGATACCCCACACGCCTAGGTAGCAGAAATCCCGAAAACACATAATCAAATTGGGTAATAAATACCCTATTTGACCCATTACTTCTTCCAGTGGGTGCCAATTGTTCTGGGACCCATTTTATTGGATTCAGCGTTCAAAATTTAGTGGAAAATGACACCCTACTTGCCTAGGTAGCAGAAATCCCGAAAACACATATTCAAGATGGGTGTATCTATGGGGCACTACGACACTAATTTACTAATATAATACTGAGAAAACGGAGGTAATTTAGAAGGCTATAATAATTGTATTAAATTGAATTAAATGGTACGATTAAAAAGCTCGGACAGTAAAAAGAATTGTAGGCAACTGCTCAAAATTGGTTGCTAAGTTTAACAGCTGGTTATAAACAACAGGATATGACGATGTGTTTTGTTTGTCTATTCGGCTGAAGTCACCCACATGGGTAATAAATACCCAATTTGACCCATTACTTCTTCCAGTGGGTGCCAATTGTTCTGGGACCCATTTTATTGGATTCAGCGTCCAAAATTTAGTGGAAAATGACACCCCACTCGCCTAAATCACCCAAAATCTCGAAAAACCATTTTTCAAAAAACACATTTTGACCCCTACCCCCTCCAAATTTGGTCCGATCGGGCTGAAAAGTTTCGAGGACCCATCTCGGCTGGGAACAGACCCCTGACCCAAATTTCAGATTTTTAGAACATTTTCTACTACCAAAAACGGCGTGGACAATGGACGGCGTACGGCGGACGGCGGACGGCGGACGGACATTGACCTTTTTTGATCAGGACATCATGAAACGTCCAGAAAAAAATTTTGAGCCGAATCGGAGAGGTTGACCATTATCATGAAAACATAGGTTGATTATTCAAGGAATAACCAACCAAAAAGCAGAACCAAAATACCGATTGCTGGACGATACTTTTTTTTTTGGTTTATTACTCTTATGGGAATAATACATCCTTAAATTCTTATCACAAAAATATTTTATCAGGGGGAAAAAATGTTTAAATGACCCAAAATTTACCTTATACATATGTTACAACGATTTATAAGTCCGTCCACAACCGTTGTCCGCCGCCCGGCCACAAAAACTCTTCCAAGACTCTTTTGGTTTATTATTCCTTATATAATCAACCTATGTGTGTCATACCAGAGATCAACCCTCGCCGATTAGCCCCAAAATATCTGAAAATGTCAGTTTGTGTTTCATGATGTCTAGACCAAAAATCAAAATGTTCATCCGGCGTACTCCGTTTGCGCCGTTTTTGGTTGAACGAGTTCTGAAAATTTTAAATTTTTGTCATAGACCTCTTTCCGGCTCTAGTTGGTCCTCTAAAATTGTCTGCCCTGATCGGCCCAAATTTGGGTAGCGTATGGGTAAAAATGTGTTCTCTGAAATTCGAATTATAGGGATTTTTTGCAAACTAGGCACGTGGAGTATCATTTTCCCCATTACTCTTGATCTAAGGAATAATGAACCATCGTGAAAGAATTTGCAGGGTTTCTCTCTATCACCCACTCTGCAGAATGATGGACAATCCCACCTAGATACGCCTACAATGACATGTCATTGTGGTACAATTTTTATCGGGAAAAAGGATTCAGTGTGATAGGCGGTAAGGGTTGTTCCTTTACATTCTTCTTTTTCGCAATCGTGTTGATGTTGCCTTTTAAATTTCAGAGAAAAATATGACTGTTGAAGTTATAGATTTGACGCATTTAGGCATTCCAATGCTCGTGGCTTCCTTCTTCCTGTCCTCCTCAATTATCAGTTTTTTGTTCGATGTCTGCGGCTCTTCTCTCTTTTCTTACCTCCTTGATGGAGGGTTTCTGTTGAAGAGACCAATCATTAGGCAGGTAACTTCAAGTACATCTTCTCGCCTAGTTGAATTCCGACGTCGTCATAATTCGCTAGTTGTAAGGTCAAAAGCACGGAAGCTCTATACTACCGATACCCACTTCTTGTCGGAGGACTGTGTTACGATGTAGTCAGGTGGAGTCACGCTTTGCGCTCCCTCGATCGATTACGTTCCTGATTTGGGATTCAACGGCCTCGATCACGCTGTTTTCAATTTGAAGGCTCATCGCCTTCGTTCGTGAATCTATATACATTTAAATAAACTAAACCGTTCACTGAAAGGTGACGCGAGCATCATGAAAACGAACAAGGATAAGTGTCTTTGAGAATGGGCGCATCAATCTGAGTGTTCTGAGAAGGAATTGAGAATCTGCTCATGCATTACCCTCTTCTTGACGGAGTGTATTTGGCATTGGTTTGGTTAGATTTTTTTAAAATAAAAAGGAATGAACGACTTACAAGAAAGGGATGTGGCCCGAAATTTTCACTCTCGAGTGTTGGCGTTAGAAGAAGAAAAAGAAGAAATTATCCGATTATAGATACTTTTTTTATTGGCCACCTAGCATCCTTTATGTGGCCTTCGACATCCGATTTGTACTCCAGAGCCGAATCTGTCAATTATAATGGCGTCTCACTCTTTCTGTCCTAGTATGCTCGGAAACGAAGCAGGAATTCTATGGCTTTTCGTCCAATATCATGATTACCGTTTGACAAAAAATGATGAAGATATTACTCCCTTCTAAAACATGCTACCTCTGGAGGTAACAGAATTAAATAAATAACAATAGGCCGTAACTTTCATTCCGTTGCTGACTTATGAGTTCTGGCGAAAGAAAATTATGTTGGGAGGTGTAGGTACACTTTGGAAGGACAACATCGGACAGGATGAGTCCTATTTTGTTTAGAAACGGAGGCACGAACCAATAGCGTTCAGCCTGAATATTTGAAGATTGAAGTAATAAAAAAGCGGATAGGTAGCCACACGCGCTCTGCTGAAAGAAAGTTATGGTATGATTTATTCACCGGAACTAGTGAGTCCTGTATCGAGGAATCAGTTGATCGTTTCAGCATCATCCGCTATGTAAATGCTCCATTAACTGCCTCATGGGTCTCTCACTCGCATTAAAAATAAATAAATAAATAAAAATACACTCAACTTCTTTTGTCACTGCAAGAGCGATGTAAAGAATGATCAGGTTCGTGAAGGAAAAAATACTTTACGGTACTAAAGGGACAACGGAGTTAGAAACGAAATGAATGACAAGGAAGGATTGCGGTAAGAGCGAGTAGAATGAAGAAAATGAGCAAGCCTGTTCGAAGGTTGGTGGAAACAATGAAAAAGAAAATCACATCTGCCCGATAAATCTAGTCTCGGGGGTGGCGGGTAGAAGAGAGCGAGAGAGTAAGCCCATCATATTGGGCAGAGTTGTTTGAGAAACTTTCCGGCTGGTTGACCCTGCAGATTGCCAACCCCAATCCCTTGTTCGGGATTATCTTTTTTATTACCGATTTGTCTTACGCGGTAATGGCTCTATCGGATTGTTTTGATTGAAACATGGCAAAAACCCACCTCTGCCTTTCCACTCCGCCGAATACCGATGCTCGCGAGTTTTGTTGATCCGGTTCAGAATGCGGATTCGAGGGAATAAACAGCAACAGGGCCTGAATAGTTTGACAGGCTTTTCCGGAGAGTGAAGAAAGGGCAACTCATTGCAACATTGTAAGTCCCCTCGGTTTCACTTCCTGAATGAAAGGATTATAGTGTTGAACATTATGATTATTATGGCTGATAAACCTTGGCTCTTGAAATTGTGAATGAATCCCAATTTCATTCAACGACTGCTCCTGATATGATGACCAATTCGATGTCTGCCCGCTTTCATGTAGTTATTCTCATTTGAACGGAGGAATATTCTTAGTATAGAGAGGATGGAAATCGTAATTCGCAGAATTGGACGGGGTTTAGAGGTATCATCTCAGAAGCGGTAGCAATTAGAGAGTCTAATTGGATGGTCTTCTATTATTGAAGAATTCAACAACTGTGCCTGCTCCCACTCAGCTCGGTCAACGTCTACAGGTGGTGGTTATTTTCCTCTGCCGTCCAAGAACCAAGCTAATGTACACAGCTTGGTAGTGAGATTGTCTGATAGGAAATCGTGCTGCGGTCGACCAAACATATTTTTCAAGATTTTCTCAATCAACATCAACGCAACCAAAGGCGTACGACGACATGAATCAAAATAAGCAACTGGAGAAATTTTTAGGCGCACCACCTCACTCACTCATTGACATTGACGGGATCGTGGAAGTCACAAGACTGCTGATGCCCTTTAATAGGAAGATGGCATTAATGCCATTGCGATTGAAAAATAATTACCGACGGTGTCATCAGGTGCTAGGACGACTGGAAATAACTGATCGAAAACTTCTTAGCTAAAACATATGTTTGTGCGCAATTCGAATGCTGAATCGAATGCAATATAATGGTTCCTTACAGTGGAGACTCAAAGTAACTGCCCAAAATGCAGAGAGGAGCATTTTGTAAATTAATGAGGAAACTCGGGGGGAGCGCTAATGTTTAGCTCGTGTTTGTTTAAATTGGAAAATAACTGTGGAAAGGTCTTTTTCTACTTTTGGTTGGTTATTAATTGAATAATCAACCTATGTTTTCATGCAGCGCATGTTTTCAAGGGGGTCAACATTCTCATATTTCCAGATAATATGAAGCTATACCTTCAAGTGCTTGATCCCTCTGACTCCTCCACTCTCCAGCTTCGCCTTGATGACTTTACCAAGTGGTGTTCGGATACTGGTCTTTCCCTCAACCCAGACAAATGTTCAGTGGTGACGTATCAACGCCTGCTGACACCTCCTATGCATCCCTATACCATCAATGGTGTTGCTCTTAGACGTCCCTCCGTGGTTTCCGATCTTGGTGTTCTTATGGACAGGCAGTTGGCCTTCAATGAACACATTGCCCGGGCATCTTCTCGTGCCCTTGGGTTTGTAAAGCTAAACACCAGGGAGTTCACCAGCACCACTGCCCTCGTTGCCCTCTATTTGGGCTATTGTCCAGCCTCACCTGGACCATACTTCCGCCGTCTGGAGTCCCTCATACGAATGCCATGTGGATCAGCTCAACAGGGTGTACCGTGCATTCCTACAAGCTTGGGGTTTGTCGGGAGGGAGTGCCCTGGGTCAGCAGTTTCACCTGCTTAGCCCCTCTGCCCGCCGGGCTCTCGCGGACATGTTCTTCATGCACGGCATCTTTTCTGGACGCATTGATGCCCAATCATTGCTTGCCCAGTTTTGCCTGCGGGTGTCCCGAGTTTGCCTGCGCTCCTGCGATCTCTCTGCTGTGTCATTCTTGCCTACCAACTACATGCATTCTCGACCTCTCTGCCGACTTCCCAGAATGGCTAACCTGCTGTTGGCCGAGCATGATACAGACCTGCTCTCAATCTCCCTTCGCTCTCTTCGGTCACGTCTCACTGTAATCTTCTCACTCCCCTGACTTTCCCCATGTTGAAGAAAGTAGTCTCCATGAGCCTGGTCCGAGGAATAACCAACCCGTGTGAAAGAGCTTGCAGCGTTTTTCAATTTGGAACTCTGCAGACATGCTCTATGTGGGTACTTTATTTAGAAAAATGATTTTTCCCTCACGAACGAGTTCGATTCTATGACGACAACAAGCCGTTGTAAAATAAATCTTTTCCACGACCTCATTGATAAAATGGTCAGGACGATCGAAGATTCCATGAGGACAATGTAAAATTTCCGTTATATAGATTCAACACTGACTCAGGTCTTGGCAAAATTTGAACAAACTTTATGGAACACACCTACTCGTTGTGTGTTAGCCGTTGGGTTGCCAGCTAGAAGTGAGTCGGGATTTTGTAGAGGCTCCACCTTGTATCTTGGTATTCAATCTGTAAGGTAAACGTAATGCTGACTGGGAGGAGAGACCCCCCCCCCCCCCTTTGGGAAATCTGTATCATTATTATAGTAAAACGGACCTTGAAGTGGAATGTAGAAGTAAAATCATTGCCCCCTTGAATTAGTCATTTTACATTAGTCGGGGGATTCCAATGTAGTAGGGATAGTAAGAAAAATCGTCCTCTTCCTAACAACTTGTTGAGATTCAATTTTCGCCCGTTTACAACGTTTTTCTTGTAGTAGACTATGATGTCGAAAGCCTAATCGTTTAAAAAAAAAACCTATAAAGGCAATGTTCCGTAATGGTGCTGAGAAATGCTTCTTCAAACGGCTCTAGGCAAGGCCACTACTAGAGAATGGTGCAATGGTTTTCTTTGAAATTGTAAGTTATGGGAGTGTATGCTCTGGGGTAAGTTTGTTAGGAAAGATACCATAAGAAACAGTGATTCATACGAGGAACCTGCTTTAACAAGGTGTTAAAAGAACGGCGGGAAGACTCCAGTTAAGACTCTGGAGACCCTTAACCAAGCCCAGGGCCCGTCCTGTGAGGCCGAATCATTTGTTTCGATCCTTCCTTTAGTCGATTTTCGCCTTCTGTTAATACGATCCCAAGAGAACGAGCGAGATACATAATGCATGAACGGCGCCCGAATCAATCACTGAGGCCCCCTACTCTATATCTAGTCAACCCACTGCTGCTGTTTTTCCACAGTAAAGGCGGTAGGTTTTTTTATTAACGAGGTGGTGGTTCCGATTTATAAGAGTGGCTTAACACAAAGGTTTCCAAACAGTAAGTTATTGACTAATTTTGTCGTGATTTGTGGGTGACACACGCCCTAATGATGTGAACCCTCCATCAAACATAATTCATTCTTCTTGGCGAGAAAAATACACTAGCGGAGCTGTTCTTTCGGAAAAAGCGTTCGTCTATAGCGGTACGAAATTAGGCTTGCACTCGAGTTTTGAGTATAACAAAACTCAATACTGTTGTGCAAATCCATTATGAGACTTTATCCTTCAGGGTGAAAAGGACACACGTGTAGGATTGAATACTTTACACTCAAGGAGGACTCAGAAACACCAAGGATATACGCCAACATTTTCATTCATCCACAAGTCACGTGTTCGGTATTTTTTCAACGTCCGAGTTTTCCAACTCCACGTTTAGTCTGAGAAATGAGCTCTTGTAGAGCGGAGTTGTGATAGGCGATCTACTTTCCAGACGCAGGTGGTTCTCCACGAGAATTATGGTTTCTATCTAGACTGTTTGAGCACATAGCACTAGGCCTTTGCGAGAGCTAGATGCATTTGGCCAAATATTTCCATCACGATTGACCATCACCATAACCGCTGAACTTGCATCAAGGTTCAGGCCAGTCGTCTAGTAGATAAGAGAAATGACACGAACTCCAAAAACAACTAGATAAAAATTATTGATAATCAATTGGTTCTTATGAGTACATATTGAGTAGTTTTATAAATTACTGAACTGCCTACTTTTTGGTATGTAATAAGAGAGAACGAACCGGCCATGACAATTTTTCCGTTACTAACAACCTCCACCCAACTACACCCCTTCCTTCCTCTGGCGGTGTCTTTTAAGTTGCTTCTTGGTTCGGGAGCGTATAAATTCAGGCCCAACGCTGCTACAAAAAAGAAAACGTGGAAAATTGGGAATTCAGGTAACAACATCAATGAATATGAATTTATTTTGTTGAATACTATTTTTGAAGCAGTGACTGCTGCTGAAACTCAAACAAGCAAGCAATATTTTAGTCGCGAATGTAAATCACTATAGCTATATTGTAAAATTCATCACATAACAACGTGCTGAAGGGGCTCTGTAAAATGTTATCAGACCAGTAACATTCTGAAAACATCATCCCAAATTTTTGTGAAGAGGGCCGCAGAAATATAAATAATCTGATTGCGAGGTCGTGTAGAAATGCTTCAACTATTGAGACGTGAATATCTATCATGCTTATGAGGTAAGCATCGACCTAATAATTGGAAATACAACATCTAAATTCGTTTGGTAATAGTTTGACACCAGTCCGGATCTCACTCGATATTTTTGTTATCTAAAATTTAAATGCAATTAAATATTTCTCTCATCGAATCCAACCTATTTTTATAGAACGTTAAATTTCAATGACTATGACTCCGTTCTGGCTTGATGACTCGAAAGTGCAAAATTGAGGTAGGTGTACAAGTATGATATTTGTCTCCAGGCGGAAATTGAGGTCCATTTCTACAGGAAAGAATACAAATTATTGGTTTGGCGATATGTCTTTGGCTCTCTAGTCTAACGTTCCCAACTGTCGATAGAGTATGATAATTATGATAAACTTTCCATTAATCAAATAACCAACAGCAAAATAACAGCCAACAGTAACACTAAGTACATATTAATATTCGAACGTATTATATACACAACACTTCCAAAATGATCCGCACACCCTTTTGTCGATCCTAACCGAACTAATATTCTGTACCGACTGACTAGATTACATTAGGAATAATGATATTATATTATGACGCACATCCTCATTACAGTAAGGGATGAATCCTGGTGATGACGAAACATTGGGAGATTCCTTATTCATGACAGCGGATGAAATATGCGTATTTAACAAATTTAATAATTATCCTCCTTTCTCCGATACGAAAATCTCGTGTTTCCACGGTGAACTGAATACATGCGTATTTGAAATTCACCTACTAGTAGGTACAGTTAGGTTTTGGTCGTACGAGATAGGGGAGAACTCGTTCTTGCTACCGAGAGAAGAGATTAAGACGACCTACTTAGGCCAAGGAAAAGAAGAGAGAATTATCACCATCACTTCTTCCGAAGCTTACAGTATGCAGGTATTAACTAATAATTACACACTCATTGCAAATGGAGAAATGTGGATGTACAAATTCGCATTTCGTAGAGTTGAGACTTCTATAATACATGACCTATACCAAGAATTATTATTTACGCATTTGTTTGTTCGCCAGGTCTGTGACAAGGTTGGGATACGAAGTAGCGCAGGTGCTGCAGTCCACAGGAGATAAACCGCCTTGTTCGCTTCCTGTAATAAATAACTTTTAGGCGAATCCTACGAAAGTAAAAAGACTCGTGGGTTAAGGGCAGTGCAACCGATATTAAGGATGACGATTATTATGTAGCCTGCTCATCGTTCACACGAAGGATTAGGTATTTTGGAAATTAAGGTTTTGCAGATAGAGCCAATCATAACTCCGTGAGGGAGGGTTGTTGGGATCCGGTGTTTGAGGTGGTATTGCTTCGAAGAAGTATGTAAGGGACCGATAAATTAATAATTGAGGAAAACGATTCCGGGTATTGGAATCACAACCGCGGGAATTAATGAAGGAATACCACGTAAAAATTCACCCAAAATACGTGACTGTAAATCAATTTGTACTTATAAAGAATCAACGACTTCATTAAAAAAAATTAAATTGTGTTTTACCTGATAGATTTGGAACTGTTGAGTCGGGCGAACGCGCGACAGGCCTGAATGGAGTGGTTCCACCACCAGCACTTCCGGGCGACACAAGCTCTGCAACAACCGAACAATACATTCCATTTGCATTATGATTGGAATTATCGGGTCTCAGGGTACAGGGATTTATGAATATGAAAGGGTGGCGGAAATGCATGACATTTGTATCTATCTTATCAGCTCCCACCATCCACACGAAATGTACGAATCTTACTGAATTAATAAGAATGCTGAGGCGAACATAGAAATTTTCGGCTGCCGATGTTTTGTGTCTTAAATGGGCTGTAAAAATCGTAGATGTTGTCAACGCTAGGGCAAGCCAATAGATGACCACATTGGTATATACCACTTCTGTCGACTCAGGAGTGAATCGGTGTAACTTAATAAATTCGGACTAATCACTCCACCAGGTCGCATCATGACCCCGAAACCAAGTCGATGTAGTTCAATTGGCGTACGTCGTGGCTTGCCCGGAATTTCAACTGGACGCAGAACTGAGATTCTTATCATTCCTGTTTAATGTCGACCACGATTCTCCTGACGAACTTCCTACCCTCAAGGAAAACATGTATTCGGGGAAGGTAGGGGATTTCAACACAATAAGACTCGTCAGTCGACATAACAACCGTTCGCAATAACTTCCGTTTGATCCGAATGAAAACCTTCTTTTGAAATCCACCAAATCCGGATAAAGGTCCCGATATACTGACCAAGGGAGGGGAAGAAGGTACATTACGCTCGTCGGCCCCTAATGAAAGGCACAACGCCCGTTAGTGAAACCCTGAATGGTGAGCATGTGTGCGTGGTTGAGGAGGGCCCGCAGTCGAATAATGTTCTCTCCTGCTCTCGACGCATAAAAGGAAAAGCACTAGCGATCTAGCGCCAAGAGGATTCCGAACGGTTTGTAATTACCAACACACCTTTCCCAGCGATACCCTCTAACCGACCTGCCTCTGGTCCTCCGTTGGTGTAAACATAGGTCGAAACCCCGGTAATTGGACAGTGTGATTAAGTCTTTGGAAACAGGACGGCGGGCAAAGGGGTCGCAGGAGCATTCACAGACGCGCGATCCTTTCAACTCGGCCAGCTTCTCTCTACCGCTCTCCATTCAGTTCCACAAAACGCCGATTTGCGATAAGAGACCAATTTAAACCACAACGTTGCACACCATCGATGTTCACACAAAGGATATTCCAGGAAAATCCGTAGATCCGAGCCATCCTTTCGGGTGAACGTTGACTAATGAAAACATGTCGGTGAGCAATATACGAGGTAGTGATCGTTTTCGGACCGCGAATCAACCCAGACCGCTCAGGATTTCTTGTCTAGATTAACATCAAAGAAGCAGTAAAAACATTTACTTGGGCGTATATGATATTGAACGTCGAGGAAAGTTTAGATGTATTTATAAAACGATCCTAGATTGATGAGAATGAGAATCCTTGAAAGCACAATACTTATTTCGATCCTCCCACCTAGCAAGTTATTTATATTAGATTATGCGGAAAAGAAAATTAACAGTTAACTGAAGGGGATCCTTGCTGGGAGGCTTAACATTACAACCACACGTGAGCGGCATGTTTCGACACACACCTGATCGTATCCTCCTCGCCGGAAGGAAAAACTGGAAACGCCTCGAATTACGCCACAAATGGCGCGCCGTGCACAAGCGGGTTTTCCGATGGGTTCCGGGAATTTTTCGGAAACCTGCAGGTCCAAAACCTATCTCGGTCGACTCTCCGTTTGTAAATTAATGAAAAAAAAAAAATATCCCCACATGCCAGTGAATCTGTAACCGTACTTGCCTATGTTTTGGGCGGTTGATCCGAATAGATTCGAACGAACATCCAGATACAGACTTTTTCACAGGAAATTTGATCGATGTTTTATGAACAATTCATAATCATGGGACAGAAAATGCCTCTGTGGAATCCGACAACAAAATTAACAATCTGTCTCTTGAGATAATTACTGGTCATTATGGCTACGAATTATCAACGTATTTCGTTAAATAAGGTCATTTGTTCGATCCAAATATTGTTAAGCAACAGAATTCGTTTTGATGAGTGATCGATAGAATAGATATGAATTTCGATTTTTGTTTTCCGTTACATTTTAAAGGTCGGGGATCTTTGCTTCTCGTCCTTATTGCATGGAACTCATTAAATACCAATACAATCTAAAAGAAACGCCTCCCTTTGAGGATTCTTTTTGAAGATCGTACCGAGGGGGCAAACAAATCGTTTGAATTCAGCAGAAAGCCGCAAAAGGGGTTCAAGTCGCTGGGAGGGTGAAGCGAGCAATGGCGTGGGGTACGAACTGTCATTGGCCCATCGATCCACCGCGCCAATTAACGCAAACGGGAGCCTGCATTTCCTTCTCGCCTTCTACACTTTACTCATCCTCCCATTCCACCATTTTTACAAATGCGGGAAACAAATTGCTTGTCGCTCAACGAGAAAAAGACGTTTCTCGTCTCGGGGTTTGTACCTTTTTTCAATAAGTTTCTTCGTCGCCTCCTCAAACTACACGCGCTTTCCCTTCAAAGCTCATTCGCTTCATCGTTCCGTGAAGGACCTTTTTTTCGTCGTCGCTGTAATTCCTATTTAATGGGAAGCTCCCTTCTTCGTGCTAGTCTTTCAACAACTCACAGATTACCGTTTATCATCACACCCTCTTTCCCTTTTCCGGTCTCAACTTTGTCAAACGCGGTAAATCCCTTTCGCATTTTATTTTTCGACCAATCAGGCTTTTCTAAACGCTTTCTCAGGAAGCGGAGGAAGCGGCCTAAATCAAAATTAGACATAAGATTAGTTGAGTTAGGTACTTCCTCGGGATTGAAGAGGAAAATCCTCCCCTGTGAAAAAGGAATCCCCAGGTTTTCCTTTTGATGCAAATTACAAGACGCAGGAGCCCGGAAGTTTGATCCTCTTTTCAGCGACGGTTATCCCTTTTTTGGGACAAATTGAACGGGATAAGGGAATACTCAATCCATGCTCGTTGCTCGTCTTGGCTGTTTACTAAGGTATTTCGATTTACTCACACTTTTTACAATGAGAAAACTATAACAAATTTCAAGGAGACATCAACTGGGGAACGTTTAAGAAAATTACTAAAGGTCCATTATTCCTAGTTTTGGAAAACAAATGGTGTTTCTTGAATGAGAAAAATCTGGTGGATGACAGCAGAGTTGGTCCAGGGGAAACGATTTAAAATGGCAGCATTTTCTACGATCCATTCAAAATGCCTTGCTATAGCTTTCTGTATTTTCTAAAATTCAGTTTAAATCAATTCGGTATTCATGTTAAAAAGAAAATCAGTTCGACAAATCTCATCCATATCACAAATTTGTTTTCAGTCTATCTTGGCGAAAGAACTGCGGACATACGTTGTACATTCGTACTTATTGGGCAGCAATCAATCTGTTGATTTGAATTGAAGAAACACCAGAAGCACCAGGTATGCTAGTTATCACTAACGCTGGGCTTATCGTCGGTGTCTGATTCATCGGAACCCTCTATATCTTTTGATAATTCCAAATTCCAAATTAAAAATGTGACAGAACAGCGTTAACAACAAAACATTGATAAGCCATGATGTGATAGAACAATGTGCTCTGATAATGACTTCTCTGTACTGTCACTACGATTGAACGGAGCTATCCCGAGCTGTATTACGTAGTTCAAAACTACCCAGAAAGGTTTCTGTGAACGGCGAACCCTCTGGCAGAATTCCGAACACCTGAACTACGAACTCTTTACTTTACGCTCAAGAGCACATGCCCGGAAAGGTCTAGAACTGCCTGGGACTGTAGTACGAACAAACCCCAGATGATTTGAAGCGGCCCTCTCATGAATGCAATGCCGGAAAAAGAAGCTAAACTATACCAATCCAACGATCCACGAACACACCCAATGCAACGAATTTCCCGTCAAGATTCCTAAGGTATGATTAAAATCAGCGTCAAAAGAGAAATAATGTCCAGTTCTTTGTTGTCATGGCCGTAGATGACACCGTAGAAGAAGTCATACGCAGTGCCACCTCTCTCACTACCGCAATAAAGGCTGAAGTGAAAAAAAGGTTAGGTACTTACCTCTCATGAAGTGTAACTGCCTGGCCATATGCTCTCTGTAGAGCTGTGGGGCATCCAAAGGAAAATGGTTTACCCATTCAAATCCCTTGACTTTATCTTCTGAAACATGATCAAATTCCTTATTTACTCATATAGCAAGAGTGATGAACGAAATCCATCAGGTATGAAGAAGAAACAAACTTACCGTCTACCCCCGGAGGTGTGACACTCTCTTTTTTCTCCGACAGCTTCGAACTGCACTCATCCTTCTGCAACATGATTAATAATAACCGTGAATCAATTCGAAGCCTCTTAGAACTTAAGTCTCTTAGACAATTGAAATATTGTCTTGGCTCAATAGACTGAGCTACAATATTTACCTTACAAATAGTGTAATGATGTCAATCATAATGAGAGAATAAATTTGTACGCATATGAAAGACGTTTGAGTAATCTTTTTTGAGGTACATTGATATAAAATGATGATTGATGATAAAGCTAAATAATTATCGTACTCTGTTTGTTTAGTTTGCTCTTCAATCATGGATAGGCAACTTATAAAAACTTTTAATATTACGTTTCGAAAATAATGAGAACTCATTTTAGTTTTCCTGCTATTCGTTTTCTCCGCTTGTTGATTAGATATCTATGGTATTTTTGCAGAAGGAATGGAGAATTGAATAGCATTGACTGAGGAGACAACCCAACGGAAAGTAGAACATGCGAAGAGAAGGTCTCATGTGAGTGAGACTGTCCGTGAAATAGGGATCCGGCAGCAGTAAAATTCCATTCAAGCTCCCTAGACGACATTACAGGCGCTTACGAGCTCAACTCGTTTAAACGAAGAAAATGACAAAAGTGCAACTACATTTCCCGGCTTCCCTCTTTTCTCGGTCTATAATAGGTACTGCTGTTCGTGACAAAAACGTTGTGGTTCACTACGAGCTTAGCAGTGCCTTCTCTATTCAACATTACCAACAACCAACCTAAAGAAAGCAGAAAGTCGCGATAGCTTTGGTGGAAAAGCCGATACACAACATTGCATTGGTTTATTATCCTCTTACGAATAATATACCCTTTTATCAGTGTCAAAAAACTAAATGTTCACTTTTCACTCTTCAAAGTGAAAGATTCGAAAACTTCTTCCGTTGTCCATCACCTAATAGGTGTGCACAGTCCCTCGTACGTGGTTTTGACAACTCTTCATCTTCTTCCGCCCAATTGCCGCAAACGGGAAAAATAGTAAAGGCAAAAAAGAATATTTTGAAAATGGGTTATTGAGTTTTTTGGGCACGTAGGCGTGCGTGGATTATTTTTCACTAAATGATATGGGAGTATAATCGTTGACTTAAAATTTTTTACTTTTTTTCTTATAGCAGTTATTTTTGGAGATGATGGATTTTCCGACGTGAGCACAAACGTATTCGTAAATCCACTACCAGTCAGCTACCTATGAATAAATTAATAAATACGAATTCATGTGTTAAGTGACTTCCAAAAGCAGAAATCAGCATTACAGGTCCAACTCAGCTATTAACCTTGTCAATCTTGATCTGCTGTCCAATTAGTCCTAGCAGTTATTGAAGCACTTATTCCTCACACATTCCATGCGATTCGGCCATTTTTGAGGCGCTTGAATATGCCTCATCATACTCGTACGCCTAGTTGCTGCCGGGCTAATTAATAAAAACTCTCACATGCTATCGCTATCAGCTTAAAAAAAAAATTCACTCCCTACAGTGATTCCACTTGTCTTAATTGAAGGCCGGCAGTTTGGTAAGAATCAGTTAAAACAACTAACATGAAATGGCACTCTCCACCCCCCACCGAATTATTATTTATTTATAACACCGTGAGTACAGAGGAGCAATCTGTTAAAGGTTTTCGTCCCGTGGCGACCTATTCCATTCTCTTGATTACACGCCAACTCAATCGATTCTACGGTTCGTCGTGAACGTACCAGAATTATGTTTATGGTATCATTGTCAATGATCCCCCACCAAAACCTCTCACAGTTATTGTTTTGGAACGGCTTCCATGGTGCTTGACTAATATCTGTCGAAACACGTCACTGATCAAACTCGTCCCACTTGTATTCATGCCATCGGAATTACTTTTCCAATCGAACGCCTGGAATTGGTCGTAAATACGCAGTTTTGATACTGCTTCTTTCGCCTTGACAATTGTTTCTCCATCCCATGAATGGGCGAAGATAACACAAGAGAACAAAACAAGAGAACCCAGTACTACCCAGGAGTACATACGAGTACAAGGATGCTAACTAATAAATACAATTATAAAATAAAAATATAAAATAAAAAATAAATCATTATTTTAGAGAGGAACCACCGGCTGAAACGGTAATCAATTTCTGTAGATAAAGGCACAATGTAACCCATTTAAAATCTACAACCAAGTTTTCATACCCCATGTTGTTGTCCATCGTAAGACTGGTTTACAGAAGGAGGCGATTTTTCATGGCATAGTTGCTCAAATTCGCTCAAACATGTCATGTTTTCGATGAGAAACGAGAGTTACGAGGGAAAGGACCCAGATGGGTTTTATTCACACGTCCCCAAGTAAATTGATACTCGCGAGTAAATAGCAAATGAGTAATTCCTCCTCGCAGTCACGACCCTTTCTGTGGTTAGACAATTACTGTAATGCACGAATAAACAAAGGCACATTTTCCCATGAAGTCTCATCGTCCTCAGTCACTACAGAACTGATCTGGAAGTTGAGTTTTTGTTAGAATTAAGACAGCTTAGTAAGTCAAAATCGGAAAGACAAATAATGTTTTACTCACAAAATGGAAAAAAAAAAAAAAAAAAAAAAAAAAAAAAAAAAAAAAATCGCAACTAATAACTCAAGAAATGAGGCAAACGATCTGATCGATGATTTAAGATCAAAAATACAATGTTGAACACAGCCGTGCTCGGCCAGCCACCTTCAAATGATTGAGGGACCGATCGATCACCCGGACGATCACCCATTTTGACATGAAATGCTCAGAAGAATCAGGCATAGGTCAAAACAAGGCAACGTACAACAAATTTCAGTTTCGTACCTACGATTCGTGTTTACTCAGTTGTGCCTGCCTCAAGGTTCTAAGATGGCTGAGACGTACTTCTGGTTGGTTTTGGTTGGTTATTACTTGAATAATCAACCTATGTTTTTTGTTTGGTCCTTAAAATCAACCTATGTTTTCAAGCAGAAAGTCAATCTTTCCGATTTGCCTCAACATTGTTTTCTGGACGTTTCAAGGGATCTAGATCAAAATAAAAACTGTCCGTCCTTCGAACGCTGTCCACGCGGCTTTTAGTTGAAGAAAATATTCGAAAAAACTGAAATTTGAAATTGAGGGATCCGTTTTCAGCTCTAGTTGGTCCTCAAAACTTTTCAGCCCAATCAAACTGAATTTGGGGTGAGGGAGAGTAGGGGTCAAACTGTGTTTTTCGAAAAATAGATTTTTGAGATTTTTGGCGATCTAGGCGTGTGGGGTATCCTTTTCCACTGATGTTTAGACGCTGAATTTGGACGTTTGGAGGTAGGAAAGTTTCTAAAAATTTGAAAATTTGAAATTTTGGTCATGGATTTCTTTCCGATACGATTTGAGGGTTGGTCCTCGTAACGTTTCTGACCGATTAGACCAAATTTGGATGGTGAGGGGGAGGAGTTATGGATCAAAATGTGTTTTTTGAAGAATAAATTTTTGAGTCAGAACTGTGCTTACTGTGGGTGAGTTCGGGTCAAGTGTGTAACAACTACTTAATATTTCAAATGTGAGTTTTCGAGATTTTTGGGTAATTTGGCGTGTGTAGTATCATTTTCCATTAAATGTTGGACACTGGTGGTCTCCAAGTGTGAGTCTCGGTATATGAAATAAAAAGCCCGGATAGGTCAATTACCACAAATTACTAATTAACTGAACAAACGCTAGACTATTTCAACACTATTTCAACAGTGTCATTACTAATGTTGAGTAATGAGGTTTTAATAATGGCCGAATGAGCCACCCATCCAGGAGAAAATCCAGCCCTGGCGGGAATGCTCCACTGTGTTCTTTAATTATAAAGTAATTTCCTATTGTAATTTTAATAGCATAGAAATTGTAAATTCATGACCATCCTTATTCCCCATGATGAACGTATGCCAACGTATAGTCCATACAAAATATGCGTGAAGTAACATTAATGTGATAACATTTTGGCAAGGTTTCCTTGCAGACAAAACGGACCTTTCATCTTTAGACAAAGTCGTGTCAATAGGAAATGTAAGAACAGTTACAGACTCGTGGGTAAATTTCATCTGTTCCTTGAATGTCAGGAAAAATTACGACGTCAATGCAATCGGAGCCGCCAAGAGTGGTCAGAATGAGGAAGTATATAACGGGAAACAAAGATGGTCGTATATTTTTTGCAATTGTGTAAATATTGGAAGGTCCCAATCGGCTGTGCTAGATTGAATCTGCATAAATCAAGAGATTTCAGAAGAATTATTCTCCCGGGCCAGGGCTCTGCATGGAAAATCAATTTTTCCATCAATTCAACCGGCAGCGAGGTTTAGGAAATTGAGTTTGATGCAACATTGAGAGGAAGCAAGTGAACAGGAGGAACGAAACCGAACCAGTTATAATAGCAGTTAAATCCAAACTGGGAGGAAGACAAACAAATCCGTCTATGAGCCAACAATCCCGTTGTTAACACACAATTAGTTGATTACACAGATCCTTTTCAAATCCCCGCGCTGGCATGAAGCCTTCCCTCGAATGAGGAGGAGATTTTCATTGGGCATGTCCCTAGGCAACAACCCGCGCCCTTTGCTCGTCCGTGATTTAAATGCCCCTAATGTTATAACGCTGGCTTTAATTCTGGGGCTTTTCAACCCCCATAGATCCACCCTTCTATTCCCCACCTTGCCATGTATCACAAAAGGAAAGGCCGAAGGTAAAACGCTTTATGATGGGTCGGGTCACTTTTAAAATTAATCCTTCCCTTCAAGCTGTCCCTGCATCATTAATTTTGCTTTTCGGATGAGGCAATTATGACAGTTTACCTTCTTTTCAAAAGAGCGCTTCTTTTCTGAATGGGAGGGAAAACGCTCCTGGCTTTTGCTCCCCAGAAACCATCAAATTCCTTGGTTTAAAACCCATTTTCAGCCTCACAAAAGGGATGGTATTGCCAACTTATACATCTTTAATTCGGCCTCGAGAAAAGGACCAACTAATTAATTCGCAGGTTCTCTCGTTGAATAGTAGAGCTTTGATCAAAGAGAAAATGAACCGCTTTCGTCGTTGAAGACCGAAAAATTAATTATATCACTTCAAAAACGATCCAGCCACAGAAAAAGAGTTGAATACGTGCCGAAGGTACATGAGGCGTAAACAGAAACTGTTTGTTCATTTCAAATAAAAGATCGATACTGCTCAAAAGGAAGCGTAGAAATTCACATATATTATTGCCATTTCATAGAGAATTTTATCTACTTTCCATGTCGAATCCTCGATCTTACACTATTGATATTTGATTCGCACAGGAGAGGAGGTGGCCCTTGGAATATTTCCGGAAAATAGAAATAATAAAAAAATCTGGAATCAATCAATCGCAGGGGAAGCTTTAGCCATACCTTTGTACGCAGAACATCATATATTACTCTTACCACCGTTCTAATCGGCCTCGATTCACCGGTATTTTCCACGACCCCATGAGAGCTGCTGTTCAGTATGAGTTGAAATGAGCATTTGTCGTTAATTTGATCATCTTCATCGGCTTCAAGATAAAGAGGGTGGCACATGTGACTCGAGTGGGTTCATCTCCAATCGAACCGACTCTCCAGGGAGGAGCAACCCTAAAACCGTGAATGGGGACGGAAAATAGAGAAGCCCAGATGTTCCAGAGGCCATAATCTCCAAACTAGAACGTGATTCGAATGAGACTTTTTTCTCCGTTTAACCAGCAAGAAAAAAAGAGATTGATTAACATCTCTTTCCTTAACTGCCCACAAGTTCCGCAAATGTAACTACTTCTTTCCCTTCAGATGGGGACAACCTCTTTTTTAAGGGTCTCGAGGGATGAATAGCTCGAAGAACATCTTCATCTTGAATGGGACTTTTGACTTGAAGTAATAGCCTCATTTTAGTCGGAGGTATGTACCATTGGTTCCATTAACGGAACTAAGACTACGACCAAAGAATATAACAAGAGAGGCCACTGGTAGGCAAGAATATAAATTCTTATCTGTTTCACAAGGTATTTGAGTTTCCTAAGATTAAATTTCAATGATTCATCTCCGACGAGAAGTGCAATGGTGTATCATCTTTTTATGCAGTATGTTAAGCAACGAAACAGTTTGGACGCATAACAGACAAAACTCGCTGAAATCCAGCATTCCAACAGTAGGAAAAAGAAATAAAGTAAAAAATAAATAAATAAACAGAAAAATAAATTTGGGATAAATTGAGGTTTTAGCGGGAAAACGAGGGTTTTCAGAGTGCGAAATCGACTATTCTCATAATGATCTAATGCATTCTTTCAGACTGAATGGTAGTACTTTTTATCCTCTACGGACTGCTCGCGACTTGTTTTCACTGGTTTGCTGATTAAGCGGTAGAAACACAATAGCCAAAATCACTAAAGCCAGAATTTGTAAATCGTCGACAAAACCTACCAACACTCAAGTCCCGGATTTATGGAGGTGATAATGTGAGAGGGTCCTCTGGCCACCCGATACAACGAGATACGATAACGTATAACGCCGATGGACTTACACGTAAGGAGCACGTTAAAATCATGTGTGCGCGAATTAGAAGGAAACTCAAGGAGGACTTATCGAGCTGTACAGATTGTTATACTCTGAGCAACTAAGACCGATAATGAACTCATCAGGAAGACATCCGACTATCCACGATCGATGTATCTTGTACAAGTCGGAGGGCTAAGACACAAACACGGAGATCATGTGGAATATTTTTCTTCATGTTTGAGAAACCTAGAGTTCGAGCTTTAATAGCCAATTCGCGATCTAGGGGCAAACGATCGGAAGACTATCCTGATTCATTAAAGACTGAATGGCCTCCATTCTCTTAAAGACTGAAACCTCGCGGAAAAATATTTTTTTCATTTTCTACTTGTGGCCAGATTGATATTTTATAACCAAGCTTTGAACACTCAGAGCACCAGAGTGTGAATACAAAATAACATATATAATGTTGGTTCAATACATACAAATCAGGATTTTCAACCAGATTAAGCTTGTTTTTTTTTTTCTTTTTTTTTCTAGAAAAAAATTAATTGTACATGGTAGAATCATAGATTAATAGAATGATGTCTTCTCCCGAACAAAATTGTGAGAATCGTAGTGTTGGCAACCATATTCAGACGTAATTGTACGAGTTCAAGTTTAAGATGGAATGTTTTCTTGTAGTCAATAGGGTTGAATGATTCCGCTCAGATCTGTGCAATGAATGAATATATGAATATATGCGCAGCCTAAACGATTGTCCTGTTTAAAGAGTGATTACCTAGGCTAAATGCCGATGCTGAATCAATTCATTCAGGAACATCATTATTTAGGAACATTAGGGACGAAATTGGAAGTCGTTACCAAAATCTATTGGGAACTAGTGTTTATTAGTATACTAGGCTCCATGTTAACAAAGTAACTTGAATGAGTAAATGTGGAACTGGCTGTCAGACAGACAAACAATAAGGTGCGGTTTTTATGAGACGTTCAAATCTACGTAGGTACTAATCTGCATCAACCCACCTCTACGAATTTTGGAAACATTGAAACTATTGAAAAACTATGATTCTTCTGATTGCCTGCACGAATGATATCACAAAATCCCCTTATCATGCGAAAATCACTTTATACGTAAAAATGAGGGCCTGAATGCAAATGCATGAGTGTGTCGACTACCAAAATATGTAACACAAAAATTGTAGACTGCTCATTTTGTCACGCAGATCAAAGTGGGTGTGAGGTAAGTTATGTTTGAACCACTTCACGTTTTCTGATCAAAGTTGGGAGGTGATAGGCCTTAGACCAACGCCCGTTATCAATCACCAAGGAACAAATATGCCGACCCTTTCATCTTGTTCTGTTAACCATGAACGGGATATTTTACGAGGGTTTTGGCTCAAACAACTCCAACGTATATAACCTCGATGAGTTTCCTTACGTTTAAGGTATCGATTTATCAATAACAGAAGCATGCCTTTTAGGTTTCACGTTCCTTCAATCAATTTTGATAATCACGACTACCATCGGGAATAGAAGCGCAAAGCTCGCACGACCTGTGTATTCTAGCTACCATGGCCCCCCGAATCGAGGTCACTAGTTGGGCCTAATGTAAATATCCTATGACAATGTTCAGTAAGGCCGCTCCCGTCAAACTTTGCTAGGCCTTAGTCCATTGTCTTGCTGACATTTAAGGGAAGTGGAACCCTTGGATATCACGAGGTCCGACAGAGGAGAGAAGAAAAGGGTCGGCCAAAGGTCTCTTCATGACATTTTCAACTCTCGACTTTGTGTAAGAATGTGATTAACTTTTATACAAGGCATTAGTTATAGACCCCCTCACCACTCTAGCAGTTTCCCCTTACTCTACCACCCTACTGTGACCCTTCACAATCTTGTGTTTAAAGTTGTTCCAACCTAATGGGATGTTGTATGTCCTGAGTGACAGTTAAGTGTTTCGAATTTTACATTAACGCTCTGCCGGATGACGGTTACGCGAAATTTTTCACGAGTCGCGATTGATCTATTCATTGAATTAAGAAACAACAAAATACGTGAATAATTACATGTTTAATAACGGCACTGACAAACAAAATGATTGGATTCAAAGTGGCTTGTCAGACTCTGTTTTTGATTAACGAGAGCACCAACTTCATTAGTCGTCTGCATTTTCGAGAAAGTGACCAGAAGTGATGTACTTTCTCAACAAGGACTGAATTTACACATTGTTACTCTAGGAGGAATATCAAATATAAATGAATGGAATTTTTTTCAATGAAAGTTTGGACTACTGAACAGTTTGTACGGTTTTTGTACCGATCAGCATAATATTATTGCCAACACCCCCTCAAAGTCAAAATGATGTCCATGAAAAAATTATGATTTGTTGAAGAGTTCACTGCCCTTATATATTTTTATAATTCTTATTAAAAAAGAAAAAAATAGTATGCGCATCACCGTATTTTTATGGCTAAGAAGAACGAAAAAAATCTGTCACCAAAAGTTTATTTTTCAAGTTTAAGGCGATTTCCTGGGCTTTTAAAATTAGTTTTGAGCGAGGTTTCCCCTTTGTTTAGGTGGGACACTTAGAAATAAATAATAATTTACCATGATATTATTTCTTTTCAAACAGTCATCCAATCCCCCAAAATGTATGTAATAGCTCTGGACCGGATTTATTCATCACAAGCGTTACGCCGTACCGCTGTCCGTCATACAGGCTGGAAATGCCCTTAAAATGATCCAATAATCAGTGGATTACCAGAAGACTTAATTTGATTGAGCCTGTTCTGATGTTTGAAAGACGAACAGACTTTGTGTCAGCAATAAGTAAGAAAATGTCAATAAGACCATTAAATGACGTTTGAGCCAAACATCCATTACATTAAAGAGTACGGGCGTTTGAGTCTTGAGTTCTCGACAAGGGAAACAATCGGTAAAATAGTCCTTTCAAGCAGAATAAACACCCGACAGCAAATAGTGATTTGAAGCAAAGACGTTTAAATCACCTCACTTACAAAAGTGACCAAATGAAAACTCACGTTTGCCATTATCTTCGAACGAAGGTGGCAGGGAAACGTTCTGAAACGATCGAGACAAACGAAGTAATCATTGTGAAAGGACCTCACCTACGCCAGAAGGGGTTCTTGTTTGAATTTCCCCCTCGCAGCCACTTAACGTTCATATTAATATTGTGAAAAGGTCTCGTATATCTCAAGTCTTTTATCGCTCATCCCTTTGTTTACACTCTCAAGGGGGCGAGGCAGGGCTTTAAACGTAACGACTTTTGTATCCCTACTCATCTACTCGACCCGTAACTAGTCTATGCAAGCTCATATCGGCGAATCAAGGTCTGAATTAGGGAGGTCAAAAAGATTATCTGTTTTTTTAATAATTAAATTAAATTAAAAGTCGGTGATTTTTCCAGTGTCGCAGAAAAAGTTACAAACAATCGCCACGTGAGCAAGAATATTTGTTGTTAGAAATGAAACACTTCCACTCAATGCTAATGAGCCGCTTTGAAGGAGCTCGGAGGGGGGGGGGGGGGGTGACGTTTGTTTCAAAAACACTCCCAGGCTTAAAAATATCACATCGATATTCAACTTCAATTGATTTCTTACCGATGCGGGAATGGGCAAAATAGTAAGTTGTTGCCAAATTGAAGATATACATTTATTCGTTTTACCTTGATGATAATGAGAGAACAAAACACTCGGAACTAAATTTTAAACTGTAAAACAAAAAAAAAAAAAAAAATGTGAGCATTGAAATTTAAGAATATTTTGTCCGAATGATTGCTTGAGGTAGGCGTTGAGCCGAGTACCCTAACTGGAATACGCCTGGATCTGATTTGATTGAGAGATCCTTCACGGCGTAACGATAAAGCTGGTGAATGTAATGAAGGAATACTTGGATCTCAAAGTTATAGCACGACACATTTCAAGGAGTAATGGTCAGAAGGAAATGGAAATATACAGCTAACGTTACGACGTAAAATACGAAGGGAAATTGTGTGTGTATATTTTTGAAGATAAAGACAAATTTCATAGTATGGGCCACCGTTTTTTGATCACGAGTTAAAGCCTCGTTGACCGGACGCTAATGATACCTCCTTTGTGTGTTGTGTTGAGTCTGTATGTCTTTAGTATTTTATGAATTCATCCATTCTCTTCGTGTTTTAGGTTGGTCTCTACGATTTGCCAAAAAAGTTGACATTGCAAAACTAAAATGTCCATCCTTGCCGATTTTAGAAGACATTTTTCAAAAAAATCTGAAATTTAGGTCAGATTTTTAAGCTGTAGTTGAAATCGGTATTCTGAGAATGGGTTCCAAATAGAATGGGATCTAGGCGTATGGGTAACACTTACCACCAAATTTTGGACATCAAAAATACTGAAATGGGTCTTGGACCGGTCGGCTGAAGGGTTGGAGAAAACAACAAAATGAGTATTTGAACTGGGAAGTTAATTTTTTTTACAAGGTCGAGTATGTATCTACCTTCGGAATCAAGTTGGTACCTTCGACTAAATTCGACGGTACACGAGCGAGACCTACCATCACATAGAAAATGAAACCATCGTGGAACAATTTACAGCATCGTCAAAACGTGTAATGCGTGTGTATGTGTTACGGTCTCGTATATAAATTTTCGTTGAGTAAGAATTTAATTTATCAGGGTAATTTACCCATCCAAATCAGGAGTGTTTCTCTTTCTGTCTGCATTTTTGAAAGGGGTGCCGGAGCCCGTCAAATTTTGGAACAAGCTAATTCATAAAAGTCTATTGCGAGACAGCCCTTTCTTCGGAACACTCACTTACCTGAGGTACAGGGCTCCAAAGTGGCTTGACTTCTTCTTCGGGACAGGTTTCGATGTCCACAGTCTCCTCCGAATCTGAGTCAGCAGGAGAAGAGCGTCCCTTGGGATTGTGGGCGGAAACGGGGGCGGGATAGACGGGAGTAAAAGCGGATGAATATGGCTTGGCATCGGCTGCAGGCGGCGGGAGGAGGAGGGGAGCCGGTGGGAGCCACATGGGGTACAGGGGAGCTTTCCAGACGTAGTCCATGACAAGGGGCGGCACTCTGGGGGCGGCAGGGGGAGTCGCGGGGGCAGGGGGCGAATGTGATCTTCTTCTCGAAGACTTGCTGCTCCCGCCGCCCCCGCTTCCGCCTCCGGATCCGTTTCCGGTCGACAACATCCGCTTCCTCGTGCCCCCGTTGAACATCGCTTTTACGTCTTCCCAAGCGTGGACCACCTGTTCAACAAAATATAAGCTCCTTTAGTTATAGATGAAAAACCAGTTGGAGCTGAAAACCTCTCAAATCAATAGAATCTGCAAAGAAGAGGACTAGACGGGCTAAGGAAGGCGTAAAAAGTGCGGCTTTTCGAGATCCTAGCGGGATAATCCGGGGGGTAGCCTCCCAAGTAGTTTGGATACTGAATTGAACAAATAATAAAATGCAAAATGTAACACTATATATGGGCAAGAGAGGGGAGTTTGATTTCAATTAATTATTTTTATTAAGATGGGTTTTAGGTGTACCTCTGCTCACTTGATGAGCGTACCTAAGAGTAAAATCCTCGGACGAGGAGCATGTAGACTCATTCCAGTCGATTTAGCGTCCATAAATTAGTGGAAAACGATTCACCACACGCCTAGGCACCATAATTTTTCTCAAGAACCCATTTTCAAAATAGGTAGGTAGATATGCATTTTGACTCGTAACCTCTTCCAGTGGGCGCCAAACGTTCCAGGACCCGTCTCATTGGATTCAGCGTTCAATATTTAGTCAAAGATGATACTCCACATGCCTAGATCGCCGAAAATCCATTTTTCGAAAGACACAGTTTGTCCCATATCTCTCCCACATTTGGTCCGATCGGGCTGAAAAGTTTCGAGGACCAACTAGAGGCGGAAGCGGACCCTGACTAAAATTTAGATTTTTTGAAATATTTTGATCTAGACAGCATGAAACTCCAGCAAATTTTTTTTGGCCGAATCAAAGAAATAATTGATTTTTTGACATTGACATGAAAACATGGGATGATCATTCAAGGAATAACCAACCAAAAGGAGGCCTTTTCAAGAATGGGTGGTATCTTTTTATTTTCACGAAAAAATAAAAACTCCTTTAAGAAAAAATGTCCCTCCCTCTAATGAGGTACTTACATTGGAACCCTCAAAGATATGCCTTCGAAGAATAACACGCGATTATAGAATGATTGCTTTTATTGTGTTTTTTTTTTATTCATTCAATACTAAAGATCATGCATCAGAATCTCTAAAAATATCACGACCGAAACTCTCAGTCGACTGAGATTGAACCCAGACAGATTGGTGTAATCCCTTATTCCGCATAGACAAAGCCCCCTCAGGTCTTCATAGGACTAATACCAACTATACTTTAAATTCGGTATTTTTAAAGAATGAGGCTATTGAATCGTGAAAATATCGTGAAAAAATTAATGTAGACAACTTCGTTATCCATACTTATAACAATTAGTGGAATCAATTATAAACACGATGATCTTACCTCTTCTGGAGGATTCCCGCTAAGTCGCATGTGGCGCCTCCATGAGTTGAAATTGGCTGCATCGGGCTGCACGTACTTCGAAGCTGGCCCATTTCGGTGCGAGTGAAAAATGAATTTGTTCGGGGAGAAGAACAGTCCGCATGTCGAACATTTGATACATTTGGCTCTGGAAGAATTGTAGCGGGAAGGTAAAAATGCCCCTCGACATCCCCAGGCGCAGTCGTGATGTACGGCGAAAGCAAAATCTTCTGGCAGCCTCGGTGGAGAGTTGTCACCCAAGAATGATTTGCACAGCCGCTCGGCCTCTCTTCTGGTTATCATTCCTAAATCAGGACACAAGAATCCAATAGTTAGTGTAATGGGCTTTTATTGTTAAATGAAGTACAAGTAGTAGATTTCTGATAAAACTTACCACATCTTCTAGAAGACACGGGCATAGCACCTGCCCTTCGGAGCATTTCCAGTTGAACTGGAGTACACTGAACACACGTTATCCCTAATGCGACTCGACGATTGTGGATCTCATTATAGGAAAACGTTTTCAACAAGGTGTTCGATATCTGAGCCAAACACAATCGCTCTTGATTTTCCATGATGAGCGATACGATCGGCACACCGTACAGGATGACTGTTCCAACCTTTGAGAACAGACGGGTTCGATTTTTCTTCAATTAAACCAACAGCTTAGTGATCCTCCAAAATGAGGGTAGAGTGATAAGAACTGTAGAGAAGCTTCGATCGCTTACCTGATTTGGCTTCGCTTGTTGGATTGTTTGCACTGAACCATTTGGAGGTGATGGGAGCCCAACTGTTATGGACATTCTGGAAATAAAGACATTTGCTGGCTAGTAAATTATTATTAGTCTATAATGTACTTTTGTAACCAGAAGGCAAAAGCTGCGAGAAAAATGCTTTCATTGGTCGTTGGATGTGAACAAGGGAATACAGTGAAGAGTAGGGTCCTCAAGCTACAAAGTCAGTTCTAAAAAGACGTTAAAATTCAACTCTAGAATGGAAACAAGGGAAATGGGAAAACAATCACTAAAATTGGACTACCTTGAGGGTTTGTTAACAAGCAACGGAAGCCCTTAACTTACTTCTGTGAAAATATTATTCATAGAGGGTGGCAAAAAGAAGACAAGAGAATGACGACGTAGGCGGATCGGAGGCAAAAGCGGGTTGTCTCAGGAGGAGCGGGGGTCGAATTAATAAATATGACAATTGTTAACGAAGTCTGTATACAATCCGATTACTTTCTCGGAAAAGGAAAAGAGAAGTTACAAGCGAAGGTACCCAGGGGTAGAACGGGAAATTAAATTTAGCCGGGAAAAGAGGAGGAGCGAGGGTAGCAAGCCGTCAGGGGGCAGCCCAGCGTGATTTTTAATTTGCAAAGTCAGGAAAGCATGAAAGCCCCAGAGACCGGCATCTGGTCGGGGATCCCAGTTTGTAATTAATGGAGTCACTTCCACCTCGTCTTCTCTTACATGTCACTCCAGCCCTCAGTAACCGTCCTGCTCCAGTTTCGTAGGGTGTGAATTAAATAATACGCGTCTCCCAATGATAGCTCTCACGTCAACCGTGACGCTGAAACATGTCGGACCCTCTCGTAGGTACGAGTATACAGGCTGTTTTGACATAGCTGAATATAGCCAAGGGTATTTTTACTGTACGTTAACTGATGGAAAAAATAGATAAGATAAAAAGATAAGGCTTATTATAAATGGATGTGAACAGAAAGTCGTGGATTGCATGAAAACATAGGTTGATTATTCAAGGAATAACCAACCAAAACTCAAATGTCCGTCCGCCGTCCGCGCCGTATTTGGTAGTAGACAAATTTCTAAAAATCTGAAATTTGGGTCAAGGGTCTGTTCCCGGCTCTTATTGGTCCTCGAAACTTTTCAGCTCGATCGGACCTAATTTGGATGTGTGATGACCGAAATATGGATTGTCGAGATTGTCGAGTGATCTAGGCGTGTGAGGTTATGATTTTCCACTAAATTTTGGACTCTGAATCGATTGGAATGGGTCCGGGACCCGCCACACCCTCTGTTTCCCCCATTTTCCCCATGTAGAATGAAATGAGTCTCCATGCGCCAGGTCCGAGGAATAACCTACCAGTGTGAAAGAATTTGCAGTGTTTTTTAAACGTGAAGGCATGGTTTTGAAAAGTTTTGAAACCCACGTTTCACTTGGATAATAGGAAATCCCAAATATTTCACCACGAATACTGACCCAAAATATCGTCTCTTTTCTTGTAATTCCTACTTTGTTGTGTGGGTTTGTACGAAAAGATCCGGTAGTACCCCTTCTCCTGCAAAAGGTACTCACCTAACACGGTCTTGATTTGAAAGGGGAAGGTGTTCTTGCCCGCTTAGGTATACACAACAATTACTGAGTTTACGAGGCGCTCGAAATAGGAGAGTTACAAGGGATGAAGGAGCTTTTGTAGGGGAGAAGTAGTGGCTTTGTAATTGTGGTATTAACTTGATTGAGGCCTTCCACTTGTTACTGCTAACAGGGGAATGAGCAGCGAGGGGAACCAAATGAAGGGATCATCTCCCCCGGCTGTCACGATAGCAAGTGTTGTCGTCCCCGACTGCCTCAGTGGCTCCTGTACTTGAGCAACAATTATGTGAAGACTCGTTGAAAGGAGGGTGCACTATGATCAACGAAGATGGTTACAGATTTTGGTTTATTTTTCTCTGAATTTGTATAGATTCCTGTCATCATCAAACGCTTCAAGTCTATTTATCCGGATACAATAATGTTTGTCACTCGATGTTTCATTCTGTTTAGATTCCAAATCCGGAATGCCCGTCCATATGTTTGACCTACATTTCTACTTGTACGCTTAACTTGGTCATTATTTTTCCAGCCCTATCTCCGCACACCGAGATAGGGCGTGGGTGAAACTCTTCGTTTATAAAGGGGGTTTCGGAGGTTTTGGGGTTTCTAGACATAAGCGGTATCATTTTTTTCTAAATTTAGTACGTCACATTGTATTAAATCGACTGTAAATGAGGGGTCATAACAGAGAAAATGAGCATTTTGGAATCGGGTACGTTTTTGAAGAAAAATTGTATGTTCTCTTTCCCCCTAATTAGATGGTTGTGTTGGAGACCCCCATGATATGCTTCACGCCAAGACAATAACTGCTGCTGAGGGCGATAGAATATCGCTTCGGTTTAATCTAGGAGTGAATGATGGTCAATCTCACAAACCCTAATGAGCTATACCGGAAAATGAGATTGCTGGTGGTTCAGTGCAGTTCTTTATTTCTAATTGACTACCGCTGATGATTAAACAACTGATTTTATTACACAAACTGAACATACTCTCACTCGAATAAACACAAACTAGCCGCCAATAGAATTTCCTGGATAAAAGTTTTTGTGTATTATACATGAGAATCGTAGCCACCTACGCTTCATGCATATGGTTTTCAATGTTCATTTCACTGATTTACATTAGTAGTTTTTCACTTTAGTGCTAAGGGGCCTTAATTTCAACTCAACAGAAGATTAATAAGGTCCACGGTAGGTGTGATTAATTATGCAAAACCTCAGCGCTTTTCTTCGGACATCCATGATTGGTCAGCGTTCGCGTGACTCGGACAATATCACGCGGTCCCTCCAAAAGCTAACCCTCCCTTATTATGAGTGGCCACCCGCCTCCTATATACCGTGAAGTTATTAAATGTAACCCCCCTCCCCCTCACCATCACTCAGAGCTGATTCACTTTACAGCACTGTCGGCATCTGGCACTCGAGCGGAGCGTGTTTTACTCTCGTGATTGAAGGGGCCAATCAACAGGCGAGATCTAACACAAAAACTCATCGGCCACACTCATTTTTAATACTCTTCAGTGAATCCGATTTCCAATACCGCACAGTACAATCAGGTTTTAATTACTATAGCAGACCCAAGAACCTAAGCCGTTTGTAATACTCGTACATTTCGAAGAAACCCTCACATCGTTTCGGTGCACGTTTGAGCGAGCATGTGTATAAACACTTAATATATGTGCATTATTATAACCTTGTTGAAGGTGCATATAAAAATATTGTAGCAACACGTCCGACGACACCGCTTCCTGCGTATTCTTACTACACCCTGATTGTTTTCTCTTACAATAATAATTTTCATTATATTATGGGGCTCCTTAAACATTACAATTTAAATTAATTATGTGAATGTATAGGAAGGACTAACTGACCCAAATGAACAAATTTACGATTTTATTAAATTCAATCTTTTGAATAAATATAAATATAATTTAAAAAAAAATCTTATGTACTGATGATTCTTTATTTACTTAGGCTCGTGAGTTGCTCTCGTCAGTCAAGCACCTCTAGATCGACCATTGAACGTGCCAAATACCATTGTCAATTGGCAAAATATGGATCTTCTGACCAAAAACGAATTGTAAATTGAAGCCGTCAAAACATAAACCGCATTTTGATATCCTTGTAATTTCCGTTACCTTCAAATTGTAACCAGAATACCATCGAGGCGTCTGTTAGATTGTTCATCAATCTGCTTTCCCACCAACACGTTCTATTAAATAGTTTAACTGTTGGTTTATGCTTCAGAGAATGATCCACTACCGAGCCAACCTACTGTGATAAAGTAAGCCTTGAACAATCCAATTCGACTGGCTACATCATTGGCTGGGAACAGACATGGGAATAGAAAAGGATAGAATGGTCGATTATATTGAACTAGAAAACAGTCGAGTTACCGACGAGAAAGGGCTCACGTTCAGTAAAGAAAATTTGAAAAAGTGAGGGAGAAAGAGGAATTAACAAAAGCACTATCGTCACATCAATGCAGATCTTCCTCTCCAACTTTCAAAAAAATCGCGGACTATACAAGGTAGACACTACGACAATGAATATTGGTTCATAACACCAACCCATGGGTCACTAAGGTCATTGCAGCAGATTGATTCACTCCCGGCACAGCACCATGTCAGAGTTTCCAGTTTCTTAAGCGCAGTTTTTTTATTCCATGGATGAAAAATATCATTAATAGCCGTTTAGAAAGTGTAAAAACGTACTGAAAGTTGAGTGTGTGGGAATTTCAACCAACGATGGATGAGTACTTGAAAAAAGACTCATTGTAAAAAATTCAGTGGGAGGAAGCAAATGCGAGAAGAAATCCGAAACTGTATTTAGCTGAAGATAGCATCCCACTCCCAGCTCCGCCCTATCTCGACTAATTCCATATTCAACACAATAAAAGGCGCTCCATCTGAAATTAAATAGTCACCCTTTTCGAGCTTGGTTGGAATTAAAATGTTTATTTAAAGGGTGTCAAGACAATGGTGATGTTAGCTAAAGAGAGATTACCTCCACGAATAGTGTATACAATGGGTGGATAAATCTTTGATGACTTGCTTCATCCGCCTTCCTTCTGTTTCGGATTGCTTCTTTTTGTCTTCTCTTTCTCCGTTCAGCTTGAATATTGACTAAAGATCGGCTTGTTTACTGTCAATTTCATTGCCGATTTCAATTATCCGAGTGCTCTGAATATTGGTACTCCCCTGCCCCTGAGTTGAACCTACAGAGCCCGAATAACCATAATACGCACATTTAAGTCTCAGTCTGTTGAAAACCTGACAGATTTCACAAGATAGAAAGTCAATCGTTGTCAGCCTTCCGAGTAGTTGACTTCTCGTTCCCATGCAGTCATTTGACGTCGACTAATTTCAGTCGACTTCAAGTTTGAACCGACTCGAGAGTCTCACCCTTGATAGCATAATAGGTTCACATCTGTGACGAATTCTTCCTAGTCTCCATTGAAAATTCTTTTCCTATCGGGAATTTTACCGTCCAAAGCACATCATTTATTCCAAGAGTCATAATCCCTTGAATGAATACGATGATACAACGGTTCAGATAACGCGGTTTAGGTACGGGAGGAGATGGTGTATTATGCTCATCGGATCACGGGAAATCCTGGAAGCGTGTAGTTCATTATAGACCGTCGGGAGAGGATTAGTAATTACGGGACCTGGAATTGGAAACGCGGGTTGGGGTTGAGGAGTGAGCCAGAGCTCCACCGAGGGTGATGGGGTTGAGGCAATGGGTTATCAAATCATCTTCCCATTATCTGTAAATGTTGGTTGTCATGGTGCCCCATTAAATGGCCTCGACACATCCAATCCTGGCAAACCCGCTAACTCGGTTCACCCAAACCTGCCTCCCTTGTCATACATTATTCAATCTTGGTTTAAAATTCATCCGAAACCCTCCTCTCTCCATCACCTATATCCCTTTCGCGTTCATCTCAAAATTCATATTCCACTACGCGGCGTCCCGTTCTACCTTGATTGCTTCCCCGCAAGTTGGATTACCAACCTCAAATAAGTCTCGGAATACGAAAGACAAATCTATTTCACCGTAATGAAATCCTGCTATTATTAGAGAGATAGATAACTTGATAAGATCCAATAACAATCGAAACTGACAACGTTTAATAATGCAAACTTTTACTCGAATTTCATCTCAGTGTGAAACATTCTTCATTTCAAAAACTCGTCGACCCCAAAGCATCTGAAGGATGATGTGACTTCATCAGTTACAAAGCAAATGAAATTTATCTACAAACTGGTATAAATTAGTCCCTAATGGTTTACTATCTAGAATAGGCTCATGTTTAGGAGGTTTTTTTCCCATATTTTGGGGACCTATTAGGCGTGTGTGAGGTGTTATCTTCATGAATAATTAGGTACTACTCGGTAGTCAGGAGATCTTTAGGATGCGCTTTATTACATGAGAGCCTAGTGGAATAAAGGCACGTTTTAACGATATGTTCAAAAGAAGATGTAATATATAAACATCGTATGTCCGAAACTGGGGTAGTTTTGCTAAGACTTTGGCACGGATTAGGTATTCCATAATGATAGATGTACGTATTCCGAGGAATTTCGCCAAGTGATCGTCCATTATAGCTCATTTGCTAGTAGCCGCTGCACAACCTATCACGATACTCACACCGTCCTCTCTTCTTCCTAGTTTTGACACGAGTTTCTCCAGTTTTTCTACAAACTGGACGTAGACCAACGGGGTAAACGGGGTTTTATAACGTAACATTTTGCAATAACTTCCAGCGTTTCGTAACCGTATACACGCAGTAGACACGTCCAATACCGGGTCCCGAATCATCGTGAGCTATGAAAAGAGAAGAAACCTTGGTGCTTCGACAAAACTTGAGTGGAAATTGGATGAGTGTTGGAGGAATCGCTAATGACGGTGAAAATAAATTCCCTTCTCTCATATTCACATGTGTAAATGTACCATAAACAGCGAGATGATCTGCTACATTATGTGACATGATTGAAAAGGAAATAATTGGTGACTCGTGCCCATTATTTCAGCCAATGGGACACGGCTAACTACAAAGAGTGTCTCTGTACGGCCGGTAGGTAGAAAATATTCGATTTTTCCTTTTCGCTGTCTAATGAATGAAACTGCTTGCTCACCTAAGATATAAAAAAAGCTATTTATCACAATATTGGGCATGATATTCAAACTTTCACTGATAGTAGTCAAACACGGATAAATACGTTTAAAACTTGTCACAAGAGAAATACTTCTTATGGAAAGACATTAGACCTCTTCAGTTATTACATATTAAATAAAATTAAAAAATATTCTTGTGTTTTCGTTCATGATTACTACATTCTAGGAATAGAACTACAGCTCATTCCAGACAAAAATTACCTCTTATTGACTTGCTGATTGCTGTTTTAAAAAATAATGTGAGTGTCTCGGTGACAGAATTTGAGTCTCTCTCCCACGGCATCCTCAGACACAACATTGATTCAAAAATAAAGGAGTAAGGAAGTGACGGTTTTGGATATGGTTTGACTAAGATAAGGTCGTAAAAAGTGTGTTAAGGGTTTAAAAATATTAAGCTTCCAATTAAAAAAAGGTGGTTCTTCTGGTTGGAAAAGCTGAAGAGTAGATTTCATGGAAGTTAGGGTTCTGTGAAAAAGTTTCATACCGATATTAATATTATAAATGGGTCCGAATTGTAATGGAAACCAGTTAGCGGATCGCGTTACAATCCTCTGCTCTCAGAGCCCCTCTTGAATTCCATTGGCTGTAGCCTAAAACTAAACCCATTAGATGACCCTCGTATTGTTAATCAAATAATGAAATAACTGAATTTTATGTTCTTCTTATTCCTAAATCACCAAAAAAAAAGAAAGAAAAAAAAAACGCTGGGAGAAAAATGTGAACTCCTTATCAATGAACAAATTTTGTTGGGTGAAACACATCTGAACGCGCAGGCGCAAGAATGCTAAAAACGCACGACTGCTCGGTCCTGAAGTGTTCCTCAGGACAGTGTTGCGAACACTTTAGGACAGTTGCGTCGTTCACTTTTCGTCAGACCGTCAAGTTATAATATAACTTATATTATATACTCGTATTAACAAAGGACCTGTCAAAACGTTTCACAAATAACGGAGCGGAACTGATCTATTCAACAAAATCCTACGCCGAATCTGAACCAAAATTTCAAAATCAATTTTTCAGTGATGGAGATAACAAAAAAGAGAATATTCATGAAGGAAAAACTTACTGAAGTGATTCACTGAGGAAACCTAGTTATTTACCTTAGGTTCATCCAACTCACCACATCACCTATACCTCTTGAACCGTTCCTCCTTGATACGATTTGTGATAAAGGAGGGTAGAGATTTGCCAACACCCCTTCCCTTCGTCATTCAGTCATCGGGCGTAATAAGGGTTGCCATGCGCAAACACTATTCATACCCATTAGTGAGAGAAAAGCCCGCTGTTAGGCACAAGAGGATAATCTTCAGTGATTAATTCCAATCAATTAAATCAAAAGCTTTCAATTAATTATACAACCGTACCGGCCGGAAGGAACGAACGGTAGGGCGAGGAATGGTAACAATTCGGCCGTAGCGAATCTCAAACAAGAGGATTTCATATTCAAATTAATTTAGTAAGAAGAGGAATTACCGAGTCACACTCGGGTACCTTGATTAAAATTGCAAGACCAATTACAAGTGTTTCAGCAACCATTTCAATCTGTTTGCCGTACGACATTACAAATTCCCTCCAAATCTACAGTTGGAGAGGAACTACTCCAAAGCTATGCTTAGATGAAGATTATTATGTGAGTATTTCAATAATCTCGACTGGAATATGTAATTTGGACCCGAAGTTCCAATTCTGACAACTTTCTCCAGTCTATTTTGAGCTGAAGCGGCCCAGATTACGAGTAGTTATCTCAAAAGAGAAATGAAAGAGAAGAAAACGTTTTCTGCTGGATGTCTCTTAGAGTTCCGTGTCGCGGTAGCTTAGTACAATCTTTCTCTCGAGGGTGAGTTTTAAAGTACGTAAAAATCGTAAGTTACATCCTCCTGCGTTGCCCAAAATACTTATTTTCAAGGTAAAGTAGCAACCAAGCAGGTTTGTGCTATGATTCTTTCCATCCTTCATTAGCGACACACACGGCGTCGGTAAGTACAGGAGATATTTGTATACTGGCCTTATATCACAAATGAACCTTTACGCTGGTGAGAAAATGAAGAGTAGGTAGGGTTTGCAGAAACCGGGTATTAATTAGAACAAGATGTAAATGAGAGATTTTTTAAATATTATTTTAATGGACTGCACGTTGCTTGTGATTTAGTGAACTGTATAGATAATTGAAAGACATGTGTTTTACGGCATAATTGGGTACCCTATTCTACGCACGACTCGTATAATACCCGCCAAGTCAGTTATAATACTGGGCATGCCCTAATCTATATTGAGAGTAAGCACATGGATTGCAGATGCGATGGGTTTCTCTTCCGTGGCTACTTGAACAAAACCCAATATTGTTCTGCCTCCCCAAACGACCTATTTTTCATTACACTGTTGTTAATTGTAAGATATAACAATCAAAATACTTTTGTTAAACCTACGTGCTTGAGTATGCGACAGATCAAAACTTGAAATGAACTATCACCATAGTTTCGACCAAATTACTCTACATTTTTCACACTTACAACCTGCAATTAGGAACCATATTTGGGGCTGTCTAATTGACATAGATTGATATAGAAGTGCTCATAGATACACTATATGATAGTGTGCCAGGCCTATTATGTACAATTCACAGGATCAAAACGCCCCCCTCACTTTTATTTTAACAATATTGGGCTTAGTAATATAAACTCGGGAATAGGCTTGGTCAGTAGTCTATGTCCTTTTTTTCATGGATTACCGCACTGTTAAAGGTAATAGTTATTAGATAGATTTCACGATATCTATAGTTTTCAAGTTTTCTTTGAAAAAAATTCAAGATTCAAGAAGTATAAGAACTGAAAGGGAAAAAAGATGGACAACTGCTGTAACCGTTGAGGGACATTAGCTTTTATAATTAGCCACATATTCCATAATTACTACAGGCTCTGGTCCAGCAAAGATTTTTATACTTACTTTACGTTTTCAGAAAAAAAGTGTCCACTCAATTTGCCTTGCATAAGCTCCAAAAAATATTTTTTACTGTTGAGTGCAATCAAGCTTCTCTAAATAATTTTTAAAATTAGAATTTTCTGCTTTATGAGTCCTATATTCTGAATCTTCCCTGATTCCTTTGGCAAGGGGTGGGGTGTGGTGAGGGGGAGGGGGTGTTATGCTCCAGCAACACAGTAGTTTTAGTTTTTTAAGAGATTTATTTCCTGTGTTTGAAACATGTCGTGAAATACGGGTACCTACTGTAATTGTAATACTCTATTGGATGACGAATATAAGTAACATTGTAAGGTTGTAAAAATAGTAATCATAGTAAGTAATGAGATGAGAATTGGGGAAAAAGAGGGTGTAGCTTCCGCCACCATAATAAATTGTTTTGAGTAAGTTATACCGGAAATTTGCTGTGTATTTGTTAGTATTTTTCATTTAAATTAGGTAAACCCCCCTAAATGAGATCTGGGTACTCTAAAATAAATGCATTAAGGATAAAAGAAGCATTTTCCATTATTTTTAACCGTTGATGTTATCAGAGCGAATTGATCGAGACAACCGTAGAAGAGCAAACAACTAGCAATCGCATGATGTGCCACTCACCTGATTCAGCACAGCTCCGACGTTGAATGTGGGTGGTTAAATGGGAAGCATGCTGCGAGTAGGCGTGGTCCTGTGGGGTGGTCGCGATTGCGCTCCAGATGGGCCAATCAGATTTACCCATCAGCAACCCCCATTGCGTAGAACCCGCCAAACACCTCCGTTCCCTTCGCTTGACCATGCTAACTGTTTTAGTTACCACTATTGTCGGTGATTAGCAGTTCTTAAGCCCATCCTCCTATAGAGGGAGTTAACAGAGAGGGTCGTTGGCTGTTGAAAAAAAAGTCCCAATTATAGTCACCAGAGTAAACCCTCGCTTACACGGACACTCAGTTTAGAGGGGTCCTGACTCTTACTGAGCAAATTTTACGGCCGTTTGTTTGTGAGTATAGCAATATTTTACTGTTAAGCAAAATTACACAAATGGCTCAATTTTACATGTTCTTAAAAAATCGGTTCTGCGTCTATCGAGCATCTTGATAACTCATTTTGCGTTAAAAACCATTATCTATCACTTGCTGTTAGGAAGATTGATATTGAGTGTTCAGTGATTTCATAGGTACTACTTGAAAGTTCATATCATTAATAAAACATCACGAGGAATCATCATGCAAGAATCATTCCCTCGTCTTGAGCAAACTTGAAGTTACAGTAGTACTTTGTTCTAGCCATACTGCTTGGGAACTATCACGGCACGCACTGGTGTTACTAGGAATGCGGATTGAATTTAGGAAGAGGGATATTATAAATGAAATCAGGTCCAGAAGAAAGTTTTTCGTTCCAAGAGCAGAGGGCAGTGCAGATAAATGTGGATCCTGAAAGTGGTGAGGAACCAAGAGGCAAGCATGTAGAATTACTTCATAAGATAATATATTATGAAGTTTGCTCGTCACTTATACAACGAATCAACTTCAAGGAAAGCTCACAGAAGAATAGTAACACTCATACCCTGTATGGGTGGATTTATTATTTTTATTAACTGCATCTCTTAGCAAGTCGGACCGTGAACAGACCAGTTCCCAGGACTAAACCGAGAGCACTTAGTCATAATAATCTTAAAAAAAGGTATAAAAAAATCAAAAAAATTTAAACACAAATTTTTTACAGGGACTGATTATTCCTCAAACCAGGAGCATGGAGACTCATTCCAATCGATTCAGCGTCCAAAAATTAGAGGAAAACGATACCTTACATGCCTAAATTTTCGAAAATATCGATTACGTGGAAAATGGGGAAAACAGTGGGTGTGGCGCGTCCCGGACTCATTCCAATCGATTCAGAGTCCACAATCAAGTGGAAAATGATACCCCACACGCCTAGGTACCAGAAATATCGAAAACACAGATTCGAATTAGGCAGATATATACCAATTTTGACCCATAACCTCTCCCAGTGGGCGCCAATCGCTCCGGGACCCGTCTCATTGGATTCAGTGTCCTGAATTCAGTCGAAAATAATACCCCACACGCCTAGATCGCCAAAAATCTCAAAAATCAATTTTTCAAAATACACATTTTGACCCCCCCCCCCCCCCATCACCCTCAATTTGGTTTGATCGGGCTGAAAAGTTTTGAATACCAACTTTCTCTGACCATAATTTCTGATTTCTGATGAAGCGGACGGACATTTTCCTTTATTGATCTAGACAACTTGAAACGCCCAGAAGAAAATTGTGAGTCGAATCGGAGGGATTGAATTTCTTCGTGAAAACATAGGTTATTTATTCAAGAAATGGCCAACCAAAAAAAAAAAAAAAAGAGCATGTCGAAATGCTGAATTTAATGTAGGATATTATTTGTGCTAAAATGCGAATCACGTATTCGGTATTTTGATTTCGTGTGATTCAGGTAGGTAGTTGCTGTGGATGAAGATTACCATTTTGGAATATTCAGAATGCCGAACGTTAAGATGGCTAAAGGTATGAGCTATCTCAGCAAGTGTCGAACAGCTTGTAAACGGAAACATAACGAAAATAAGACGGGAGAAGGTAAACCTTGAACGAATCCTGCACAGCAAGGGGCAAGACAAACATAATCCTCTAGCAAAAGGGGAAATTGAATCGGATCAGAGCATTTCACATTTGATACATTGCCTCGGTGGTGTCAGTAGGAATACTGAGGGAGTAGTGGAGGAGAGCATTGCTGCAGGATGCGGGCAGGATAGAATGGCGGTAGGATCTGCTCTATGTGGTGACGAAGAGAGGTTTAAGACTATATACCGAACTTCCCGAAATTGAAGAGCTACAAGCGCTATTATGGGGATTAGCACATCTCGCGAACACACTCTTATCGCATTGTTGAACGAGAGTAGTTAGACAAGATTTTGTGTGTTTCAAGATGTTTCAGCTTGGGCAATGGCCCGAGAGATGCTACCCCTGGTAGAAGGTGGGTGCTCTGAAATGTGTTTGTTGTTGTTAATTTGTGCAGTATTTTGACGATAACAAACGTCGAAATCGGCGCAAACTATTGGTATCGCTTCAACACTCATTCTAATCGATTCAATGTCGAGAGTGAACCCCTTACGCCTAGATCCTCAAGAATCTCGAAACAACATTTTCAAAATACCTATTGTTACATACACCCTGCCTCCCTTTTGTGCCTGCCGGACTGAAAATGAGTTAGGCAAAGGTGGGTCCCGGACCGTGCCAATGTGTGCAAAAGTTCAGATTTTTTGAAGCATTTAATGGCCGGACGGACATTTTGGATTAGGAGCCATCACACATTGAAAGTGAAAGAAAAGGGAGAAAAGACTTCACTTTACGAGGGTACGCATAGGAGTTGATAAACTAAAACCCTGACGCAGAACCGATGAAAAATCGGGATTTCCGTCGTTTATGTTTCATAAAACGTTACAGCGAATGATTCCGCACAAGTACCTACATTATTTTTTTTATCGTTCACGTGAAAATGGGTGGCCAATGAGTGGCAAAAGAAACTGTGTTTCAATGGAATGGCAACATAATTGTAAAACGACATGGACAAACTACCTCAGCGATCGGTGCTTTTGGTATATTTAAACAAATTGGATTTCCCTTTTAATTTGCTATTTGACAAGTAAGAATTGCTCTCTTCTTTGTTGCTTCTCGATACTGCTATGCTGATACGCGCTCAAAATAGTTATGATCCCAAGATCAGTGAAATAGCTGATTGGTTGTAAGAGGAAATAACCTGAAATTATTGACGCATTCAGGCATTTTTTTCGATTGAGTAAAGATGTAGAAATTCCATGTTTATTGGCTCCTATAACTATATTCTTGTTACGAAAACATTCTTAGCACGAACCTTGCCTCAACCTTAACTCAGCGTACAAAAACATCACGATTTTCGATTTCCCATTCTGGAACGAGGTACCCGAGTTGGATTATTCCTCTCATTGATCTGTTCAGAAACTACTGGTACTTTGCTGGACGAAAAAGTTACACGTTGCACCATTTGTAACTCCCAAATAAGTTTTAGTGGTAAGAAGTTTATCTGGTTTAAACTAGGTGAACCCTGTCGTGTAATTAAAAAAGCCTTTTCCTCTTTAACCTTTTTTCTTAAGAAGATTCGTTTTCAAGTTGTATTACTTTCGCGATTTTTTTCCTAACTCACTTAACTGTCTATATTTCACTTGAGGTACTTTTCCGTTAACACCCCCCCCCCCCTCCACTCCATTGTCCCAAGCGACGAGAGTGTTCTCTTCCACATTTTAATTAATATACGCACAGTTTTGGCCAGCAAATGCAGATTATCAACATCTTAACAGTAAATATAAAAGTTATGATGGAACAAATACTCAGCGACATCTCCGAAGTCCAATAAATACGATAATTTTCAAAATCTGTCCTTAATCATAATATTCCTCCTAAACCGGTTTTTCAAGTGTGAGAGAATAATATCCCTCTGCCTAAAGACATTGGGCGGCGAGAGGCATTCACAATGGAATGGTGGGAGGGGGGTTTAACGGAAAAATACCTCACTTGATTATTGACAAAAATTCACATGTTATTAGTTGGAAAGGGCGTAAAATTTCGTATATTCTTGTTGAAGAACGAACACTATTACAAGATACCCTTAATGGAAAATCAATTTGAAAAAGTGAATATGGTAAAATCTGCAAATTGAACACACGTTCTCATACTTCTAATAATAATATTAGAGATTATTTTATAATATATTATTTCATTATAATGAATTGAGAAGATGAAAAGTATGAAGAATGAAATTTGTTCATAAAGGAGAATTTAGCGAAGAAAATCTAGACTGAATACAAGAAACGTAGTTGTCCCTTTAAAAATCAGCGTTTCTATGAACAGAAATGAGCTTTTGTGCAAAAACAAGTTCGGTACTGAATTCTCTGTATTCTTGAAAAAACAACACCTAATGTTTGAACAGCAAAGCAGTTTAAATCTCAGTTTAGTCTCTTGTTATTACTTTCAGTTTAATTTTTTCAGCAGTGTTGAGCTATCTGCCTCGTTGAATCCCCCTCGTGCTTATTACGTTCATTGCATACAAAGAAAAATAACATGAACCAATTTTTAAAAATTTCTTAAGAAGAGAGAAAATTCCTTATACAACTGGTTGGTACAAATTACACCAACAACAAGAAGGGAAGAGAAACGTATTCATTGCGAAGCCCGTACCTATGCACCAAGAATGAAGATATTGTAGGTGCGAATTGTTGAATGAAAATGTTAAGACAGAATGCCGCACTTCCCGTGAATGGCGAGGATACCCTCCCTCTACAGGGGGAGGGAATGGGTGAAAATGAGGAGAGAATACCACTCACCAGAGAACGCGAAGTGAAGAAGAGCATTTTAAATGTGAACTTTTTGCCAACAAAAAGTTTATTATTTTCTCTAATTACCTAATTTGCAGCGTTTTACTCTAGAACCAACTCTCTCAGGAAAAGGATGGGTCTTTCCGTTAGAAAACTGAGAATACTTCTTCTAAGAGAAATCAAGTAATTGATTTCCAAGTTGGGAACCAAGTAGGCGTCAACAGAAGCATAGCTTTGAGAGTGAAATGGAGCAACGTAACTCTCAAGATTTCCAGTTTTCAGTCAGCAACACGATCATAAATGGTCCCCATTTCTGTCGTTGTGCAATATTTCACCCTCAACATCCCTTAACCTACATGTTATAATATATCTAATGATTTTTTTTTTCTAACAAGTCAACTTTATTGTATTTATTTAAATATACACTCTAGTTTTGATCGAGATGCAACTGCATTACACTGCTTTACAGGTAGTATAATGCGTGGAACCTGTGGGTAGGTGTCTACGCAACCGCAGTCCTACTTATCTAATGATGTGTATTAAAAAAAAAAAAAAAAAAAAGTTTACTTTGGATTTTATTGATATGTACTAGGTATATGGGTAAAAATGGTCGGTAAGACTTGAGAAGTTGATTACAATTTATTTATTGTTTAAATTAAAAATAATTTTAAATATTTGTTTGTATTTTCGAATATCCATTGGACTCGAACGGGGTCATGTGGTGATGTGGTGAATTGAGTTACTATTGAACCACTTGATAGAATATTGTAATCTAATATTCTCTGAAGTTTTCAGGTTTAAAGATTTTGGGGGAAGGCGTCAAGTTGTCTGTTACCTGATATTGCTCCAACTGATATGAAAAATCGGGACGTCTGAATGTCATACGATCAGGACAAGAGGGTCATAAAGTCTATGGGAATCGAACTTGTCCTGATGAATCAGGCAGACGTCAATCAGACAAGTTTGGTAACCACCTTGACGGCAGATTCACGAGAGACACGAGTCGGATCTACTGGTGGAGGAACCATTGTGCAGAAGGTGTCTGAAGAGCAACCTATCGTCAACAGCAACGGGACAGGGTTAACGGGAAGTTTCGATCCCTGACGCAAGGTAGCATTAGAGTCGCAATCTGCCACTGGAGGCTCCAGAGAGGCTTGAAATCGATACCGCAGGAAAGAAGGGTTCCCAGTTGGCCTACAGAGTGCTCTTGCTGTACCTACCAGTTTACCGCAGTTAGTACTCTGACCAGTTAGACGGGAACTGTGTGAGATGTTCGAAACAGTAGTTATCTCCTTCACCGGAAGAATGCGGGCCACCCTTCATCATGCTTGTGAGAACTGAGGAATAAGATCGATCCATGGTTGCCTGATCTCCTTCCCACCCCCGACTGTTGCCGATTATTTTTTGTCGTGCACAGAAGGTTCTGGAAAAAAAGAACAAGAAAACGTAATTTTTAATATCGACGGGTCGCAATATTCGGAGGAATTGGCCTAATGAAGGAAATTTTCCCCTAAAAAATGTAACATAACATTTGGTTCCATTTAGATATTTTACATAAATTTTAATTTATTATTATTAATAATATTATTAAATTTAGGAACGTCTAGCACAAGTCACGCATGATAATCTACTCTCCAAATTAAGACAGGTCTACCAATCGTAGGCAATGGTAATACCTACTTACTTGTTATACCTCATACAAATATTCTGAGTCTTGAGAGAAAAATGTCCTGATAAAATATCCGAAATAAGTATCATTGCGAATAAACGGACCTTATATGGGTTGCTTTTCCGAGCTGATTCGCCGCTGGGCTTAAGCTACTACTGAGGTAGAATCGGTGACCAAAATTTATCATTTATAGTAATGGATAATTCAGAAATGCGTAGCATCATTCAAACAAAACAGGTAATGGTCCAGGAAACAGGTCCATCATAGTCGAAAAGAGGCACACTTCGAGAGCTTCTTGGCACCTACCTACCTACACCGCATGATCTGTGGAGTGTTTATCGCAAGAGAATCAGTCCCTTCATCGACTTCATGGAATACCTATTCATTCTTCTTCCCGAGAACAGGAATGAGTCCCATCCACGTACCTCTAGATTTATATTTCAAAGAAGAACATCGAAAACGTGTTTGCGGACCAAGCCATTGTATAGACAGCGTGCATTCCACTCCTCTTATACCTCCATGATCCTGCCTACCACAAATAGATAAAATGTCAAAATATTGTCATCCCTGCTGCACGTGTTATTTCAATGGTCAACCCTTTCGATGAGATGAAGATTATGATAACAACCAGAACTCCAGGTGATTCTCGCATACCCTCCTCAACCTAAACACGTTGTCAGTCGTGAATGAAAGGACACAAAAGGGGAAGCCGTAGGTTGCTTCTATCAAAGTATAACGTAAAAAAAATATTGTTAATTTTATTCTCCTAGATAAATAATATCGTTTTCGAGTCGCGCGAGCGAATATGAATTATTACAAGAGCGAGAAGTACGAGAATATCATGTATGAAGATAATACAATTAGAGAATTTTCGGTGTAATATTATTCTTATAGAAGTAATATACTGCAGTTATATCAACCAAAAAATGTATTTTCTCAACATTTCCAAACCTTGTTTCTAAGCAAGTGGATTAGAAATGCAATATGTCCCCTTCAAAATCAAAAGAAAGAATCTCGTTTTCAATCCGAATGCCGTAATTGGAGAAATGTGTTTTTATTCGGGTATCGTTTTACAGAAATTTATTTATCAATTTCATTTCACAGCGTATTGATGAGGCATTCTAGAAGAAGACTGCGACGGAGTATGGATTTTGCTAACAGCAAACCTTAAGTTTACACCGTGAAGCATTGATTTTGAAGAATTAAAGCACAAAACCAATGAAAAACAAAAATTAATCGACCAGTGAAAACTAAAATTCATGTATTAACAAATATTTGGTGAAAAAGGGCTGCTCAGTGCTCCTCCGCTATCTGAAAAATTCACCATGAAATACGAATAATATTTCACGAGTAACTATTTCTACAAACAGTTTTTTCGTCAGTATTGTTGTACAATCTAGTGTAAGAGCCAGGCCGCAATCATATTAATCCAATTGTCTACCACAGAATACCTCCTAGGTAGGTACTGTTAGAGGATGGCTACGGCTAAAAAACCGGTTGTTGTTGACCACAACTAAACGCCAAGACAGTTCTCGACGAGTGGAGGTTACCTTTCAATTGGCGTGAGCGCTGATACACGTGAAACGATATCAGGTGTGCTATTGATAAGGTGAACTTACAATATACTCAAAATCAATGTTAGCTAACTTCCGAAGAGGTGTATACATTGGGTTTTAGGGTATGAACATTCCGTCACAATTTTCGCCAATCTAGCTCAGTTTAAAAGTAAGTAGAAACCAAGTATTACATATTTTCCTCTACCATCTACTCGCCGACATCGTAGCTTTTTGATTCACCTGGAGATGTCTCTTTTGAGAAGTCTCCCCAAGAATTTGAATTTGGTACGTTTCCGTGTTATGTTGGATCTTCGTACCCAAAGTCACCTTCAAATTAAATACTGGATGTTACCTACCTTGTCACGGAACCTGATTATGCCTACACCTTAGCTGCCCGAAGTTCTTTTTTTTTTTTAAATCTTTTATAAGTTTATATTTAGATACAGTGTTTTATTTATTTAAGGACAAAGCATAGCGCAAGTAGGTGGGCATCATCATTCAACACTTCTACAGGCGAGCCTATTTCATGTGCCCCTTTTCACCCAAAATAACTATTAAATTTTTACTTGAGCAAGATGGCGTGAATCAATCTCCCGAATGAAGATTAACTTTTAATTTCAAGTTGGCAAGAATGATGATTGATGCCACTACACAAAAAGTTCAAGAGATTGCAAAAAGACATGTCGCTGTGGGGATATTTATTGTGAGCTCGAATCCCTATCAATATTGAATATCTGATTAATATCCAGAGTTGAGTGGGCAACCAAATTGCATTGTTCAAATATTCTCACTAATACCTACCTGCCCATTTTGTGTCTACAATTTTTCGATTCATCTAAAGGCTTAGGTGACGCACATTTTGGAATCGGATTGACGGTACATGAGTGAATAAATAAGGACAGTGTTGAGAGATAGGGTTTTTTCCCAATGACGGAAGCAACAATGATTCTCTGTTGGATTTTTGCTCTTTCAATTCAGTAAAACTCGAAGCCCATTGGAAAATTTGAGTGGCACTGACAAAGAATACCTACATTTAATTGTTGTATAATGTTTTACCGTCCTCAACATTTTTCTGTGCATGCTCTTTTTGTAAAATGTTCCCATGTTATCAACTTGTTTATTTATTTTCTAATTCACGCCTTTGTTTGTCCATTTGACACAAAGTTTGAATTTTCATGGATAAATTCCTGATTTAAACTCATCAACCTTCGATTTGTTCACAAATTCCTAAATTACAGAACAATTTTAGATTTTTGTTGAATTTAGAGGGTGTACCACAGTTCTAGGGGGTGAGCTAGATTCTTTTGGGGTTGGCAGGTAATAATGATTTTTCGATATATTGTTTGAGGTTGAGTACCTACTGATAAGTAATCCAAGTAATATACCTACTGATAAGTAATCCAAGTAATATTACCCATCCATGCCATCACGGTGCATGCCATTTGGACCCCACACACAATATGGCAAATAAAGGAGTTTTTTGAGGTTTCCGTCTGTGTTGATCCTCTAGGGAAATGTTTTGTGCTGTAGGTCAACATTCGTGTAAAAACTTGGACAAAACATGTAAAACAATCAGGAAAAATGAGGAATTTTGGAAATTTCCTCCTTTAGGATATATTCCTAATTTTTCCTGATCGTTTTTACATTTTAACATACATCATTTTCTTCAATTTGTATGAAAAAATTGACTTTTTATTAATGAATTTTTTCTTTTTACGAAGTTAAAGAGGTAATACCCATGTTTTTGAATGGATGTTGAAGCACCAAACATTCCCCTATGGAAAATCAACATGGACGGAAACCTCAAAAAACTCTATTTGTCATATTGGGTGGGGGTCCAAATGGCATGGATCCCCCCACAGTTTTTATAAACTTGCAAATCAATAATGAGAATTCGAGTAAGGTTTGTATAAATGTGTGAGTTAATTCATATATTGATTTTGGGTTCATAGCTTCTGTCCGCGTTAATATTCACGAATAAGAAATCCCCCATTTCTGTCCGTTCTCCTTATGAAGGTTGGGGAAATGTTTTTAATATTTAATGTGTTTCATTATGATTCAAATCATATTGATCGTTATCATCTGGATGTTTGGTAAAGATCGATTCTAATTACACTTTTCACGCCTTGTTTGGTGTTGCAGAGTCTTTTGATAAGCTCAACCTGATGGCTATGATAAATCCAGCTAACGTTCGGCATATGAAGGACTTTCTGGAAATGTTTAATAAAGTCACTGAAACCTGTTTCAACCACTGCGTCACTTCTCTCGCGGATCGGGAAGTCTCCCTGGACGAGAATGTGTGTCTGGACAGATGCGTCACGAAAATTCTCAAGAGCAGCCATATGGCAATGAGCACTTACGTCGAAATACAGCCTAAAATCGTTGAAAGAAGAATTCAAGAATTTAGCGAGAATTCTGCGAAAACTGACGGTTCCGTCATCCTCGAACCAGCAATACAGGGCAACGGGAATGCTGAAAATGATAAGCTAGCGCCTCGAGCGGGAACCGGCAACTAATTAAAATAAGGATGCCTGTTAGCTTAATGTGTTTAGTTGGACTTCCAGGGTCAGGGAAGACTACGTTAGCTGCTAATGTGAAGGATAAACTCACCAACTGCTACACAACGTGCGTAGAATATGATTCAGTGATTAATTTTAAGGATTTCCAATCATGTCAAGGTCTGTGGAAAGAAAGCAGACGAAGGCTGTTGTCCGAAGTTGAAACTATTGCTGGAAAACTACAACAGGACAACACCCTAAATTGCTTGATTATTCTAGACGACAACTTCTATTATAAAAGCATGAGGTATGAGGTGTACCGAATTGCCCGGAAGATGACTTTGGGATTCTGTCAAATCGGTCTTGATACGCCCTATGATTTGTGCTGTTCGCGCAACTCATCACGGGAGAAACCTCAGCCATTGGACGTTATGTGGAGAATGAAATCGCTCATTGAACTACCCGACCCAACAAAAAATCCGTGGGAAAGGTATTCGATCACTTTCACAACTGAGGCCCCAAATCTCGATGAGATCGAACGACTGATTTCTATAACTTGGGCTCATCCTTTACAATGCGTAGCAGAAACAGTGAGTGTGCCCCGGGATAATTCCGTGGTCCATTACGCTGACTTGGCTCTCCGCAGAATCGTCAAATCCAAAATTGAGTCTACTGCAGCCGATAGAAAATCTCTGGCAAACCAGTTCTTATCCGAAAGGAAGAAGAACATATTGAATGACATCAAAACAGGAAACATTTCCCTTCCTCGAGAACTGTATAGTCCGGATTCTATTCATAACCTGGTTGATTACCTAGTGGATTATTTTTGAGGTAGATTTAAGATTTATTAGAAAATAGCAAAATTTCGAGTACTCATGTTCAAATCTCATAGGAATCAATTTTCACGATGACTGTACAAATAGAAGCAATCGTGTTCTTATTTGAGTTTTTTTTCTTTAGGCCCCTACGAATTGAGTAGATAAGTACACTATTCTCATAGACAGGTTTCTTTCGGAAATACACTCACTTTGAACAGCCTAATTATAAAATATAAAAAAACGAGAAACTTATCCTTTACGTAGCAAACAGTTAGTCTTGTTGTACCTTGAATAGTCTGCATGAGTTGCATCCCATATCGGGCTGGCCAAGTGAGATCTAGGCAATCAGGAAAGACAGATTAGCTCAACAATGAACATTGAAGGTACTGGTAAAGGAGCTCTCCGTAGCTATTAATTTCTTAATAATTCAGACTGACGTGTTGCAGCCATCAAAACTCGTTATTTTCTCTGCATTCCTATTGATTACCTCATTACCTTTTTCCCTTAGGCAACAAAACGCGTATGAGAACAGAACCCTCATTAGAATGAATGACGTCTCTTCATCAGCTGACCCCTGTGACCTAAAGCGTATTCATTCTCTAGCTTGATTTCCTATGATTGAAAGTAAGAGGCACAGTAGGGCCAGTTTCCATTTGGTTGGCACTGGGAATATAGAAGAGGGAAAAGAAGATTGCTGGAGTTGGAGGGCTCTGGCCCCTCCCCAGGGACGTTGAGTATATATAAGAAACCTGTAATTCTTCCACCCTTCTCAGAGCACGTAAACCACTTAGAGTTTCTCCCGAACCTCCGTAAAATTAAATTAATAAGAGAAAAAGATGGGACTTAGCGAATTTTATATCCGATTTGCTCTTTATTACGGACCCGGAGAACTGTATCAGTTCAAAAGCTCAAGGAAAGCCGGCTAAGGGATTTTTCCTCATTCGCTGCCTTTTAATTTTGCTTTGCTGAGTCAAATGAAAATCGCTATTAACTACTTAACATAGGTACATAAGTATTATATTAAATACATCCTGGTAAGGACAAAAGGATCGCTCAAAAATACAATGCTCACCCAATTTTTCCTTTCTGCCCCCGAGCGAGTTTAACACCAAAGTTTTCAATGTTAAAATAAAGATAGCTAAATACATCAAGATAACTTGAGTAACATTATTACTGTCGTTGATTGAAGGTAAAATGTCTCTTACGAGCGATGATTTGTTGACAAGGATGTGAAAGCCCACTTATGGTCTCTTCTCCCCCTTGAGTCATCTAAATATACTTTGATCTCACTACTTGAAAACGTTATTTCTATTTTTACTTGCACTCTTACTATGGCTATTAGGTATGGAAGGTGCGAAAGTACCTTATGAGCAATGTGAGACTATTTTCTCCTCCCATATAGTATGTACCTGCCTATTGCAACTAGAGTGTAGCTTTTCAGATGGAAAGGGATATTTTACGTCCCTTTTTGATCCCGACTTCATTGCTTTTCTATCAATTTTCTATTTAAGAGTATGGTCGAAGATAATTGTTAATTGCTGCCCTTAATTCCTTCAGGTTTGAGCAAAATGACATGCTCAGTAGTTACTGAAAGCGACAACAAGAGGAAACTTGATAGGATCATGCTATCCAATAAGTCATTCCTTGTGGTGGGATTTACCATACGAGGGTTAACTAATCGAAGGGCTAGATCAGGCAGATTAATCATCGCTTGAATAGCATTATGGGTGTTTTAGCAGTATGCGATAAATACTATATTTTGAATAATTTAGTGAGGAGCTTAATCAGGGATTAGAATTAATTTCTGAAAAGGCCGATTGTGGCTAATTGTAGCTGCTGTTGCTGTAGGTATTAAGGGGGGTCCGACTCATATGGGTTAGTATGTTAGTTACCTATAGTTATGCTCTCTGAGTACCTACCTGAGCTTTTTGCATGACTGGAACCTTTCCATTAAAATTCCTGTTTTTCGTTACGTCCATCGAAAACCTACCGACGTCAACTATACTAGTCAAGTCATCGTTGGCCCGTGTCATCGATAGCAGAACAGTATCGTATGAGGAAAAAAGAGAACCTTAAAGAAAACCTACCAGAAGGAAGCCTTCGGAACCCCAATGAAAATATTTGTTCTTGAGATTCCTTGTATCTTGAGTGCAAGATGAATGCCAGAGAGGCGAGTGTGAAGCGCGATTTATATTTGTAGATGAAAGGCGGAATGGAAGGCCTTGTCATTACACCCTGCGCCGCCACTCTAATGGAGATATGTTGCTGAGTAAGCTCTCCTTCACACCAAACAATATCCAACTCGCCTTATTCGTGTTTCGTCTCGTCTCTTTCTTCATATCTTTTTTCCCTCTATAGCCCACCCTTCTTCTTCCATCCGTCAAGAAGTCGAAGAGATCAAAGTTAAGGTGTCGGTCTCGGCCAAGTGGTTTGCCCCACATCAAACCGGCCAATCACATTCATCTCTTGTTCTCGTCCGACAAACGATACCAAGAACCTTGATATCGAAAAAATTTAAATGTTGTGTAAGATTTACTATAATTAATTCAACCCCTTGAAAACTTCAATCAGGAGAAAAAAACCAATTTTCCCCAGGGCTGTCACACAGAAAACAGTGAAGCCGTATCTTGACAAACACACTCAAACAGCCATTATCCCCTTTCTATAGAGTACAGCGAAGACCCTTTGAAGAATAATTTTTCTCCAATAATAGACCTCTGATTAATTTTCTTCGGCACCCTCCTCTCACCCATTCTATATGGGAACATAGCTAAGAGGATTACTTCGCAGTATTCGGCCTCGAGAGATTCCATCAAACGGACTTTTTCAGACGTGTGGTTAGGTCCGGGTAGCTTTCTTATAGCCGTTTCTTTCATGCAGTATTTTGACAAAGCTTTCCTTATCCTTTTCCAACCTAATAACATATTCAGAGGGCCGATGACTTAGGTTTTACCAGCTCCCCTCGTTATTCATTGTGATTGAATATCAGCTTATTTCACCTTATCGTATTGATTTCACCCCCTTTACTCATTTCCTGAAGTAATATATTCGTGGAAATCAAACATATATTGTGATCTGATCAGGCGAGGAAGAGCTGAGGCTGAAAGCTTTGCGTAATGGTATGCTGGGAACTTTTCAACGCAACGTTCTTAAAACGTACTGCCCATCCTGGATGGATTTTCTTGTCTAACCCTTAACTTTTCTGTAACCCTCTTCCGCACAAACAGGTAATTTGGGCTAGTTCCTGACTCTCTGATTAAGACCAACAAACCACTTCGTGCTCGTCACATAGAACGAAGGAGTCAAGTTAATGAACCGTCAAACGTATCATATTATACTATAGAATATCATCACCGCTCAAATCCGCCGTTCGCCTACGAATTCAAATCCCACACAACTACCACTACCACTTGACAAGTTGCAGTTGTGTGCTCATTTTAGACCGATTGCTCCTCCAACAAAAAGATATGCTCAAGTAGGTATTGTGGAAAAATGTGAAAAAATAGCGGCCCATGTTGGGGCAGTGACAGCTAATAATACGCTCCCCCAAGGAGGCTAAACCTACTTCGTTATTCATTAACGGCACCGCACGTTTTCCACGATGGGATGGTCCCTAAATCCTTTGTGCGTGGCCCAGGTTGGACAAATCTGAGAAGGGGGGCTTTCTAAAACCTCATGCTTTCAGTCACAACAATATGACTGTGTCAAAATGTTATTTCAACTGCCTCGATTAGTAGCGTTCCCTCCCGAATTGTCGGCTAGTTTGGCGACGTATAGTTGACAACATCATAGGTATATCTTGGGTGTACGCTTGGGCAAAATCAACTACTGTGGATTGCATGGTATTAAATTGGGATTCCAAAAAATTCGATGTTTTATGTTAAAATTTGTTATGTGCAATAATAATTTTTTCTGCATCCGGTAAATATTGGTTGGCTACAAATATTGGATAGTCGGTTGTACATTTGTCCCGAAATTTTTTTTATAACCAAAAATAATTAACGTATGTTTTATGCAAAAAGTTAATCTCTCCGATTTGGCCCAAAATTGTTTTCTGAACATTTCACGGTGTCTAGATCAGAATAAGCAAATGTCCGTACGCCATCCGCCGTCCACGCCGACTTTGGTAGTAGAACATTTTCTAAAAATCTGAAATTTGGGTCAGGGGTCCGTTCCCGGCTCTAGTTTGTCCTCGACCGAATTTGGGCGGGGTAGGAGTCATTCGAAAAATGGATTTTCGAAATTTTTGGCGATGTAGGCGTGTGGGGTATCATTTTCCACTATATTTTGGACGCTGAATCCAATGAAATGGGTCTCAGAACGATTGGCACCCACCGGAAGAAGTTCGGGGTCCCCCATTTCCCCATGTTGAAGGAATGAGTCTCCACGCGCTTGGTCCGAGGAATAACCAACCCCTGTGAAAGGATTCGCAGCGGTTTTTTTTTCACGAGTTCAGTGAATGAATACCTACCGATGTATTTCAAGCAAATGGTCGTTGAAAATAAAAAAGCAGCTGACACCTTTCCCCTTTTTTCTCTAGGCTACTCGGCTCAACTGACACGCTGCGTTTTTTATGCAGTTTTTTACCCTGCTCCCAAGCCATCCAGTGTTTCAAAATTCAGACTAATGCAAATATCGGAGAGAGCTGGGGAAAAAGGGGAAGCGTAAAATGTAAATTGACTTACTAGCGCCCTAGGGAGCGTCATGGGGACCAAAAAAAGTAGTTGTTAAAACAAGAGTGGGCGAATAGAGAGAAGGAGAAAGAGTATGGTAACCAGACAGAAGTGAATACATAAATACGCGCGTGGCTTACATTCAACATAACCACGGAAGCTCCTTCGACGCTGTTGCTGGGAGGCTTTTCATTTTTCTGCACATGAATGATAATCAACAGGATGTCTCAGCCATACTTCGCATGCTTTCTTCCTCCTTTCCTCTAAATTTATAAAAATATTTTACACTATTGGCACATCAGAAATCGTGGTTCGCGGTATAAGTTGTACCATGGAAGAAAAACCTTTTTTTTCCAAAATAATTTGGAACATAAGAATCTGGGTTTGTGCAAGAAACATCAGTGTTGCGTGTCTCCAAAGTCCTACATTAATCACCAATAGCAATTGATACATTTCTCGGACGTAAATAGAAATTTTTTTACTTAGTATATTCCCTTAAAGCTCATCAACGATCTCTTTGTTTCATTATTAGCTGTAATTGTAGAAGCTCCATCATTTATCGATAACAATAATGGAATCCAGTGGTTCATCGTTTCAAATGAAAACGTACGAGACAGTCAGTGCGATGTCGCCGATGACGGGGTCACCATGCAGTTGCGAGAAGTACAAGATTTTAATGCGTGCATCCGATTTAGCTGACCCTGGTCATTCCTGGTTGAAAGATCATGTTAATCATTGTGATCATAGTAAAAATCATAAAAGATGCGACTGCGACCTTGTTATAGTGAGTATTTTTCGGAGGTGATTTATTTTGCACACAAGACAGCCTAGTACCTAAAACTACGTACGTAGTACAGTTTAGTAGTAGATGATTCAACTAACGGTTTCACTAACAAGTGAATTCGGAGTTTTTAGAGGACATAATTTCTTCCAGTTTTTCAGAATGGTAGCTGACCAAACTTCAAAATTCGGTTCTTCATGCTTATTCCTGGAAGAATTTAATTTACTATTTATATTATCGCTTCAAGGCAGTCCACTGCTCTTTTTTGAATTAATATGTTCACTTTCTTTCTCCCAAGACACTCCCATACGGCTTTTTCTTCCCCGTCAGTCGACGTCTGGACCTGGGCGACACACGAGGGCCGAAGTCGACATATGTCAGAATAATTTCTAACGACAAATTTCGATTTGTTTTAAAAAGAAAATGGATACGAAATAGCTTGTTGATTGACTCCTGGTTTAAAGACAGTGATCAAACACTTCCAGGGCAAGAAGCTGAGATTATCATCAAAAAGTATCCGTAAGTTCACAATTAAACTCCTTTTAACCGAATGTACGTAGAAAAACTCACCAAACTAACAGCATAAAAACTAACATTAGAAGTACAAATTTCAACCGAAAGGGCAATTGAATTGAATTCGTCTTCGTCTTTAAAATCGATTCGGAGACCAAAAATTCTTCAAAACCTACATCTCACATGCTGAGGTCCGAAAAGACTTGCAAATCAATATTTAAAGAAAGAACTAAGGACCTATACCCTTTTTCGACCGTCGGACCCAATAATTGAGAACAAATTAAGTCGAGTCTAGGAAGAGGGCGCAACGACATTTCTTCAACTGACACTGTCTTCGTGAGGTGTATTCAAAGGAATCCACAGTTTGAAACGTTACACTTTATTGGGAAGCTTCTAACTAGAAACTAGAAACAAATGATTTGTATAGAGATATGTTTGTGAAAAAAAAAAAAAAAAAAAAAAAATGAAGGGTGATACAAGCAGAACCTTCATCCTACCTAACCAAGTTTTATTTACATTTATATATATATATCAATTATTATTATATCAGTTGAAATTATGCGGTTTCAGTAAGTATTTGCTTTATTCCAGGTCAGTCTGCATCCACTACCTATGCACGTTTTTAATGTACAAATACGACTACGAAACTGGAATAACTTCACCCGATGAAGACTTCACTGTCCCTGAAACACTAGTATTTCAAATGCTAGAACTGGCCAATGACTTCATAATGTGAATTATGGAAAAGAAAAAAAGTTGAAAAACTTGTCTAGTTTTCTAAAAAAAATACATGTCACGAGTAATACGTTTTCTGGAAGAGGTAAGTTTTTATATATTTTTCCACAACGACAAGACTGTTTACGGGGAGGTAGGTAACAAATTGGTCCTAACTTATTTCCATATCTTTCCTTCATAGAAGAAGAAATTTCCTTTTCTAACTGGTGGAAAACTCGCCTCAAACTGGAGCGGTTCGTTTCAAGATAGTGCCCACGAAATTGCACACTATCATAATAAATGTAAGTTGATTTGAAGGAGAAAACTCAGTGTGGAAAAAAATATACCACGAAAATTTATCTGCCAATAACAGTGGGTCGTATCTTGGCCATTTGTTCCTACATTTTCTTTTCCCTCACGTCCAAAAATTAATTTCGAACACGGAAAAACGCCAGAGATTGAAATGACCATAAAACATTCAAAGAACCATACGGATTTCAACACTGTTCAATAAAAATATCAATAAAAAATCCGCGTTAAAAAACGCTCACATAACTATTCCACTGTTGGGAAGGTTTTTAACGTCTATTACCAGACAAATTGAGAGAAGACGAACCCATCCCGTATTTGAGCATTCATTGCAAATGTAATAAAAGTATCTTCTCGGTACCAATAAACGGAACGCACAGAGCTCTGCTCACCGAGTACTAATGCGGAACTCTAGAAAATCTCTAAAATTGGCAGAAAAAAATTAGGTTTTGAAAAAAAAAAAAAATCTTATTGAAGGGCGGCTAGTTGAAGGGAGGTGAGTTGAGAATACATCAGACAAAGTGTCGGCCACCGCCCTGGGATCGATCCTGCGCCCAAGTTTATCCCCGCGAGCTTGCAAACTTTACCATCCTGAGATTAGGCCGCCATTATTCGACTCACCCTCCCACTCACTTTCCCGCCTCAAGCTCTCCATTTCCCTTCATTTCTTATTTCACTAACAGTATGCAAATCTCCATCTGAAATTACGATTATATTAAAACAACACGAGCCAGAGTACGAGATAATTGATTTTCGAAGCTCCTGAATGTTACGTAGTTTGAAAATTGTAGGAATATACTTCACTTGCAGATAAATCCAGTACCTTTGAAGGTACATAATGTTTAAGACACACAATTTAATTTTAAATACTACGTTTAGCGAAACTCTGGGTCTGCCTCTATTCTCCACACAATATGGAATTGAGGTTGGTATGTGATGCACGTATCAGAATAATATTGGCTAGCACATATAAAGTGTACGTAAAAATGAAATAAAATGAATCAGATCAGAAACCTGTTGAGTTTTGTTATTTGATTAGGCGTCCTCCGTGGAGTATGGATCTTCGTGGACGTCCACATCCAGTTTTATTAGAGATCGCAAATAGTGAACCGGATGCACATGTGCATTGGGGATTTTAGAAGCAACAAAATGTCATCCAACCAGCGAGAATTTCGAAAGAAGCAGAGACGGCTTGACAAGGAAGATTATGAACAACAATAACACAATCCCACTTCAACAAGGTACCTATTGACAAGAGTGTTCGGTTTGAAGGTTTGGGGAAATGTTCCCAGCGGGGGGTTGTCATTTTATTAGGTAATCCTACTTCACGATTTTTCTCCTAGTTTTAACACATTGTACATGCGATGTGAATGCCGCTCAAAATCTCCACAATACTCGGGTCTTTTTTGAAATGAGTTCACCAGCACACATGAAGGAAATAGCCTTAATAAACTGCGTTTTTAAATTTTTTAGTACTTCGGTAACTACATAATTTCGTCACCATGTATTTACGAAGCCTTACGAAGAATTTTTAACGAACAGCCAACCAAGGAAGTCCGACAATGCTCATTCGACCACTCGACAACTAACTGCTCTTACTTCTACCAATGTGTTCCGCCACCGCACCTTTCGTCGAATTGCATGCGGATCCACAATGCCTTCCATTGACTGATTGACTTTTTCAATCCTGAAAGGAGCAAACCCGTACGCTACTAGTTGTGATTATATCACGAACAGGATTTATGTACATCCTCCACGCCTCCACTCTTCTCTATCAAGAAATCTACTTTCAAGCGTTTACAGAATATCATCACACACGAGTTCGCAATCTTTCTTCCGTAATAATAAACTAAGCGATTTCACTAGCTTGATATTCCGAATCCCCGCGACGAGGTTCTCAAACATGAACTTGAGGAACGGATGTTTTGTCATCATCTGCCTCCCTGGTTTCGTCGAAAACTGAGGACTGAAATACTAAACTGCTATTACTCTATCAGGGCGATTGCTGCCTTTGAAGAGCTAAGCCCCAGGGACTACGTCCCGTTGCGACCTCAGAATAAAAGGGGCGACGTTAAAACTATTAGCCTGCAAGTTGAGACCCCCACCGCACCAATTACACCCCTACGTCGGCTCGCTTCCTCCCTTTGCCCAATCATATAATTACCTAATATTACAGGCAGCTACAAAACTTAATCCCGAATTTTGCTCAGGGGTAACCAGATGGTGAGGGGTAAGTTTAATCAATATCTTCGTTTTACAACAAGACAGCAACTATGCTGAACAATCAAGCCCTCCTGAACACGGAAATAGTCGAGTCAACAACGAATTCCTTATAATAGTTGTGTCAACAAACTATTTATTAGCAATCTTGGGTATATAACTTTCTGAGCAAACCAACATGAGCAACTCAATAACGCCTTCATCTCTTTCCGTGTAATTGTAACCGATAGAGGAGCATTACTGTGGGCCTAAGGTGAGGCGATGAAAAAAAATTATTCGGAGGTCCGGGCAAGGAATTTACAGGGAGGAATATGGACACTGCAGAAATCAAAATTTGATGTGGTTATTGAATAGCAGTCAACTAAGTCGTTTTTACGATATAAATACCTATGTAAACAAGACAAGCGTGATAGGAATGTTCTTCCATTCAGAGCTGTAGAAGATACCGTTTTCAATAGAGTACCGTCTGCCATGTTCCGAACGGGTTTACAAAACCTCGTCCGCTTTGTTTGCTGTTGTCCTCTAGCCCCCCCAAAAGTGGAAGTTGAACCGCGACGAGCAACATCCAGCTCAGCGGTGCCAATAAAAACAGTTTCATGATTGGAGTGATCACGAGAGGTTTTAGCGCGGCGATGGGCACGAGGGCGAGGATAGGAAGGCCTGCCTGGGTAATAGCCCAGTTCAGGGATGACACGTGAAAGCTGCTAATTCCCCTTCCAAAGCCAAAAGCCGCCTCAACCAGAACAATTGCGCTCCCGTTTAACGATTTCCTCCCTTCGTCCCGCATCAACCCCCTGTCTTTCCTCTCCCTTGAATTCCTTCTCTCTTCCCTGCAGCATCAACAGTCACACGAGGCCAAACCCCTAGAGCTCACGCCTCATCTGTATTCATCGGCTGTTCGACTTCACCTCCGCGCACCACACGCAGAAAATGGCCCTTGTGGTGGAGGAAGTCTACATTCGAGCCGATCCCTTCGATTCACGCTCCCCCTTCTTATTTTCAAAACACAGAAATAACTAGACTCAGCGTAAACCTTCTAAGAAAGGTCTTAGTGATCATTGAATGACTAAGTGTTGGTTGCACCTTTGGAGCTCGGCCACGATAATGATTACCACTGGCGATCAAAATTTGAATCCAGAGCCACGATTGGCACGGTCAATTTAATCCCAAATCCATCGCCAATGTATTCAAATTAAACGTTACTACCGCACAGATACCACTTGCTGTGTGTACAATAGTCGTGCTATCGGCAATGCCTCATTCGCCTTATTAATCAGAAACATATTTGTCTAACTGGACTGTACATGATACATATCAAAAATGAATAAGGATCAATAAGGAATCCCATAGGATTCCGGGAATCACTTCAATATTGATGATGACAACGTGTTATGAATAATATTTACCTATAACATTAAATTAGCGTAACCTTCATAACCTAAATTCATAACTAAACCTAAACTAACTAATACTATGTAGATAACGTCATGAATTACGATTCCACTGGTTTGACAAAGATAGGAAATCTCAATAAATTGGCAGTAGAGTAAATTGGGGTTTTCACTGAATTGAGTAGGATTGTATAATATACTTAATCAGGGCTATTAGAATCTGAAATATCCTATTCTCAGTTTGTCCTTCGCAGTTTATAATTCTGCGTATTTATACCTAGTTCAGCGCATCCGCTTTCATCAGCGTAACAAAGGTTCTATGGACGCAATAAGTTATCGGCCTCTAGCTTCTTAGAGCCTGCCTCTGACATCGTGATTAGCAGAGATTTGAAAAACTGGGCCTTAGTATAGAGCTACTAGCAGCTCTGGAAAGAAATTGAGACGTCTCCAAAATGGAGGGCGATGAACTCGAGTAATTGGAGACCCAAATGGTACCAAACACTCCAAATCACACACCGATGAGATTATAGACTTGACAAACACTACTAATCGACAAGTGTGCACTTTTGGAGCCACGCTGTCTGCACCTCGTTCCCATTTTCAGACTAACGAGGGTAGCATACTTTCTCGCTCAGGTAAGAAAAAACTGAGCTCTGTTTAGAAACGCTGAAACACGCTTCACCTTGTTGTTTTTCATCTCCATCTACTTATGTTTGTATTTTGGAAAAATGGAGAAGGACATTTAATGGGATAGCCGATCGCAGTCACAAATAAAAAATAATGTGACTTACAAAAGAAAAAAAGGAAATATACCAATAGCCAATTATTCCATGATGTTTTATTTTTCTAGATGAGTTTCGCTTGTCTGGGAAAGCGCATCATTCTCTGAGGTCCTCCAGGGCTAGTAAATAGGTGAAAAAAGTATAATTCATCAATACGAAGAATACCATTAAAAGTCGAAAATGCCCTTGTTAGCTCGTCAGCTTAGTACCCATCTGAATCAGTTGACCTCCAAAATTATACGTAATTTAACTCAAAAAGCCATTAATAAAACACCAATTTTCACAAACTACCTTTAATTGGGAATGAAAAATATAGGCGCCGTCAATTCTTCCTAAATTTCAAGTAGTTCTTGAATGAGGCGTGATTTGAGTCTTGCAGGACAAATTGGAAATTTGGAAACCACTCATTTTTAGTAATAATGCGATTCGAGATCCGTGGGCATAAACAGTGTCTATGACGCATGTTACTCAAGACCCGTTTATTTGACTAAAACCGCCATTTCGAGAACTAATTCGCATCGATTTCAAAACATACTATGTGGCTAACCGCATCTAATAAGCTCACATATACGTGTGACAAAAAGGGGATTTCATGTAAATTAGGAAATTAGGACCATTTGTGAAATGTGTTCAGTCCACGAAAAATAAAACTATTTTACAAGTCTGTCAGGAAAATAAGAGAAATATTAGAGTCAGAGTCCTTGAGAGCTATTGTTATAATCACAGCATTATTGTTAAATATATTCTGTAAAATGCTACACTGTTTTCTGACCATTATAATCATAGCAAGTACATATTGTGCTTGATACACAGTTGAACAGGGTTCATTCGTTCCTGAGGCACAACACGAGCGATTTCCAAGTTTCGAGATATTGCTTGTTGAAATAGATGACTAGTCAGTCCACAGTTTATTATTTGTCCAAGCCTATTCATCAGTGGGCCACCTTTCGCTCAGAGAGACATGTTTTTATTATGAGCACAAAACGCGGGACAAGTTTAGTGGAGATAGGATGAGAGGCCGTAGGTACTCAAAAATAGAAAGTGGAGTCACTAATTCTTTCTTCTTTTCAACGAGTGTGCGTGTGTGAACAAACCCCCCAACACGAGCTAGGACTGACAGGACACCCAACAAAATAACCAACTCAGAACATCCGGACCTTGTTAGTTTGACCACCTTCGACCATGCTTACCTGAACAACACGAGAATGAAGGACATCGCTGTGGATTATAGAAAGAACGCGCTAGGAGGCAAGAGCAACGCACCCGAGTACCTGGAGGCGTCAAGTTCGCTCTGTCCACGCCTAAACTAGTTTCCGGTCGAAATAGCAAAGAAACAGGAACCTTCAACTAGAGCCAGGATGCACGTGTCAATCGGCACCGTTAACGACCTATTAAACGGTTTTCTTGTCAAATGCCGGTTTTCTCGGCCATTTCCTCTTAGAGCTCGGCTATCTCATGAATCGATTTCAACGACTACTACGAATAGATAAACTTTGGTACTTTGGTATCTCTTGTCGGTTGGTACAAGAAAACAATAGTCAACCCGAAGTAAACATCGTACAAATATCCTATTCCTCTGGTAGACCGAGACCCCACATTTCCCGAAAGTCAACGAATGTCTGAGTTGATTTTATGACAGTCCAAACTATGATTTAAAAAATCAGCAATTTCGAAGGGTATCCAAAAAACAAAATTCAACCCAATGAACACCATAAATGTTATATAGTATTATTATACTAGCAAACTGTACTTGAATGAAATTTAATAATCTTCGGTCTTTGAAGTATGATTACGGGAAATCTCAGTAGTTAGTTAAATGGAAGGTTTCAAGTCTGTAGCTACCACCGATAGTCTAGCATCTACGATTCGAGAGGTTCATGAAGTTGAAAACCGAAGAGATTCAAAACTTCAATCACGTTTGATATTCACTTCACTAGTCAACCGCGGCACGGAGAAGGGTGTTGGTAAACTAGCATAAAGCAGAGTTCCCAGAAGTTCGAGGAGGCCTGAGAGATGAGCCAAGTGATGCGCTGCCAAAGTTATTGATATTCCAGAGTCAGGGATAGGGAATACAGACCCTTCAGCATTTCGATGTTATCCCCTCTTCACTGGCAGCTCTTATATGTAGAAAGGGATGAAGTCACAAGGGTAGGAAAAGGGAATGGAAGGAATGGGAGGAACCAAGATGGCAGTCCGGAAGCAGGAAACTCCTCGCTCCCGACAGTCCTCGATCCCGGAAACAATTAAAGCCGTACCGTAGGAGAGAGGAGCGTGCCTTAGATGCAAATAGAGCTTCCTGAACCCTCAAAATCGTTATCGTCAGATTATCTTCCTCGTGCAGAAGGGAATAAAGCATGGAAGTTCCTCTCAGCTCTCTGCCCCACGCTCGGTACTCTCATTACAGCCTTCACACAATCCATCCCAAATCGTTCTCGACCCTCTGCGCCCCCGTTTCTTTTAGTATCGCAGACCCCGTGTAATAGACTTTATTGTAACGGTATTTAGGCGCACACTCGGTCACCCCCTCGTGTGTGTAATCGGTCAGAAACATGTTCCATATTGTTAGCCTTGTCCTACCATCACACGCTTGTCATGATGATTAACTTGAACAAAGCGAATCGGAATAATATGATCATGATAGAAGGTTCGTAGGAAACAGAGGATTGGTCTCCCCAATTCTGCAACGGTGAACAGTCTTGCTCATCCACGTAACCCCACAAAATTAGCCCATAATTTCAACTACCCAACAATAACTCATACTGGTCTGACTCAAATAAGGGAACTTTGTAGTTTATTTGAATAAATGTTTGAAAAAAGCTTTATAGGGCGATTGTGTTGTGTTCCGAACTCGTTCCAATCGACTCACCGTCCAAATTTTACTCGAAAATGATATCCCACACCCCCTTTTGGTTGGTTATTCCTTGAATAATCAACCTATGTTTTCATGCAAATGGTCAACCTCTCCGATTCGGCTCAAAATTTTTTTCTGGGCGTTCCATGATGTCTAGATCAAAAAAGGTGAATGTCCGTCCGCCGTACGCCGTCCACGCCGTTTTTGGTAGTAGACAATTTTCTAAAAATCTGAAATTTGGGTCATGGGTCTGTTCCCGGTCTAGGACGGTCCTCCAAGCTTTTCAGCCCGATCGGACCAAATTTGGGCGGGGTAGGGGTCAAAATGTGTTTTTTGAAAAATGGATTTTCGAGATTTTGGGCGATTCAGGTGAGTGGGGTATCATTTTCCACTAAATTTTGGAAGCTGAATCCAATGAAGTGGGTCCCAGGACGAATGGCACCAACTGGAAAAAGTTATGGGTTAAATAGGGTATATATTACTCATTTTGAATATGTGTTTATGAGATTTCTGGTACCTGGGCGTGTGGGGTATCATTTTCCACTAATCATGGATACTGAATCGATTGGAATGGGTCTGGGACCCGCCGCACCCACCGTTTCCCCATTTCCTCCATGTTTTTAAATCAGTTTCCATGCGCCTGGTCCGAGGAATAACCAACCCCTGTGTAAGAATTTGCAGCGTTTTAAATATGTGTTTATGCGATTTCTGGTACCTGGGCGTGTAGGGTATCATTTTCCACTAAATCATGGACACTGAATCGATTGGAATGGGTCTGGGACCCGCCGCACCCACTGTTTCCCCATTTCCCCCATGTTGAAGAAATGAGTCTCCATGCGCCTGGTCCGAGGAATAAGAATTTGCAGCGTTTTTTAAAAATATGTATGTTGACTCCCTTCTTCAAAATACGGTCCCAAATAGTATGCACTTGACGATCGACCTGAAACGGGTATCTGACCAAAATGTGTTTTTCGAAAAATGGATTTACGAGATTTTCGGCGATCTAGGCGTATGGAGTATCATTTTCTATATTTCCGATGCTCCTGGACCAAGGAACCAACCCCTGTGAATGAATTCGCAGCGTTTTATTTGAACGTTTGACTCGCTAGAACTCATGATGGGAAACGCAAGGCTGAAAACGGATTCCCGGATGAACGGATCGAGGAGAGCCTGCCCGGTATCAAGCCATTATGAATGAATGTTTTTTATTCTAAGATCAAAGGGGAACTAAAAGCCTGCCTGCCATAGTATGCACTTGCCGTGACGTCCATGAGGAGGAAACAATTAATTAAACAGTAATGCTACTACAAATATATGATCTAGTGGCAACTCAGTCCAGACCAATATGACCAAGCAGCCAGGAAAAAGTTTGCAAGCGGAAGCCGAATTGTGCCATTAAGCATTGAAATATTGGAACCGGGAGCTAATCTGATCACCTGAAGTTGAGCAATCCGAAACTCAGAATGTACTCATTCATCATTAAAACCCTTATGAGTACTCGTAGCCGGGAAAGTGAGAGAGGAAATGTACTTACCATTTGAAGAGTAAAATGTCGACACGCGTAGTGATGATTTCACGTTTCTTTGTAAGTTCTAACTGTCGCCCTAAAAATAAATTAATAAAAAAGTAATAAATGAATAAGTTGAACACTTATCAGAGGTGATATTGACCGTCTTTGGATGCCGCTGGGTTCATTAGTATGTTGTGTTATTAAACTTCATCGGAAAGACATCAAAATACTAGAAGAAATCAACCCAATTTCCCCCCACATTCAAACTTCATCAACCTTAGAATGATAAAGCCGGGATGCAAGAATTTGCTTAGTCCTCAATCGGAAAGTATTTTTCGTTTTTAGATCTAAGACTCGCAAATCACCTACCGGATTAACCGTTAACATCACGCAAGCTCCAGTTTCTTGACTAGGAACCACTACATACTAGATACCGTATACAAACCGCTGCATTAGTTATTTTGGGGAGGCACAAAGCCGTGGGTCTTGCCAAAGCGGTAGCAAAACACAAAAGTAAGCTGTTTTCTTTAGGTTCGCGATGACACTAACAAGATTCGACCTAACCCTTTAATAACACCCCGTTAAATGACAGCTTACCACAGCCACAACGTCATCACCATGGCCTTTTTCCTCGTTGCCCTCTCTCGAAATACCCCGTCTGTCTCACGCATCTGTTCATCGAAACTCCAAAGAGGATCGCCTTATCAAATGACATTGATGAAAGGGTAAACTGACGTTTTTCTATGCGGTTTGACCGAGAGTAAGTTGATTTTAAAATGCAGGCCGCCATTCGATCCTGGTAGGGGACTCGCATCACAATGTACGGGACCAGCGTGTCCTCCTTCGTCGCTAGGGGGGTCCTATTCGATAAGTAGGGTGGAGACATCTGTAAGTATCTCATGAACGTTTATGATATAACTTTGTTTTCTGTTGTTTCTATTCACGTCGAAGTAAATTCGCGAACCTAACTCACCTCAACCGAAACAAAACACTCCGAGATTTGTAGCTCGTATTTCCTACCTAATGTAAGGGGATACTTCATTTTGGTAATGTACAGAGCGAAGAAGAATGGTGATGAACGAAGAGGAAGTTGATTGGAAATAAACGTCTTTCCAGAGGACCGTAAGGTTGTATAAGATCAAAACGATGAAATTTTCTTATAAATTTCTTGACCTGAAGAAGAAGAATAAGTCATATTTGGACTCTTACTGGTCTGAAAATAACCGTGTAGCTTCTCGTTCAGTTCAGATGGCAAGGACAACTGCCGGAAGTTTTCCTCAACCATTGATAGGAATCGATGTACAATCATTTGACTTCATAGCAAAATAAATCCAAATCTACAAATCGATGGGTACGCAGTTTTAGGAGATTGATTCTTGGATCACCAAAGTAGGACATCAGCTGTGATGAGGAATCGATATTGATTCTCGTGACTCTGCTATTCTAAATTTGAATGTAACTAGGTATGTTAACATGTTTTTACGTTTTACCAAGTAAACATGTTAAACATGTTCAGCGGTGCCAATCATATATACGTATTTTGTGTGCGTGTATACTGTGTTCCTCAAGGATCGAATATAATCTACATCTTTAATGTTTATCTATCTTATTTGTATCTGTCCTTCGTGTTCGTGCGCTTGTATATCACCGAAAAAAAGAAAACAAAGGAGTAATCTTGAAGATTGAGGTAACATGCATTCCAATCATCTTGAAAAATGATCTGTAATCATATCTGTAATTCGGGGTATCAATTTGTTTGATGAAGTCATCCAGTAGTGAGGAACATAATATCGTGTTCATTCGGAGTCCCGATTCAATTTCAGAACCTCATAAACAGATGCTTATTTTGGGGGACTTGTTGATATGCCGCAGGTATTTACAGGCATGATTATAACAAGTCACTTACAGTATTTATAACTATATAAATCTAGTCGCTTGTAGACTCTAGCAAGCATTGGAATAACTTTTACGGAAAATTTGATAATAGAAGAATGTGTATTGTGAAATCCTCACATGTTACGGTTGCTCTAATTGGCGTGAGTAGATGGGTTTAACGTCGAGCTATAAACAATTGAGCAGGTACCTACGTACCCAATGTTTTTCAAGCGTTAAAAACTCTGAAAGTTGGTGGATAATTATCATTACGAAGCTTCCAAAAGGAAACCGCAACTATGAAAAAAAGCTGTGTGTAAATCTGCCTTCAAAGAGACCACCAACTTTTTTTCCCCTTCTCTCTTCTTTTTCACTGTAACAAATGTAAATGAGAACACTGGAGTAAAGCTAATGGACAAAGAGACTGCAAATATGGGCGAAACTTTTAGCCGACTAATTAAGGATTCCCCAGTGGTTATAGAGGAAGAAGACTACAATAGGAGGAACACAGGCTAATCCGCGGGTGGCGAAAAGATAGAGAGATGAAGGTTCAGCTTGGCTTTTAATTAAAACCCCTCAGCGTGGTTCCACTGGGCTCTTTTCAATGCAGGATAAAGGAGACGAGGAAGCTCTAGGAGTTCGGTCCGGATTCAAGCCAGAAAACACTCATCTTCTTAGCCGCGAGGATTAGCCACCGAGCTCTCTAATTAATATAGTTCAGGTCCTTTTTCCTCTTTCATAAGAGGCTTAGGTAATAATTTTGAACCTCAGTTGTGATCTTTCTCAAACAGGAATGAATATTATTATTTTGTTGTAACTTTTAGACTCATTAAAAGTACAAACTTTCTGTGAGTATTATTACTTAGGACTCCCTATTAACTTGAACTCATTCATTGTGATGTGATAGTTACGTGTCGTTTGCACGAAACCCCCACCCCTCAATGATAAGAAGACGAACTAACAAAGAACGATGTTTCAACACGGACAGTACGTTATCTGCAAGGACCAACCTGTTACAAATACAACAAAACTAGTGGAAAACTAATCGCCGGTACGTAAAATCAAAATCTATCTAAATAAAATCGAATAAGGATGATACATGTATTTCCGAAGTTTTAGACAGAACCGTCAGGAAATAGATACACACACAATAACTTCCCAAGTGATTGATCAAGTGTTATAATCAAGCAGTCCCCCGGTCACAAAGAAGACCAGCTTTTAGTTACACGGATCATGACGTGGCACCTTGGAACCATGTCGGAATTCAACTTTGAAATTTGTAGAATGGCCGGTGGTGTGAGCTTAATCATTACACTAGGGACATCCCAGACAGACAGATTCTTGCTCTGAGGAAAAGAAATAAATCTGGAAAACACATATTTGAAATAGGTAAATAGGCACCTATTTTGACCCATAGCCTCATCCAGAGGGCACCAATCGTTCTGGGACCTTTTTCATTGGATTCAGGGACCAGATTTTAGTGGAAAATAATACCCCACACACCTAGATTGCAAAAAATCTCAAAAATCCATTTTTCGAAATACACATTTTGACCCCTACCCCACCCAAACTTGGTCTGATTGGGTTGAAAAGCTTCGAGGACCAACTAGAGCCATGAACGGACCCCCTGACCAAAGTTTCAGATTTTTAGAAAAATGTCTACTACCAAAGTCGACGTGGACGCGGGTGGCGTACGGCGGACGGACATTTGCTAATTTTGATCTAGACACCATGTAACGTCCAGAAAAATTTTTGGGGAGAATCGGAGAGATTGACTTTTTGCATGAAAACATAGGTTGATTCAAGGAATAACCAACCAAAACGCAGAATACGAAAGCTCAGCGAATCCAATTTTACATGAAACGGCTCTCTACAACGTTTGTATTTTACCGATAGAAAGACAATATAAATAATATCTTGAAGTATGAGAACCATAGTTTGAGACAGGTCGAGTAGGTAAAGTGTGTTTCATTTGTAATGTAATTATATTACTAAATATACGGCCGTGTTATTCCATGGTCCGGTTTTGAGATTTTCAGAACGGGATCATAAAGTTCGATTAGTCGCTATCTTCCTAAAGCAACTGGAAATTGGAATGAACGTAGCGAATTTGAGTTGTCACGAAGATCTGAAGGGGATCCGACTCACTCCCTACACCCGGGCTCGGAGTTAGTTTGATCAGGTTCATTCGTCGTAACACAACACGGTAGCACTACAGAAACACTGTGCCCACAGAGAACCACTTGAATAAAGCCGGTAGGATACCAACTAACTCAGTGGATTACAAAATCAACATTCGGTGTGTAAGTTGATCCAGTAGCTGGGTTTGAGGAGCTGGTTCCAATGTATTTACACAAAGACTTGGTTTTCGAAGTACCATTCGAGGAGCGGGCATCTGAGGCGGAGACCCCGCACGGGGAAGTTGTTGAATATGGAAGGAGTTGAGGGTTAGTTAGCAATACCAAAGAGAGAAGGAGGGTCGAAGCTTCGGGAAACGCTGTTGGGACGTGTGGAAACGGCGTGGAGGGGTTGCTGTAGCTCTAACAGGCTTTTAGCGCACCTCTTCCTCTCTGATGTCTGTTCTACGGCCTCTAATCAGATTGGGCTACCCCTACACAACCCCCAGGGCGGGGTTGCTCTCGCATCGCGCATTAACTCTCACTACACCCAGGCCATAGACACAAACTCAATCAACACTTTACCGTGCAAAGGTCTTCAAACCTCCCCCCACCCTCCCTTCCATACAGTCCCTTATACCAGGTTCCAAAATACTTTACACCAAAGCCCCTTCATTGGGTTTCTGGTGGCTTTAACAAAGGAGCCAACCTTTCCGCCGTGGGTATGCTTGTGTTCAAATTAACCGCTTTCAATCAATATAGTTAGGTTTCGATGGATGGAACAATGTCTAACTTTCCACATAAACAGGGCAGGAGAGCGTTTAAAGAGAGAAGTGCTACACAGTTGAGCAGCAACAGCGATAGGCATCTAGATGTTACGACTACAATTGAACAACATCTGACACAATTGAAAAACATGGGTAAATATTATTCCAATAAGAATAATTTAACAGAAGAGGGCAATTTGTCCTATCCTCGATCCCAAAGATTACTGTTATTACAGGTTTATTATTTTTTACGTACGAATATTATTTAATGATCAGAACGTCTCATCAGCCTCCACGCCTCGGATGAGAAATGTCTTTCCCCTAGGGTCAGTATTGAGAAATAATAGTAATAGTTGGAAAGGTTGTTGAAGCTGTTTTATCATTGGATTGGATGTTCAATGTTGATGGAGTTTCACGATGTCGTTGTTTTCCAAATGGCTCTGTATACAAGTATTGAGCTCGAGCTGAGAAGAAGCTGGTAATGGAAGTTGCGGTGGAAGGGAGTACAAAATAACAACGAACATCTGCAAGTTATCAACAGATTGTAGGTAATCTAGTCGCAATGAGGAACGCACGTCAGCTAACCATATTACATACCTAGTTCGACACTCTCCCTTGATGTTCTTATATAGAAAGTTGATAACAAGAAAAATCAGATCATTTAGTAATTTATAGACTAGGGAAACGCGGTGTTCGACCAAGTGTCACAAAAGTTCCATTGTGAAAGAGATTGTCGATCTAAAGCTTATCAGAGAAATGTTGAGTGGCTCCGCTAGCTAATCAACAAGCTATTTACCTATCTTCCTTCAATTCTAGGAGTAGTCGACTGATACACACGACAGTGAATAACCGAGGTTGAACCGAAGTCTAGTACACAGGTGTTCATAATAAAGCAAAAGATTTTTTTTTTTTTTCATCTTGATAGGTAATACATTTTGTACTTTATAATATTCAATTTTCTGTTTATCGCGCGATATGGTATATATAGTTCAGGAATGCAGACCTCCAAGTTGTGGGCTTCGATTTCAGCGCAATACCTGTCTGTAATAACCTCAGGCGGCTTAATTTTTTTTAGCTTAATAGGTTACCTTGATGATTTCTAAGTAAACGCTAAGAGTCAAGGCTTGAGGAGGTCAATCCAACTAAAGTTCTTCATTTAAAAAAAAAAAAAAAAAAAAAAAAAAAAAAAATTGAGGAATTTGGAATTTGGAAAGGAATTTGAGGTGTTTTACTATGATGGGCTTGAATGAGTACCAGCCAAAGGTATTATTTGAAACATACATAATCCCGCATCTGTACCCCCATAACTTAGGAGCATCAGTAATTACTGAGCACACACTTATTTGTGAAGAGCGGATTTTTTCTCATCCTTCGAAGGCAATCAATACGTGTAACCTCGGAGGTGGAAAATGGCATCACTCAGTGCTGGTTCGCAAGGGGAAAGGAAATAAAAAAGTGTAAAATAGGAGCTATTGTGGGCCTGGTGAGCACACACCCTCCTAAGTGCTTGGGGGATGAAAGCAGCTTTGGTCGGAGATGGGTTTAAAAAAGTGCGAAAATTGTTGAAAATTACCGGCCCGATTCCGAGGGCGGAGGGCGCGGTTAGGACATGCTTTTAGAGCCTGTATTTATCCCGCCTTCATTTTTTCCCTTTTTTCCCCTCCTCTCGAGTGAAAATACTTTTATTAGCCGTGTAGAAATGCGGATGGTAGTTATAAAGGAGTGGTGAGAGGAAGCTGCGTGTTCAAGCGCGATGGCGGTTCCGTCAATATTGTGGGCAAATGGTCCGTTTTTTCTCCACTTCCTCGCTCAAAGGAAGCGAATTATTGTGCAATACCGTAGCTTTTCACAGAGGAGCTCAAAGTGGATAGATCTGAAGTGGATTGATTTGACATAAGAACTTGCGTCACTGAGACTAACGGAGAACTGATACATACGATCAGTTCGTGGGTACTTGTGAATAGCAAATAATAATTATAATACCTATTATCATTCTCTCTCGCTCATAAGTTTATCTCTACACATCTGAGAATCGTATTATGTCGAATTCATAAGAAGCCCGAATGAGCGTAATCGATGCATAACAATCCGACTTAAAAAAATTATTATGTCAGAGAAAAAGTTACAAATAACCGCGTCCGGATATCATTTTATGACTTTAATTTTTTAATAGGCATACCTTTCACAATACCAATCTTGTAAACCTAATTATTCCTTTCATTTAACTCAGGGGGTAATTCAGATCATACAAAGTGCGGCATTGCGCCAGGATTCCACGGTTGTAAGAAGTTCTCTCATTCCAGACTTGATAGTATCACAAAAATACGCTCACATCTTTGTCCTTGACTGGAGTCAATCACGATGATCATTCAGATGACTCTTCCGTTCAACACCGCATTAATTTACGCATTTAACGCTTGGCCTCTTCACCAATATCAGGGATAACTACCGGAATAAACGTATTTCAAGTAAAGATTGACAAAACTTCTTCTTACCCACACACGGAAAAAACATTACCGTTCTAAAAAATTAGTAAAAATTACCTATAGCCACTGTTACTCATTTGCATTTTTTGATTCGTTCAATTGGTAAATGGAAAAACTGGCGGATGATCACGCCACGAAATGGGTATATAGGCGCAATAGCCTCATCCCGTCTCATTGGATTCAGCGTCCAAAAGTTGGTGTAATATCATACCCCACACGCCTAGGTACCAGAAATCTCGAAAACACATTTTTCAAGGACCAACTAGAGCCGGGGACCAAAATTTCAGATTTCCAGAAAATTTTCTACTACCAAAGTCGGCGTGGACGGCGGATGGACATTTGCTAATTTTGATCTAGACACCTTAAAACGTCCGGAAAAAAATTTTGGGCTGAATCGGAAAGATTGACTTTTTGTATGAAAACGTAGGTTGATTATTCAAGGAATAACCAACCAAAAGGACTCAGGTAAGAATACACAGCAAGATATTATGGCATCTGGTGACTGTCACGCATCATCAATATGGAAAAAAGTCATTCACTTCACCATTCAATTGCCAGATATGGATAATGGTCAACCTATCCGATTCGGCTCAAACTTTTGACATTTTCATGTCTTGACCCTGGCACATAAATTCAAAAACCAGTGCATCAGCTGACGAATGCTAATCGATATAATTTTGATTTAGCTCCATATTGAAGATACAAAACAAAGCGTATTCTTCGGTAATGGTTGATTATTCCATAGAGCAATATTGTGGAGAAAACAGTGCCCCAGACACATCCCAATCGATTCAGCGTCTACCATTTAGTGGAAAATGATACCCCACACTCCTAGGTACCCAAAAATCTCAAAATTCTGTTTTCAAAATAGGTTACAAAGAGCACAAACTTGACCCAAGTATGTTAGGTCAATTGCCCAAATAGTAACTCACCCCTCAAACTTGCATTTTTGGGGGTTTGCCATGGAGACGGTCGCTCGGGTTTCCGTAACGCTTTTTCGTGATGGTTTTTCGTGACGATTTTTGAATTTATGTGCCAGGGTCAAGACATGAAAATGTCAAAACAGGAAAATTGTTGTGTCTTGAAAACAGATGAGGTGAGTTTCATTTTAATAGTGCGTTGTATCTTCCTTTTAATTCCCACTCAATATATCAAGAAGCTGCTATTCCGGGAGAAACGCTCCTTCTGAGTTCGAAATGAACATGAGTAAGTAGGTGTTAGTATCAGGTATGCAGGCTTAGGTTTGGGATTGTCCCATAAACGGAACTTGATCGATTTGAGTTTTTCAAAATCTTGTGGTTGGTAATGTGAGAGCTGTGAACTGGCCAATCATAGGATAATACTTGCCACACAAGAAAACATAGGTAGTTTTTTGCATAACTCAAGGACTCGAATAGAAGCGGCCAATTGACGATGGTTTCACATTTGAAAAGGTGAGGAAAAAATCGTTTAAGCCGTCAAAAAGTTTCAAGTTGCCCGCTACAATGTCATCCTCATCTTCGATAGGTGTTCGTATGGCACGTTAGGAGGTGCAGGGGGCTCCCGGGCCTATTGTAAACCACTTTAGAGGTGCTGACTATAACCACAGAAGCCTATTGTTGTCAACTTAACAGACTACCAGCCGGCGGAAGGTTCATTATTTACCACCGGGTCTGCAGAAGGAGTCGGATTTCGTGCCGAGCGTCGGGTTTCGTGATGTTTTCCTAATAGGAACGACGATGCACAAAAATATTTCGTCGCTATCATACCACCAGGAGAGGTTCCGCCTACTGTACAAGAATGACTGACGATCCAGGATGTTTGCTTGGCCTTAGCAAGCAAGAATTTGTTGGCAATGGTGCGCAGGAGGGACTTATAAGAAACGGAATATTTCCACCGACGATTGCATGTTTAAGAACTAACGAGTAGGGCGTAGGATGTGTACCAAGCATCCACTGAACCTCCTACTATGACGTGCTTTGTGGTGAACATTATTTCAACAAACATCAAGAAAAAATAATTCCTTTTTCTTCGTGATTACTGATAAGTTACTTTTTTTTAATTTACGAACCGCGGTATCGATAATCATGCGTATGATATCAATCATTGTTCCAAGTACCTACTAAATTACCAAAAACCATCTGATTTTCATCGATGAAGTCTACATCATGCTTAACTGGAAGATGTTAACGGAAATTTGTAATACGGAACGAACAGAAAACCGTTAAAGATACCCAGAGACCCATCGCATCAAGCACTCATTTCCTTTTGAAGTCCCTATTCGAAATTTTAATGAACAAAAATGGATACTGACACAGGAATGGTTACTTTAGTAGTCTGAAAATTGAATTAATACTGCCAATAATGCCACTGGCTTTTACAAAAAGATTGACGCCGCGTAAAGACGTGAAGAATGGAAGGGGGAGGGAACTAAGTGATGGAAAAAATAAAACGGCAGTAATAGAATTAAAAAGAAGGAAAAGGTGTTCTGGGTCACGCCCTAGGACCTCCGCTAATGGGCAATTTGCTTTGACAAAGGACCACGAGGAGGAAAGAACTCGACAATACAGCGTGTGAAAACTCTCAGCTAGTGGCTATCGTCCGCCATAGGAATCGGGGGCCGAGATGGGTGTTGCCACTGAAGTTTTTTCTCAAAACCTCTACATTTTTTCTCCCTTCTTTCTCCCCTACAATCCCTCCAGTAGGGATTCTGGAAAAGCCAAATTCTCATTATAAGGCACGATTACCGTTTTACAATACGTACACCTTAATCATGCTTGTCTCATGTTTTGGTTGGTTATTCCTTGAATAATCAACCTGTTCATGCAAAAGGTCAATTTCCCCGATTCGGCTCAAAATTTTTTTCTGGACGTTTTATGGTGTTTAGATCAAAAAAGGTCAATGTCCGTACGTCGTATGCCGTCGATTGTCCGCGCCGTTTTCGGTAGTAGAAAATTTTCTAAAAATCAGAAATTTGGGTCAGGGGTCTGTTCCTGGCCTAGAATGGTCTCGAAACTTTTCAGCCCGATCGGACCAAATTTGGGTGGGGTAGGGGTCAAAAATGTGTTTTTTGAAAAATGGATTTTCGAGATTTTGGGCGATCTAGGCGAGTGGGGTATCCACTATTGGGGATTTCTGGGACCTAGGCGTGTGGGGTGTAATTTTCCACTAAATTTTGGACTAGTCACCATGCGCCTGATCCGAGGTTCAAACTAGTCACCATGCGCCTGATCCGAGGTTCAAACTAGTCACCATGCGCCTGGTTCGAGGAATAACCAACCCGTGTGTATGAATTTGCAGATTTTTTTCGTTCGACTTTGCGTTATAAAATCGAAGAGACCTCTGGCATGAAAACAGATTGATTATTGGAATGGAATAATTAAACGAAAGGGGAAGTAAACTTTTTACAAGATGGGTACATTTCGACTCCACGTACTAACCTTGCCATTTTGAATGGAAATCCTCAGATTTTCGTGCACTTGAAATCCAGGGTTCTCTTTCCACAGTTCCCATTAAGTAATATAAAAAAAATAAAAATTTTTTTCCTCTGTTTATTAGAATTGCACCAAGTTATAAACTTATTAGCAATATTTTTGTGACTCAAGTTAACTAGGTTACATCTCTAGCCAAGGTACGAGTACATTGCTTAGCCTATAATTAATCTAACAACTAATTTTATTGTCTTTGCATTAGCGAACTAATTCATGTGGTTTCGAGATCATTGACGTCAAGAAGTCGAACAGCCTCTTCGTTGACATGATCTTGTAGCCTTTGGAGATGGGCAGCTGCTTGAAGCCTGATGGTTTCGTTTACTGTCTCGACTTGTAGGTCATGGTGTAACCAGTCGTTTCTGAAGTACCATGGAGCTTCGTAATGCACCTAAGTACCGTATTTTGGTATCTCTGTGTCACATCTCGTTTGGTTTGAGCGGTGCAGCCCCACAACTGCGCTCCGTAAGTCCAGACTGGCTTTAGGACTTGCTTGTAAAGGATCATCTTGTTGTGGACGGACAAATTTGATTGTCGCCCCATTATCCAGTACATTTTTCTGAATTTGAGTGTCAGTTCATCCTTTTTCTTTGTCACGTGAAAAAAAAAATCAAATATGCTTTTTTTTTTTTTTTTGCATTTTGAATTTTGCGCAGTGTAAATTTTTTTTTGGAAAATCGGAGGGGTTGGCTTTCTGCATGAAAACACGTTGATTATTCAAGGAATAACTAACCAAAAACACTTACTCTAACGTACTCTTCAGAAGGTACGCAGGAATGGGAAATGCTAATTAAACTAGGATATAAGTACCGGGTTGATAATTAATCATCTGGTGCATTGAGCAGATGATGAGGAACAAAGGTACATAATTTCTATCTTTAGGATAGAATCTATTGATTGTCCAGACAAAAAAATCACAAATCAACACAGCTTTAATAACTTTTATATTTCCAACTCTCAATAGAAGTGGGCGTTATACTTTGAAGTACATCACAGTCAAAAAGGTGCGGATCCTTAATCCATTCGAGGCACCGGAAGTTCACGCTTCGGGAGCGAAACAAAAAATACATCTCACCCCCCTGGAGGGCTAGTCCCAAATCTTGCTCATGTTTACAATTGGAGGCCGCATTAAGGGAAAAACTGGGAGGAGCGAATGCAGCTTGTAACAACAGAAACGAAGGGAAGGGACAAAATGCTCATTGTAGCGTCCACAAACATGATTAGCACCTCGAGCACACCACGCCTGAAGATTTCTGTGAAAAGAGGGGCGTATCTATTCTGTAGTTGTGTTTTTATTAACATCTCAATACCCCTTTCAATCTCTCTTCGGCTTACAAATACAGACGCAGTGGGAAAAATACTGCATATGCCGAGAGGACTGGTTCACCACTTCCATCGAGATATTTCGACCGGAGTCTTCATGGGGATGTATTGTTATCCACATTCGTTTTATGAATACATATTTGTCGTCCATAGTGTAATCATATTTTGGTGTAGTAGAACAAACCGAAGTTACATTTTAATGATGCACGAGATCGATCAGACGTGAGCAACGTGCAAAACCGATACGCGTCAAGAGGATGTTCTGACTCGAACTAAATCATTCGCGACAAGGTTGTGGAAACCAATTCAATAAACGCAGCAAATTCTTACACACGGGTTGGTTATTCCTCGGACCAGGCCCATGGAGACTCATTTCTTCAACATGGGGAAAATGGGCGTCAATCGTTCCCGGACCCATTTCATTGGATTCAGCGTCCATAATTTAGTGGAAAATGCGCCTAGGTACCAGGAATCTCAAAAACACATATTCAAAATTAATTTTGACTTATAATCTCTTCCGGTGGGCACCAGTCGTTCTGGGACCCATTTAATTCATTCAGCGTCCAAAATTTAGTGGAAAATGATACCCCACACGCCTAGATTGCCAAAAATCTCGAAAATCCAATTTTCGAAATACACATTTTGACCACTACCCCTCCTAAATTAGGTCCGATCGGGCTGAAAACTTTCGAGGTTGATTATTCAAGGAATAACCAAACCAAAACGCCACAACAACCTAACCTGTAAGCCCGCAATAACCTTTTCCTGCCTTCCTGAAGCACTTCCTCCTACAAGAGCATCATCCAAATTTGGTACTTGGTGTGGTCTTAAGCTCTGGATCCCACATATATTTTTTATGCAAAAAATCCATCTCGGCCAAAAATATTTTCTGGGCGTTTCAAGGTGTCTAGATCAAATATGTCCATCCGCCATCCTCGTCGATTTTGGTAGTAGGCAATTTTCTAAATATCAGAAATTTTGGTCAGGGACCCGTTTCAAGCGTTAGTTGGTCTTATAAAATTTTCAGCCCGATCGGACCAAATTTGAGAATTAGGGATAGTAGTCAAAACGTGTATTTCGAAAAGTATTATTTTCCGCTAAATTTTGGTTGCTAATTCCAGTGAGACGGGCCCCGGAACGACTGGCGCCCACCGGAAGAGGTTATGGGTCAAAATGGGTATCTATTTACCTATTTCGAATGTGGGTTTCTGAGATTTCTGGTAGCTGGGCGTTTGGGGTATTATTTCCCGGTAAATGTTGGACGCCGAATCGATTGGAATGAGTCTCCATGCTCCTGGTCCAAGGAATAACCAACCCTTGTGAATGAATTTGCAGAGTTTTCAATTCAGACATGCAGAGAAAAATGTCAATTTTTGGGGCAAATCAGAGAGATCGACTTCAGGCTGTAATAACGTAGGTTGATTATTCAAGGAATAATTAACCAAAACGGAATGTTAATTATGGCGGTTTACTTTCCTCTCCAATCTGAGGTCTCGACTATTGCTTAAAACGTGGTCTGCCTCTTTCCGAAACAGAGAGTAATATACAGGTTTGGATGAAAAGCTAGAAGGGATTTAGAAGCTCAGATCCTGGCTGTATGAGAATTACGGGAAATCTTAGGTCTTGGAACGGGGTTGGAAAAGGGGTTCGTCGAACGGGATGAGTGGGAGTGAGTGCGAGGGGCGGATACTCACGGGAAAAGGAGCAAGCGAGAGCGGGAATTTGCGGTGGTTTACTCTCTCCGGGTCGGGCAAGTTTGTTCAATATTTACTCTTTGTGTTGAGCCGTGAAGGAGGGAGTGGTTGCGGAAACGAAGAGGGAACCCTGCCAAGCTTGAAACCCCCTCGTACCGAAGGGCGTGGTTTGAGGCACGCAGCCTCTTCTGATTGGTTGACCATTGAGCGATCCTTGCCACCACTACCGACCTTCTTATCCAACGAGAGTCAGCGTTTTACGCCCAATCCAGACCATGTAACCCTATCTACCTTCATCCAAACACGCGGAGAAAGGGGAAGCCGTGAGATTACGCGGGTTTCAAACAATACAACCTATATCAACCCCTCCAATCCACCTTCCAACTGTCTCGCCACTTCACAGTAATTCCCTCACAATGGGATCCCCGTACCCGGTAGGTGTATCTATATAGCAATTGAAGGATCTTGACAACCTAGTTCTATGATCTCCGATCATTGTCCACTCCTTACTGTTGCCCACATTGCAGCTAAGTGACAATACCTTCATCAATAGATACTTACTTACCTGATAAAGACTATCCCCTTCTGCCCACGTAACTAGGTACGGCATCTCGCAAAATGGGCGAAAAGTACAATGAGAGATCCCTACATGAATTCACACCTCACTTGTCAATTATTGCTTTCAGCATAACGCCTCTTGATGAAACCGATAGAGGTTTGTATTGATCGAGGCCGTAATCTCTCTCTACTGTAACTACATATTTATGAGCGTTATATTGAATTACTTATCCACAAACAAGGAATGTGGTAAACATGAATAAAAAACATTTTTTAACTGAGCATGTGATGAGGCCGACGCGACTGAACAACAGGAGTCATAGTGAACATATCAACCACCATACAGAAATTTGAACGTTTTCATTATACACACAAGAAACACAAGAAACAAAAGATGATACACGAGAAAAAAGGATTGATTTCAAAAAAAAAAAAAATTCTAAGAATTAGGGCTTGGTATCAGTCTATCAATGATTACTTGATGATGGGAATATTAACGTAGGCTCAAGGAACAATAGTGTTGGTTATTATGGTTTTGAAAAGTACCTAGGACCTACCACATTATAGAATTCAAGGTTTATGCCGGAAAATCAGTCTCAATTAGAATTGTAAATAAGCTATAGTGGAGCATCGCCAATTAGTGATATTATGGATAAATGGTTTCAGAGTCAAAGTTTGTAGAGGCAATCAGGAGCAAAGAAGAAATCGGGAGGGAGGTAAGTGGTAACAACAACTATACAAGAGAAGGAGGAGCTAAGGGCGCCACGCCTACCGGACGAGGAGTCGGGTGAGGGGTGAACATGCGAGCGGCAGGATCCAGAGTTGGATGAAGGCAGTGTGACTTGGAGCAAGGCAGTGCAGGATGTGTTCCAAGGAGAGCCCGCCAGCCTCCGGACCTATGTACCCACTGGTGGATGTGGACCAGTACCGCCTACAACTGTACCAGTACGCGGTTGCCGCTCAGAGGTTAGGTGGCTACAGTCAGTACCCAGGAGGGTACCATCCCAGATTAGCTTTGTCGTTGTTGAATCACCGCGGTCTCACGCCCGAGGAGCCGAAACCACAGCATTCCTACATCGGCCTCATTGCCATGGCCATTCTCAGTTCGCCCGACTACAAACTCGTACTATCCGACATCTATCAATACATTCTGGACCACTACCCCTACTTCAGGACGAGAGGACCAGGATGGAGGAATTCTATCCGGCACAATTTGTCCCTCAACGACTGCTTCGTCAAGGCCGGGAGAAGTGCCAACGGGAAGGGACATTATTGGGCTATACACCCAGCTAACGTGGAAGATTTTAAAAGAGGAGACTTTAGAAGAAGAAAAGCACAGAGAAAAGTGAGTATTGCAGTTAATTTTCATAATTACGATAAGACGTATAGATTGATAAAACTATAACAAGCTTTGGACAATAAATCGGTGATTCAAAAATGACCTTACGTTAATTAAAAACAGGTTAAGTGCAAAACGTATAAATTGACAACATAATATGCGTTCGATTATGATATGAGGGATTCTGGAGCAGTGCAGTACCCATACCGACGGTAAGAACATTTGTTTGAAACAGCTTGAACTGGAGTGCCAAAGCAACGTCAATTATCCAGCCTTCGTTAATGTCGACTGAGATCATGATAGTATAATATACTACGAACATATACTACTACTATATACTAGACGAATTAAATCTTAATATAATATATTAAGATTTAATTCGTCTAAATAATTAAAAATAATTCGAAGCATTGAAATGTTTAGAATTTGTGGATTGATAACCGATTGGGATTTATACAATACCAAAATGTTTCGCCAATTCTTCTCCCCGAGCACCAAAACTACCTTAGACGTTGCTTTCTATTTATTCAACCATTCAGAAGATGTAATCAGTGTTACAGTTCTGTTTTTTATTTAAGAGATCCGTCCAATCCTTCACATTAGGCTATCTTGCAAAGGAGTGATCGGCTCGATAGGTACTCTCTAACTACATTGAAACTAATATAAATCGTTCAATTTGATGAGGAGGTGCTTCCGAAAACAAAACAAACCCGTAAAATGATATTAATGTCATTGGAGACAAACAGTTATCATTGACCATCCCCTCCCCAAACCCCAAGCCTGGTGCTATGGGATAAGGTCTAACTTTATACTCGTACGATTCATGACAAGTAATACCACACAATACATTTCGGAATTGCACGCCAGACATTTGGCACTGTCCGATGGCCGTAACGAGAAGCCCCAGTCATATACCATTTATATACATCCCACTAATAACAAATGTCGGAATTGTTTAAGTAAAAAAAAATGGAATTACATAAATGCAGCTTCTACGTAGAAGTGAACAAAAAGAAGAAGAATGTAACGTCAGGACTATCTTGAAGATGCTTCTAAAACCCAAGGAAGGTTAACAACTTTTGACAACCATAGTCTCTACAATAGAAAAATATGTACACTAAGTATAAAACTATTTCTCGCTGTATCTTATTCGCTTGTCACAGGGGCCAGCGCGGAAACTGCCGTCGGCCGCAAATCATGGTTGAAAGCACATCGATTCGTGTCAATACAATGCATATCTATTCTTTAGGAAAGAAGCCTCCACCGTTTCAAAGCATCATTCAGAAATTTAGGTCAGGGGTCCGTTCATGGCTCTAGTTGGTCCTCGAAACTTTCAACCAGATCGGACCAAATTTGGGTGGGGTAGGGGTCAATATGTGTATTTCGAGAAATGGATTTTTGAGAGTTTTGGCAATTTAGGTGTGTGGGGTATTATTTTCCACTAAATTCTGGACGCTGAATCCAATGAACAGGGTCCGGGAACGATTGGCACCCACTGGAAGAGGTTATGGGTCAAAATGGGTATCTATTACCCATTTTGAATATGTGTTTTCGAGATTTCTGGTACCTAGGCGTGTGGGTTATCATTTTCCACTAAATTTTAGATCCTGAATCGATTGGAATGGGTCCGGGACCGGCCACACCCACTGCTTCCCTCATTTTCCCCATGTTGAAGAAATGAATCTCCATGCGCCTGGTCCGAGGAATATTCAACCCGTGTGTATGAATTTGCAGCGTTTTTCATGTACCTATGTAAGCAATGTCCGAGGGAAGGTGTTCAAATAGACGAGGGGAATAATGAAGAATTCATTTATTCTTCATCGGAAAGAAGTTCAATCAATGCAAACCATGATGCTGCTTATGCTTTCAAAAAATGGTCTATTATTCGGAACCCCTCTGTAACGCAGTTTCAGAAATCGATCCGAGATTCAACAGACTGAAGATTTTGAATCACCACACGCATCATATTAAATCAAAAATTATAAAGCAAATGATAGGAGAAACTTTTTTTTTTTTTTTTTTTGAAAACGTATTATGCCGAGGGTTTTTGGTTGGTTATTCCTTGAATAATCAACCTATGTTTTCATGATAATGGTCAACCTCTCCGATTCGGCTCAAAATTTTTTTCTGGACGTTTCATGATGTCCTGATCAAAAAAATCTGCAAATTCTTACACACGGGTTGGTTATTCCTCGAATGGGGGAAACAGTGGGTGTGGCGGGTCTCAGACCCATTCCAATCGATTCAGGGTCCAAAATTTAGTGGAATATGATACCCCACACGCCCAGGTACCAGAAATCCTGACACATACCAAATGGGTGGATACATACCCATTTTGACCTATAACTTCTTCCGGTGGGTGCCAACCGTTCTGGGACACACATCATTGAATTCAGCGTCCAAAATTTAGTGGAAAATGATACCCCACACGCCTAGGTAGCAGAAATCCCGAAAACACATAATCAAATTGGGTAATAAATACCCAATTTGACCCATTACTTCTTCCAGTGGGTGCCAATTGTTCTGGGACCCATTTTATTGGATTCAGCGTTCAAAATTTAGTGGAAAATGACACCCTACTCGCCTAGGTAGCAGAAATCCCGAAAACACATATTCAAGATGGGTGTATCTATGGGGCACTACGACACTAATTTACTAATATAATATTGAGAAAACGTAGGTAATTTAGAAGGCTATAATAATTGTATTAAATTGAATTGAATGGTATGAATAAAAAGCTCGGGCAGTAAAAAGAATTGTAGGCAACTGCTCAAAATTGGTTGCTAAGTTTAACAGCTGGTTATAAACAACAGGATATGACGATGTGTTTTGTTTGTCTATTCGGCTGAAGTCACCCAAATGGGTAATAAATACCCAATTTGACCCATTACTTCTTCCAGTGGGTGCCAATTGTTCTGGGACCCATTTTATTGGATTCAGCGTCCAAAATTTAGTGGAAAATGACACCCCACTCGCCTAAATCACCCAAAATCTCGAAAATCCATTTTTCAAAAAACACATTTTGACCCCTACCCCCTCCAAATTTGGTCCGATCGGGCTGAAAAGTTTCGAGGACCCATCTCGGCTGGGAACAGACCCCTGACCCAAATTTCAGATTTTTAGAACATTTTCTACTACCAAAAACGGCGTGGACAATGGACGGCGGACGGCGTACGGCGTACGGCGGACGGCGGACGGCGGACGGCGGACGGACATTGACCTTTTTTGATCAGGACATCATGAAACGTCCAGAAAAAAATTTTGAGCCGAATCGGAGAGGTTTACCATTATCATGAAAACATAGGTTGATTATTCAAGGAATAACCAACCAAAAGGTCAATGTCCGTCCGCCGTCCGCCGTCCGCCGTCCATTGTCCACGCCGTTTTTGGTAGTAGAAAATGTTCTAAAAATCTGAAATTTGGGTCAGGGGTCTGTTCCCAGCCGAGATGGGTCCTCGAAACTTTTCAGCCCGATCGGACCAAATTTGGAGGGGGTAGGGGTCAAAATGTGTTTTTTGAAAAATGGATTTTCGAGATTTTGGGTGATTTAGGCGAGTGGGGTGTCATTTTCCACTAAATTTTGGACGCTGAATCCAATAAAATGGGTCCCAGAACAATTGGCACCCACTGGAAGAAGTAATGGGTCAAATTGGGTATTTATTACCCATGTGGGTGACTTCAGCCGAATAGACAAACAAAACACATCGTCATATCCTGTTGTTTATAACCAGCTGTTAAACTTAGCAACCAATTTTGAGCAGTTGCCTACAATTCTTTTTACTGTCCGAGCTTTTTATTCGTACCATTCAATTCAATTTAATACAATAATTATTATAGCCTTCTAAATTACCTACGTTTTCTCAATATTATATTAGTAAATTAGTGTCGTAGTGCCCCATAGATACACCCATCTTGAATATGTGTTTTCGGGATTTCTGCTACCTAGGCGAGTAGGGTGTCATTTTCCACTAAATTTTGAACGCTGAATCCAATAAAATGGGTTCCAGAACAATTGGCACCCACTGGAAGAAGTAATGGGTCAAATTGGGTATTTATTACCCAATTTGATTATGTGTTTTCGGGATTTCTGCTACCTAGGCGTGTGGGGTATCATTTTCCACTAAATTTTGGACGCTGAATCCAATAAAATGGGTCCCAGAACGATTGGCACCCACCGGAAGAAGTTATGGGTCAAAATGAGTATGTATCCACCCATTTGGTATGTGTCAGGATTTCTGGTACCTGGGCGTGTGGGGTATCATATTCCACTAAATTTTGGACCCTGAATCGATTGGAATGGGTCTGAGACCCGCCACACCCACTGTTTCCCCCATTCGAGGAATAACCAACCCGTGTGTAAGAATTTGCAGATTTTTTTATTTCAAAATAGAAAATTTTTTTGCAAACAATAAGCATAATAAAGTTGTGGTTGGTCCCGGTTGACACACTGCAACCTGAGGCATATAAATTCTGTAATTCTGTATTCGTAGCTTTGAGCTTTTGAAAAATTGGCGATCCAACTGAGTCCAAGGCGTACTTTCAGGTGGATTAGGTAAAAATGTGGACCGCTATACCCAGGTCAGGTGGTACTACGTACTCAAAACCAATCTAAAAACCACGAAATGATTCCAGAATGGTTTATTATGCTAGGTAGACCTTGAAAGTGTGGGGAAGAGTATCGTAAATACCTAGGTACCAATTTGGAAAAAAGAGAAATGCACATTTTTATAAAGAAGTAATTTTTCCAAAATTTTACTTATACCTTTCCCTTGGTTAAGAAATCGGATAGGGATCAACCTTGATCGGTTAGGAGAGCAAAATTTATCCCTAAACAATGCAGCAAAATTTAATGCTAAATCAAAATTTATACCTAGACGTCCCGGAAATTAATTTGTACCCATAAACTAGCCGAGTGGACCAAAGGGGAAGAAAATAAGTTGCGTACAACCAGGATCCACACCAAAACCCAATCCCTATTTGAAATTTTAGGTTTTTCTAAATATCATAGGTCTTTTTGGGGGCCGGGAAGGTGGACAGACTTTCTGGATTTGGTATTGACACAGTTTGAAAAGTAAAAAGTGAAGATTTGGAGAAAAATAAGCTGACGATGTTTTTTCAGGGTAGTGCTCATTCTTCTCTCAAACGCGTAGTATGATTTTGTACGGATTTCCTCTCAAAATGCTTTCATATCAAAACAATTCCTCCATAAGAACATTAATTGAGTATAAAATCAATGAATGGAATACTTGTAATACTATTAAGTAGATGGACCCCCCCCCCCCTACGGTTTGACGTGTGTTATAGAGACAAGAGGAAGAGGAATTGAAAAATAATTGTGAATAATAATCCTTTTATGCTGGTTTAATTGTTGCTTACTTTTATGATATACCATGCGCCCAACTTATACTGTGAATGGTAGTAATAGCTGTTAGTCATTTTAATAATCGAAAATATTTGTCATCGTAGGTGAGGAAACACATGGGCCTCGCAGTGGAAGACGATGGAACGGACTCCCCGTCGCCGCCTCCTCTCCCCCTGTCGCCACCGGCCGCCCACCAACCCGCCTGGCCGCGGCTCCACGCGCCCCGCTCCAAAAAAAGGCAGTTCGACGTCGCCTCCCTCCTCGCCCCCGATCCGCCGAGCGCGACGTCGGACGACGAAGAGCTGGACGTCGTCAACCCCTCAACGTCGCTCCCCGTTTGGCCTTGCGCGTCCTTCAATCAACATCTCATGGCAAGGTATTACCAAACTCACTGCTAAGGGACATTCTATCACGAACAGTCTATTCATTCATACTCGTAAAGTCAACCCCATACGATTCATTTTCCTCTCGTGTAAATACATTTTTATTCTGAAGGAAGTTCTCCGTACGTTTCGAAGAAAATACCGTGTATAAGAAATCCCCTTCATGTCTGTTTTCGTTATTAAGTATATTACACATTCAAGTTCCTATTCGTGATAAAAGACATAGCGATATTATTCAGAGAACAATAGACAAAAATAAGGGTGGAATAAAGAGTCATTGGAATACCGACCTATATAAACGACCGATGAGTCGTTAAATGGTGTAATGAAAGAGTATCACAGATATATACCAAATTGCAACAGTGACACATTAGTAGGCTTGATGACTGAATTTGGCATGTGCTGGACGGGGGTATCGGTCTAATGTTACCATTATCATGTGCGGGTAGGCATTCCGAAAGTTTTTTTCTAGCTGGTTAAAACGTGAGCGCTTGCACGGAACGCAAACTTGCAAACTAGTTTTCCTCATTAACTTAAATTTTGAGAGTTGGAGTTTTCAGAATCTTAATATGACGCAAAAACCTTTAATGACTCGCAAGTAAGTTAGAAGAACAGTTTTTCTTTATCATCAGCACCAACACTAAATCAGTAGATACTAATGCAAACCTTCACAAACGTGAAACTTAACAGAATTGCTTTGGCTCCAAGCCAACTCCAAAATGAACTCCGTATTAAAACAACACCTACATAATAACAGCCAAAAAGTTTTTTTTTTTTTTTTTTGCAATGAAAATATGTACCTACCAACTTAAACCTACAACACGAAATAACGCGAACTTCGTGTGAATAATATATACTTGTCAAACGACTAACGGGACGTTTTTTACAGCGAACCACCCATCTCTAAATCCATATTCTGATTTCGAAAACCAAGAGATATTATCCCTTCTGTGCAGTCCAAGTGTGGTAGAGATATCGTTGGGTAAAACTCGTTCTATACTGGATTAAGATGAACTATGTGTAAATATGGTACAATGAATATTTATTTAGGTGTATTAAGCGATGTATAGCTGTGGTTATTTATTATGTGTAAATGGATATATGTACATAGACTATTAATTACCTAATTATGTACAATAAACGAATCCGTTCCAATTTTTCTGCTTATCCTGTAGTTACCCAGTTGCGTTATGCACTCACGCGGGAAGGAGGGATTATTTCCTCGAAGATATATCCTCGAAGTACAGTTAGTCAGTGTTTGAAATAATAGAACCGAGTCAGGCGGGGCAGAAGAGCTCCAAAATTATTATGATCCTTTGATGTTAGGTGAGAGAGTTAATACGTACTACCTACCATTCGTGGCGGAAGAACTACCCCAATTTATGCCATCAAAATCAGTTCTTGGATGATTTAATTCCTTACAGCTTCCCCCCACTGCGTATTCATATGTGGCCAGGCTTCGATAAGGCCTTTGACTCAAACTGAGAAAACGGTTGTCTTGCGGGAGCCCAACGTTACTGAACAACAACCAGCCGATTCTCAGACGTGTAGAAATTCTTATTGTTTTTTATGCATGCTAGATACTGAAATAGAATAATACGCAGACCTAACATTTCGACTTAATCCGACAAATTGTCCGCGACAAACTACAACATTTATCACGCCCATTCGTGCGCTGCATCTTTGGTTTTTGCGTTCCGCATTCTAGTGTCGAATGCGCTTACGTCCATTCAAGACGTTGGCCAAAGAGCGACAAACCTTCATGAGCTGTGAAGTGGAATGGGAGGAAAGGGGGGTTCAACACGTAACAAAAATCTCCTACCACCCAGCTCTCGGACAACATTCTTCCTTAATCAGGACCACAGGTGAAACCGTACGCAGCATCATTGCTCAATTCAGCTCTATTTAATTCGGCTGTAGAGGTAGGGGTTGATTGAGAGACAAAGCGCATTGGATCATCTTAGCAGCTACAGATGAAACCAAGCACGCATAGAATTAAGAGATAACAGCTGATTTAGCACTAGCATGTAGTCCTAAAATCCTTCTATTCAGCCCTGCAACCATTCCAGGAAGGCCTCGCATGAACCCGAAACAGAGGTAGAGGAGAGAGGCGCCCTAGACCTTGTCGATCCTGCGCCTATCCTGAGCATATTAGCCCAGACTGGCATGCCATATTCAAGAATAGGAAGGATGCGAATGAAAAGCGAGCCAAAGCAGAGTAGAGCGCGGTGAAAACAAAGACTTCTAAGTTGCTCTTAGTGAAGCCCAGTGTCGAATTGCCTTGACACCAATCCTTTTCAAATTGAAAACCGGCTGGCCCCGATTCCTGTAGTTATTTAAATTCTCTCGACAAACTCGAAATCCCTCGTCCTCCTGACCTCCCAAAACACCATCTGTGAAGAGCAGAAAACACACCAAGGTCATCGAAGATACTTTTGTTTTACTTCCCCCAGACGACATTATGTTCAATGATGACGGGTAACCCTGCCCAGCGAGAATTGAGAGAATTAGAGTTAGGTAGGTACTTCCAATTACACTGATGAATTGGTTTAGGTCGATAACATATTGCAGTTCTTCAAGTTGGGATAAACAACGGAATATCCCTTTCGTGACGTAAACCTCAGCTAACGGCCTCAGATTAGGAACACGCTTTCGGAAAGGCTAAGCTGGTCACGCATGGGCATTTAATAAGATTGAATTCCTTCATTGTCGAAAACTTGCAACTCTCCGAAAGCTACCCACGGCATTACCGAATTTTCAACAAGAAGGAATTCCTTAAAAATTATATAGTATAATCGGCAAAGCGATTCAAAGCTAGTATTTCAGATAATAGTTCAGACGAACTATCTGGTTGATCCGAATGAAACCCCGAAGGCTTGGAATCGAGTACCGGAGAATTGACTCCAGACTCCCAGAAAAAGTAATCGATTGTAGTAATATCATTATTCAAATTCGTTGCAAAAATAACAAAGTTTGGCACCGAAGGGAAAGGACACTGTACCACAAATAATTTCTTAATTCAATATTAGGAATACTAGACTCGTACCCTCGGCATGAACGTATTTTTCAGACCTCGAGCGGAGGGATTTGAAAGTTAATTGGTGACTCGTTTAACGGGAGAAAAATTAATTAGGCGAATTGAGGGTTTTTGTCATGACATGGCCTCCAGGCTGGTAAATTGTTAATCAAATTTGAAATCGTTCGGTTGCTGGATTGAATTTGCATCCTTCCCTTCTGAAAGAAGGAAATTTTCGTGTCAGTAATGGATTGAACCTTCGTTTGCATAAACACCGGCTTAGGTAAAACTAAATTCCGATCAGGAAACAAATCAAGGGAAAGAAAGTACGTCGTATGAAAGCATTACAGAAAAAATACCTCTTTGGTCAGAGTGGCTCAAGACTTTAGGCGGCAGGCAATAGTACAGCCACTCTTAAAATGAAGAGAACAAATCTTCACGCTTTAATTCTTCATAAAACTCGGTAAATTATTCCATAATTGTTATTTCTCCAGTTGGATGTTGCTCGTTAGGGGAAAAATTATCTACTCGCTCATCAGAGTAAACCGTTAGAAGAGAAAAAATCCAAGTAGACAAACAATAATTTTATTGGAGAATGTACCGATTTTTATGCACTTTAACTCATTGGTAACCTTTTCAGGTGTGCGGCAATCCGTCCGAGACCCATCTGAATCTATCCCGCCTATTATTAAGTATGAAAATTACACCCTTTGCTTGTTGGTCCAGAAAAAGCTTGAAATCCAATTTTCAAAATACCCATTTCGACTGGGGTTGAAAATGAGTTAGGCACATGTCGCGTGCAAACTGAGTTTATAAGCTATATTGAATTTTAATGAATTTATTATTCGGCTGCGTGGATATGGATGCAAGCGTGTATTATTCCAATATCAATAATCAACCAGAACCACAATTCTTGATATCACGTTAAAGCCAAAAATAGCGAATAAGTATGTAATGTTCTTAGTAGTAGTATTCAAGAAATATTTAAGTAGGCAGATAGTGTCAGATAGTATTGTGTGGAATAACGCGATGTTAAAATAGGCAGATTATGTAAGGTATTTTACACAACACCCTGGAGAGATTGGTTATGGCCTGGTATACAACTATGCTCGGTCGAGGTAGGGCTTTCCAATTCATACGTTCGAATTGAAACGTGGCGATGCGGGTGCTGGAAACCACCCAACCAAAATAAGCCAGTGAATCCGAAGATAAGTAGATTAGCGGTTACAACGACACAAAAGGAGGGCGAGTGAAAAGCACCAGGGTCCTCGACAAGGGTCATACGAGTCAAGAATACTTCACATCATCTTTGCCCGCCCTACTGAATCCTAAATCTCTCTATACCATTATGTCAGGCTTAAAGTGTGTCCTACAGTCTGAACAGGGTGACAGAATATCAGCTACAACATTGATTTCTCCATCAATGATATTAATAGTACGTGGTGGGATCGCTAGTTTTGCATTTTTCAATGTGGTTTATTGTTTCTGATAACTGGATTGATGCAGAATCAGCAATACAAAGAGGTATTTAAATGAAATATAACAATTTTGAAACATGTCCAAATAGTGCTTACTAGCCCAAGCCCATCTATTCACAGCCAAGTATCCACGTCAATAATAGTTAATTAAATCAATAGAACGAATAAAATCGAATTGATAAAATGACTATTGATGAAGATTGGCTCTCGAGTTATCCATTAGTCGAAGGAAAAAATTCACAAATTCCCTTTTGGTTAGTTATTGCTTGAATAATCATCCTATGTTTTCATGCAGAAAGTCAACCTCTCCGATCTGCCCCAAAATTGTTTTTCTGGCTGTTTCAAGGAGTCTGGATCCAAATAAGCAAATGCCCGTCCGCTTTCCACGCCGTTTTAAGTAGTACAAAAATTGTTTAAAAATTTGATATTTTGGTTTGGACTAGGGCCGTTTCCGGCTCTAGTTTTCTTCTTAGAAATGAATTTCCTGTGCCATCCTTGTTTATTGATATAACGTGAGGTTTCCAATGACGGTTCGGTCATGATCCATAATTTCATGAGCCAGAGCAATGACGCTAAAATCTCAAAACGAGAAAAAGGCCATTATAGTGCTCCTAAGAGTTTCCGCTTGAAAAGAAAGCATCAGGTAACGACAAAATCACATTGTTTTAGGACTTCGAGCGGGAGGACCAATTCGTTATTTATGAATAATACATACTCTAGCTCATACAAACAACTATATGAAATTCCTTTTTTCTGAGAACCGGCATCCACAATTACACGGAGAGTAATGCCCCAGCTGCGTTTGTAGTCCACACCTCTCATAGTTACGTATGAATTGTCCATATATCTATTCAAACGAACATCAATTAGTCTGACAGAATTTAAGAACAAAAGTGAAGAACAGACATTCCACTCGGACATCGCAAACTGTTTGTTCCACACAACTTGAAAAAGGAAAAAAATTGGCAACGATCGAGTGGATAACCAAGAATGTTTCCGCCGGAAGCGTTTTTTACCGACCATTACAGTACCCACTGAGTATTGTAGCGTGGAATTCGGAATTTATTCAATTAAAAAGGCCGATTTTGCATTTTCATCTTCCATGGCTTCACATAATCTGCGATTCACTGGTCAAGTCCGAGGTCGGACCCAGTGGTCATGTCATATTATTAAATGAAACATTAGTATACAAAATAGAACATTAGTAAATAAAACATTCAATCGAGCCTACACTTCTCAGTAAGTTTCCAGCTCTCGTAGGCATAACGGTGACATTTTTTTGGAACAATTGTTCAAAGAGTTGTCTGACTGTATATAACCCAGGATCTCCGTCGAAGTTTAGGGAGCGTGATAAAAGTGAGTTTATAGAACGAAACAAACGAGACTGAACATGAGCAATCTGCAGCATCAACGGTTGAGACTCCCCATCGCTCACTTCCCAATCGAGTTCATCCACCCAAAAGACGAGTTTGTAACAACTCATTTGCTACATTGATGGAAGGCGCGATTCGCTAACGAAGGATTCATTGTGAGGAGGGCGCGCTCGAAGAGGTGTTGGTGTCCAGTGTCTACCAGCTGAGATTGGGCCCTCCAGGCTGGTCGGGACAGAAGACTTTTGTGGGGCCTAGAGGAACCCTAACTAAGTGGTGTACAGCTCAGTGTGGGGGCCTAAAGCACGCTCCAATGAGCCAAAATATTTACACTAATGCTCCCCAACAATGCGGTGTCTGATTTGAACGTCCAAGACACCCCGGAGAGCTGGGAGGTTTTGTTAGAATCCCAGAACAATCTAAGGGTCGTGGAAAACGACTCTCTTGTGTCGACAATAATTGCGAAGTCGAGAACAATATTTTAACTACTCTTGCCTTCTGTGAGATCAATTGATGTGCAATCGCACGCAAAGGCACATTTCCGGTTCACGCTCACGTTGAATAGTGTAGGTACTAACCTGCACAGTGTAACCATAAAAAATGACTAACAGTTCCTGAAGCTGAAAGATTCGTTTTACTGGCGTGAATATACGTACGTCATCCGTTCCTTTGACATATTTTCGCTCTTGTTGATCACCTGAAGACTTATCCTCACAGATTTTTGCGTCAATTTAGAAAAGCACTCATGATTTAAGGAAACCAGTGGACGACTGATCTGCGTCATAATTGGTATTTTACGACTGATCAACTTGCTGAAACGACCAACCTCCGAGTGAACTCATCATGCCATTTAATAAACGATAGTGAACAGCCAGACATGGGCTGGCGGACGGACATTTTGGTTTAGGAATAGAGACATAATCGACACATGAAATAGGATCATTACAATCATTACAATAATTTATGAAATCAGCTATGAAGATGTCTACCGATTAAAATCCGATATTCATCAGGGGTCTACCCCCAAGGGGGGCTACTTCCAAGAGTTTGCACTAAACGTTGGAGATCATTTTTGTTAACGGTTATATACACCAAGTAGATCCTGACTCTTCTATGTTACCTTCCCTGAATAAATTAGTATTCTGTAACATAATGGTCACGTAAGAGTGCGTCTAATAATTTTAGTATTCTAATTCTAATAAATTAATCAAATTCTAAGCATCTTCACTCAGCAGGTTTCAAGACAGGAAACCGAGCATTTCTTTTGTATAATCTACTTCTATTTAAATTCAATCGCTCCCAAATGTCGATCGTGAAGCCAAGAGAAACTGAAATTATGATCTGGGTAAGATGAGAAGAGGTTATATAATCAGAAGATGTAATCAGAAAGGTTGTATACTTAGTCGTTTTTGGAAGATATAATAAGGTAAGTCTTTATCGGACTGAACTGGGCCAAACATACGCTGATCATCATTACCGATGATGATAATAAATGACTGGACTAAATTCTTCAACATCACCCACATTTAAACGGCAACATTTAGCTTACATTCCGAGTGCCTCGATAGCACCTACTCCAGGCATTGGGAACAAACAAGATGAAAACTCGTCCAGCAACGAGGGAAAACTCTAGAAAAGCGATCAAATTATTGTCGATGGCTGACTCCCACACCCTTTTTCAACCCCCCAAGCCATGCTATAGAAGCTCCGTAGAATTTCCTTTTAACCCTGGAACGTACGGGGAAGTGGTGGGTGCCGTTCAACCCAAGCGAACCGTCTTCCATCTTTCAACTCGAGTCCCGTTTCTTTTTCTCTCCCCTTTCAAGCTTCAACTGCTTCCCTTTTCGACAATGGGAACCAAGACCCCTTGGAGAGCTAATGTGGTTATAATAACGCTCTCAGGGGCCCGCAACAGTAGTTGACAAATCTTCCGGGGGAGGGAGCGTGTTACGTCTTCTCTCGACCTTTTTCTGCTTTTTCTAAGGGTATGTTTTTATCAATAGAAACCGACCAACAACTCGAGAGCACTCGAGACTGACCGTTATAAGTTGAATTTCTTTTCCACACCCGCAGCACATTTTACGATTTCCCAACAAAACTATGACAACTTTTATCCAATATTAGCAGGGTTTTCATCATTTCAAATTGTAGGGGTTACTTACAGGGATCGAACTAATCGAATTTCACCAAACCGAGGAACCACGGATGATATCTGCAGAATGTATGTTCCAGACGACTATGAAGCAATTACCTATTCAACTGGAGAAGAACTTGACTAAAACCTTGAGTGAAATCTGGATTGTCATTTAAATAAATAAATTGTGATCGCATGATACACACTACAAAGTTGAATAGATTATCTTGAGGTGGTCTAAGTGGCAGGATTCTTAGCAGAGTTGGTAGATGACAACACATATCATATACCTCTGTGATAAAAGGAGTCGTGACCGTTCGAGCAGAGAATCTAGCTCAGTTTACATTTTAGGGCTCCTTGTTTACATAACACCACGCGGGATGGGCACTTGTGACGTTGAAAGTACACATATCCCTTTGAGAAAGTGTGTATGGATTAGCATGAAGAAACACTCCGTCTTGTTCCATCTCACAGGTACGAATCGTTGAAAGGTTTCCGATCGTTATTCATACCGTATCGTTTCCTCCAATCCCCCTGGCTGCATATATTAATGGGTGAAGAGCGTGTGCAATTTCTTTATTTTTCGATTTCTCCGACTATCCTTGGTCCATATACATAAAAATATCAATTGAAGGTAAAGTTGCCCGCTGATATTCACTCTCCTATCATTTCATTCAAGAACTTTGAAGATAACTCAAGGCCGATTTCTGTTGATTTCACATTGAGCATGTGGAAAGCTCTCCATAACAAAAATGCCACTAGTCTCCGACAATTGCTGTTTAGGTCCAATTTCGGGGAGAAGCCCAGTTGGTTGATGACATTATGTTTAGATGAGGGCTTAACTATTCCCGAGTCTTCGTCAGAAAAGACTCGGAAATCATGGTGGCTAGCGTCAAGCGAAATTGAGGGATAGACCATTAACGAATGAAAAGAACGATGAGAAACAAATAATATAATTTTTCCCAAAGAAGCTGCTTTTGTCAGCGTTGCGTGGTATACAGGAATTAAATGCAAAAGTGAGTGTGTCAGTAGGGTACCGGTGACCCAAAATGACCTTTTTTTTGGACAAATGTCGAGATCTCCGGACAGCAATTTTTAGTTTCATTCCGACCGATGCCCAGAACGGATTACATCATGGGAATATACGAGTTGACGGCTCAATAAATTTAAGGTACATAAGTATACGTATCCTTTCCAGAGTCACCTCACCGAAAAAGTGAAAACGTAGCAGATGACCAAGGAACAAGGAATGCTCTACATAAGCTTATGGGTGAGAAAAAATATTATTTGATATATTCATATTACAGTAAATTGATGATGCACTCGCTAAGCTGAATCTCAATAACTTGGCGGCATGCACGCATTTTTCATTGAAACTCACTGGTTTTGCCATCTCGCGGAGAGATACATCAGGGATCAGTGCAAGACTAAAATAAGCCGAAGTTGAAGCAAGTAAGTTGAGAAAGTGTATTCTACCGGGGATTTTCTCGGTCCGGTTCTTTCCCGGAATAGTTCAGTACAGCTTTGAATCGTGGTTCCGTAAAACTGCCGTCAAGTTGAACGAAAAAGAAAACTCGAGGGGTTCTCTGATGGGTTACCAACTTTTTATCCCATCACAATAATTACAACAACCAAGAAGCGAAGAATAATCAACTTAAAAGGGAACCGTGTTCTTGGATAAGCCTTCTGCAGGTTGTGATTAAAGAGTTAGGATTCATAGCGCGCCCAAAGGCAGTTCGCAGAGAAAGTCGGTGAATTCTAAAAAGGAGGCAGGAGTGAGGGCGGTTTAACAAGTATAATTCCAGAAGCGTGTTTTGCTCGGAGGGAAATGTTGAAAACTCGTTAGGGGTGGAAATAGCACTCCCTTCATTGAGTATTCAAGCCCGTCCCTTTCGTCGCCAGTTATGTATTTACCACCAAACTACCCTTGCCAGCCATGCCTCACTCCGTCCCTCGAGCTGTCTTTCAGAATCAACTCTCCCCCGTTTCAGCCGGTTCCCTCGCCAATTTGACAATAATAGTGCGAATTCTCCAATGCAAATTTATCGCTTGTTATGCTTTGCCTGAGCCGTTTGAATGTGTTACGGTGATAAATGATCCTTCACTCTCGTTTCGCTCAATACGGGGTTCGTCCGACCGGTGTGGTTGTTGTCATGGCTGTGATATAGGCGCGATCTATCGCAGCTACAGTCAACGTTACAGCATACAACAAATTACATAATTTAGTACCACACGGACTTCAATTGCCTAAAGACAAATACCCAATGTCTTTCCCCTAAAATGACTCTGACAAGTTCAAAATATTGCCAAATGTAACTTACCATCATTCGATAATTTAAACAGAATGAACACAAGCAAAAGAATACTCAAGTTGAGAACTATCGACTTCGGGAACTACACTCTACAGTGGTCCCTCTACAGCGAGGGATTCATTCCAATGAAATCAAATTATATAAATAAGTTTAGAAAAAAGAAATAATATCATTTTGCGTGTTTTTAGGTTATGAAACAACAATTCAAAGCCGTACGCTTAGAAAGTGATTCCCGGAAATGATCCAATTGGATGTATTCAAAAAAAGCTACAAATGCCTTCACAGGGGTTGGTTATTCCTTGGAGGTTGAGTAGGTATGGAGTGTGGAGTATCCCGGACTCATTCTAATCGATTCAGCGTTCAATACTTGGGGGAAAATGATACCTCACAGGCATAGGTACCCACACACATAGGTACGTATGTACCCATCTTGACCCACACACCCCTCCGGTGGACACCAATCGGTCCGGGACCCGTCTCTGTGAATTCCAATTATGACTCATACCCATCCCCAATGGGCACCAATCGGACCAGGAAACGTCTCAATGGATTCAGCGTCCACAATTTAGTGAGACCCCTCACGTTTAGATTGCCGAAAATCTCAAAAATCCATTTGGTCCGATCGAGCTGAAACGTTTTAAGGACCAACAAGAGCCAAAAATGGGTCTTAGGCCAAAATTGCAGATTTTCATAAAATTTTCAACAACCAACAACGGCACGGACGGCGCTCGGCGTACTGAGGACACTCATTTTTCTTCTTTGTTATGGTACTACATACAAATACACAAACATTTTGGGGCTGATCTGAGATGGTCGACCCCCCATGACCGTGTGCATGATTACATAGGTAGATTATTCAATAAATAACCCACTACAACCTGCTAGCATTGGACTTCACAACGAATGAGGTACACAGCGAAATGATAGTGGTACCGATTGACAAGCAACCGGGTATCGCACTTGAACATGTCTCCAAATTCATTGTTTTACGAAGTTAGTCTACAATCGGTATGCGATGTGGGCAGTATGAAATCAGTATGAATTTTCATGATGCATTTCTCTTCTCAAAGAAGATCTATTCAATATGGGACTGATAACTCAAATCTCACTTCGAGCAAACTCAATAACGACTCATCTAAGGAAAACAATAAAAAAATAAAATCCCGAGAAACAACTTATAAAATATTCTCAATCGTGACTGCGATGGAGTGGCGAGACATGTGGCGGGTAATTGGTAGTAAGGGAGGCAAGGGCCACAGCATTAATGTGGGGTGTAAGTAATTTTATTCAATCGCTCGAGTCTTCAACATCTGCCTCATCGAAATTGAGGGAAAGCGGGCGTTACACGTATTTTGTTGGACGAGAGGACTTGGGCCGATGATTCGATTGGTAGCAAATTACACCACGGAACGCACCCAATACACATAGCTGATTCGCTTTCTACGGGCGTGATCGGCAAAAAGGGGGTCGGTCCTACTTCGAAGACGAGGAATTATAGAAATACCTAGCTGAGAAAGAGGAAATCAAGGCGACTCAAAATATTCATTTTCCAAAATCAAAATATTTAAGTGAAATAGGGCATACGGCATACGTGTCCACAGCTAATTAGCAAAAAAATTCTAGGCGTGATATGCAACGAAACAGTTTTTCCATTTTGTCTTTTTATTTTAGAAAACTACTGATAGTACTCAAGAGTTTTGATTAAATACCGCATTCGTCCACTAGGCATCTCTCCTACAACTTTTCTTGTTCTCTTTGAATCTTGTAGAAAAATTAATTCACTTAAAAATCAATAGAGATGAATGGTCAAAGGGCTACCGCAAATGTGAATGCCCGTGGGCATTCGTTTAACTATTAATCGTGAAAAACTCTTTAATCAAAACAAACAAAAGAAACTCAAAACAGTTTTGATTCTCGTTCTAGTTTTCTAGAGTGAAAGAAAGAGGAGAAAAGAAAAACTAGGGGGTTTCGTTAAAATACATGTGCAAAATCATCTTCGATGTGTGATGAGCATCCCCGTAAAAAGTGTAGTGAACACCTTGTTTAGTGTTTTAGTTATTTGGAATCAAGAGTACACGCTTTATTGCAGTTGTATCGTCTTTATTTAGATTTTCCCTTCTATGAATAATATACCGACAGATGTCAATCTATTCTTCAGGCGTGACAGCGAACGGCCTCGTTTATGGGTTTTTCATGAAATAGGTCACCACTCAACACCAACTTTAAACAGGTGGCCGACGATACCTACCTACCTATACATCGAATGAGAGCGTTATCAAAGAGGAAGGAGAGAGAGAATATAGGCAGCCCTTTATTTAGAACCAGCGCCCCCAGCAGTCTTTTTCCATTTTGGAATCATTGCATCGCATAGACCGTACGCTTTTAGTGGGGAACGGTGTTTTTAGAAGAGTCGACCAACACGTTGAAGACCCGTGTAAACACAATAACACCCGATTGGTGGCCTCTCAAGTGAGAAATACACATACTATACGATGGAGAGCCTAAAAAGTCTACAGTCAACAGGGTTCAACGCCGTGGTCGTCCGAGCAGTTTGGGAGGGTCTCAATGACAAACAAGATGCTTGCTTTGGTTTCCCACACCAGTAGCTCCCACAAATAAGTTTTTCTCCATCTCAAATTCATTTGGATTCCTGCTGAGTAAGAATACCTCGATCACTGACACAAGAGCTCCATTACAAAAGGTGAGATCGACCCGTACTGCTAGGGTTTATTTTGATACAATAGATGGAGAGTAAAACAGCAGCATAGTTACTGGCGAGGCATGGAAGCCTGCAGCTATTTCTGGGAAGCTACAAGCTATAAAGCATCAATATAATTACAATATTATTGAGGTGTAATGGGCTGAAGCGTGTATTTTTCTTAGGAAGTGTTGAAATTCTGAATGCTGAATCGATTAAGATCGGTTTTGGATTGTAACAAACGGAGGCGTGGTATAAATTGCGTCCCCCTTCGAAAGGCAATCAATTCTTCCTCCAGCCCATTCTTCCCAAAAGAAAGCTGAAACGTCCCCTTTTCCGAAACGTTTCTTCATGTTTAACTCAACTCCATGTTATAGGGGTTTATCCTATAATGTGGTGAAAATCCAACCATGAAAAAATGGAGGAAGTGAGTAATATTATGATTACAAAACGAGATAAGCACAGACAGCCACAGACGTGGAAATGTTCGATGAGTTCTCAATATTATCAAATTTGTTTCGTCTGAGTAGATTCCCTCGTGGATTTTGAACACTTCGTCTGCTGAATGTCGCTGAGTGGAGCTATTTAAACAGTACGAGTTAGCAACTTGAATCATCGCCTTTTCTCAATGACAGCCAAAGTCATTCTTCGTTTTCTTGAATCAACTGTATCATCATATCATCTCTGTATAAAAAGATTTTCTCGCAAATGAACGGCCTCTGGATGGCAAAATAGGCAGCGCGAATAAGCGCTGAAAGCTTTACTAGTTACAAAAGTGAAAATTGATAGAACATGATCCCTTAAAATCCCAACCTCAACTTTTGACACATTTGATCAACAGACAACTACTTAACTGCCTGGGATTTCTACAAGACAGAATCGACCGGCGCTTTTTGAAGCGATGTTTGTTCATTATTCTCTGAACGCCATATTTTCATGCCAGAGGACGATCTTTCCGATTTGCCCAAAAATTAGACAGTCGTGTTTCAAAGTCTCTAGAGAGGTTGAAAAATCAAAATAAGATTTGTAAAGGGCTTTACACTTTTCCATTAGAGAGAGTCAATATTACTTTAACGCCAGTCAAAATACAAAGATCGCATAACGTCAATGAAACCTGCTCATCGCGTTTATAAATTTGTCGGCATGCTTCACAAACCCCGAAATGAACCTGTCTGTCGAGGATCATGCAATTCAGTCCTCTTCGTTAGGACCGAATCGAAGCCGCTTTCTTTCCTTGATCCCATGTAATTGATGGTGGATCATCCATGCTTTTGAGTATCATTAACGAGTTATTGAGCTGTCTCCATTACGAGTCTTTTGGATTGAGGGAAAGGTAGTTATTAACATTGGATATACGAAATGACTTTCTGGTATCGTTTCAAATTCAGTTTACAATTTCAACAACAATTATTGATAAATTAAGATAACTCATGTAATTAATTGTCATTCTCGGTGGCTCTTGCTCGTATGGAGGAGCGACAAGCGTCAAGGTCCCTATACCCATTCCAACTCATTCAGCGTTCAAAATTCAGTGGAATATAAAACCCACTAATGCACAAAATTAAAAAAAAAATGGAGCAAGCCCAAGAAGCGCTGGAAACCAAATTCTGCTTGTTTAAACACTTTTTTTCAATACGAATACAATGATGTATTAGTCGGATGATAATGTTAGGATTTCTAGAGAAGTCGATTTTTGGTCCAATTTTGGATGTTTTGTAGAAGGGTTGGTTTGCAGTATGCAGGAGGTATGATGAATAAAATAACTTCAAACTTGATGAGTACGCTCCTATGTAAAATCGCACGAATTTTATTCTTGTACTAACTGACTCGAAGTGATGGCAATTGCTGTACTTTGCAGCGTTTGTGGGATGTGGAAGATCCTATGAAGGCATTTCAAAAGCTGTTTTGTTATTTGAGGTAGTTACGAATGCCACTTATATTACTAATAAACAGTCTCATACAAAATCACAAGATCTGATTTAAAAAAAAACTGTCTTTGTGGTATTTTAGGTACGGTTTTTCAAGTTTAACGTGCGGTGGTTGATAAAAGTTTCATTGTAAGACTATTTAATAAAACAGGAGAACAGCTTGAAAATGCTTTTGAACCTACCTGTGTTAAAAGGAATCTTATTTATAAAATGAGTTTCAAATGAATAAGAAAGGAAGCAGTCAGAGGAAAGAGAATAAAGATGTAGCACGAGAGAAGCGTGGGGACCGATCAAAGGAAAAAGCTTCAGAGTGGGTAATTATTTGTTAAACGCGAAAGGCCACGGGAAAGGACTCTTTTGTTCGTGCGATAAGTAAAATATGGAATCCGATTTGCGATACCATAAAAAGCCTGCTGTTTCCATCCCCTGCCCCTCCATGTCAGCCTAATCAAATTATTTAGAAAGTTACCTAGGTACAGGATCTCTATAACATAATAGTAAACAGTGCTTTGGGTTTTCTCGAAGAATGAATGAGATATTTTAAACAAATCCAAATAAGAGCGGCAGTTCTCATATGCGAGTTGTTAAAACACCGCGACGCTCTTCGCCCAACAATTAGTGACGTCCAGACATAGACGGTTGTTTAAAGAGATAAGTAATTACGTTTTTACTGAAAAAAAAGCTCCAAATTCTTTTATAAGGGTTGGTTATTCCTCGGAGCTGGATTATGGTGGAGTGTCCTGGACTGATTCTAGTCGATTCGGCGACCAATACTCAGTGGAACAAATTGCATACCTAAATTGCCCAAAATATCAAAAATCCATTTTTCAAAAAACACATTTTCACCCTTACCCTCCCCCCCTCCTCACTAATTTGGTCCAATCGGGCTGAAAAGTTTTTAGGACCAAAGAAGAGGTCCCTGACCAGAATTTCAGATTTTTAGAAAAATGTCTACTACCGAAAGCGGCGTACGGTGTAAGGTCTTCTTTGATCGGGCCAATTGGAGAAGGTTGACCCTCCTAAATGGGCATGATTACACATGTTGATTATTCAAGGATGTTCAAGGAATAACCAGAAAAAGGGGTGCCTTCAGTTTGGTAAGAATTGTTGCTAACGGTAGGAGTTGTCCTCATGTACGACTTCACACACGTCACAAACCTACAACTTATATCGAGTTGTATGATGAGGAGCATGTCGAATGTGTTCAAACGGGGTATCAGCGTGACCTTATTCGTGGAAGAATGCGATGAAGACTGATGGAAACTGAACGCTGCTGATTCACTGTTGACTGACAAGGGTATATATGCATAAAATACAAGCCTTATAATATTGATGGTAGTCACAATGTACCTACCCTTAATTGTATGACCTACATGTACCGTTTCAGACCGGTTCGACCCATTTGGTAAACATTCAAGAGATGAAACGACAGAAGGCAATGTGCATTGTAATGAAAAGCAAAAATAAGAAGGGTTGGGGAGTCGTTCTTCAAACTCGACTTCACATTTTACCACCAATAGCTTATAGATTGAAGATAATGAAAGAGTAGCCGATAGAAGTAGATAAGTTGATCAAAGATAAAGTACCGACCGCGCAGTCCTGAGAGGCGTGTTGGAGAGTCACGGGCACTAACAATGACGGGTCGAGGGGATAGAAAGGCTCCTTTGAAATGGTGGGCCCGCTACACCTTCTTATTGATTAGCGGCATTTCTTCGGGCTTCAACACGCTTCATCACCACTCTATTAGCTAGATATAGATCCGTCATTCACCTCCTCCCCAGTACCTTCTGCCGCTCAACAAACACATCGTGCCACCAATGCTTCGTAACAAGCTGGCGGTTTCCACTTCAAACATTTGAGATTGCAGGAATTTGAATTTGAATCGTCATAAAAAAAAGGGAACTACAGAGGAAACGGCAAAACCCTATAAGTCTGTTAGATATTTCACCCGAACTCTTCGGGTCAGACGTCAACGTCGAAAAAACATTTACAGGAAATATCACCCAGTCATCCCTCAAGCTTGAATAAACCGTAGGAGCCAAAAGAGAGCAGCCGCCTGACACCAAGAGAGGCAGCCTAATACCAGAGATAAGAGAAGAAGAGGATCTATAGGTATATCAGACACATGAAAGAGCCAGACTGGCGCAGTTTCAATTATTTAATCCCTCTGACAAAATATCATCCTCCACCTCTTCTCCGACATAAATAGAGGCAATTTTTTGAAGGAGCAATAAATTTAACCTTTATTATAATTAATTATTTCCAATTTTAATTTATCAAATCGAATCCCGGTGTAGATGATACTGGACAAATATCAGTGAATAAACGTACCTGACAAGATAGAAAGTGCAGTATTTTCTTTCAAACACATTAGTTTGTTCTTCTCAAGACATGAGAGAGGCGTGATAGCCTCCGAACAAAACAAGGTTTCGCTTACTTCTCGTCCTCTGAAATCGTTGACCAGTAGGTTTGTAGACAGAGATGGCGGACCCCGGATCGTGACGAGAATTTTATTGAGTAAACCGTAAGAGGGGAGGAAGAAACTCGGCTCGCTGAGCTCAAACTGCACATCATGTACAAAGGTTCCCTTTCATGATATCAGAGAAGCTAACATTTATACTATATCTTTCATTCCTTCTCAGAAACAAAGCAACGAAAAATTGTTAAATGACTCAAATTCTGTAAACAATTCCTGTTTGGGAGCGTGATACTAACAAAAGTACCGCCGAGACCACCAATGCCGATCGAGCCTCCAAAAAAATCTCTAATCGTAAATATGGAGTAGATATAAGAAATATTGATTTTGATAAAAAGCATCCGTGTTCAATATTTCCGAGTCAGTATGTCAATCACGATTCAACCTCTGAGACATCATGAGCTGGTAGGTTATTACGCAAATCAAATTTGAACGCATGTTGTGTTACATTCGAACTAAAACACAGCTCGATTTTCTTGAAGAAACATCCCATTGCACATGAGTACTAGTTGTAGAAAGACTCTTGTGTATGTATTGATGCCTCCTGCCATATCCTTCCTAGAAAGACAGAAAGGTAGTATCAGTAATCATGTTCAAAGTTGATAAAATCCTGTTTGTATGACCACAACGGTGGGGTTACCAGGGAAACTGCATGATCGATTCGGGAGGCGGCACGGCAAAGCTCCCTTCCCACGTCCCTATCAAAACCGAAACATTTACCTCCCTATTTCCGTAAACAAATTAACTCCAGTTCACACACCGATTGTTTTAAACATAGCTACAATTACGTTAGTCCCAGCCGGGTTGAAAATTAGCCCAATTTAGGAATAATACCTCAAACTAGCCAATCGTACGATAGCGGGGAGGCTCACTGCTAGAAAACGACCTAGGCATCGCTTTTCATACTTTGTAAAGCTGTAGGGTATGTACTGAGTGAAGAAAAGGTGTTGAAAAGAACCCCACTAGAATTCGAGTGTACCAACGCAGAACGTCTGCCCTGTCCACTGCCCTCCGCACGCATAACATCCTTAAAGTTTCAACTAATATAATTATCGTATACTAATCCGATCCAAATTGTATCGGAATTGAATATTGAATGAGTAAAATGAGCATAATCATTCATGATGAAATCTATTTTTTAACAAATTTGATATCAAATCAAATATTTAATATCTTTATGTGTAATTATTGGAAACCAAAATTATTTTCCGGTGGTTGTAACTTAAAATCCATAAAATTACGGCAAATTATACAGAATGATGCGTACAGTGATTTACCTGTCTGTGAAAAGTTTATTCCGTTCAGTCAAGCCTAACTTCCCTCTAGTATTGACCAGTTACTTTGGTAACGGAAAGTAGGTGAGAAGTTCAGCTGATGCACATGCATTGAACGCGTTTTCACGCAAGCAACTTTCATTTTTCCGTGAATATAGACAAGCTGAGCCAATACAGCGGCGAAGAGCATTAAAAGCAGGTACGGATACACCTAAAACTGCTCTTTTCCATCATTATTAGACTAACTCACCAACCTCCAATTTCTATGTTAGGCTATGATCTTCACTCGAAAGAAAAAACGATTCCTCCATATCTGAGTGGCACACAATTGGTGCCCAATTCATGACAGCTTTCAATTTATTCAGACGTAGATTCAGATAGTACAACCGAGGAGATGCACTCAGTTCGAATAGTACAGCTAACGAGGTATACGTTTCCGTCGTATAAATGAAATAATAAAAATGTATATACTTTTCACCTTCCCTACCTATCAGTAAATTCAAATTAAATTAAGGAAGTATTAACAGAGCCGTGTAAAAAAAAAAAAAAAAAAAAAAAAAAAAAAAAAAAAAAAAAAAACCGATGCGTTTGTAAGGCTTCAACTGCCTGCACTGAAAACCTGCACTGCAAAAAAACTACCGATAATTAAACGACGGTAAAATATCTTGGATAGTTTTGCATAGGGCCCTTCGCTACTGTTCATCAGCAACCTGGTATGTACCTACCGTTCTCCTCCTCTCATTTCCCGTCGTTGGATGAGGTCCTTTCCAATGGAAGACTTAATGGTATTCGCCGAGGGTAAAATGAACTCGAACTGGAAATCCGCCACGCTTCACCGTGTTATAGGCTACTCTATGTTGACTTCTAGATACCTATTATTAATGCAGGTAGTATTCTCACATAAAAGCATACTTAAACTATACCGTATTTGATGGATTTGGAACTTCGATGAAAAGGCCAAATAGATCTAAGTACCTACCTGCCTACAATTAGAGGAAATCGCCAGGGGTAGAGAGAGACTTTTTTACGATAACCCCAATCGCTAACCAGCATTCAGTGCGTATATCAGTGAAATACCCCCTACTACTTAGATACCTCCAAGCTGCGTCAATTTGAACGCATTATGTACTTACTACTAGTCGATTCACTTGCACAGTGTTTGTGGTTAACTCCGTACGGGTCACTACCAAACATTAGTTGTCAAACGGGGACTTGATATCGTATCGCAAAAAAAATCTCATTGTAATAACTGCCCTCTCAATACTGTAATCAGTACCTAATGCAGAAATCTATGCCCGAAAAGAAAGCGGCCACTGCGAGAGGAAAAGGTAAGTTCATTCAAATCTATGGTCACTCTTGGAGGTGTGACGTCCAGAAAAATTTGGTAATACTTCAGACGTCTAGGATTTTTCTAGCTCCAGTTCCCGGTAGAGAGTAGGTAGTACTTGTCCCGACGACAACACAACCTGAGAATCGATGGTACCTGAGCTGTAGGTACTGTGCCAGCGATGTTACCTACAATAGTTAAGAATTATCAACTTATTGAATAATGAATATTCAAAGCCATACCGTCGACTGAGGTACTGATATGCGTATGTTACTAAACAAGGCGTTTTTTGCCAAGCATGCGGTTCACACATTCCAAATTCCCAGTCATGGAATTATTTAATAAACATTAGCCTTTCAGCAGTACTTATCCTTTATCGCGATACTGAAAGGTTTTCCCGCCATAGGGCCCACGCAACCTCATATCGGTTTATACATTCTATAAAGGTATTAAGGGATAACAGTCGCTTCATTATAAAACAGGAAGAGAGAGGGCTAAGTACTAAGGAAAACTTTAAGCAGATTCATCTTATCACACCCAAGTGCCCACCTAGTTTCTGCAACGAATTATCAAATTCAAACATTACAGGAACCAGTGCTAGTAAAAACAACGCCGCCAAACCTGCCCACATGAGTTCAGCTGAAATGGCGAACACGGTAAATAATTTTATACAGGAAGCTCGTAAAAATTCTATGAAGGGACATCCTAGGAAACTGGTTGAAGAAATAACCAAAAAAGAATTTAAGAGACCCAACAACCCTCCAAAAAAGGAGATCGTCGCCCCTAATGTACAACTACTACACAACAAGACCTCAAAGGAAAGAAAATCGTCGCAAATGCTGACTAAAATGATCAAAGGAACCAAGGATAACGATAGGACGACAAGCAGTAATAACATAAGCAGGCCTAACCGAGGTCTTCAACAGATAAAAGCAGGTACCGTGCCGACATCACTGAATGAGAGCCAAGGAAATAAACAAAATACTAGTCGGAATGAAAAACAGAAACCAGTGACATTGAGTAAGAAACCTACATTGATGTCGCAGCAGGATGGGATGAAAAGTGCTGATGTTCGCTACGCGTAAGTTGAACGCAGACTGAAATGGATACAGTTTAGTGTTTCTTTATTGTAGGTGATAGAGTACTTGTATTATACTACCTACAAACTGTAAGAGTTTGCGACACGGCTTAGAGCAACTATAGAGGAAACCAAGGTGTAGAATACAAAAATGAATAAGCACAAAAAACGTAACTGGTACTTGATATGATAGACGTAAGCATCGCTGATTCTATAAAGACTAATGTACTTGACCTCAAGGACCTACATAATGATTCAATAACCTACACAAAATTGATAGTAACAACCGCCAAGTAGGGTGGGTTCGTTCTTGAAATTGAAATTCCTTCAAAGTTATTGAAGTTACGACTGTGACAAGATAATTTTCGACGCATTGACACTTCATATATATATTTTTTCATAAGGCCATGAAACGTAAAATTTAAGAGAAAAATTTCAAATTTAAAGCTTTTTCAGAGCATTAGTTCCAACTTTTCCACTAAGCCGTCTGACTTATTTGACTCCAGAAAACTGATGAACAATTTGGCTAGAACTAAATGTCAAGAAGACTCATCCATTAAGGAAGTACTGGGTAAACAGGAAACTCGCCTTGGGGGCCAAAAGAAAACATTGAATAATCAAGCTAAAACACCAGCTGAAATGTACGAGTTCGGCAAATAAATTAATATTATGAGGAATGAAAATTCAGAAAAGAGAAAGTAAATCTACAAGAGTTGAATACATTTTTTTTCTCAGGCTGGACTATTTGTCTTCTTCGTCCGAGGACGATGAAGTTTACTCGCAATCGAAAGGCGCCAGGCCGCTTAGCCCTGCATCCAGGGCGAAGTTGTGGAATGAAATCAACAAGTCCCCAGGTCCGTCTTTCCCTGGTTGGAAATTCCGACCTCCAGCTCAAGATAAACGTTCGAATCAAATCGGTAAGTGCCTATGGTAAAATGTCTGGACGAATGAACGAGTTACCTACTTGCAACTAATATTATCTATTACCTTTCTGAATATTTTCTGTTCTCTTAATTATCAAGGACGCGAAGATTTACTGAACATGCTCAAGAAAGTAAAGACAGATAGTACCCAAACAGACGAACCACGTCGAAAGGTTTTCAGCGAATACATTAAGAAATTTCACCCAAACGCATTTCCTGATGAAAGTAAGTTTCTACAGACGGTTCAAAACAATAATGAGGTGCGTGAGATGAAAAATCATTTTCTATAATGTTTTTTCATATAAGGTAAGAATATAGCTCCACTGGAGGAACGCGACCACCTGAAGAAGACCTACGCTGAGCAACTGGAGGCCATGCAGAAAAAGGCCTTGGCGAGTTTACAGTCTTTGGATAGTAGAAGGAAAACCCGCACATCTGATATAGACGACCCAATTGAAGGAATTAGTAGAAAGGACAATTATCATGAAGCGTTGCAACTCAAAAAAGACGCAAGAAGAGCGATCGAGGAGAACACACTTGATGAGTTTGTCGGATTCAATATCAACGATGTGACGAGGGCGAATGACAACAGGCTGGGTCAGGGTGATGGTTTGCACAACCGCAAAACAGTTATAAACAAATGTGGAGCAGAGTCTGAGAACCCAAGTCGACTTCGCGGTCAGCATGGGAAGTTGGAGGGTAAGAAAAAAACTATATCCGTCATTACTGGGAGAGTGCAGTGAGTGGCCGCCGAGAAATAGTCGAATCTCCGTTGAACTTGATGATACGTAATGTTTCACCTACGGTTTCGATTGTGAAATCACTATCACTAACAGTATCTAACTTACTGACGATGGTGTAATAACCAAAACTAGTAAATCATTAAAACTCATACCACACAGGGAACTTCGAAACTCATTTTTATGAGCAACAAGCTTCGAAATAGGGTTTCACGTTGTCGGCGAAGATTTAGATCGAGTTTAAATCATTCCTGTTTTGGCCCCGTCCTAGCTTTTAGTGAGTGACGAAGTTCTCACCCTACATGTCCAGCAACCCAACTCAAATCCTGAATTTTTGACAAATACTGTCGATTGGAGACCATTTCCGTCTGGCTGCTTCTTATATTGGTCTATAGTATAAAACCATAGTTTTCTGATGACAATGGCAAAGTCTCCGAGGTTCCTTCGTAGCGATGAAATTATTCCTTCTGTTGCAATTGCAATTGCTTCCTGATTTTAGCCTATATCACTGTTACTTTTGAACGTACGCCTAAAGCACTGTCTGTCAGGAGGGCTTCTCATCATATTCCGATACTTTGCCTGGCTGATTCAAAAGTCTACTGATTAAACATCCTGATAACAGTAAATGTTCAGGCAGACTAACGGACTTTTTTTGAAATCTATATCAATCACTTTTTTCCCTTATAATCCCAGAAATACTCCATAAGAGGCTAGTTGACAGAGGACCAGATGAAGTAGGAGCGTGGTCTGTAAAGAGTACATATCCTGATAGGCGTTGTCTACTATTTTCCTTTTGCCCAAAGAGAACTCAAGCTCTTTACAAAGGATGGAATCACAAATAAAATTGGAGGGCGGCCCTCTACATAAGCTGAACAAAATCACGGACATGCTGGTAATGAAAAGATCGAACAGAATGAACAAAACGCCAACTTCCCACATTATGAAAAACTCTTCGGACAGCGAAATCTAAGAAGAGTCCTAGGGCTCTGTATTTTTCATTATCATCTAATCACTCGTTGAAGCTAGTCTTGTCAAAGGATATTAAACTGTTGTCACAATCTCACGTAGGTATTTTTTATTTCACGGGCCCACGAAAGCCAGTATGCTTGATCCAAATTTAACCGAGGATTCAACGTTCGTAATACATTGTCACGTACGCTTACGTATATTACTCATCTGGCAGGAAAAAATCGAGAAAACAAAATCTTGTCACCTACGGCATCAATTACATTTTGTTGAGAATATACATGAGCGTCAATTTTACATAATTTTAGAGTTAACCATGAGGGTAGGATAGGATTACCCGATATATTGTTAAAGATTCGTACTTTACACATTATTCTGGTAAGATTCTAGGAATTTTTCAAGTCTCAAAACGCCTCCCTTCGTCTCAATCAGGAATCCGACATAAATGTTAATTTAATAGACTCGTTCGATATTGTTACACGAATAAAACCATAATTTTCATCAGTAGGAGGCTACTTTAATACTAAACACATTGCACCGTAGTATGATCGGAGAATTCTAGTAACGTCTGTTTCCTCAATCTGATTGGATATTGTACATTCACAATGAATGGTTTCAATTCAGATCAGCAAATGATTGCAACCTTTCACTGATGGTCTGGGTAGTAGAAATAACATACGAAACTCGAGCACAGAAAGATGAGTTATCGATCCCTCCAAAGAGTCACCAATAATCGAGAACGGCTCAGAATCACTCGAAAACTTTCAGTTCATTAGAGGAAAAGCTGTTTAGAAAAAAACGCATCTCTCAAAGAAAAATTGCCATGCTTCGCTCAACGAAAAAACTCAATACAAATTATTTATTGACCATCGGCTTCGTCTTGTGAGAAACGATTTGAAATAAAAAAATCAATATAATAATAAAAGTGTTTTTGGACGGTAGAGAGGAGAGAGAGATGGAAGAAACACTTGATTCAAGCAGTACCACCTAAGTAGGTAATAGGTACCTGATGAAACAAGGATACTAGTACTAAATAAAAAAGAAATCACTCGTATAAAAACATTATGTACAACTTAAACAGAATTTTCTCCAAAAGCACCTCACAATTTAATGTAAAATAAGGAATTGGAGCGAATACGTATATACACACACAGTATATTTCAGCAAATACAGCCAAAGTCGTTAAAAATGAGTTTGAGCCGATAAAACTGACGAAAAAATAGGAAAGGTTTATAATGGGCATTATCACAGCAAAAGAAATAATACTAATACCAGTGCCAAGTGCGAAGATCATACACCGCTAACATAATTTCATAGGGACAAAAAAGGACTTCAAAAGAGGTTCAACCAAATCTGATAACACCGGACATTATTGATACAACCAAAATCAAATTGCTATCCAACTCTAGTTACACTACTGAATAAAAAATAAAAAATAAACAAGAGCAAATTCATTGAGAGGAAATTCGTATCTCAATCACATACATACTTATCACAAAATGACAACGCTACAGTCTTCTCCAACCTTTCATCTGAGCTTCAAACATTTGAGGGGAAAAGAGTACCAATTTGATTCAGTCTCAACGCATGATTCTATCGCTGATGGACAGTCCGGGTAATTTCCCTCTATGAATGACCATATCAGGAGCAGGCGTTCTTTTGCCTTCACTTTGAAAGCTAGTGGTCTTAGGCGTATAAATATATTGGTTATCAACACCCAACTCAATCATTTTTAGGAAAGTAATGATGAGATCTTCCGACCCGACCGAAGCTGAGCAGAGAAAACCTTCAAACAGAACTGACTGCAGCGCTCATCAAACAGAAAATATGCCAGTTGAATTGGCACGCAACAAAAAGTGTTTATTGTATTGTAGTTAACAATAGGAAGTCGACAACGGGAATTCAATAGTGTCGAAGTAGAGCGCAAGCGTGAAACCAGGAATTCTGTCGTCGATGTCAAACACCGAGAGTAACATCTACCTGTAACCAACGTAAGGAATCCAATCTTAAGCAGAGGAGAGTAGTGCAGAGAGCGTTCAATAATATGGGACACTCACCAACATCCCACGCCTGAACTAGTTTTCTGCAGTATAAACACGCATACCAGTACGCAACAATTAATTTCAAATTATTTCAAAAACTCGCTCTCGCTTGAATCAGACTCCACAGAAGCCCAGATATCATTTCTATCAAGATTTGATTCTACACCATGCTACCAGGCATTTGTAGAGGGAGAAATGGGCCGTCTGAGACGTAATTAAGGAGTTTTCTCAAATGTGAAAAACGAATTTCGTGTCATCGCAAATGGGGAAGATGTAAGTGAGAATAATATATCAGAAGCCAAAATGCTTATAAGAAACGACGAAAAGAATAACCTACAGGGAATAAACTCGTTCAGGCAATACTCAAGCAAGTTTTCAATGACTTACAATACTGCACGTATTTATTTATTAATGGAAGTGAATAAACACTTTCTAGAGAATTCATGAGGGTCGGTAAAATCATTTACACATAAACAATGCAACAATCAACCTCAAATGATCGCTAATTTCACCATTCAGTACAAGTCTAAGGGACCTCGAATCATCGGCACTGAATGAAGTGGAGAGGTGGGAAGAATGGTGGGTAGATAATGAGTCTGGCGACTGTGTCTGCCTTCTGGTAATTGAAAAAGGCACTTGACAAAAAATGTAAATCAAATGTAGATCATTTTTTTGTATGTTAATGTTGTGCACCAGAGAAGAATTTTATAGCTCAGTAAAACCTATTCAAAGGTGAGAGTAAAGTTTAGAGCAGGAGAAACGGGGTTCTAAAGGCATAGCACACATGAAAAGGAGTGACACACTCAATGTGAAGCCTGATGGCAAGGTCAGTCGGTTCCACGATGAGAACCAAGCCCTTGGTCATTTCTCGGACCATTCTGAAGGAACCTTGAGACCCAAACAGCGAGAGGACATTCCGTTAACGTGGATTGCCTGATATTCTAAGCACGAAAGAAAAACTTCCGGTACCCGCCCTGCCTCATATGTTCATCACTAGATGCTACCTATCAAGTAGGAACAATAGTCGCGAGAAAAGATGATCCAGAGCGGAGCAAACTAGGGGTTTTTCAAGGCATGGCACACATGAAAATGAGTGACACACCCAAGTGAAGCCTGACGGCAGGTCATAATGATCAAGCACAGAACCGGACTAGGACAGAATGTAACCGGCACTACACGCAGTCTCCCTCTATCATTCAAACGCTGTAAAGATACCCGAAAAACGTAATTCAAAACGATAACATTGTCTTCTACTCACGATTAAACGTTTGGCAGTCTGAACTCTCGTCGAATGTAGAACATGATGTACGGTTTACACTTCTGAACCACTTCCAGTTCTGTCGGCCTCACAGTGCTGTCATTGAAATGAAACCACTGACCTACAAAAACGACCGGATTAGCTAAAATGCTTCTTTAAACACAGAAGAAATATCAAAACTCATAATATTAAAGTCGTAGTATTCGGAATGGCACCAGAGACCGTGCTACGATTTTGGATGAAATAACTAAGTAAATTCAGCCGTTGTCATCCGATTTCGTTCACATTTTTGAGGGATGAATCGAGTTAGTAGCAAGTTCAACTAAACGCCATAAAATGAAATCACTGACCTACAAAAACGACCGGATTAGCTAAAATGCTTCTTTAACTGATACACAGAAGAAATATCAAAACTTATAATATTAAAGTCGTAGTATTCGGAATGGCACCGGAGACCGTGCTACGATTTTGGATGAAATAACTAAGTAAATTCAGCCGTTATCATCCGATTTCGTTCACATTTTTGAGGGATGAATCGAGTTAGTAGCAAGTTCAACTAAACGCCATAATAATCGCTTTATCTTCTCACTACGGATGCGAGAAGAAAATACATCCCAATTTGACATATACAATTTCATTATTTTTCAACGCTGATTTAGGTATTTCATCTCCGAAACTTTCTACTCAACCGTACTCCTCGTACTAAGAAAAACACACACTCAAAGCCAGAATTGATGAAAATCCCTTGCGTGGAACTTATATCAACAACTTACCACCATTTATAGCGAAGGCGGTATAGTGTCCACATCCAGAGCCACCACCGTGATGAACTATCACAGCAGCCAAATCGTAGAGTTGCGTACTGGAGCTGCGAGTGTCAGGAAGGTCGCTCAAAACGAACTGCGACATGTCCAGAGCTATGACGGGGAATTTAACGTGAGTGTCAACTTTCGTTCGGAAAAAATTGGTCCACCTGAATCTTTTCAAATGTAGACAAAGTACCTGAAATGTTTGAATAAAATTGTATACATACAAACGATTGGCCAAAACGAGGTTAGATTATAGAATAAATTGGACCTAGGAAATAGTGCTAAAAAGACTTACATTCGGCAATCTTCTGATCCAAAATCTCTTAGTAGATCTCTGCTTACTTTTACAGTTGCTACAATAATATAATTCTGTTTCTGCAAGCTCTTCAACTTCAATAAAACTAGTTAGGCAATCTGAAAAGATGAAATGTGAAGTCAATTTTTTTCGCGGTTAGAAAATCAATAATTATGTAGAGCATAAATGTGAACAATTCGAGCAGAAAAAACCTAAATTGTCGAAACTCCAACGGTATCAGTCCGGCTATATCCAGCGGGTTCAAAAAATAGGACCACGGGCCCGGGCAAGCTCCTGGTTCCAAGGAAATGAGAGGTATATTTTAGGGTCTCACCTAATATATTGCAAGGAGGCATGTCTTCGCCGGTTTCTTTACATTTTCTTTGATGATGACACTTTTCAGGTATATCAAGAGATAGGTCCAGAAATGGATCATGCTTCTTCGATTCAGTGCCACAATTCAGACATCTGACCTAAAAAGTAAAGGTAATGAGACATGTAATTGGAATTGCATAACGGACGGATCTATGAAATATAACAATCTTGGTTCACTTGAATGAAGTATCCATATTATCACGTCTTATGTAATCCGATTCTTAGTTTAAAAGATATCTACACAACCAGCCAGCGAAACTACACGCCCACATAACAAATTCACACCTCAGATTGAAGGGTTCCGCCGAATACTGAAGTTACTATCGATGTCTTGTTTTTATGAGAGATGAACTGAGAGTCTTTGAGAGAGAAATCCGGGAGTAAATGCAGCAGTTCAGTGTGCAGTCTATCAAGCATGTAGCGTAGAAACTCATGCGCGTCTTGTTGAGCGTAACCTCTGAAATAAATAAATAAAATAAAATGAGTAAATTACCTAGAAATTACGGAATAATACGCTTTCAAATACAGTTGCGATACGAGCAAAATTCAAATTTTATGAATTTGCCAAGATTCACCCTAGTGTAATAATTTTCCAAATTCATTCCTCAATTTTTTTGAGGAAAAAAAACGAAATTTTCTCTGGAAAAATTGTTTTACAGCAAAAATTTTGGGAAATGCAATTTTAGGAGAATTTACGTTAAGGCCAGCTTTAAACAAACTTCCAAGTTTACACAGACATAAAATATCATCTTTTTCTCTGTAATCTGTATCACTGCTATTGGACGCACAACAGCGCAGTTATCCGATCCACTCGCTCCGTGTTGAACGGAGCAAACAAAAGCTTATGCAAAACGTGATATGAGGACGTGGTATAGGAGCCTATAGAATAACTAGAATGGATAGAAATGTATTAGAATGCGAAAATTTGAGTTTCATATATCCAAAAAAATTGTAATTTACTTTGGAAAACACACCAAAAGGTATACATTTTTGACAGATTCAAGTGAATCTTGACGGAATTATTATACTCGTAGAAGAGGGATCCTTTGTCTATTTGTATTAAAGTATTCACTTTGAATAACAATTACATAATTAAGTTATGAATACGCCCACGCGCATCTCTGGACTACAAGAGCTGTTCAGCTTGATTGACATTGATACTGTTGTAAAACTCAGAAAATATTATTTCTAAAAATGAAGGATTACCTGTAACGAGGGACGACTTTCCATATGACGAGAAATAAGGATTCCGGAGATATTGCTCCTTTAGCGCCTTGATCAGTCAGATTGATAAGAACTTTTCGCAATTCTTCCGCTACAATCGCATCTTTGACTTCTTTTAGACTACGCGATTGATACATTTTACTCCGACTTCTCACCGCAGCCTCGAGAGATGGCATTTTTTTGAAGTAAAGGCAAAATTCTTCGATATTGCTAGAAATGAATTACATGAATTACCAAAACAAGCCACTGAGCTTACTTGCCAGAAAGGGTAAATGTTATAAATCGTCGGTATAAAAATATTTATTGAAATCAGGACGACGAGCTGCGCAACAAAGTCTTTCGCAGATCAAATACTAACCTAAGCGCCCTGACTGAATAGTCACGAACCGAACAATAAAATGTTGTATGGTTGATCACTGTCAGGCAGGCTATGAAACGGATTTGCGCTAGAACTTAGCATTTTGAAAATCTCGTTGGCACCTTAAATCGAGGTCGCGGGACTCCAGTTAGGCCTAGGTGTCAGTAAAACCAATCCTGTAAGGTCAACTTGATCGAGTGGGGGTCGGAATCGCTAGGTTTTTTTTTTTTTTTTTTTTTTTTTAATTTTCCAAATTAACATCAATTGAAGGGTCGCGGGGAAGAACGATCATTGTCAGTTTTTTTAATTTTTGGTAATGTCAAATTTAAAGTTTAGTTACTCATAAAATGTCTGGGATGAGGTATTGAGCTAGAAAAAAAAAACCATTTTACTCTTCAACAAACTGTATTTGAGGTTGGTAAAAGAATTATCTGAACACTATGTTACTTCAATAAGAAAACAAATTGAAACGTTGAGAGGCCATTGACCATGATCGGTATTTCCCGTCATGTTTCCTCTTCTTCGTCGATCATTCCCATCAGGGCTGCTCCTGTTCAGCGTCAGTGACTCAATGTTCGATATCATCTTCTTCCGCGGGTTGGTGGTCAATGTATTCAACGTCGTCTTCTCCCGTGTCGTTCACTTCAATGGCGAGTGCTTCGAAGAAATGTCGAGCTTCCGGGTTTAGTAAAAATTGCTTCAGGTGCAGTAAATCATCAAGTTTTGCTTTTTTTATTAGTAGGGGGCCGCTGTAAGCTGGGTCAAGAGTGGCATCTTTGTTCTTTTTTCTTCTCAGCTGCGTTGTAGTGAGTGTAATAATAGTACTGTTCAACTGAGCATTGTAAATCGATTTATGGTATAAGAATCGAGGCCACTTTATCGCCACTTTTACCACTTTATCGCATGAGAATAACCAACAGCTCGAAACAAAACATTGACCTGAACTCATAGGAGCAAGGAGGCAGGTACAGAGAGGGCTTTAAAGTTGGACAATGATCCTTCTTCCTTGTCACCGCGCGGACCTTGATCGGTCTTTCCCGTCATAGGGTTTTTTCTTCCTTCGTTTCCTTGAATACTATGATCTTTTTTCCCGGTTTCGATTCACGTTTCGATCGGTACTGGAATATGCTACTAGATGGCATGACAATCTCATTTTTCTTAAAAATTGACATTGATCGTTTTTCCCGTGACCCTTCAATTGTATTGTTTCTCGCGGCTCTTCGCAGCGCATACATACTTTTATCAATGTTGGAGCGAGCAACTGCTAACGCCATGTTATGAGGGTTTGAGAAACCCTCAACGAACAAAGCACGTGGTATGGTGGTACTACCTTCCAAACCCCATAAAAAGTGCTCAAATGAGTAAAAGTGACTGTAACGTCAGTCGGAAGAAAAAAAAAAGTTCCCCAAGAGCATTTCAAGAAAATTTAAGGTTCCTTGGCTATTCATGAAGTTGTTATATATTGTGGAAAGGGTAAGAGAATTTAATTTTACCCTGAGGCTTTGAACCATGCACGTAAACCAAATATCATACATTGGTTGCGTGTAAACACGTCTCATATTCCTCTATGTTGAACTTACCTCAAGGACTGAAGTACAGCGTTCATGAAGCAGGTGTTGCCTAAATTTCGAAGGCCCACTACCCGTTTTTCTCTTTTCCCATTGTTTTTTCTGTGGTTGGTGGCTGTTAGATCTGGTTTCCGGCGGCATCTCTCAGGGCGTCGACTAACCAACTGGTTTTCGGTGCTACCGGCGCTGCTACTGTCGTTGGAATGGGATCTGAAAGGTGACAAGTTCAATTAGGTATCTAGAGGGGTCCTTGGATATTGGCGATTAGAAGAACTCTAGGTGCAGGTACCAGATGATTCAGTAATACGAGTAGTACATTCATACCTAATACCTACTCAAATTTTGAGTAGGAATAGTAGATAGGTTGCATCGTCAAGTATAATACGAGTACACAATCGGACTAAGATCCCAGAGATCATTCTAAAATAATAGTAGTTACTCCAATTCTAAATATGAATATAACGACATACTGGCCATTTGGAGTATGAATTTGACAAGAGGGACACGGCCTACATAATTTGGTGATCTTCACGGATCAGTCGGCAAGGAAAATACAAACACAGGCGTTGGCGAAACTGCATGAAAAGTGCATACCTTTTTCTGTTTCTTGGCCGAAGGCTTCGTCTAGTAATAACGGAGTCGCCAATTTCACTGTCAACTGGCCAGTCTGTTTTGTTCTTACTTCTCGCCTGATGAAACAACTCCCTAATCTGAGCTATCAAACCTCCAGGGGTGTCGTTCACAATGTAATCATCGCATGCGTAGCTGGAAAAAAATGAAATGTCAAAGCGAAAATGTTAACGAATACGGTTCTGAATTAAAACAGCGGTTGATCAGAACATAACGTGAGTTTCTTACCAAAAAACAGAAAACGTGTCACAGTCCATGCACACTGAATGGGAACCTTGCTCAGAATGTGCGAGAGCATGGCCACTGACGTAGCGTCCACAATGCGCCGTGCCACAGAAAAGACACAGCCATGAGTTTGTGGAAGATGAACAGTCTGTAAATGGAAAAGAATCCAGTCAATTTAAAATTCGGGAGAACGAATTATTTGTAAATTGGACCAATTACAAGGACAATTGGGAGGGATATTTTAAATTTATTCACCTCGTTCATTCATTCAACTTCAAAATGCAATGCTTACTTCTGAGGAAGGGGCCAGATAAAGGCTCTGCCAAGGAGAGATCATTCAAGAATTTGCTAGCAGGGACTCATTTCTGGAGCACACATTTCTCCAAATGGCCACTGCCACCATTAATCTGAGGTGTATGCCTACACTGAAGTGAAACACGTACATTCTGTAAATGCTGTGGAATTGACACGCGCTGGGTGTTCTAGCATCTGCCATGGTGACAACATGCCATATCGCGATAGCCGAGCCCTTGAGTAGGAGGCGATGAAAGGATGGCCACATCTGTGACGCTTAAGTGTTAGTTTTACGACCCAAAGCTGTTTTAATTCGCTCAGTCGTAAGTAAAATGATGAACTACTCCAAGTTAAATCAATAAATTCTCGTTGAAAAATACATTCTAACATCGAACAAGTGCCACAAGACTGGATAAAATTCAGTTGGAACAAATTCAACGATTCGCGAGAGCATAGTTAATATGCGTCAATACTATTTTTGATTCTTCGAAAATCATTTTCAATAAACAAGCAACCTCTCTACGATTTCATTGTTTAGCTCAAGAAGAAAATGAACCAGTATAAAAGGGATGGGGAATGAAGGAAAAAGCAAGGAGATTCGACACGTTCAGCCGCATAGCAACTACACCGGAGTTTTGAGCGATCATTGCTCTGTGAGAGTGGAAGGGGTAACTCGAAAAAAAGAAGAGCACCCCGGTCAAGCCAGGAGTGTGGTTAGCGTTATATTGCCGACTACAAGGCCCCAGGAGGTTTCTGGTGACCTTGTCGGCCCCTCCTTACCCAAGGAAGACCACCGTTGAACGAACCTTCCTCCTTCACTGCTGACAGGGCTAGATCCGAAGAGCCGGCAATGTCATCTCTCATTGCTGGATCTCATTCGGTGAAGAGACAAGAATCGTTTAAAAGGCCAATGAGGATTACCTTTTACAACCATCATCTCTGAGAGATTTGACTTACGTTGCTCCAGAACGAGAGATGGCCTTCGTACCCAAGCGACAAAAGCCACCGAAAACACCATCGGATTTTCCTGAACTTGAAGCGGGGAAAAACGACATCGCTATGCGAGACATTATCACTGCTACACAAGGGTTTGAAAAAAACAAAGTCGACGCAAAAGGAAAAATGTTCTATGAACAAAATGTAGCCTGATAATGTACCTTGATGTACTGAATTTAAAAGATTGAGTTTTTCAGCAGATCTTCAATTCAGTGGGCAGAGGACGCCGGTCGAGTGTGGTTGTAAGATAATTAGGTGATAATAATATTAGCAAGTGCATTCTCAAACTCGACAGTGTACTCACGGAGGTTTGAACCTTGTTTACCTCATCATGGCATCAGTGGTCAGTAGAAGTACGGTTGGCAAATTAGATCAAAGTAAGCACGTCGGAATGGAAGCATGAACTATGTTCCAATCTTATCTGCCTGACTTTTGATGAAGGAAAAGGATCGTAATCTAGGCGTTGGGTTGTATTGATTTGACTGTAGTAGGGCTCAGCATAACTTGGATAGGCGACTTACATTCGATGGGAAAGCGCCGGAACCATGCCCAAAAAATGTACGAATGATCCCAGAATCATCCACTATTTAATAATGAAATGAATAAGGACGAAGCATAATTACGGAGGGAGGACGAGAAAGAACATTAGCAATGCAAGAATGAAGAGGCCATCTTTTATTATAACACGACGATTTTTGTGATTGGGTATGTGAACTGATCAGAAAGACCGACAGCCTCCAGCGAAAGGGGATACAATTTTCGAGGGTGTAAAATAGACAATATTGTACGAGAAGAGGGTTTAAAATCGATGGAATTCGTAAATCTCACCTGCGCATTGCCATTCCTTTGTGTTCCCTTCTGATCCAAAAGGAGAGTCAATTTTCACGTTCTCACCAATGTGGGGGCACTCCATGACTAGAAAAACTATTTGTCAAAACATAAAGGCAAAACTTCTAAAAAAGAGAAATAAAAAACCTAATTATTTGGAGGAAAAAAAGAGTAAGCAACGAGACGAACGACTGGACGTGTTGTTGACTTTAGTGGTCAGCTTGAGAGATGAACGGATAGGATGGTAGGTTGGGGACCCAAGTTCAACTTTTAACCGCAGGATCACTACAGCGCATGATCGCACTCGCGACTGTTGAGCCCGCTCGTTTTCGAACATACATTTCTTATATTTTGCCTAGTATCGATTTAGAACCATCTTCGTTACCAGGACTCGTCTGTGATAGGTACTAACTTTTCAGTTGACTGTATATTCCTCTGCAATAAGAAGCCTACATGAAGCTTTCGGTCTTATAATGAGACGTAGGATTCACATTAATTACGATGATACCTACCTCAGTCTTATCTTGAAGAGGCAGTCGGAAATCACCTCCTTCGCAGGCGCTGGAATGAACTATGGGAAGGATTCCACCAAATGTACACTAGAGAGACGCGTTTTATGCAATTGCTTTCATGGAAGGTGAAACATAAGACGGACTCAACAGCACTGTGCACACTGCGTTTCATAAAACTCTAGTTTCATCGGTTGCACAAAACCCAAATTATCGGTTTCCTCTAGCTTCAGTTTCAACTTTTTTTTTTTTCTGGTTCGACATTTGCTCTGCAGAATAAAAGGATCAACTACCTACCGACATACCTCAATAACAAGGCAATCCCACACGCCAACGAAGCAAAATATCTTTGAATGACGCTGGACGCCAAACTAAGATGGAAGTCCCACGTCAAAAAGAAAAAAGCTGAGCTTGTGATTAAGTTTCGAAAAATGTACTGGCTTATGGGGAGGCAGTCAAAAATGTCGATCCATAACAAGCTCATTCTGTACAAACAAGTCCTCAAACCCGTCTGGACTTATGGTGCTCAACTGTGGGGATGCACCGCCCAAAGCAATCGCAACATTATTCAAAGGTTCCAGAATAATGTCTTGCGCTGCTGCGTTGACGCATACAGATATTTCCGGAATGACAGATTGCATTACGAGCTACAGATCGAATCTGTCGATGAAGTAATACGAAATCAAGCCATCAATCACCTTATGAGGCTCCAAGGTCATGTAAACGAAGATGTTGTCCGCCTTCTTGACACCAATGACCTACTCAGAAGACTAAAAGAACAAAACCGCATGAACTGGTTCAGTTAGTGGGAGTGCCCCAAGCAATTCAACAGACTTGTTAAGAATAAAGTTAAGTATCTTATTCTGAAAGCAGTTGTTAGCATTAGTCTATCACAGAAATGTTGCTAATAAGTTATCTACGTGGTGCAATAAAACATGTAAAAAAAAAAAAAAAGTTAAGCTCTGTGTTCCGATAATTCTCAAAAATATGGCAGGAATTTCATTCCAAGTGAAGTTCGCTGATGCTGTGGAAAAACGACTGAGCCTTCATGACTTCAACCTCCATGAGAATCGCAACAGAAGGAAAGGTCTAAGTGAGTCAGAACCAGCGACAAAAGAAAGGGCAGGTCAAGTGTAACGATTTACGGTGTTCATGATTATGCATTAATTATAATAATTCGTCAGGGTCAGTATAGATTACATCATTTACAACAAAACGACACAAATTCTCAACTGAACAAGCTCCGGACATTTGAAAAATGAATAATTAATGATGATTAGAATCATTATAGATAAATAATAAAGCGAATGGTAGTCTTGTAAAAAAAAATAATAACCACTACTAAACCAAAGGTTGATTTTATTTATTGTTGTTTCAGTAATATACTGTACGGAGGCATGGAAAGAAACGTGTGCCGTTTTCAGGAGAATGCAGAACTATCAAAACATCATCTGGTTACAAGGCTAAAAAGAAAGTTTCGAGTACTATCCATCATCTACCAATCTCTAGAATGATGAGCTGCAACCTTTTCTTACAATTAAATCCCAATAACAAACTATCCTCTAGTCCATTGACAATGGCGAGAGTTGTTAAAAACCTACATTGATATTAATCTCGAACGAAAGGTGACTTTCTGGGAAATCATTCATTCTTACTCACCTCGCCTAAGTAAAAGACAGCCGTTACCCAATATTCCATCCTATTGACTCTTGGACCTCTTTAAAGTTGCATTTGCAGTAGTAATTAGTCGATTTTAGGCTATGGCACAAAAATATCACGAAATTGGCCTTTTTGCAATAGCAGAAATTCATATTTTTGTTTGTACTTTAATAAGAATTTTCTCCTCTCTTCAATTCTAGCAGTTATCTCAGCATTGGGCGCACAGGACCCCAGTTTTATACAAAACCAAGTATGACAACTTTCTGCACAGCCAAGCCCTGCTTTTTTTTGAAAAGTGCGTTGACACAAAAATCTGAAATTTGTCTATCTTCTCAAGTATCGTAGATACCTGAAAACGCTGAACATGAATTCGCGAAAATGTTGCTCGTGCTAGCGAATAACAACGCACTAACACGTTTGCATCCTACCCAATGCTGTGAGCACGGTATGAACGATCAATCTGAAATTGCGAAGATGACTGCGCTGTAGGTATCAGGCCTCAGGCGTAATGAGGAAAGCTGTAACTACAGATACTATCCACGCCGCCACGCTTATCAACATACAGAGAACATTTTGGATAAGTCGAACAAAACCAACACCTAGTTAGCGACTGTTCGTAATGTCCTAATGGAGAGCCACATTTTCATGTCACGGATTGTTACGAAATTCGATTATTATGACTGAGACGACTCGATCAGCCCTAAAACAAGAGCGCTGGTGGATAGTAAATAGACATGCCAGATCGTCAATCAAGACATTTTATTAAAATGAAATTTGAAAAAAAAAAATTTAAGGTCTTCTTCCGTACTGCTGGTTGGTCGGCTGAATCAATTGAAGACCAGAAATATTGCTGAAATCCTGTAACAAACAATAAATAATTTGGATAAGCGCACAAACAAAGGCAGCATCACAACTCTGCGGAATATGAACAGACGAGTAATAGTATGTTCTATTTGTAGAGGAAAAAGAATGCTCCCCTCTCTCGTGAAATTCTATGCCGTCAACGAACCCGCAGTTTGGACTTGGAATCTACGATAGAGACTAAGGGGAGATTATTTCCCCCCCTCATGGACCACATGAAATTATTCCAATGTTAATAATAAATAAAAAACGCTGCAAATTCTTTCATATGTGTTGGTTATTTCTCGGCCGAAAATCCATTCTTCGAAATACACATTTGACCCCTTACCTCCTCATGGTCCAATCGGGCTGAAATGTTTCGAGGACTAACTAAAGCCAGAAAAGGATCCCTGACCCAAATTTAAGATTTTTAGACATTTTTCTACTACCAAAGTCGGCGTGGACGGCGGACGGACATTAACTTATTTTTATCAAAGCACCTTGAAACGCTCAGAAATTTTTTTAAAAGACGAATCGGTGAGATTGACTATCTGCATGGAAAACAGAAATAGGAGAAAATACCAACGATACAATAACCAACCAAAACACGCCGGTAGTTGAGACAATCTTTCTGTTGCGCGCAAGTAAGAGCCAAGAGGTTTACTTAATTTTTTAGAAAATTGATCCAAAATGTAGTTCAACTCATCAAGGTCTAAAATTCATCCGAAAGTAAATACAAAGATAATGGAAGTCTTACCAGCATCTTCAACATGTCCTTGGTTTCGGGATCAACTTCAATAACGTCTTGCTCAAGAGCAGAAACCTCAGGAACGAAGTTGTCTCGCCTTTCCCTTTCTTCTTCTTGCAGTTTGATGGAGATTCCTCGGACTTGAGAATGCCTCAGACGCTTCATCAAATGCGTCACAAATCTAATAGAAAGCAAAAATTAGAGAAACAGCGTGAAAAAATATGTTATAGGGGATGGGAGGCCTGGAAAGAAGCATTGAGACATCATGTATTGTCAACATACTATGAGTGACAGGCATACGAAATACGTGTCTAATAAGAAGCAGTTCTTGGTACTTCTTGAATGTGATCAGCATGCCAAGCTGGATTATTCTAATTGCTGCTTTTAACCAACACAATTTCGAATCGGAATTTTTGCATGAGTTGATTTTCTCAAGAAAAATAGATATTCTCGGACTAAGACTATCCTTAGATCAAAATGAATAACAACGCATGAAATACCCTTTATGTACATTTATTGTTCCATTTTCATTGCAATTGGCAGCGTCAAAATACTCTTCATAAAAAGATCAGCTTCTTTCTAAACTCAAGCAGGTACCCATTTCTATTCAGACTTATTATGAAAGAAACAGAAAGGACTAGTGTGTCTTATGAACACTGAAAATTACCGTGGAGACATTTTGAAAGATCTTAGGGTTTTTTATAGATTTGATTAATCGGAAAAAGGCTAAATTCTGTAGGTAACAAACATTTCGGCTTCGTTTATAACTCAAGAGAGTATTTTTTTTCTTGGAAGAAATTCAAACATTTAACGACGTCTACTATAACACAATTGAGTACAAAAAAAGATCCTTCTGGGGTTCTTGCGGGCAGCAGGACGACGAATTAAGAATTATGACCATTATATATACTCACTTTACCAATATCACACCACAGTGAGTGGTAATCTGCCGGGAACCTAAGATTACAAAAATAAAATCGATTTCATGTCGGACCGTACCGCTAAAATGAGAATTTTACTTCTGTCATACAAAGATCACCTATCAGTACCCACTGTGAGTATGACAAATGATGCGGCATCTAATGGAACAATCCCGAAAAATAAGGAGTGGAACGTTTCCCTCGGAAAAACGGCCCTGCCGAGACTTTGCGAAACAGCTACGCCATAATAATATTCACATAGATGATCGTGGAGCAAGCCGTAATTAGTTGTTGAAGAAATACTGGAAACGTACCCTGCGATCTTGTTCCTCAGGGATTTGGTAGGAATGATGGCTATCTCCTCGCATATTCTCTTGTTGGTGTGGAAATCCAACGTGAGGCGAGTGTAATACTTCTCAATAATGACGCGGGACGCCTTCTTGACAGTTTTGGTCCTGACGCGACCCTGAAACAAAAAAGCAATATCAGGCAAATTCAAAACAGTTTGCCGTGGAAGAACCCTTTCCTCACCGGGAAAATGCGTATAAGTTAGCCATTATCAATGTAAGTTTGTACAAGAATGTAAATGAGACGCATGATATAGGATCGTGACTTCCTTTTCTCGAAAAGAGGGCAGGGACTGATGGCACCTGACGCCGCAACCACTATAGTTTCTTGAATAAGCACTACATATTATCTTCTTAAGACGCTCCTAAACACCAATTTCATACGTAAGAAGGAAATTCGACTTCAAGCCTAGTAGATCTATATAAGAACGCAATGTAGATCAAAGTATCCACGTCAAAACACTACTCAATTTCTATCTAGCCCTCAAGAAACGTGGGCTTGTTGACATCAACGTTTACAGCTTACGTCAAACTGAGATGGGTTTGCGGGATCGTTAATGAACCGTCTACTACAGTACCTTCAATTTCAATAAAGGAAAAACCAGTGAACTTCGATAATACAAACAATTAAACAGGGAAAATCGGTCGGCAAGAAAACAACCTCGTATAACCTGCAATGAGTGGTGAGTGCTCAAAAGGTCGAAGACCGAGAGAGTACATAACGCCCTCGCTCATCAAATTTATGTTCAATTCTTTCTGATTAGGAATACACGCTGCTTAACGGTGGATGCATACATGCATCGAAGATATAAGTAGATTAAATAACAACTTACCATGATTGACGAAAAAACCTGGAAGGACTACGAGATGCAGCAAGCCAACACAGTAAAAGGATGAATCTAGATAAAGCAGAGCCCTCAACAACAGCAACAACAACAAATGGATGAAGGATTTTACTTCTACTTCATTTTAATCGTTTAATTCTTCAAACAGTTTCTCGGATGAAATTACAGCGGATATTTGTAGTATGATCAAACTAGAACATTAGAAAAATAAAAAATGTGGGAAACAGTGGCGATTAGTTTTGTTGGGAGCACTTGCAATGTTAGGGTCGCTATCTCCAATCCATAAAGTTTTTTTTGGCGCGAAGGGCTGTTGGCAACATTGCACCGAAGCAGTCAGCTGACTTTGATATGACAGGAGATCGTTGCCAAGTCGGGGCGCAGAGGACGTTCGTGTTTTCTGTTTTCAACCTCTTCGGAGGAAGTGGAGAGCTCTGGGTCAGTATCAAGCCAGTCGTAAATGTGCTAGTGGTCGGTGGAAGTGGTCCGGTAGTAGGGCGTACGTTTCGGTCAAATTTCTTCACCAAGTGCGCTCGCGTAATATCCTTGAATGAGTGCTACTATGAATATGTTGTTGAGGACGAAAAGATAGCGAATTAAACCCCAAGAAAAGTGGGTTTCTTCTCTCCAATTCAGGTATTGACTCCTTAGATTTCAACCTGGTCATGCTCACGCGTACACTTATAAAAATCCATGAAAGTTTCTTGCGTCATTTATCTGCTTGCATTGAATTTTGAATTGCTAGATCCGATTAAGTAAACTTACAGCTAATATTACTGAAACCACTGCCTTCGTTATAAATTGGCACTTAAATCAAGAGAGACCCTAGAACATTGCTGACTAAAAGGGTATAAACTTTGCACCATCAACAAAAGCTGACAATGCTGCGGGTGCAGTCCGGTGAACTGGAGACAATTGAGACAACTATGAGGGCTACCTGTGTTGTAATTTGTAGTGGGTGGATAGGTATTTTCACATAGAGCACTGAGAGAGCGACACATACGTACCGTCTGCGGAGATTATACTAATAAAACTCATAGGAAAATTGAATTTTCATGAGAGCCACGAAACACCAACTTATGTAGCAAGCCCATATACGTAGCATTTAGTTACTGGTAGTGAGGTGCACACAATACATTACGATGCACCAGACGTCCACGAGTTATAAGAAGTCGATTTGTGTTAAATTCTTCTTTTCAGTAGATTGCTTGCCCTGTGATCCTCATGTTGAACACTTGAGGAGCATTGGCTCTTTTTTCATATCCGCACTCAAAACTCGGCTTAAGCCATCTCAAGTAATTTGGCTCAATCCAAAAATTCTTTCTGATTCCTTCGATATTGTCATCGCCGGAAAGAATATTAATAATTCTGCTCTCTGCAATATGCAATAGGTACACAATTAGTAGGCACAATTGAAACTTAATTCTTTATTTAAGTCGTACATAATATCTGTTAACTGTGTTTTTGTTTATTATACCTGATGGGAATCTGTACTCCGTATTTTTCTCAACTTTATTTATTTAAGTGATTCTTCTCGCTAGACCGATTGCAACACATTGAAAAAGTGCCTTTTCGGGTATAGCGTTTTCCATGACATTCTGGACGCTTATTCGATGGAGATGGTGCCGGTACCAAGTATACCGGTTACATTCTGGGATAATCTCGAAGACATAATTTTTTCCATGTTCAGGAATTTATTCAAAATCGATTTTTGTAAAGGTGGTTAGTAAAAGACCGCCTTCCACAGTCTTATTACTCCTTATTGTTTCTTGATCATGTTCATGATGAGCAGAAGGAATAATTGAGTAGCTGGTATTTTTTATCCCTAAGAACGGACTGTTTCCTCCTCCTTTATATTATTAATAACCACGATGAAAAAATCCTATTAGAGCTCACCAAGTAAATATTATGACGGGGCATGCAACCCCTACAATCGATGTATCGCTACTACAAAATTAAAAAAAAAAAAAGAGAAAAAGATTATTTTATAAACTAGAAAGCAAATAATTAATACACAGGATGCATCTTGTGCGCATGCGGCTTACAATGGTCCGATATCGACCGGTTGCATCGAAAGTAGCGTAAAGTATCGATTAGGGGTGCGTATCCTGATTTAATTAGCCGCTCATTCAAGTTATTTAAATCAATTTTTCGCACGTAGGAGCTTGTCGCCGCCCCTCCCAAATTTTGGATTGTCTGACTCATTTAATTTTAGGACGTCACTACCTGCTATCTGCGGTTGTTGATCAATATTTCTTCGAGGCTCGTCAAATGCCAAAAGCTGCCCTGTTTTCGCGCTCTTCTAACTATGTCACGAAAGGTCATAAATGTATTGTCCTGTCGTGCCCTTTTACTTAAGAACCTTGAAGTTTTGTGCTGACCTTCCTGGGATACCTCCCTCTCCTCTGATCCACACTACCTGAAGGACCTCGCATAGCCATTTGATGAGTGTTCACTGATTATTAGATGTCCTCGTTTAGGTTGGGCTGTTCCCTCAAATAGTCCCATGGGCATTTTAGCAATGGGCAATAGCCAATTGTTTGGCAGTTTTTATCTCTCGTGATAGGGAACCCTCTATGGGGACTGCTATTGTTATGCTGGTCTGTTTTCGCCGTCGCCCTCCCTCGTAATATAGTTAGCGTCGTTGATACGGTGTAATGAGTCGTGATAAGAGTGTTGGCTGAAGTTGCAACTTCATTTTAGTTTATACCCCAGCCAAGCTCGGTTCCGTCCAACAGTGTTGTTCATTATAATTTTTGGTGTCCACGGTAAGGCTCCGCTATTTGAACTGTATTTATTACATGAATCAGAATTGAATGAAGTACCACTGAGAGTAAAGAATTGAGTTAACGTAAAATAAAAGCGCTCTTCTATAAAGAATACACCTAGGCCTCAATATTACTCCTGAGGACAAAACTCAAGTAGGTACCATGCCAATTTGTCCATAAAATTGCGTTTTCCCTTTTTTTGTGGTCAAGTTCTGTGATAATTACTTCAGCTTCTCATCACAATCAAAACGGCTCAGCCTGACTATTCTGTAGTCAGCAAAAAAGTATATTTTGACCAAATTAAATATGGGGAGGTATGTAAACCAGGAGTTGCGGGCCAATCGGATGAAAGCATTTTGTACGGATCCCTACAGTGATCAGCGAGTTCCAAAAAAGTTAAGGAAGTGATAGAATCTTCGAAAAATATGTTACAGGCTTAGAAGATGACAGTTGAGTCACGCGTGGTAGAAAAACTAGATTGAGGAGTGCGAGTGGTAGGTATACCAGTATATTCGATCAATCCAGGCAATACGCGGGTAACATTAAACAAACAATTTTGGTTTTTCAAATTGAAAAAAAAAAAATATATAAGTACCGGTTTTTGAAATGTCTTTCGTGTGCCCTTGATGCGCACTTCCGGTATGCAGAAATAGGTCAATACCCAAAAAGGTACCCCAAACAACTTCAAAATACATCCGCGTACCGTGCTTCTGTTTTGACCGATTGAACTGAACATTTTGGAGAGCCAACTACAGTTGGAAGGAAAGCACCGACCAATATTATGAATTAAGGAATGCAGTTTGGACAAAGGGCGTTTACGTATGGACTTTTAGCATGCACATTTTATAGCCATGGTTCCCCGCCCGATAGAAGAAGGTTATTTACCTAGGTGAAACAGTACACGGCCATTTTATTAATTCATTAATTCGTTCAGTGACCGCGCTTCGATAATGTTCGTGTGTCCCGGTCCAGATTGCCGATCCTCAACTTCTACAGGTAAATGTTTCTTTCACTGTAATAATCCAACTACCTCTCTCTACATGTACTTCTACGTCTGATGAATGGATGAAATATAGCGAAAGAAAGAGAGGAGAAATTCCTCCAAAATCTACATCAAAAACCAATGCTGAAAAATGTGAAGAAAGCTGACAACGAGAACTTAATCAAAACCGTCTCCAGCGAAGATATTGTCGAAAAAAGTTATTGTGACTACTGACGAACGAACGAAAGAAAGAAAGCCGATTGCGAAAAAAGCTTGAAAAAATCAGCTTCTGCCGAAAATAATCTATCAAGACAGCCGAAAAAGAGAACTAAAAAGATGAAGTAAGGCCGTCAACGTCAAAAACTTGGAAAATCAGCTTCTACAGAAATGAGTCTTCTTAACCAACTTACTAATGCACGCACCGGAAGCATCGAACTTGTTCGAGAAAAGGGTTATGGACAAATTACAATCCTTCTCTGGCGATGTCAACTTGGACGTGAAGAAGAAAGAAAATCAAGAGTCACTTTCATTGAAGAGGCGTTCGGGATACAACTCAAAACAAATTTATCAGCTACTCGTGGTGGAACTTGCATCGATTTGACCATTGCTCGTCACATTGAAAAAAAAAAAAAAATTATATAAGTTCTATTTATTTCAGTTGTCACAAATCTGTATTGTCCATTACGTCCAACTATTCAGTGAACTTGAATAAAAGTAAACAATTCAACTACGTATTCGAATTTTTTTATTCATTACTACCTTCATTATTGTTTTAAAAATCTGAAGTTTCGGAGAAATAATCTTGCAGGAATCCTTTGCTAAATAGATTAATAATTTTGATAAATAGATAGGTTCCTTTGAATTGAAATCGTTCGTTGTAGCATCTTCCATTTTAGCATAATCGTACTGGCAAGAAGCAGCTGAAAGAATTGCTAGGTGCCATCCTTCGTAACACAAAAATGGAATTCAAAGGACGAACGTCCCTCGATCGATGCTCCAACATTTCTTAATGTTAGTGTACGGATAATTTAGGGAATTCGGAACTCAAAAAACCAGCATTCGGAAAGCAATAAGAAAATCGGTATTAGGAAAAAACAAGAATTTAGTACCAGTATTCAGGGAATCAGCGTTCAGTCAGATGGCTAAAGCATGACTTGTTCGAATAATTTAAGCCGCAGGATTTAGGATTGTGGGGTCCTAAGAACCGAGATGAAAAAACAGTGGGTGTGGCGGGACCCGGTCCCATTCCAATCGATTCAGGGTCCTAAATTTAGTGGAAAATGATACCCCACACGCCTAGGTACCAGAAATCCCAAAAACACATATTCAAAATGGGTAATATATACCCAATTTGACCCATAACTTCTTTCAGTGGGGGCCAATCGTTCTGGGACCCCTTTCATTGGATTCAGCGTCCAAAATGTAGTGGGAAATGATACCCCACTCGCCTAGATCGCCCAAAATCTCGAAAATCCATTTTTCAAAAAACACATTTTGGCCCCTACCCCGCCCAAATTTGGGCCGAATCGGAGAGATTGACTTTTTGCACGAAAACATAGGTTGATTATTCAAGGAATAACCAACCAAAAATATAAACAACTTCGAACACATTCACAATTCCGACGAGATCGACCTCAAGCATGATTGCTAGGTTGCTATTATTTAGAGAATGATAAGCCAAAATAGAAGTTAGTTGGTTCGAGTTCATTTTAAAATTTGTACTTGGTTTCTAGTTCACATGAATCAGCATGATTTGCTTCTCCCGTTTACTATTGGTATTTGCGTGGCTATCATGTGCTTGGGAAAACCATTACTGTTGTGTAAATTTTTAACAAACCGTTTAACAAAATCGTAATGTAGTAGTCAGATTACAATATGGTGTATAGTTATTTCAACATCGTCCGTTTCGGTTACCGGTATTGTGTAGAACAAATTGATTTACTAAAAATCACAAATTTTATTGTATTCGCGTTACATTGGACATCAATCCGTACGTTTTTTTATGGGTCGTAACTGAACCTGATACCCTACTGAATTCCTAATTGTCAGAAAACGCATGGTGGAAAATGCCGTGTTAACATTGTTCTGTGACATTTGTTGCAGCGGACTAGTGGGTGCCAGGTTATTATCTCTCATCACTGGAGTCAGCGAGTAAGGGCTCTTTCAGAGAGATGGATTTGCGACTACACCTCACCATCTTTATCATCAGTTTGATACCCTGCGTCCTTCCCACGAGACAGAAACCCGTCTACAACAACCAGTTTGCCGTTCATGTACCCGGAGGGAGCGACAAAGTCGATGCTCTTGCCAGCAAGCATGGCTTTGTTAATCTTGGACAGGTATGTTACCTAATCTTCATGCTCCTAAGTTATGCGTTCCCTGCAATGCTTCAAAGTGGGCTATTCACGGTCGGACTACACCCGTCCGTAAGTCCGTTTAGTAGGACTAGTCTCGTTTGCATCAATCACGCTCCGACCTGCAATCCTCAGCTTTTCAAAACCCTCTGACTTATTCGAGTGATTTCAAACGTTTAGATTTTCCGACTTGTTAGCTTCGGCGTTCGACCCACCTTCGACATCCTACAAGAGCGTTCATTGTAGACCACCTACTAATCAAACCGTGAATGAGCCCGCCTCGTACTCATTAGCTGCCCTTTGTCACTGTATGTCGTGCGTTGATTAGGTTTCTATGATTCGAGATGGTTGTTGGTGTTGAAGGAGCTGGTAAGAATGTGCACACCAAAAATGTCTAGTCTAGTGTCATTCTACTTTTGAACAACCCGTGAAGAAATTCAGGATTATCGTTATTCGAATGATAAGCCGTTACACCTTCACTGGAGTTACTCGAGATTGATGACGTCATACCTCTTGATACCCCTACTTTTACTTGATTTCTGTTTGATGCGATCAACCATAATTTATATTTCTCAATGACTGTGGGGCACATCGTTGATGATAATTGTATTGGCAATAAAAAATTGACATACGTCAGCAAAATCTTCAGTTTAGTTTGGCCCTGAAAAAAAAAAAAAAAAAAAAGAAAAAAAGATAGCGATCAAAGAGTTTTTGTCTAATTATATTTTCTCCGTTCCTGAGGATATGTGAGTAGAGGCTTTGGGGTTCCTCTGTAAATCTCACCTGTATATACACTGCGACTGCGCTCATTTCGGTGAGGATTACTCGAACTGCTTTTGTTCAATATAGCTCAAATGTATGCCGTTGTCTCGGTCACATGGAAGATAGTTTTTTCCTCAGTTTTATATATATGATACAGCCTTTATGAGAGTCCTCACATGGACAAATCGTGATCTTTAATCATTCTGTGACCATTGCAGAAGTTGACTCTCCAACTGTCAGTATATTCAGATGATGGGGGCTGTGTGTACCAATGATCTTGGAGCGCCCTTCCCTTACCTCATTGTTCCTACTGAATTGTCACCAAGCTAATGTATCGAAAAATTGGAATGCCCTTACGTGATTGATGCTGACTAGTTCTTTTCATCACTTTTTGTAACAACACCTATCGCAGTTTTGTTCATCACATTTTGTAACATCACCTATCGCAGTCTTCTGTGGGTTCCTGTTTCTATTATGCTGAACTTGTGGTTTTTTTCTTTCCTGAAGGAAAATACGACTTACCTTCCTAGATACTTACAAGTACCAAAACGAAACATCAATTTCTGTAAGAAATATAACACCAAATTCGCACACACACCACCGCAGTTTTATCTGTGACAATCTGTGTTATTTGGGTGTCCTAATTTTCAACGGTTTACTTGAAAACCTGTACTGTATCGATGACATCATTGCCTCCTATCGGGAACAGCGGCTGAGTACTCGATAGGTCGTTTGTTCTTAAATTTCAAGCCATTTACAAGACGTAAACATTGTAACAATGCAATGTGATAAGGTTGCTTTTTTTCGTTCGTTATACCAGGAGGTGAAAATGTTGGTAAATAGGGCATCAAAGTGAGTTTATTGAGTAACCAAGCACTATTGCATCCTGTCCTAGACGATTTCAGGTAAATGCGCTTTAGCATAATCATCTCTTTCCACCACATAAAGCTCTCATGCCATTAGCGTTGGTACTCATATTTAGGCGGTGACTGCTTCCTGACATTTGTAAGACCTGCCCTCATACCAACCGAAAAAAATTTCAAATTTGATCCGGGTAGTCTAGTGGTTGGTTCAAACTTCTCCGTCCTTGTTCGCATGAACGAGCATGATATAATTTTGTTTCACGCTACTCAAAGGAGTTAGCTTTCTTGTTTCGCATCGAGCGAATAAGTTAAGCATGTAACAGAGCTTGTGACTTTTATTTCATAAAAGAAGTCGTTATTATTCTGAGCAGGCTCTCAAAGGCGTTGTGTAAGCTTTGACACTTTCTTCGTGAGGTCTTCGGTCTCTGTTTGAAAAAGACGTCACGACGTTCCTTCTCGCTCTTGTTTGCCAGAGTTCGCTAAACTGATCACGTGGCGTCTTCCATAGGTTTCGATCGGAATCGCCTCGGGTTGTAATGAAGTGACCAACGAGGATGTTTATGAATAACGCTTTAGTTCACATTTCACGAAATGTATAATCATCGTTGGGATGGCCGTAACATATTTATTTAGTTTTTAAAGTCGGATGGAATGGTTTCCACATATTAGTGGATAATCAACTGCATTTTTCCGCATATTACCGTCTCATTACAGTCTCCAGGTTTTGGGGAAATCCTCCAATTTCCATTGATGTCAAATTGAAAAATCGATTAAGGTAAGGTTATCTTTCGATGTACACGTGATTCACACATAACTATTGGCGATGAGTATTGTTATCAACGCTGCAACTCAACAGAGGCCGTGTTGATCAGGAATTAGGTGGTCGTATTCCTTGCAGCTTCCCAGACAAAGCGACGTTTTCTCTTCATCTAACGTGTCCGATTTAAGGCAACGACAAATTAGGCTCAAATTCAATACCACTCTAGAGCTCCTAGTCGCATAAATATTGCACTGTTACCGTTAGTTCGTTTTGTTCTTTCGAACATTTTATTTGGGTCGAATAGTGTCCTTTGCGTAGAGCCTCCAGAGGAATTGAACCGTAGAACCTCTCCTGTTCGGCTGAATTGCCTATAATGCTCCACTGAGTGACGTATTATAGGAATAAGTAGGCAGCCGATCGCCCCAGGTTTTATCTGGAGCTTTTTATCCCAGACGTGTTGAGACCTTCCGCAAAACAATGGTCCAGGTCAGGATTACCGAATTCGTCGCGGAGTCGCGGTTGTTCGGTGGTGATCGTTGGCGGAACGGACGCGGACGAGGGGTTGCTGCGTCTCTACTTCCTCGATGGTAAAATTCCCGACTCAATATCACGGTTGGTGTCTTCATACTGATGCGCATAATTGATTTTGTAACTAACACAGTTGCGACGTCAATGATGATACGAATGATCCTGTACGTGGTCGTATGAAGGTAGGTTGGTCGGTAACGCCTCAACCTCTGCGTTGACGACCAGCCTCCTAGTAGAAATGTTGCGAGGATTATGTAGAATACGTAGATATTTTACATTTTTTTCATTGTTGCGTTGTGCCCCCGATCTCCATGATTCTTCTCTTTCTCACGGCAGTCTCCCGTTGTTGGGTAAATGGCTTTCGAAATTTTGACCGTCACTTGCGCAACTCCCACGAATGTCGCACGATTTCCTTCTCCCAAACTGCAATCCCCAATGTTACGGCCGATTCAAAATTCACGTAAAATTCATTGTATGCTTTTCTACTTTTTCTGTACAGTTTCAGAAAATTGCAGGGGTGATCTTGTATCAAGGGGTAGTCTCGTTTCTTCGTTAACCACGTGTGACAACTGAATATAGGCCCAAATGCTTCACATTTAGAACATCAAGGGGGGACTGAAAACTAGACCTACCAACTTGCCAGGTGCCTAAGGCCTGAATAGACTATTTCTTCAGAAGTTGCAATGTTTTGTTTGTTGCTTCAGAGGAATAATGATTTGAGGAAACGTATACAAACCTTCAAATCTTATGTACTGTAATTTAACATGAATACATCATTTTCCCTTTGTTGAGGCACTTTTAAAGAATCTGGCAACCCTCTCATGATTCATTGTAAAGAGCTAACATGAGTTCGATCGCAGTATCGGACCTGCTGGTGAGCCATCATGTATGTGAAGGGAAAGTTACCCTGACGAATTACCAGTTGGTCAACACAAGCATTAGGCGTACTGGTAGGATAATTAATTATGAGGTTGTCTAGACAGATACGTATTGTTGATTGTAGAAAGGTTGTATATAGTGTATACTGATTATTGTGATGTTTTACCTGTAAAAACTCGTATAAATGAATTTATGAAATTGTTCTTTTGTGACCGAAGTGATTCTAATTAATGCTATGATCATTGCGGGTTTTCGTCATATGGATAATATACTGATGAATTGTCCGTCCATTCGAGATCCAATGTGATTCTAATTAATGCACTCATTAAAATCTTTCCATCGAATGATTGTAGAAATCCTTCATGTTGCTGATGATGAGAGTGCGTGTTGAAGGGACTTCATAATATCCGCCTGGGGTTGTATTGATCGGAGGTCATCAGGTCAATTTTACCGTACTGGGACTTCGTGGATTGATCCTCATCCATCCTTTCATCCTCAAGTGTTTCTTCACTATAATATATTATAATCCAATGGCAAATGGAAAAACAGCATAAAAGCGTATACTGTAAAATTTAATCAATAGAGATATCTTGATGTTCATCAGATGGGTTATAACCCTCTACTTCAGAATGCCAGAGCCTTTGCTCATCGATGAATAACTTCCTCAATCAAAAACTCCTTTCAGAAGATGTATTTAACGATGTTATTTTCTCGAGTTTCGTGTCGCCGAAGTGGAAGACCTGTAGTCCCACTTAGAGTAAATCACGGGACATGTTACAAGGTCTTTTCGGCTCCAGCTGATTCACTTTCACTCTCAACTGACATTGCAAGAGCTGACCTACATTCGGACCGATCTGGGCGTCATGTCGCGCTGGTTATGCATTCTGCTCCAGCGATTTATGAAGTCTGATTTATCGTATGCTGACTCAAGAGGGGGAATCAGGTCGAACTTTCCGTCATAACGTAGGCAATACTCCTTGTAAAAACACTTGAATCCATCATGCCGAATAGATTTGGGCCAGGAAACTGTGCGTTTTCTTCTTTTGTCCATCTTCAACGAGACATTTCCCAGAGTTTGGACTGAAACAATGTTTATGCTTGGACAGTGTGTTGGGTTTATGTTTGTCTGTGATGGCAGCTCACCCTGGGCATATGGCAGGATCCAGAACTTTATAGACAAATTAGTTGAACAGTTTGTTGCCAACTATTTTTTGCCCATCAGCTACTACGCGTGCTCAATTGATTTGGACTCGAAATATATGAATTATCGGGAGTTGGAAATTCGGCACTGAAGATATCCTGAACGATGATTAAATTACATGAAATTGCGATAAAAATGACCGGACAAATACGTTTTAAATCTAAATTACAATTTTAATAAACAATAAATTTAAATGGTACATTATTGAAGCTATTGTAATTAATTTTCAAGACTTTATAATATTGTTTCATGGAAAAATCATTTTTAACTTTTATATTTGACTTTTTTCTTTGTTTGGGGAATTAATTTTTCTTCTCCATTCAAATTAATACCTCATTCACATTCTAACTGAGGCTTTTGCAACTCAACGTTTTCTCGTTTAACAAAAGTTGGCGAGCATACCAACCCTTATCGGTGACCGGGTTCAGGAACTTGAAACTTGTCCAGCGTGCCACGTAATGTGTCCCAGTTCAGGGGTTTGAAGAACTAGATCAGAGAACCTCCCGAACAAGAGTCTCCGTTTCATTTTTTCCGGACCATCTTTTGAGAGGTACGTGAATTGCTGCTCTATTTATGCGAGTAATCACAGTATCGGATCAGACGAATCTTTCTCTTTATGTCATATTGGGTTACATTTTTCCCGTACCTGTAGAAGCCTCCGTTTGTAATCAACATGAGTGTAGCAGGTTTGATATTTTTCTCTGTAGTTTTTTTTAATGTTTCAAAGGCGAGGTAAACATTTTTTTAACTGTTGTTCACAAGTTACCTGTTTGCTCTGACTCTTTCCGTTGATTTGGAACGAATAAAAGTACAATATATTTAACTTTATTACAGTTTCATAATCGACGTGAAATATTTAATGATTTTTGATTCAGAATCAAATAATTATGAGGACATTGTTGTCGCCTATGGCACTTGATGCGATCGGAACGGGCTAATGAGATTGTGTTTGTGTCACAAACTTCTCTTTGGGCAAAAACTCTTCAACTGCTTCAGTACTGGCTTACTTTCGCGAGTAAATGTCACCAGTGGTAGACATTGTGTCATGTATGAAGGCTATCCAGGGTGGGTTTCGGATGTGCAACAAATGAAACGTGATACATGAAATAAAATACCCTTTGTTCTTGATGAAAGGTAGTGGACGGTGCCAAAATATATTCTGATCTTATTACAGACCTTACAACAAGGGATCATTGATAAATTGAAGAAAAAATTGTCGAGTTCCGACTTCCTCGGAGCTCTGTTCTTGCACCCAGCCTAATTTGCGAAAGTTCACATTTCAAGCTGTCGTGAATTAGCTATGAGCAGGTACGATTTTCTGTTCATGGAATCAGTATGAGAGCTTAAAGATGAATAACAAAAAAAAACCTGTGAAATAGCTAACCGTCATGGTTTCGAGTGCCCAAATCTGAAGGTTCATGGCTGGATGAGATAGACAATTGTTGAGACATCGTTGCATTAGATTAATAATCAATGCTATATTGGAAGAGGTATTGATTTCACTCTCCCGTGGTTCCAGTCTGTGAGTTAGATAAAAGTTGTCATTGTTACATTGTCAATGACCTTGTCAGTAGGGCCTTGTGCCGTTTACACCGTTTAAGCACGCCCTAGATTCTTCATCTTAATAGCGTCAAACTCGAATCTCACCGGGTACAACTAAGCACATTTAAATGAGTGCCTGCCGTTGTATCGCATCGTGGAGATCTTCCGTTTCGACGACAGGAAATAGAAGAGGAGGCCCTTGAAGTTTACGTCACCGTGTAGCTGTCTTGCAATGATTACAACCGGGCTTCGTCTTGTGGTTATCGAACGATTACCCATCCAATTTTCAGTCCCTCTTCTTGATCTCGTCTTATTCGTTTCCTCAAGTACCGTCGTAACGGCTATGAATAGATGACGGTAGTTATTCGTGGCCAGTTATGTTTCCGTGAAGATTAGTCAGGGAACTTTCTTGTTGGTATCCAGTAAAATGGTCGGTTTAACTTTTTTTTTTGTTTGTTAAAAATTTGTCTGAGGATTCCCCTTGCCCGGAGATAAGACCGGAGTTTTTCGTCGCCAACAATGTAACTAGTTAGTTCTACGAAAATGTGATCTAGATGGTATTGAAACTAATCCACCTCTACAACTAGACTGGGCTTGTCCGTTTAGACTAGCATACGCAATGAATGGTTTCCATTAAAAATCTTATTTCAACGATTTCGACCAGTTTCACAGGGTGTTGGTAGTTATGAGGAGTCTCCGAGTGCTACCTAGTTATCACTTTGCACGTTATGTGAACCCTACTGACTCAAAAGTGCATTAAAGTCGCTCTTGTCCTTCCCATTATGTGCCGGTCATTTGCTATCTAGGTAAATGCCATACACACGCTCTGCATTTTAAACGTCCAGTCTTTCACAATGCTTGGAAAACTAGCGATGGTTTCTCTGTAAGTGTTTGTGCGAATATCCTTGAGGTGATGCCAATAAAAGACACGCAGAGAGAATTTTATGGGAACAAAAGCCATTGAACGAATAATTGACGATACCTACCCATTCTACGAGGTATTTACTTGGTTGTTTAGAATCAATGTGTTTTAACTTTCGTAAAATCTACAACATTAATGTGGAATAATTTTGACGTTCATAATTCAACCTGCAGCAAATGCCACCGTACAAACACCATTGATGAGAAACTCGATACATACATACATTTAAATCTGTAATGACCATGTGTTGAAAGTATTTCCCATCATTGAGAGGATTTTCGTTTTATACGAAATCCAAATCATCCGATCAAAATATTGTGGTTTTGAAGCTTATGACTGAATTTTCGTTCGTGTCGTTGTGCTCTTTTTTTACCACCCTTCTTAATGTTTTGGGAAGCATGAAATACGTTGACAGTACGAATAGCTCGAATTACCTGTACAAAACCGAATTCATTTTCATAGAAATTTCAACCGTGGACGTGGTCTTTGTTTTGCAATAATTTCTGGTTTTGAGTGACTTTCACGATGGATGACGTCTTCTTGAGGTACCCTGGAGAATGGGAACTTGGGAAATGATCGGAAATATCGTTTCTTGGAGGTGTCAATCAGTTTGTGCAACTCCTGAAAGTTATATTATGGCGGAGAGGCCGAAAAGGGGGTGACGGATGGAATTTTGCGAGTTTCCTGCGCCCTTGCACTACATGGGAACCTGATCAATAAGGTTCCTCTCATGGTGGGGTACACGCATGAAATCCCACTGCTTCATCCATTCAGCAAATTTCCCACCTACTTGTAGGAAACTTGCCATAACGGCATCAGAGCTTATTTCTGATCATTTTCCTAACTGGTGAACTTATATTTCCTGCGACTTATTTAACCTTTTTTTTTTTTTTTTTTTTTTTTACTGGAGGACTTTCTATCAATTTGCATTGTAGAGTGGATGCTGACCGACACCTCTCACAGAGAGTATTTTCGTGTAAACAATCAGTTTCCTGTCAACTAGATTCGACATGTCCCCAACGACCCAAGACCCAGACGTTCAATCGATTGAAGCATTTGATGTAATGTATTCTTCGATTGAAGCATTTGATGTAACGTCTTCTGCTTTCCTTGTCTAGTGTGGTTGATATTGACCTCAATGGCTTTAACTGCTGGTAGTCCCATGTTGAAACGATTTCTCGTGAAGTTGGGTTCAAGGGTAAGTTCGAGCACGGGCGAACCAATCAATTTCTTCGTGAGCATTCTTGGGAGATTGGTAGGTAGGAGTGGGGGAACCTGGGGTTCACAGTACTCTGACTGGTTCATTCTGTACGACACTGTTCACGTTGTGTCAAGATGCCGTTCCCGGTCAATCCATATCCGACTTCTACTTTCATAATACTATATTATTGTGAAGATAATGAATGTCTTTGAAATCATATAATGAAAATTATGCAATGACGGCAGTGATGTTTTGATTATCTCGCCATCCCATTTCTATAATAACTATAGTTGCAGGAATCCTTTCATATTTGATCATTAAATTCTTTACTTACTGAGCGTCGGAATAGAAAATTGGTATAAAATGGTATAATGTATATTTTTAAAATTATTGACTGGTATATTTTTGGAGCCCCCACAAATTGCACTGGGGCGTGAGATAGAAAAACTTCCCACGGGAACTCACTGACGTTCAGGTCGGCTTCCTTTGATTCGTGAGCTTTTCGGGTAATGGTGAATGTACCTGTACAATCCACCATTGTTATGAATGATTTTTTCCTATCGTTTCCATAACTGTTCTATCTAAGAGTTCCTTCAAAGCTTCTATTGGTTCTTGAACGTGCCCTTCTTTAATTTCACTCCCCTTTGGTCGTAACGTTATTACTTTGTCTGAACCATCTTCTGGGTTCAATGTTGGGGGACTTGTAGAACAAGAATGCCTTTTCATTAAAAGTGAGAGGAGTGAAAATGAAAGTGGTCTCTTGAGGGGTGCCATGTTACGTCATTTGAGCCGCGCGGGGCCTAATGGGGTACGGACGGGTGCCCAGTGTCTGGAGTCCCAACTGTCTCATATTTTGTCTGACCAACTCTTAGGTGGAAGCAATTTCATTTAAACGGAGAGGCCGGCTCATATGGAATTCCCTCTCGCGTTTAACTTTTAGAACGATCTTGAAAACAATTTGACCGACCTGGGGTTAAAAAAAAAATATATATATATATTTATAGGAAGAGGTGTAAAAGTCAGGATCTGTCATCAAGAAAGAGCATTTACATAATAAATGACCATATTCGACTATACCAGTTTGGGTTATTAAATTTGGATTGCTCTCGTTCTTCTGAAAGATCTCAAACTTTATTTTGGAATCTTCGAATACGTAACAGAAATTACATAAATTATTTTGTCGAAAATGCAACTAACCTGAATCTTTGTACATTTATGAGTGTAGATTGGAAGATTCTACATTTTATGAAACGCAAAGAGGCCACTGGGCTAACCACCTCAGCAGGGTGGGGATTCGCTAGTGACCTTCCCCTAAGGCAGCTGCGTTCCGAGCGGTCTTTCTCCTGTGTCTCATTGATATATATTCAAAACTAATGCTTACGTTAACTGTATTACATGCTTAAAGAGCGCACGGAACTCGTGTCTCAATCCCCAATCGTGAAGGCTTAGCGCCTCCCGTTGATGTTTCCAGGAAAAATTAATACCTGATTTTTTCATCCGTTTAGAATAACATGAAGTCATGTTTTTTTAATTATTGTTATGATGGACATGATTTTTTTCGACCATTTTCTACACACTCACCTCTGGTTACTTATCTGACCCCCTCCTTAAATTGTGTAATATGCGCTCTAACAACATTATTCAGCTCAAACATGAAGCGGAATGCTACTCCACTTGAGTAGGACCTATTTTTGGCTTGAAACGTCGTGGGATTAGAGGCACGTAGTACTCATCTATTGTGTGCTTAGAGGTCTAAGTTTAACACACAGTGTCTAGGTTTGGTCACCCACAACAAAATGAAACTATTTAGATAAATTAATAACAAAACCTGACGACAACTTGTGAAATCTTGATACCATTTTACATTGACTCAATGCTTAGCACCTTGTTTAGTTTTAGTAAGCCCTACCTACAGATAAAATGTTTTGAAAACTTCTTTAAGGAAAAGCCTAATTTTTTACAGGCTCCGCATATTCCTAGCAGTAGTGGTTATTGGCATGTAAATCTACGGACTCGTCAAACCATGCATTTGATTCAAAACATGGAGCAATTATGTGGCTTGACGCGTGATTAATGAAAATGGGAGATGCCGGAATCGGTTTCCGAGCGCGTCATGTTGTTCTCGTCATTATGCCGTCGGTCTGTCGATTTTGAATGAGGTACCGAGCTTTCACCATTTGTGGCTTTGCTGATGTCATTCGGATCATCTTCCACGAGTCCTCACGTCGTGTTCCAATTCTTCATCGTTTCACTCTATCTGCCAAACACGTCTCTGATGAAAATATAAAAGAAGGCAAAGAATTGAGGAATTCAATTAGGTATATCGTTTAACACTAGTAATGCCGTATTTTTTCGAGCATGCATCCTGTTGAAGTTGGGCTCTTATTCAGGTATCAGCTTGTTATCTTGACTGGGAAGCGAGATAAGAAATGATTCGAAAGGTAGGTGTCAGTGGCGGATTATAGTGCAATATCGGAAATGGGGCATATACAGCTTGTTACATATCGTTACCGGTTGGATTGGCTTAGTCCCGCTTAAGGTTAGACTGATTGCTCGAAACTCAAAATAGTGTTCTCTAAAACTCAGAAAAATGTTCTGGCTCATTGGCCAACGATTGGCTATCGGAAACAAACTACTTCTGTGCAATCATAGTACTTAACCCTACAGAACACGCGCTTCAACCAGACCCGCGATGTACTCTCGTCGGGTCCTTTTCGTCCGAACCAATTTGAAATCGAATTTCGCGCTGTACTAATGATCTAAACTGGAGAAATGAGTTATGAGCTGAAAAGGAATCTTTCATTTATAAAAGAGTAACTTCGTGAAGAAATATTATTCATTCGAAAATAGTATTAATTGCGACCAAAAGTAGCATCTCCATAGTCTCAAAAATCACCAAAGAGCACAGTTTGAGTAAATTGTAATGTTATAAAATGATTCATCTAACCGTCTATAACAATTTTTATCGACTTTATTTTACTCGACTGAAATGTCTAGGGCACGATTTTAGGAGAGTATCAAGGGGGGGGGGGGGGGTATGAGTTCCAGGAAATTAATATTGAAGGAAATAGGAAGGCTTGGGTCACAGTGACCCGACGAGAGTGGTGGAGTGTTAAGCCAGTCTGGGCGTACGGAACGCTCCAATGAATCGGTAGATCGTTCAGAGGTTCCAGAACTCGTTGCTGCGGTGTATTACTGATGCACCATGGTACGTCCGAATGAAGTGTACCTGCACCGCGAACTTGAAGCGGACTTTGTAGGAGACGTCATCTTGCAAGACTCAGATACCACGTACATGGGACAAAGTAATGTATCTTCCGTTATAATAAACAGTTGAAAATAATGTAGGTCATTGCAATATTGTTAATGAAACTAGGCGCAATAAAATAGTAAAAACAAAACGTTTTTTTTTTTCTTGGAATACTTTGACAGCCTGCAAACTCTCATTGCTCACACATTTTAGTTTCGATTAGAAATGGGGAGTTTACTCGAAAAATGGTTGACAAGTAGTTTCATGGTGCCCTTAGAAAGGTCGGGCAGATCGTAAAGGAGGTTTTTTTTCGTTGTATTGAGTTAGATGATAGTGGAGTTTTCTTCAGTTAAGAAAGCTATTTGGAAAGGACCATTCACCGGAACGAAGAGTTGAGCGGGATGGACTTCCTTCAGAGTATTGAATGCTGAGCTCGGAGGCGTGCCTTTAATTACTGGCGCCAATACCTGTCTTTTGTCTGGGATGATTTGGAAATTACGAAAGCGTGCTTCACCTCAACAAAGATCCTTTCTCTAATTCACAGCGGAAATTGGCCACCCTCCTGGTTCTTATTCTTTTCATTGCGTATTAGCGATTTTGGGCATCACGAAAACAAACAGTCTCCTGAGATCATTTGCTGCGGCTCTCACTTTATTCGCTTGAATTTTAGGATACCATTTCGTCCGGATAATATCAAAATGCATGTATTAGGAATAAAGTGACAACTCGGGTGATATAGATCCTTGCGCGTTTCTGTGCAATAATCGTCAGTCAACCTGCGTTTCCCGTTCGATGAACACCACAAATCAGCCCAAGGTTTTTCTAACAATTATCTTTGAAAGGAGATATGGTTGTATTGTTACGGCAGGCGCGTGATTGCCACCCACTGTGGCCTAGACAAGGGCTAATACTTAGGGAGTAAGCATTTGAGTGCGTGTATGCGTACAATGTATGATGAGGAAAAGTTCTTTGAAGGTTATAGTTACGATAGTTCAGTTTTTGCGAGTCCGGCCATAAATGTGCTTTTAGTGTAAACAACCCTCAGTTTTCGGACGCTGCTTCGCCCATTTTCGACAATTTAGCTTTGCTTTGTGCTCTGTCGTGTCGCTGCTCTTTTCCTCGCCGGTTTTTGTGGTTCTCTCTGCCTTAACCAACTGTTCAGGTGCAAACTGGACGAGGTGTAAACTTTCACATGCACATGACATCCCGAATTCTCTCTAATTGGACTTGATTTTTCAAAAACCTGAATCTTCTGAGATTTACGCATATACGTCACAGTCCCGGGACACGGGACTAAGTTTTGTATCTTTTTTCCTAATAAACAGTTATAGTAATTTAAGTCAGCGCAGTATTGTTAATGAGACAACTCGGTGCAATAAAATTGTCAATTGAAAAAAAAAAAAAACCGCGTATACGTGGCAAATAGGTATCACTTCCAGTTGCCTCAACGCCACGATTTCCCCCGACTAGTTAATTTAATATAAAAAATAATAATGAAATTATCAAAAAGATGTGTAGCGTCCTGTTCATTCTTCTCCTCGAGGGAAATAGGGATGTAGTTAAGGGATTTATTTGCACGAGACCGTAGAACTTCCAGTAGAACGGTGTACTTCTACCAGATTATAAAATTAGACACCTATTTTGAACCCCTGCTTGATTGTCTCTGTCCCACTGCTTTAGTAATTCACGCTACCTATGTTAACATTTCTGCCAAAAAGAATCCTTCCAAGTGCCATTAGATTGGGACGTCGACGAAAGCCCTACATTATTCGATAAAATGACGTTTGTTCTAGTCCAAGAAAATAACGTTGACAGAACCTTCTTTCTGGGCGTGGTGAGAGAAGGGTGGGTCGTACCCCATCAAGACGAGCAAATCCCTGAGGACGGGCCTTCAATCTCCCCCATCCAATATACCAGTTCTTATCAAGGCTTCGCGACTAAATAAGATTCTGTCCCTTGAAACGACCGGTCTTAGGTATACCTAGTTTATGGTTTAAACGAAGGGTTGAGCCAAGGGAAACTCGTATGAAGAGATTGGCCCTAGTGGAAATGGCGATTGAGTATTGTCGATCGTCACGGCTATTTTGTGTATTGATGTTTGCGCTTTCTCATCCACGAATACTCCAATTTTACACCGTATTACTTCTCATCCTCATTGTGTTAACTATCACTTTTACCAGAAGCTCGTACGTGGTAGGTAAGGGACTCGTCGAAATCCTTCATAATTTGGCAAATTGACCATGTTATAAACGACGAAGTTCTATGGTGTGCATGTGCTCCAGGTGAAATAACTCGGTACTCCAGCGACTTAGAGGTATACGGATGCGAGTTCTACCGGAAGTTACAAATTTTTAAACGTCAAAAAGTTTCGGTAAAATGTCTAAAAATGTCATGCTGTTGGTAGATCAACTGTAAACGACTCAGCTTGCATTATTTCAGCCATCCTTGCGGATCTGACACTTATGATTTAGAATCATCGATTTAGGGAGAATCGAATGAGTTTGAGAAGCGGACCGTATGATTTATACGATGTTGGATCTAAATGGTTAATCCCGATTGAGGGAACTCTACTGGCAGTGCATTGTTTCATCATCGATGTTATTCGACGCACTGACTCAAGTGTTCTCAATCGCTCATTACATTCACATCCAACGATTTGTCTCTGAGAGTTCTGGCACAATTCGAAGCGTGCTGAGGCAAACGGGAAACCTTTAGACCCCGGTCGTGATCAGATTACCCGGTTTAAGAAAATTCACCAGAATCTCTTCACCTAAAACATACACATCGATGATGCGTTAGCAGTATGGCTGCGTTGTTTCACCATAGTCAACTCGAGAACCCGATACACTAGACAAAGCGGTGGTCTTCTGATAGAAGTCCTCTCAAAGAACTTCGACATCTGGCCCAGTGAACGAGCCTGGACTTGTAATACAAAGCCCACATGGCCTTTCAATTACTTTGAAGGGTTCGTTACTAGAGGGTGGCCACTATAACCCAGATGAAGCTGAACGAGGGAAGGGTCCAGATTTCCTCCCCAACCTGTATCATCTTCCAGCGTTTGAGAAATATGAGACTGAAACTCTCGTTCCTTGAAGGATATCAGTTTCCGAAAATTCAATTTTATTTTATTCAAAACTATACGGCCTTGAGGAATCTCGGAAACCAAACGATGCCGTAGCAGCCCTCATCACTTGTGTCCTCCAACCCTTCTTGACCCTTCTCGTTGGAACTTGTACTCAACTTACAAAAATACCTCCCCTCGTCTTATCACTCAAAGATAACTTTCTCGAGCCTATTACCGCTTTGTGGGTGTAGCAATGATGACCGTTCCTGACATCAACGATCGCTTTCCTTTGAGAGTTCCCATCTTTTGTAAATCTCGCCCGTCGACCGTTGGCAATTTTCCTCTTTTCAACGACCATTGTGACGAGCATTCGGTTTTAAAGCGTTCTCTGGCGAAAGTGACCTATTTTGTGGGTTGAGAGTCCTAGCAAATCACTGCTTGTAGGCTGCACGGGGTGAATCGCTTTTATTCCTTCATGATCTGCGATTCATCTAAATTCCGTCACGCTAATGCTCTCTCAATTTACCCACACTAAATCTCGACTATTCACATCTTACTTGAGAACAAAACACGCTGCCGGAAAAAATGCCTTTGAGTTCGGCGAACACCAAGACTTTTTCAATTTCGTGGATTTATTGAGATTTTTTTGATCCGTGGCTCCAGGCACCTTGTACTTTTACTCTTCTTCTTTCTCTTTTTTTTCGAGTGCCTTGAAGAAGGTTTAGGAGTTCGCAGATTAATAATATCCCTAGCCAGGTATTGGATACGTACGTTCAGATTGTCTTGTGTTATCGTAAGTTTTGCTATCCCGCATCGTATACCGATACCACATCATCGATATACTACTATACCCGTGCTACTAGGAACTCTCTATAGTCAACCTCTGAACCATGTATAGAAAGGTTGTCGCTCGGCCCCTCTGAACAGGAACTTGTTTCAACATTGAATCTCATTCCTTATGAACACGACAGTTTAACATTTTAAACGTTATAAAATGTTGTAGCATTGATTTCTTGTTAGTCTGCGAGCTGAAGTTTATTGTTGGTAATTATGGCAATGAACTTTTACTGAGTGGAAGGAAAGAGATAGGCAGCTCAAACGCCCGCCCGATTCTCATGCACCTTCCCGTGTGAAATGCGTTGTTTGAACGGTAAACGGGCTCTTCAGGTTTCGATTATGCTTCTTTTGGGCCATTACCACGATGTTTATCCGTGACCGTGTTCTCTGCCTCGTCTGTGTTTATCAATCTCACTCTATTTCTGCCACGATCAACATTCAATATGAACTTAGTGCGCTTATTACAGTCCACTCTCTGAAGCGATGTTTTCCCTGTCGCAATGCTTGCAAAGCTGAGTGGTACTGGAGTGTGATCAATGGTCTGGTCGTGTTTATCTGTTTGTGATGTTGATCAAGTGCACTGGGTGGCGAGTTGAAACAAGTCAAAATCTCTCGTCATTTGCATTCGCTCTTATCAGATGTGAACGTTTCAGCTGCGGAAGGGCGACGTTCTGACGGGGTCGCTGTGAAGCCAATCAATACGTGGTCGGATCGCGCTACTTGAGACAACTTCGTCTTTACTAATGGGAAATTCGCCAGCAAATTGAATACTGGTGTTTTTAAGTGTATTGTATTACTCATGAAAACTCCAGGTTTCCACTTGGCGCACATACCCCAGTGCACAGTTTTGAGGCTGTCGCCCTCGTTTTGGATTTAGATTACTAGCCCGAAAAGACACGGCTGAGATTTATTTTCTCACGTTATTCCTCAGTTTTTCTTTAGTGCCACTCCTGCAATTATTGGATCATGGGAGGCAAATCGTACACAACGACGATCAGGAGACTGCATTCAGTTGAACATCTGTATTAAATAGACAATAGTTACAAGAAAAAGCCATCCTGTTACTGGTGAAGGGATAATTCAAGGAAATACATTAATTCTCTTGACCTTGGCTTGTGGATGGTGTTTGGCCCTCCTCTAAAGTAGATATGCTCCAGCCTGCGACTGATGTGTCCAACTCAACTTCAAGGGATTCTACATCTAACTTGCGACAAAAGTGCTTCTTTGAGGTAGACCAAAACAATGTGTGTTGTGATTTTGATCTGATCTGCGATACCCTTAACTCTCAAGTTATGTCTGACTGCCCTGTTAAAATAACAGACTATAAAAAAATTAAAAAAAAAAAAAAAAAAAAAAAAAAAATCTGGGGAAGGCACGTTTGATTTAGCTAACATGGAACTTAAATCCACACAGCATCGATTTACCAAGGCAGGAAAGTCGTATTTCACGCCCGTTCTTAGATTTTGCTGTAAAACTCATTTATCGTAAAGATGAAAACTGGTCATACCATTGAGTAGCTGGGCGAATTTATCGAAGCGTCCAGCCGAAACACTTCTGTTCCCGAACATCTTGGAAAACCCAGTGATTTCAGGAAAGTTTTGAATGTTGGATGTGTTCCATTTTTTGCGCTTAATATATCTGATCAATGAAATTAAATTGTTTATGAAGGAGACAGATTCAATAATTGAAGAAAGAGAATTATTCTCTTCCCAGTGGTCATTTAAAAGTGAAATAACTTGAAAACGTTCTTGTGGAATCACCCAGTGAAGTTCGGTAATATCAAAAGGTGGCGCTCTGTATGTGCTCATGGTCCGATTATTGTCCAGAATGGTCTCCTATCTTTCTCACATTACGCCCTCGATTCCCCTCAATGAATCACCAACACCATTAAACTTGGGGAAACTCGAACCTACCTACCTTCGAGAGTAACGGTCGGTTAAATGGTCCCACCCTTCAGTCGATAGCGGTGAAATGGGTCAAGAGTGGTCAATTCTTGATAATCGAAGTTGCAATAATTAGACCGTTAGAACTCTGCTCGATTAATATCTATCAGCAATGCCGATTTCTCGGGGCACGTACTCTTTTCTGTCCCAGATAATTCTTTTTCCAATATGCCCATGTACAGCTAGACCCTTCGTACCCTGTCGCATATTCGGTTTTCAGTAGTACACGCGTAATTTCAATTGTATTTCGACTAATTACTATTCCCATTTAACCTGCGGAAGTTAACCCTCTTTGTCGCAATTCCTTTGTAAGATTCCATGATGAACTCGGGCTGCGACAAAGGACAGGGCTAATTGAAATAGCAAGAATGGAGTGGGAATGAACGAGTAGAAGAGGACGTAGACGTCCATCACATTAAAAAAGTTGGTTTGACAAAGGTAAAAATGGCTTGCAGAATTTAAACGAGAACATTACGAAACAACTGTAGTACGAACTTTGAAAGCTCGTTAGTCTCAAGCGGAACTAGTGTTATTAGACGCCGAGAGAACCTTGTGCGGGTTGCATCTCAACGCGTTTGTCTTCATCCTCGTGGTTCAACTTCTCAAAACAACTTCATGTCGGCGGAAATGTAACGACGCCCGACGATCGGGTCGTTTCTTCTGAATTGTCCGTATTAACCCCATAACTGTCGTTATGACTCAGTTGACGAGTAATTGCATTTTCGCCAGAAGTAATTGCTGGGCGGCTGATTATATCTTTGAAATGAAAGCATCCCTTTCTGGGGAGGCTCATTATGATGGAGGAATCAATATAAGCAGCGAACAGGTAAATGGAAACGGGTTCTATTTCTCCAATGATCACCAAATTATATTTCTTTTATTAACTTTATTTTATTTATAGTAGAAATCAAGACAAATTGTCTGAATAAAGTAAAAAACGAAGGAAATTGAGTAGGTGAAATGACGCAATCAAGTTCTTTTGCTCTGGTCGCATATTATACAGCATATTATACATATTCTGTACACGAACTAAGAATCGTTCGATACTCACTGCATCTCTCCAAGAATATTATGTATGGTTTGGGTAGTTGATTGGGCACTAACGTAAACTGTATAGTCGAAATTTCACGGAATGCTAGACGTAGTTCGTTAAGACGTAGCTCACGATGCTCGCCTAGTATGGTAGAGAGGTTTTCCACTCAGTAGGCGAATTTGAGTAATTATTATTGAAGATGGTGGATCTGGTTTCCTTCGGGTTGGTTGGGTTAGTCGACACGGCTCTCAGTGGTCCCTTCTCGTCAACGAATTTTCGTATGACAGTATACGAAATTCGCGACCCTGTCGATTCACAGTGAGGCTGCTCGTGGAAGTAACCGTGAACATTCTATTTTTCAAAAGGCAGAAGAAGAGAAACTTGTTTATTTGATGGGGCAAAAAGAAACGAGTTTCACAGCTGCATGTTGAGGACAGTGTTTTTTTGCCTAGACAGATTACCTAACTTGATAATTCAAGCGGACATGATGTCAGATGTATCACAATTTTCTGAGAGGCCTTGTTTTGGGGTTGATGATTCCTGGGCTACCGAAGTGGGATCCATCCATGGGCGGATCGGATGCCAATTTCACGCGTTTTCCCACACAATTTATTATAGATCTTCGGAAAAGGCTTTTCGAAGAAGGAGCCCATCACCTTGTTGAAGTGTTTTGGCAGGCTGTCCTTCTGGTTGCTATTTAGGCAGGAGGTTTGCCTTCAAATTGGACGTTTGATCTTCAATTGGCTTGATTGGCTTGATGGAGGATCTATTTGTCCATTGATGAGTCGACCAATGATTCTTCCTTCAAATGTAACTTTGTTATCAACCTGGTACCTACTTGTTTACTTTTATAGGCATCGATTTCTCTCGCTCAATCAATCCCAAGGTTTGCGAGTCATTATTTTCACAACCTCGTTGTTGACTAATCAGCGGCGCTGGAAATCCATAGATTCTCGATGCTGCAAATTTTACAAAAATGAGTGAATTGAGGAGTAGAACAAAATGTTCTCAAGTTATTAACGAAAAGATAATATCTTGTTCAAGATTAGGGGTTCGAGGGATTCCCGATAGCGAACGTTGCTCATACATTATACCAGTCCTTCGCCGTTCGACGACCAATTAGTGGATATGCCTTCAGTTTACGCTCATTTTTATAATTAGAATTTCACGAATAAATACTCCCACGAGAGTAGCTATGTCAAAAAAACATCCGGTTCCACGAGAAGATCCTCCTTATTATCCCTTGAAATAATAATTGTATTTCTCAAATCTCTTTTGTTAGGTTTAATTTCACCTTGAGCATGAGATAACTGACTTTTTCGACACCCTCCCACCACTTCACGGATTTCATTTATGAATTTTGCCATTGGTTATTACCTACCTACGTTCGTCGGCGATATTAAAGTTTAGTTCAACATTATTAATGGATTTGCCATGGGGTTGGGGAATGATCACAAATTTTCATGTTCAAAATCGTGTTTTATGTTCCGAAACATAAGTAGATGTTTTATTTCCTCAGTCAAACCTGTCGAAAACCTTAACATCGGCTCACAGCAGGTTATTGGCCCTGATTTGGTATAACTTGGCATCGGTGGTGGACCGATGTGGACGTGATAAGAAAAGGTATTTCCTGGTCTTGTCGGTAGCAGAGTCGATGTCGAATTATTTTACTCCAGGATCGGCGGGGGTATTGTTACTAGTTAAGTCGGGTTCAAGCAAGTGCCAATTATGTGGCAATATCAATCCAATTACGGTGTTATGCTCAATATTTCTCAATTAATCTTAATTACTCAATTACAAAAACCCCTTAGCCAATCTCTCATTTGTATTTAATGATACATATAAGTGTAAATTACTTGCGCATATGTTGTGTATGATTCGACGATTCTTCGAGACCCACATGGATTCAATTGCATAAAATCAATAATATCATGATTATATGAGGATTCTTCTGATTGTGTTGAACTCAGATTGGTTCTAATTCCTACAGCATTCGCTATTATTTACACGATGGAACCTGCCCATTAGTTCTCATTATGTACGCACTTTGAGTACTATCGCACTGGATCGGCGAGAAGTTGTTTTCGTTTCTTTCCCATATGGAAGAGAAAATGTTCAGCGCAACCACCTCTACGTAATTCAAGAACGCATCAGATGTATTAGAATGTATTTGTTTTCGTGTTACAATTCCCATGGAGCACAAGCTCTGCGTTATTTCCTCTTGTTTGCCATTTTCTGTTCATATACCGTTTCCGAGCTAGATGAAATATCATTGTGTTCTCTCCAAATAATGAATTCTTGGGGGAATATCAGTGTATACCCACGGACTTCCGGAGCTCGCGAGAATTTTTAGCACGTTCCCGCTCGAATGTAATTTTTGCCATCATAAACCCTCGGTCTTTCTCACTCTCGTGTTGATGCGGAATTATTCATGTAACGATCGTATTCTAATCTTCCACGAAACAGGACAGCACGAATGGAGTTCTCATTTGGAAACTTTTGAACAAATCCAATGTAGGGATTAATGGACTAGCTTAGGTTCCAAAATGATTAGAAACGTCTCTTACATGAATATTATAGTTATTTTCTCCTAACCCAAGGGAGGAATGCTATTTAGATGAAGCCATCGTAACCCAGCGGTGCATTCCATGTCGTTACTATGTATAATGTGCTGTTCGTTATTTAGGCCGACCTACCAGGAACGCTGCGCTTGATTTCATCTGAGACCTTAATTTTGGAACCTGATTCTGTACGCTTTGGAATTGTAAAATGAAAAATTCTGAGATGTCGAGGCGCGTGTTTGTAGCCCTGGAGTAAGATAGCTCAAACTAAGAGTTATTAAATTCGAATAATTCTACATGATGAATGTACCATTTTAGTTGAAAGCCAGTTACAGTTTATAAACCTCAAACTGCCAATACATGAATTTTAGCGTGCAACGTGTTTCAGAAAGGGATTGTGGGGAACATTAGTTTCTCCTTCCATTACATTCTGGGCAAACTCGGATATAATGATTGATTATTTCCTATTGAAATAATTTATTTCTACTCTGACAGATAGTAGGCATCTTTACACTTTGTTGACAAGACAGCGACATACCTGCTGTAGTAACAACTCTTAGCGCTCGTCTCGGTTACAACAACTTCGCTTATATTTCGAACTCTTTTCACAATCCAGATGACTGACGGTCGACGGGTCAATTAAGAGTGGAAGACCGTCCGCGTTCCTATGCGTTCCAGAGTCAAAAATGTTTCTGGGGTTGCAAAGGAAATGTGATTCTACTTCCGAGGCGACTGGGGGAAAGCGGGATGCAACTGCCGTTTGCTATCATCTTCAAAAAACAGGCTCGAGAAAAGGTGAATCCTCGGGTTGCATAACCGGCTCAGCTGCTCATTTAGTGGGAGGGCTTTCTTCCTTGTCCTGACCTACGGTTAAACCACTCTTCGTGTGTAAATCAGGCGGGCGATTTGGATACGAGGCCTTCGAAAAGGGGTCAACAACTGTGGCGTAATAATGGCGATCCACTGATGTGTGGTGCAAAAAAAAAAGTTTACGTCCTTCCGCTCCGGTTTTTTTGGAGTTTTTGTAACATGTTACAGTCGTTCCACGAGAGGCATCGTCCAAACTCGTCAAACTGATTCTTCTGTATGTACAACATCAAGGAGCAATATTCGGGTCACTACTATGAACAATTTTTCAAGTTGTTGTTTCGTGAAATGCTCTCTTGCTGAGATGCCTATCACTGTTCCCTAGACCTGTTCCCTAGTCCCAGTGTCCTCGCAAATTCCCAGTAGTATGCGTTTTCCAGTTAAATTTTCTCGTACTGAGTTCAGTTTCCCGTGCATTCTATGATTGTAAAGCGAATATGTTGTGAAGCATTTCTCAATAAAACACAATTAACGGTTATATGCGCGGTGTGCATTAAGATTTAGACAGATAATCGACAAATTGGGATTCTCATAAAGACTTTTGCACTTATTATCCCACCTGCGATAATGTGCAGCTTCCTTACTGTTGCACACAAAATTAGCAAATACAGTAATGTAGGTGCGCAATGTTTATAATGATTTTTTCCAACAAAATGGCCCCCTCTGCTTCCGTTATAAGTATTTCGATTGATTTTTGTTAATTAATTACATGTGATATTTGATTGCAGATTGGATCACTCAAGGGTTACTACCTACTTGAACACCAACGAATACACAAAAGGTCGCTGTCCAAAGCCGACTACCATCATGAGAAACTCTCTCAGGAACCGGACGTAAGTTGTAGATCTATCATGAATAATTTCAATCATATGTTGGACGTACGAATATGTAGGTACCCGCTTTTGGGGTTTTGAGTTAAACTGGTCTTTCCCTCAAGAAGTGAACGCTGCCGTCGTCCTTACAATGGGTAAGCTTACAACAGTAAGCGGTCTCGTTTCAGGCTATTCCAAAGAAAGAGGTTTCCGGCCTTTACTAGGATCACCCACATCAATCAACTCTTTTCCCGCACCATTAGTTCCCCTTTCAGTGTTCTTTTCATCAGTTCGAACCTCTTTCGCCAAGTGGATCCGTAGGTACGATTCTTTGCGTTTTACGTGAGCCAATTCTCCTTGGCCCGAGTTCGAACGCGTATCGGATGGTTAAAGCAGACAGGAACCTCTACAAGTATATTTGTGGTGCCGTTTACGTAATATTACTTATATTTTTTGTCATGCCAAGTCGACGCGCCCCGACTAAGTTTCAGTTCCGGTTCTTTTCCGGCAAGCTCTTTAAGAGAAATCTGGTTTAACGAACATCCTCAGCTCAAAAACAATATTATAGGTCTTTCTTCGCATTCTGTCAGATTTGTCAGTTGCTTAAGGAATATCCGCTTCTTCACCGTACCTTATTATATATTGATTAATTTCAGTCACGGAGTATAAAGTAGGTACAATAATGGCAATTTATTATATTTTCTCAAATATTAATTCTGTAATTCAATAAATTAATACCTGCTTAATGACAATGTTGAGTTGGAGGGTGCCACGTTGCCCCAAACGAGACACGCATGTAAACGAGAATTCGGAGAAAAACCATCAAAATTCCATGGTCGCTTCATTTGGGTTGTAGATGTCCCAACTTTTGCCAGGCCGATCGTTGTATTATTAAAAATGGATAAGAGTAATAAAATGAGAGGGAACCTTATATCTTATCTAAGATCTTTCTTCAATGAAATATACGTAGTTTCAACATGTAGGTTTCAATAAATGGGGTATTACGCATCTTGAAACAAGGAGGCAGTACCTGAAAATCATGGAATGAGTATAATAATCCTATTTCAGCTTTTCCCTACGGTTTCTTTAAACTGTTGTAATGACGCCCTCGAATAATCCTTCCGCCACTGCGTTATAACTGGGTAGGTTGGGTGATTTAGCAGAACTGTGATTGACGTGTAGTTCCGCGTAGCTTTCGATTTCTATCCTTTTTGAGCTCCATTGAACCGTCTCCATCTTTCCGCGAAATGTTCAAGATTCCTCCTTACCCCGACGTACCCTGTGTCGCGAGTCGTAGCAGAAGCGGAGCTCGACCATTAAACAAATAATTGAGGGAAAAACCCACGTCTCGAAAATCTGAAAGAACCATCCTATTGAACCACGTGGTCGGAGGAAATCCAAGTTTCATAGGTAAAAATTAAAGACTAATTGTTCCTTGAAATTATTATTTTTAATGATTTTCACCGATTGATGAGTACATGCTCCACGCGATTCGCAGGTGCTGATGAATCCTGTACCAATTGCTGCTTAACGGGGACGGGCGTTTTTTCTTTTTAATTGAGTATTTGTAACACTACAGAGTTCTGTACCGTTTTTCCATCAATTTCTGTCTCTAAATCGATTGTGATAAGGCTCGCAATAATTGCCGCACACTCTCCTCATCGAGGTGACCTCGATGACACAACTTTCCCCACGATCAAGATCTATACCCAGGAATAATAAGTCATTATGAAAGATTTTGCAGCGTCTGACGATTTTATCAAACGATTTGAGATTACGGCTTAAGTTGTCGTACTTTTTTTTGAGGAAACAAAAACTTTAACTAGTTTTATAATCAACCTCCGTATTTGTGAGCCAAACATGCTACCATTATCAGAAACTACGTTCATAACCAGTAGAATCAGTACGTTCCAATAACAATTTTATCGAGGGCACTTACAAAAAGAGCCTCGAATCTTAATAAATTACTTTAATTATTCGAGGAACCTATTCGAGCAATTACTATAATGATTAGCTTGCAGGTATGATATAAATATCATCCATTTATTCTGCTCCTTCCTTTTCAATATTGAGGATGTCTGGACACTTTAAAGATGTATTTAAATTAGATACGACATGGATTTACTTGAACAATCAACTTTTCGTCAACATTTAGATATTGCATGCATGGGAATAACCGCTCTCTCCGCTCCTTCGAGACTTACTTGTTCGGTATTCAGACGCTCGGAAAATTCGAGATTTAGGAAAAAATCCCATAACTTCTGGCCTCCCCGCCATCCGCAGACCGAGAGTAGGCGTGACTCAGGGTCCCGCTGGAGAAAAAAAACCCTGCAAAGGTCAAGATATCTACTTGAGCCATCTACTTATCCGCCCTAGTAACTTTTTGGGCGTTTTCAATGCTAATTAGGGTGGGATTGCAACACACGCAGTCTAAAATATGATGTATTATATTAGGCACAAAAAGCAAATGTGATATTTTAGTGCACTCAATGCTAGTGCACTGAGAATGTTTACAAAACCACGCCATACTCGCAAAAGTCTGCAAATTATTATGATTCCTGTGGGAAAATGTATCTTTGAGGTCTCCAGAACAAATACGTCCTTATTCCACACAATACTTATCTTTGAAATGTCCTCCTTATCCCTAAAGTACCCAATTCCGGTGAGCAGAATTGGTTCAGGATCCATTGATTCAGCATTCAAAACTTAGTGGAAAATGTCTGGATTTTCAAAAGTCCTGATACCTTGGACCCCCAGACTCTTGAGACGATCGGACTGAAAAGGATGTCACAATTAGTACCCGGATGTATTCAATTGTGAAAAGCCGCCATTATCGGATTATAATAGTTACTCGTAAAAACTATTTTGGCGATCCGTCTTTTACTCGGAATCTATCTTAGGTTTTTTCTCTGCCTAAATCTCAAGGCGGTGTGAGCAATAACCGTAAAAGTCTTCTCTCATACCACACTCGGTTAAATGATTTCTACTGTGAGTACCTACTCTTATAACAATTGAATTCCTGGGTACACTACATCATTCATGTTTCTCAGTGAAAATGAACAGTCCAATAACTTATGCAATCACGCACCTACGGTGGAACTCGAATCGAGACCGACTGCATATCGATGAACTGTATTTCCTGTTTGCCTCATCGCTGTAATAAATTTGCTTGATTTCTCATGTCAGCTACGTTCAATTGACTGGAGGATAGTTTTCATAAGGTCGATTTCTCTATGGTAAGTGAGAGGCGGAAATACGATGCATATTTTTGACTAAATGTGAACAGAATAGTCTAAACTACGTTTTACTCAATTTTAAAACAATTCCCTGTTTGATTGTAGACAGTTTTAGGGATATTTGAGCTGCACACAAACTGATGTTGTTTCCATTGCCAATGTTTATACGTAGAGCAATAGAACCACCATTCTGGAGGAGCCTTTAGACATTCTCATGTTCATACCATCTCTTCCAAACTGCTTAAAAATAGCCGGGTTAGTCTTCAAGCGGTTTTTCTCAGGGCCGACGACCGCAGGCGAGTCCGATTCTGAGACGTTCTGGTTTTATTGTGATAAAGTAATTATTAGCGAGTAAAAGGAGGAACTGGCTGATTCGCGAAGGCGTGTCGAGCTGGTCTCCTTGATCTTGCAAGGACGCCAGTCCACCTTTTGTTAGCGAGTTTGATAATATCATTTACGGGAACGGATTTCGTTGCTTCTCATAATATACAGATTAAGGTGACCTTGTTGTAGAGATTGCATCCTGTCTCGCATCATGTAACCTACCTCTTGGGACGACTCAAACGATTTCAACAGAGTTTCCCCGAAATCTGAAGGGAAGAATTTCCTGTTGAGTTTATCCGCCCGGCTGTGCTGTTTATTTAAGGTGTCGAAAAATCCCTTAATTGCCCGATAAAAAACCCCGACATCCATTAATGGCTTTCTGTTAGCGCTTACTCGTATGTATCGAGAAACGGAAATGTGGATGATAAGAATCTAGAATATGAAAACGTACACACTTATACGATTAATAAAGTGAATATGTATGTATGTATGTGTGAATATGGCAAACATTTCTATTAGGAATTTCAGGGAAAATCTGGTATGGTTGTAGTTAAAGGTTGATTGTAGTTAGTAATGCATTGAGAAACTATGAATATGAATATGAAACTATCCATATGAGAAACTATTCTCAGTTTCCCGTTGCGTCCATGAAGTTAGTGTATCGGTGTAAGTAATTTACATTTTCCTACCCTACTGGGAAATGAATTGCCCTTTACATCTTCATAATCGTAGAACCATTACTTATTGGTTTCTGTTTTCGTTATGCCGAAAGTGACTGGGTAGAACGGCGGGTTCGCCGTTCTCGTTTCGGCGACGTGAGAAAATACGAGCCAACCCAGTGTTATTTCCTTCTGTTCGTATATTTTTGTCGAAAACGATTTCGTTTTGTTTTTCTGTCCCAGGTCCAGTGGTTCCAACAACAAGCTGAGAAGAAACGGAAAAAACGAGATTTCACTTCCAGCGGATTTGATTCTTTCCCGGCGGAATTCAGTTCGTTTTTCCCGAACTCGGGATCTCATCATACCGGTAAAACATTCCGGTCGCTAACGTCGTTCGTGGATCCTCTATTCAAGGAAGAATGGTATCTGGTGAGTTTCTTTCCGTACTTTCCAGACACTCATGTGTATCTTGTGAAATTAATTATAATTTGATCTGTGTTGCTGAAAGGAAATCCTGATTAAAACACACCTCCACGCTTTACAATTCATCTTCCAGTTAATCTAGATTCCGAATTCAACTAAGCACTTGGGAAAAATTCAATTTACCTAATGGAACTTTTTCCTGGAAGTTTTGTTCTCCATTTAATACAAAATTGATTTGTTAATTTTATTTTTATTTATTTTTTTATTTTTTGTAGTTTTTAAGGCTAGTAGCTGGTGTTGGGGTACATATTTGTCAAGCCAAAAATATAGTGACGAGCTGGGGAATGAGCTTGTAACCTTAGGAGAGGATAAGTACAGCATTTTTTCTGTCGAGAAACCGTGGGAACATAGTTCCATGGAAACTCAAAATACGCGGACATTTTCGAACTTTAAAAGGGTTTGCCGCCTTTGGTATCTTTCGGTTGATCATAGCCTATGTTAAAACAAAAGCAAATTCGCCACTAAATGAGTTCTGGCGGAAATCTTCTGCTCGAATACCGGTCCACGGAAATGCAGTTCGTCAAGGATACGCATTTTCCTCAAGTGGCACAGTTTTGATCTATTTTGACGATGAAAGGATTGTTTCGTGTTAAATTTGAGGCCGAAATGTTGGATTTAGTGCTGGTAAAATATCCAACCCCGAACAACGAACCAAAAAATCATTTTTACTGCGAAGCGAGCTCTTTGCACGACGTGATTTTTGTCGGAATTTTGCTCGAATAAGTTTAATTTCAGTATAATGTAGAGCTAGATTGAAACATTCCTCAACAGTTTCCTTATCGATGGACCTTATTATTCGATGAACTGCACATGATGCCGAAAGAGTAAAGCGTCTTATGTATTATGGCTCTTAATTGCATTTGTACTCCTGCCAACTGCCATCGGTTAAGGGCTTGTGGCAGTCCCATTACTCTAATGGCAAGTGTTGGAGCCAGTGCCGCCCGACCACATCACGGAATTGACTTTCCTTGTCAACTCTACCGTTCTGAGGAACCTTTGCCGCTTGCTCGCGTTTCCAATATTCGCTTCAACTTTCGACTGTTCGTTCCATTTCGTAGTTTTCGTTCCTTCTCTCTGTGACTTTTGTTTTTCATTGAAGGAAAGTTTTTGATAACATTTATTTCTCGCGGTTTTACGTCGACAGATCAGCTCAGCTCAAAATTACTCCCGCAATGCGGACTTACAAACCACAAACCGTGTTTCCTAACTTGCCGGTTTTTTTTTTGTTTTACAGCTTGATATTGAATAGCTCTTTCTAGCTGAATGGAATTGGATGAAATTGAATCTGAGATTTCGGTGATCAAATAGTAAAGAGCGAATACATTTGTGAACCGTTCCTCAAGAGTATACAAATAATTGTGATAAGTTGACGTCATGTTCGGATTGCGAAAGCGTTCTTATCCAATAATATCTATAAAGGGGGCTAGGTCTTCGTTTTTGCAAGGGAGTTGTGAATTGGTTGGAAGGAAACAATGAAAGTTTCAGTTGACAACAATATTGTTTGGAAAAATGAATAATAAACGCTTTGAATGTTTATGTTCGGTGTAGTGCGCAAGCAATGGTATCAAGTACGGATGTTGAGCATATTAGTATAAAGGTGGGTAAAATGCGAATTAATTCATTTATAACAGCATTCATTACACATCCCTAAATGCCTAAAAGCTTCTTATAAATTTCTAAATAAGTATTCATTTATTTTTTCGAAGCGACAAGCATAGTGGCGCGTCGGAATTTACCCGTGGATTCTATCTCGTATTTCGATGATTTTCATTTTATTCATTCTGAGGAAGAGTACTTCTTCTTAAGTTCAAATTAAAAGTTGTTCAGCTCAGCCTCCGAACGATAGTTTAGGCTGGTATCTGCATTGAATGGGTACGTTCAACCAACTTCGTTGCCTTTTGTAGTTTAGAGGGAGGGGGTATCCGTTAATGTCCACTAGAAGACCACATTTTGTAAATTTTAACTCTAAGATCAGGCCAGTGTGAAGAGATGTAACTTGAAGTTATTGCCTTTTTCAGAACGGTGGTGCCAAAGATGGATTCGACATGAACGTTGGTCCCGCGTGGAACAAAGGCTACTCGGGGAAAGGAGTGGTCGTTTCAATCCTCGACGATGGAATTCAAACAAACCATCCTGACCTAGCTCAAAACTATGTACGTACTTTCTGTCTCAATGTTGGAATAATGTGAAAGATGTTCGTAGACGCTAAAGAGCGCAAACTATTTATACATAGCGCAGTGGAATGTTCGTTGCCACCAGAGAAATTGCCATCTGTGAATGAAGATCCGGGCGAAGATGTGCACCGAATAGAAGGGCTGATTTATAACTGAGTCGCTGGGCTTGATATCATTATGTCTTCTAGGTTACTGTAATCCCCTTAGGGGCGAGATCCGATAGCATCTTCGCCAATCGAATTTCCTCGAAGGTCGTATCCAGGGCGCGATTCAATCAGACACTCAACCTCCCTTTTTAGGCTAGTCTTTTTGTCCGCAATACTTAACCGCAATCCTGATCATTTTGTGGGTTTTGAGATTTCTACTTTCTCTCCTCGTCCTTTGAGGTTCTTTCAAGGTAATCATCACTCTTCTTTTGTCGAGCGTTAGTTCAATCTAAGTGGTGCCATACTCCTTTTGCAAGCGAAGGGTTGTATTTTGTAAGGTAGGTCGGTTCCCACAACTACAGCCGCAATCCAAGTGCTAGTATGGAGGAAAATTGGCCTATAATATAGTTTGTTTGCAAGGCACGCATAAAACTTCTCTTGAAATTCTCGAAAATCGTAATTGGGTTTGATTACTTGTTCAATCAAGGTTGACACCAAATGAAGTTATTGTATGATATTCAATAATTGTAGCCTTTTCTTCTTGAGTATTTATTTGAACCATCTGTTCTCTCCCTCTTTCTCTCATCCATTCCATTTCATTATAGGCCCAAACATGTGCAGATTTGTTAATTAATCAGTCAGTCAGTTTTACGATGGGTTTTACTCGCATCAACTCGCATTACTTGTGAAAATATCTCGTGTTTTATCCTCCAGTGATAACGTGATCCTCGAAATTACATTCTATAAGGGTGCCCGCATTCCTTCATCAAATAGGTACTTACCAATTGAGAGTAAGGTTCCCTTTTCTGCGTGAATATCAAAGAGTGAGTTGTACTGAAAGCAACATATCCAGTCAACTGTGAAGGATGAAATCAATTGACAAACCTGTGCCACAAGATTCGGGGTTTTTGTCAACCATTCCGACTATGACGTGAATAATGGGCATGCTTAACCGTATGTTAGTAGGATACTTGTTTCGAAATTTAGTAAACGGGCGTGGTTGAACCAAAAGTGTAGATTGAAAAATGCGCGGTGTTCTCGAATCCATCATTTATTCACATCGACAAAGATAGGGATTGAACATTGATTGAGTTGTTATCCCTAATCGCGTTCGTTAGCTTGTTATCCATATTCATCATTGGTTTATTCTGGCCAGCTCCCTCGGTCGTGCTATGGACTGCAGTGATTGGTAATGAGCTACTACATCAAATGAATATCAAATTAACGAGAATGCAAAAAAAGTTTACTTGACCCAATCAATGTTTTTAAGGCAACTTCTTTTGCCTTTGCTCCGCGAGGCCGTCGCAACACGGGATAAATTCTGTGATGGCCAGTAAATGTCGAAAAACGAGGACCATTCTTGACCGATTCCAGTCCGATAACATCTATGGCTAAATACAAACCTATCTGCATTATAATCTACTAGTCAGCGTGGTGAACCATGTTTCTTTGCTTGGTGTGTACTTGAATTATAAATAAATGTCTATCTATTCGGAAAGATCAAGACAAATTCATTTTCACGTTGCAATCGTCTAAGGTTTGAAAGCACCTTATTCAAGGCGTGATAGGAAATTCCATTACTAGATCGTTAGCAAAAAGGTAGTAGAGCATGTAAAACAACCTATTACCACAACGCTAGCAGCTAATGTCTACAATGTCGACGATTGTGAGGAGAAAATAAATTGGTGATGTCCTTGCTGAATATATAGTTTTTCCAAGAAGCTACTTGATTTTGTATAGAACCAAAAAAATACTTTTACCAACAATCACTAAGCTATTCTATTCAGCAATTATTACTGTAACCGCCATGTATTTGTTATTTTCTATGTTTGATTCTTACGATGGTTTATCTATTATATATCCTGTGAAGGTGGGGAGAAGCTGCATTAAACCGATAAACATATAATTACGTATTTCTTTCCCTCATGATAATTTCCGGAAGTAATGGCTTACTAGCTCACCCTGATTTTCCAATTATCTTTAGAATGGTTTGGCTGATTTCTAGCTAGGAACAATTGCGTTAATAAACATGATGATATGGCTCATGTTAGTCCCAATAATGCACGATTGAAAGTTTGTGATGGCGTAATCAACATTTTTTGGACACTGTCTGTAGGATCCCGCCGCCAGTACAGACATTAACGGTAACGATGATGATCCAATGCCGAGAGATAATGGAGACAATAAACATGGAACGCGTTGCGCTGGCGAAGTTGCTGCTGTTGCGAACAATGCGTTTTGCGGAGTCGGTGTCGCGTATAATGCCAGCATCGGAGGTAAGCTTAGCCTTTGATTAAACCAGGAAATAAAAATAACATTTAATTTTATGAAATGTGATGTTTCTTGTTAGCGCTAGGGGGATGTTACTTGAGTAGGGTTTAAAAGTGGAGTTTAACCTGCACTGGAGGCACTACTACTGCCTACCTTAAATAATTCCGGCTGATACTGTACTAATAGCCACGGATTGCTTACCTAAATATCACTGGCGTTATTGCATCCCTTTAGAGAGAACATTCTTTCTTCAAAAGATGCCGTGACAAGAGCGTGAAAGTATTATTCCAGGCCGAATAACCCCGCTTGATATAAGTAACTTCTAATTTATTAACAGGCACAGAACACCACCCTATCATTTAGTGCTGGATATTGGTCCTAGGTCTTCTGTTGTTTTCCAGTTTGACACGTCTTCTTGCTTACACATTTGTCATGGAATTTCCCCACAATAAATTTGTTACTTCTTTCTCGGGTTTCGGTTTGAGATGGAAACGATGAATGAATTATACACACGAATCTAATGAATTTACAATGTTGGGAATACGATATCTACCGACAAAAGATTGGTCGAATTTGAAGACGACCTTTCTCCTTTATTCAACGTTCTTGATACTAAGTCCGAAACACAAACAGATATAGGCGGGACTCGAATGTTTACGAACATGGTATAATACGATCATACTTGATATTATGTTGTTATTCAAGTATACAGTTACATTCATTATTCGATATATTGTTTGCTGTAGTATTTTACGAGTGCCGACATTAAATGTTTGTTTTTTGTTTCTATCAATCGAGTAATTTCTCAATCATGCGTTCACGTGTGCAGGAATTATGTATTACGTAACGACATTTTAGTCTCGTTATGTAAGATATTTTAATTATGAGTCAATTATCATTAGTAACTAAGTGCCTGGCTGTGCTACGTTACTGATAAATTATTTCACTTTACTTCAGATATAAATGTACTTGGTGTTTGAAAATCTAGAAGTATTATAAGAAGAAGAAAATGGTCAATGCGATGTATTTAAAAGGCAATCGTTTCACAGGTGTACGTATGCTTGACGGAAGCGTCAACGATGCAGTCGAAGCTCGCGCGTTGTCTCTGAATCCTGATCACATCGACATTTATTCCGCTTCCTGGGGGCCCGAAGACGACGGCAAAACTGTCGACGGCCCTGGTCCTCTTGCAAGGAGAGCTTTCATCAACGGAGTTACCACAGTAATGACTCGAAATTTGAATATTTAATTAGGAAGAATTAATTTCAGTCGCTGACCTTTATTCCTGGGTGGTGAGGAGGGGTGCAAATTAATTAGCCAACGCCCAGTAGGGAACTATAACAACATTTTCTTGTGAATGATTGACGTCAGCTTTCGTTACGCGGAGAAGTCTTGGCTCGCCTGATCGTTGTTTCTCCGAGGGTCTTTCCACAGTGACGAATCTTATAAACAAGGTGTCGTTTGAGATACACCAAGTAGGCGTGGGTGGGCGATTAATTTATTTTCCGGTTACCTTATGAAGGTCTTCCTTGGTGGTAAACGGTGAATATAGTCGCAGTACTACCCACACTTTTCGGCTTTGTCTTTCCCTCAACATGGAATTTTATTAGAATAACTGCAGTCTCAAATACAGAAAAATAAGAGGCGTACCAAATATCTCTAATCCCAAAACCAAAAAATGTGATATCTCAGCAATCAATTCGCCTCATGAGTATGCTTTGAAATGCATTTGCGAAAAATGGTTCCCCAATGGTTCGTGATTCTAGGTGTATCTCGTTCTTGTAAGAAAGCAAATTGTTAATGGTTTCAGAACAAATAACTACCCATTATGGGAAAAGTAGAGATAAACCTTAATTCCTGTCTAGTGAAGCGCCAATTTTCGGAATACCTGTCTTAGTTCCTAGTGTGCGGCAATCGGCCCCGGACCCATCTGAATCAATTCAGCGTCCAAACTCTCATGGAAAATGTATACCTCACTCTCCTTAGTCCTGGAAAACCATTTCTATGAAACCAATTTTTACCCATACTCCACCACTGTTAGCGGCAGCCGGCCTGAAAATGATGTAGGTTGAACTAGGGCCCAACATAGTCAGGTGTCATAATCTCCCATGGACATTATACACACTTTGAAAACCAAAGAAAGATGCGGGGTTTTATTAACACATTAAGCATCTATCCCTTTCCCATCTACTTCCCAACTATCCACCACATTCATCCAACCTACCTCTCTTTCACCAAAACGACCCACTCTCTGACCTTCTCTTCTTAAACATTTTCTCCATCCCTAGCTTTTCCTCTCTCCCCCATTCATTTTTTCTCTGCCTTTGCGTGCATAAACCGCTAAATTTCCCTTCTCACCCTCATTAGTTGGCTCTACAATGACAACGAGAGCGCTCGCCCTTTATTCCAAACATGTTAAGTAAGACAGATCTTTTCTCTTGTGTAGAATGAGTTTCTTTTTAACTGAGACCATAAAAAAAGTTTAATTTGTAGGTGTGTATCCAATAAGAATTATAAATTGAAATTACGGAGACTTTTTTGTAGGTAGTTGAAAAATATTGAGGTCCGGAACGTCTGGAAGACCTCAAATGTTTCTTCTCTGAAGTTGGATTAATGCTATATTGATTTAAATCTAGTCAATTTATTCTTTCAGGGAAGAAAAGGGAAAGGATCGATTTTCGTGTGGGCGAGTGGCAATGGAGGTCGTCACACTGACTCTTGCAACTGCGACGGCTACACCAACAGCATTTTCACTCTTTCTATTTCTAGCGCGACCCAAGGAGGGTGAGTATGTAAGCAACTAGAGAAAAATAATGTGTCATTACCTATTGTTTGCCTATATGCCCTTAACCATTCTTATTACAGTTACAAGCCTTGGTATCTCGAAGAGTGCTCGTCAACACTCGCCACCACTTACAGTTCTGGTACCCCAGGCCATGACAAGAGCATTGCGACGGTAGATATGGACGGCCAACTTCGCCCCGATCACATTTGCACCGTTGAACACACTGGTTAGTGACCTATGCATTTTTTTTTTTTTTATAAGTACCGACAATGTTGGTGGGTCACGATTCCTAAATCTTGACTTTGCGTACACAGGCACTTCTGCGTCGGCACCATTAGCTTCTGGGCTTGCCTCCCTTGCTCTTGAAGCCAACCCCGATCTCACATGGAGAGATATGCAGCACATAGTCGTCATGACTTCCAATCCTCAACCCTTGATGAAGGAGAGTGGCTGGATAACGAATGGGGTAAACAGAAAAGGTTAGAAGATAACTCATCAATCTTACTATCCATGAAACGTACCTTCTCATATTTCTTGACTTGAGTTTTCACAAGTAGAAGTGACCGTATTTGCGTATTAATTCAATCACTCTGAATGTATACACTTTTTTCATTCACAGTGAGCCATAAATTTGGTTATGGTCTGATGGATGGTGGTGGAATGGTTGAACTAGCTGAGAAGTGGACAACTGTTCCGCCCCAACACATCTGTAAATCGCCGGAAGTCAACGATGACAGGTAGATTATCTTTGCTCGTTGTCTTCCCTCCCCCACATCAAAATAAGAACTCACCGTTGCATTTCTTGTATGAGCTGGACATCATTTTGTAATAATGCGTCTTAATGATACAGACCCATCGACCCTTCCTACGGTAGTGTTCTCACGACGACTGTTGATGCAACTGGTTGTCCCGGTAGTGTCAATGAAGTCCGATACGTAGAACACGTTCAATGCAAAGTATCGCTGAGGTGAGTGATAGTGTTTGAGTGAGTTAGTGTGGTTTCTCCCTTTTCAGTATCTTTCATGGCAGAATTTTTTTTTTTTTTTGCAGGTTTTTCCCTCGCGGGAACCTTAGGCTGGTGTTGACGTCGCCGTCAGGCACTCCATCCACTCTCCTCATGGAACGGCCTCGAGACGTGGTGTCTTCTAACTTCGACGACTGGCCATTCCTTTCCGTTCACTACTGGGGAGAGAACCCGAAGGGCAGGTGGACCCTACAAGTCATTAATGCTGGCAATCGACACGTTAATCAGGCTGGTAAGGATATAGTTTGTTGTTCTCGTGGCTGAACAATTTCCCAGTATACAACAGTCTACTATCAGCGTTATTCTCCTTTAAGGTATTCTTCGGAAGTGGCAGCTCATATTCTACGGGACAGTTCAGGACCCGGTACGTCTCAAGCCAGCCGGTTCACCGCGACCTCAGCATTTCGCATTTCCATCTCAACAACCAGCTCTCCAATCGTTCTTCCCCGGCGTCACCAATGCCGATGTTTTCTCCAACCCCAATTTCAAGGTTTTCCCCAACCTCTTCTCTGGTCAGGGCTCTGAAATAGAGGTAGAGATTTACGTTCGAATTTGTTCATTCCTATAAATCTACATAACGTTTTCCTCGCGTTACTCTCCATGTTGATTTTTGCCCACAGAACTCAAGGGTTTCCCTCGATGGTAGTAACGTTGCGTATAACGAGTGAGTATTTCATTTTACAATTTTTACTTCCTTTCCCTCATTCCCCAATGTATCTCCATTCCAAAGCTACCTGCCACCTTCCACCTTTATCTTCCCTTCCCTATCCCGTCGATTTCAGGTTACATCCAACATCTGCAGTTAGTTGCAGTAGTAGCCTCATGACACTTGCACATACCGGTAAGACATCACTTATGGCCATTTCAGATCTGGTTATTGTCCATCCTATTCCACACTCCCTCCCGCCATCCATCCATCAGTATTCGTCTCACTGTTTGTTGTGCTTCTATCGTACAATACCCCCGATTAGTGGGTTTGACATTCCTAGGATTTAGGCTTTATTTATCAGAATTCTTTATCTAGATTATCCTTTGAATATCGTATATTGGGGAACGCTCACATCCCGTTTACAAATATGACAAGTGGTATGTCTTGAGTTGGTGCATTGTACGCTCTCTCACCTTCCTTCAGATTGGCCGAAGGTAACTCCTGTCATGAGAGCTGCAGTACGTGCGCTGGTCCTAGCCTGGATAGCTGTCTCACCTGCGCTCCTGGTCTAGTTTACATAAATGACCTTGGCCTGTGTCTTCAAAAGTGTCCCGACGGCTACTTTGAAGGTAACTCGACAATGTAGCCATTGATTTTTGTGTTTCTGACAGTGAACTTGTAGGAGATCCAAATTAAAAACTTCAATTATTATTTTAAAAATTGTTCGCATAAAAAATGATGGTTTTGTCGAACGTTATTGACGAGATATCAATACAGGATGGATATACTTGATGAATTGAAACTTCAGATCATTGTTATCTCTAATTGCTCTCTTCTTTTCAGATACGGTCTCAAACGCATGTATTGGATGTCATGGCAACTGCGCTAGCTGCCCAGAAGGACCTTCTATGTGCTCATCTTGCGACCATCATCTCATTTTATATAACAGTACCTGTGTGGCATCATGCCCAAAACAAACATATGAAACTGATGATTATAGGTGAGTACTCGTAGTACCTCTATCACTATCTCTGAGAGCAAAATACAGTAACGGTTAAGCTCGCCATCACCGTCCAGCCACAAATTCTACAACAAATTTGCAACATTCTTTTGCCCTTATTTTTTATTTATTTATTTTTTTTTTTTTTGCGGTTTGAAGTTTGTCAGCTCAGAGTAGCTGCTCAGAGAGCAGCTAACAAATTCCGAAAGAAAATGATAATGAAAAGATCCAATGAATGGATGAATCCAAAAAATGAATTTGTTTGAAGTGAACGAATAAAATAACATAGGCATCCTAGTAATAGAGAAACTTTTCCAACTATCAAGTAAAATACAAAATTGACGGAAAAAAATGCAGTATGCATTGTCAATAGTAGTAAGGACCGGTATGCGGCTTCTCTGATATAAGCGGCAGGTTTTTACTCTGATACACCTCTCCTCCCCAAAACCTGAAGGTGCTTCAATAATACATAATGTTTCATTTCAACGTCTCGTCTCTCTTCATTTTTGGTTGGTTATTCCTTAAATAATCATTTTGTTTTCATGCAAAAAATCATTCTCCGATTCGGCCCTCATTTTTTTTTCTGGGCATTTCAAGGTGTCTAGATTTAAATAAGCTAATGCCTGTTCGCCGTCCACGCCGACTTTGGTAGTAGACAATTTTCTAAAAATCTGAAATTTTGGTCAGGGACCAGTTTCTGGCTGTAGTTGGTCCTTGAAACATTTCAGCCCGATCAGACCAAATAAAGGTGAGTGGAGGGGGAAGGGCCAAAATGTGTACTTTGAATAGTGGATTTTCGAGATTTTCGGCAATCTAGGCGTGTGGGGTATTATTTTCGACTAAATTTTGGACGCTGAGTCCAATGAGAAGTGTCCTGGAACGGTTGTCGCCCACCGAAATTAGACCGGTTGTTGGTCAAAATGGTATCAATCTACCTATTTCGAAAGTGTCTTTTTTGAGATTTCTGGTACCGAGGCGTGTGGGGTATAAAGTCCCACTAAATTTTGGACGCTGAAGTGACTGGAAAGAGTCTCCAAGCTCCTGGTCCGAGGAATAACCAACCCCTGTGAAAGAATTTGTAGCGTTTATAGTTTCATTGTCTTCCTCCTCCTTTTACGGATTCCAGCTGCTTCCGAATGGTTTGATCTGCTTTTAATATCATTACCGAATCCTGGACCATTTGATCATTTCATGAGCCTACTATGCCATTCATGAATTTCTGAGGTATTATAATTCGTGGACGCCTCTCTTTTCATCACCGTGAGTTCATTGTAAGCTACGCGTACTAAAGTTAGTTAAGGTATGTTACATACCGGTGCTCTCCTCCAGCCCACCTAATTCAGCAACACTGCTGGTGTCATATGCGCACCTTTCAACGATTTGCTCCATGGGATTAACTGTGTGCCAAATCATGTTTCCTTGTGTTTTTATACCTGCCTAATACACGTTTGGTCGCATTTTTACCAATGGGTAATAACTTGAGCACTCAACGAACGTATCAGGTACCAGCTGGCCCGGCCCAGCATTTGCTGAGTTCTCGGGTAATAGTCACGAAGGTGCCCTTAGCTTCGTATGTACAGAACTGTCGTGTTCATCCAACTAGTTTATCCTTTGAAAAATGCCCTAAACTTTGATTCCTTCTTTCAGGTGTGGTGATTGCGATCCCAGTTGTGAGACGTGCATTCGAGGTGGTCCTGACGGCTGCGTCACTTGCCCCAACGGTGACCAAGCTTCCATCACCGGTCATTGCGCTGGTGCCGATTACTGTCCGACACCTCATTGCACCAGATGTTCCGAAAAATCAGGAGAAATCGTATGTATTGAGTGTAATCGAGGTTTTCTCCTGGATCCATCCGGTGTTTGCCTCCAAGACCCAACTATCGAGTGTCGTCCAGGTTCGTGCCTCTTATTTGCAAATTTTGACAAAAATCAATAAATAAATGTTCTCTGTTCAAGAATGCCTTATTTATTATTTGGTAGAAGAGTGGGTATAAATAAGTAGTATTAACAAGTTTTGTGACGCTGTCAACACGACTCCAGAAGACCATAAAGATTTCTTGCACATCTCTTACACCAGCGTCACGAGATAACTAGATGGGAATTTCATTGGACGACGCCCACTTTTCCATGTTCGAGACCGACCTCAGCCACCGGCCTCAAGGTCACGAGCCCCCGATATTGAATTGCTAGCGGTTTTAACAAGAGGGCAATCACCAACCCCCCTCCTTTTCTCACCGCCACAGTCAATAATTTATATCTGAAGATACTGTACTTCTGTACTTTATTTTTCTCGAAGGAGATGCGTCTTACTCTACAAAGAATGACTGGTTCGTGTATCAAAAGTACTCGGCTTAAGGTGTTAAAAGATGGTGTTGTACCAACGGAAAAACGCTGCAATTCTTACACACGGGTTGGTTATTCCTCGGACCAGGCGCATGGGAACTCATTTCTTCAAATGGGGAAAATGAGGAAACAGTTGGCGTGGTGGGTCCTGGACCAATTCCAATCGATTCAGGGTCCAAAATTTATTGGAAAACGATACCTTGACTTTTTCGATCTAGACACCTTGAAACGCCCAGAAAACATAGGTTGAATATTCAAGGAATAATCAACCAAAAGGTAAAGCATCCGAGCTCATGTTAAAACCTTGGGGATGGGTGGACTGGAGGGCTCTAAGAACATGAGGCCCATTGTAGCAGTGATGCCTGTTAGTGCCTCCCGCTGATCCTCAAGAACTTATTACTGGATGTGTTCTGGCGCTCGGACTTCAAATACAACGGTTTGGTTCCATGACATGGAGTTAACCCATGTAATATACAATAACACGTATTGTATAGCAGCTGGTGACCAGCGATTGTAACGTACTTTATGTACAAGTAACATCACTCACCACTCTTGAGCCATGTGATTCTTAAAATTTCTCTGAATTCCTTATATTTTTGTGCATTTAATCAGCATTGGAGCCTTATAGGGGTTAGTTTTGTGTGTTGCACGATATTTCGATCTCATCTCTCTTATGATGATGTTATAGGAGAGTTTATGACCAATAGTGGGTGCCAGCCTTGTGTGGATACTTCAAATTGCACCAGATGCCCGCAAGCCCTCAACATCCTCAACAACACTTGTGTTGTTTCCTGCGGCTCAGGGTAATTAATTGCAACCACAAAACTGTCCATATTACATGAAGGGCTCAATGTTTGACTCCGCATTGTAAAAATTGCCTTTCCGCAGTTATTTCAGTGACTCGGGATGGTGCCAGCGTTGTGCCGAAAACTGTATGGAATGTTTGGGCGAGAGAAGTGATCAGTGTTTGTCCTGCGTGGAGCGTTACAAAATAACTCCATACGGATCTTGTGAAGAGTCCTGCCCGTCTGACACATACTCTACACAGTGGGGATGTCTCAAGTGCCATCATTTCTGTTCTTCTTGCTCAGGTGCCTGAAAATAATACGATAGTAATGCACAACCAACCTTACCAATCTTTACCGTGAAATAAAAAAATATATACACTTTGTTGTTGTTTAATTTGAAAGTAATAGCAAACATGACATGGGGGGGGGGGGGGGGGTACTCGAAGTATTTATTGAATGGCAATTCATTTTATTTCCCGATCAATGAACCTATTTTGTTCCCACAGGAGAAGGTCCTTACGCCTGCACATCTTGCACCGCTGGAAGGTACTTGGATGCTGCAAGCAAGCTCTGCACACCATGCGTCCCCTGCGGTGCTAACAATCAGCATCAATGTTGCCATTGTGACCCCACAACAGGTTTGTTCTCCACTGTCCAATCACCTTTGGAAGCATCCTCTCCATACTCAATTCATTATGTATTACTCCGCCTGTTTGATACTTCTCAGGAAAGTGTCATTTGCCCGCTGGAAAGAGGAGGATAACTTCAGAACAAGCGGCTCGCGCTCACGAAGATGAGATGCTGGCGCAGGCTTCCATGGTCCACGAGGTTCGCGGAGCCCCTTCCTCGCCTCAATTCGCTAGCCTGACTGTGGCCGCAGTAGCGTCTTGTGCTACGGTTGTGGTGGTTTTTGGCGTCATCATCTTCGTTTTCCAGGTAACCTCAATTTTCATCAATAGGTTTTCCCAATCGAAAAAAGTGTAAGCTTCATGTTTTGCGTGTTATTGCGTTTGTAATATTTTCACCAGTTAGAGTTTTAGAGGTGGACTTATTCTTAATGAAGGGAAAATATGACAGGTTGTCGGCGTGTCTGTTATTGAGCAATCGAACGTTGAAAGTTATTTTTCTGCCGACCGAGTGAGAGATTCCTTCCAAGAAGGAAATTTATGCAATAACTGGCCAGATATAAACACATTCAAATACATAAATATTGTAAGCAGTCGAAGATCTGATTAAGAATGCGGGCGTGGATATGAATAATAAATTTGTTAATTTTCAAAAAATTGAAGTTTTTAGTGAGAAACAAAACATAAATTCAAAATTTAATCTTTTTTCATCAGAATTAAAGTAAAATTTTCCTATTTAGGAAAACTAATACTTGAGCGTACATTTTTTTGTTCCTTTTGCAAATTTCACTTGAATTTCCCTATTCCGCTACACTTATACTGACATTATACTGGCTACCATTGTATTACAGCCTACCTGCTATGTTTAGAAGTGGCTGTGAGTTCTGTGAGTGTTGAGTGATTTTTCTTTATCTTGACATTGCCTTGAAAGGAGGAGAATATTTTCATAGAGGTCCTCTGGGGTTATGCTAAAAAATTTAAAACTAGTCCAGCTTGTGTGAGAAAACAGCGCCTCATTCATGAACGTACACTATTGAGGATTTTTCTTACCACCTAGAGATTGTTCTAATGAAGTATACCAATCTCATCAGGTGAAAACTAGAGACAGCCGGAGGGGATACTACACTCAAGTTCCCGTTCGTGAAATGAAATTCTCATCTTTCGTCGAACCTCATAAACAGAGCCGGATTCGGTTCTCGCGTATATCCCAAGAAGATCCCGAATACGACGATCCCGACGATGAAGAGGACGAGCACGTACTATTGACGGCAGCCAAATCCTGAACGCCCACCACGGGTACCCACCTGCATCAAGTTTGAATTGTGGCTGGTCCATGCATGCCTCTCCGTCTACTCTGCCCTCTCTCCCGGGGATTCACTAAACAGGATTCGACCAAGCATCCAACCACCAATGAAAGAATCTTTAGCTATCCATTTACAACAATACGTCTTCTAAAGTGAGCACAACCTGATGTTTTCATTAAGAACGTAAAAAAATGAAGTGCCTATAAAGAACGATAGAATTTCATTTACTTATATTATACAGGAATCCTCGTTGACCCCAAATCAAGCTATTTTAGATAATTTATTAGACAAATAGCCTACTTTTAAGACTTTGACGAGAGTATGTGATTTTAAATTTGTGAGAGATTTGCCATTCTGGCAATTCCTCAATTACATGGAAGTGTTTATTAAATACAAAAGTTAGGAAACCTACCTATCATTCGCTTTCAAAGAACCACATTTTCGTATGTGACATGTACAATGTATGATGTTGCATACTTGCTAGTATTCTCCTACCTCCCTATCCTTATTTATTTTAAGATTGTGAGTTCTATCGCCTGAAAAGTAAGAATGACTACCGCACGAACCTAAGTTGTTTACTGTAAAAAATATTTCAGCCTTCCGGCGGTGCGTAATAAATGAACACATATTTTACAATGCCGCGGCGAGCTTTTTCGTGTTTTCTCCCACAAAAGTCAACTTGTGATGAATTCCAAATGATTTTAGGTTTGCTAATTAGGTTTATATTTAGGTTTGATTGTTAATGAAAATTACCGTTACACCTTCTTTTATTCAGTGTGTGTCAACGATGAATGAGTAAGTGTTGATTGAAGAAAAAAAAAATTGTTCATGTGTGTAAAAGTGAATAGATGAAAGTTTGAGAATGTTTGTTTGCAACTTGGGGAGGAGGAAGGAGGGTCCAGTACCCAATTCTCGCCTCGTTCCACCTACCTTGGTTCACTTATAGCCTTTTTCCTTCAATGGTTGACCAACCGTCAAATCTTATTGGGGCGTTATGTCCTTTTATGTAAGCATTCCAACAATGTTTTCTAAGCTTTTGGATTTCCAAGATAGATGTATCAGGTTTTTGATAACACATTAAATCAATCTTTCTTGAAGGCCTTGTCTGTCAAATCATGGCCTTCCCATACTTTTTTTTTTTTTTAATTGTTTTTTTAATAATAAATAAAATTCTCCTCGCTACGCCTCAATTCCGTGTTAATCAATGAGCAACTATGAAATTAGTGATTTACCCCCAATTTGCCCATTCACAAAGCCCAAAGGGAATCAACAATGAGGGCATCGGTATAGTATCGAACAAATTTTTTTGCCACTTTCCTGTAACAAATAATGGTTTGTCGTGAGTAACCCAAATTGTACCCAAAATTGTACCCGAATCGGTAACTATCTATCTGCCATCTATCTGCACCGCCTCGATTCAACTTGATTTTTGTCGAGCCGGAGTCGTTGCCCTAACATTACCTATTACAGGAAGGAACTCAGAACATTTCTGGTTCCTCACAATCTTAGTTATGCATGATAATGATCTCATTCGTCCATCGTCCTTGTCGGTATTTAAATTGTGTCTTGTTGGTTACCCGGGCACCTAGTTTTATTTGAGAGTGGTTTACCATTCCTATTTTTGAACGTTGAAAGGAAGTGAGCAACAATGAACAAAATGTGTGTTAATTGGAATTGAATGGGCTTGTAATTAACGAATGAAATTGTATTTCATCTATGAACCATCCTAAACTACCTACTACTTACTCAAGTCTCATAAATTGTAGCGATCATGTTGAATTATTATATACCTAATTGTTTTTGTATATTTTTCCGGGTATTTTAAAGGCATTTGCTTCCCTCGTATTACAACCCTCGACCCCCGGAACTCTACCTGTTCACTTTCGACGTCGTTACCCCAAAAGAGATTTTTAAGAACGTGATTGTTTCAGCAATATTGCGCTAGTACGTACCAACTGTGTTTTATGTGTCAACCTTATTGAGTAGATTTTCGCATTTTATGTTTTTGATAAATGAACGAACTTGGATTTTATGTTATGAATGACTTTCATTTTGTGAATGATCATTCAGAGTATGTTGCCTAATTACAAAATGAAAATCCTTCATGATATATCAGTAAAATGAGTATTTTATGTGATCGCATTGGGTGATATCATCTGTAAATACATGGATATATAAGATGTGAATAAATAATTTAAAATAGCTACAAATGATAATTCAACCATGTATCCCCCACCTCTGGGTCCAACGATGGGACTGGCGAGGTGCTGAGCATAGGGTGAGCCAAAGGAAGCCTGACGGTTATCATATATTTGAATAACTCGCCCTCAATTTGACATGAATTGGAATGGAAATCAGGATTTTACCTTTCGGCTACAAAGATTAATTAGAGAATCTAAAATTTTGGACTGACCCGGTTTAGTGTCTAGTTGTTCATTACTACCGTTTTTTGGGGCGTTCAATGCCCTATCACCGCAAACGTAAGTCGTAAGTTTAAGTAAAAAACGCTTTAAATTCTTACTCACGGGTTGGTTATTCCTCGGACCAGGCGCATGGAGATTAATTTAAACCTCGGACTAGGAGCATGGAGATTCATTTCTTCAACATGGGGAAAATGGAAACAGCGGGTGTGGCGGGTCCCGGACCCATTCCAATCGATTGGGGGTCCAAAATTTTAGTGGAAAATGATACCCCACGTGCCTAGGTTACAGAAATCTCGATAACACACATTCGAAATAGGTAGACCCATTTTGACCCATAACCTCATCCAGAGGGCACCAATCGTTCCGAAACCCGTCTCATTGGATTCAGCGTCCAAAAGTTAGTGGAAAATCATAACCCACACGCCTGGGTACCAGAAATCTCGAAAACACATTTTAAAATGGGTAATATGAATGAATCCAATGAAGTGGGTACCAGAACGATTGGCACCCACCGGAAGAAGTTATGGGTCAAAATGGGTATGTATCTTCCCATTTCGAATGTCTGTTTTCGAGATCATTGGTACCTAGGCGTGTGGGGTATCATTTTCCACTAAACTTTGCCCTCATTCGATTGGAATTTATTTCTGGACGTTTCAAGGTGTCTAGATCAAGATTAGCAAATGTCCATCCGCCGTACGCCGTCCACGCCGCCTTTGGTAGTATAAATTATTCTAAAAATCTGAAATTTTGGAGGTCGAAACTTTTCCAACCGATCGAACCAAATATGGGTGGGATAGGGGTCAAAATGTGTAGGAATTGATTTCGAATAATTGTTTTTTGAGATTTTTTGCAATCCAGGTGTGTGGGGTATCAGTTTCCACTAAATTCTGGACGCTGAATTCAATGAAAAGGGTCCCAGAACGATTGGCACCCACTGGAATATATTATGGGTCAAACTGGCTACCTATCACCAATTTTACATGTGTTTAAGAGATTTCTGGTACCTAAGCGTGTGGGTTATGATTTTCCACTAATTTTTGGACGCTGAATCCAATTAGACAGGTCTCGGAACGATTGGTGCCCTCTGGATGAGGTTATGGGTCAAAATGGGTCTACCTATTTCGAATGTGTGTTTTCGAGATTTCTGTAACCTAGGCATGTGGGGTATCATTTTCCACTAAATTTTGGACCCTGAATCGATTGGAATTGGCCCGGGACCCGCCACACCCACTTTTTTCCCCATGTTGAAGAAATGAATCTCCATGCACTTGGTCCGAAGTTTAAACTAGTCTCCATGCGCCTGGTTAGAGGAATAACCAACCCGTGTGTAAGAATTTGCAGATTTTTGAAACTGAACCTATTCAGATGAAACTAGTACAGTTTACCGCTCACGCGAGGAGAATATGGGTGCGTATCGCAGGCGTAGAGCTGTGCTCGTAGGAATAAGGTCCTACCTGGAGGGATGATAATGCTTATGTCAAAAAGTGAAATGCTCTGGCTAAATACGGGTCAAAATGGGTTTCTTGAAGAATAAAATCGTATCAATTTTATAGAGCAGGGCCCTCCTAGAATATTGAGCTGAGTGGTTTTTTCTTTTCCTAGACAGCTCATATGCTGCACACGTCGTAGGCGCGGACAAAAAAATCGGTTTAACCGAATCACTAGGTTTTAATACGAATTGAGGTAAGTTACTGAATCCCTTCGCTTACCAGAAAGGCGAAGATACCATATTCATTATGAGCAAATCGCAAATGTGCCTGTTCGAAATCTGATTTTCTACACGAGTCACATTACATCTATGAGGTTAATGTTCAATCTGTTAACTCATGAAAGGCGGGCAGGGTAAATATTAAACATAAATTGTGCTTAAATGAAAACGTTGTATTCCATGAAATACTCTTAAGACTAGTTTCCATTCAATAGTACCAATCAATTTATTTCCTCCAACATGTACCTAGTAGCATTGCGAATTCTATCGTTTCTATCACAGCATCTACTAACAATGAATATCGAAGGTTTTGCCAACCCATTGCACACCTTACCTATCAAGATATTTTAAAAGACGAGTTTTAAATAAATTAATTTTAATTAAATTACCTAAGATACGATTTTGAATTGTACAGTAGTAGTACGTTCTTCTTCCATTTATGAGATTTTAAAGATGAATAATTCATACTCATAAATATGACTAGTCAGCCTTAGAGAAGCTGAAAAATCCCGGTAGGTATGTCCTTCTTGAAAATAAGAAGGTCAGTTACATACTCTTGTTGGCTATTTTTACCACCTCACATCATCTACAGCCTTCGGCGGAAGTATTTTCCGTACACCAGTAAGTAAGATGTCAGTTTTCCTCCTTTCTTTTATTGTGGATTCTATCCTATGAGGTAAGTGAGGTGGTAAAATGGCAGTTGAGATTATGTAGTCACCGTTTCAGCTATGTGATTTTTGAGGTAAATTTTTTTCCTAAATCAAGTCCAATTAGAAGTAGAAACTCGAGAAGCCGGGGTAGAACGAGCCGAATCCGGGGTTGGGGCCTGAAGGGTGGGGTCCGAAACCTGAAAAAAAAGAAAAAAATTTTTTTACAATACATTGTGTGTCGAATGATTTTCCGAAAAATTGCTATGAGGAACGATGCATATTTACATAAACAGGCTCATAATTTAAAGAGTTCCTAGTGAGTGGGTTTTTGATCTCGGCAAGCTCAGGAAGCTGGTCTATGAAACATTGAGCGCTTGTTCTGTCGACAAAAGTCAATAATAGCGAGCAAAAATTAATATACCTAATGGAGGTTATTCAGAGCGTGAATTGACGTTCTTGACTTCCCAGTGAATGCCGTTCGATACGAGTGCTTGCTAATAATCAGTTCTTTTCCGCTCTTTTCGCACATTCATTAAGAATTGAACGGGGGTTTGAACACTGGGTAAAGAGCACTACGAGTTGGGGCCATTTGTTACAAGGACGCGGTCGCGCCACTCGTGTGCAATCTTTTGTCGGGCTTTTGTGATCGAATTCGGCCGACGGTTGAAAAGTGGATACTGTCAACCATTTCCAAATTGTTGGAAGAAATCCACCGGTACCTCGCACGAATCGAATTATCCGACACTATTTTTGTGGTGGAGAAAGCGCTCTGGCGTCGGAGGGCTCCGTCAGTAAAAATAGAAATGACATTTTGATGGTATTCTTAGGCTGATTTTGTGGAAAATCGATTATGACAAATACCTACGACCTTGAATTTTACCTCGAGGATTTCTCAGTAATAGTGAAAAGTGAATGAAGGCATTCAAGGGGAGCTACGACCACTCAGAAAGTTGCTTCCATCATATGTTTCCTAAACTTGAAAAAAAAAAAAAATGTTTTTTCTGAATCATACTCTTCATAATTTTTGGGATTAACTTCATCGGAATTAATGAACTGACAAATTGGTAAGAATAGCCCCACCGGAGGGAGTGTGTCCAGTAAGCTTGTAACAGCCACCATACAACTACAACGAACTGGAAGCATCGGAGCGTTGTAAAGGTCCTACTGCAAACTGTACAATCCTAATAGGCATTACCTCCACGGCCAGGAGGAACAAATCCGTATCCAGAAGCTCCAACTCGTACTCCACTAGTCTCTGATCCAGGGGACGTCACTGGGAATGTAACAGGTCCTGCTTCAAACATAAAAAATAAATGTAAGGCCGGGACTTATGTAGTTGTTAACTCCCATATGCTTGTATGAGAGAATATCGTGCCGTAATCATATTCTATTAAGATATGAACAACGACAATATTCGGAAACATTATTCCGGATGCAATCAAAATGCTGAAATAGGTGCGCCCGTTCCTTTAATAGTTATTTGTAAGTGTTATTAGTAAGTTTTGTTTTCGTACCTCTGTTTTGCCTGGGGTCTCTAATGGAAGGAGAGTAGAAATCCTGCGCGCAGGCCATAGCTACTACGACGGCGAGGAAAGCGACGATCTGTAACAAAAAAACAGTGATATTATTATCAGTCGTTCTACTTAATACCCGCATAGTGTACGTATCTCGCCGTCATCGGCAGTTTTCACTTCCCCCATCATTTTCATTTCATGAGCGGTCAAGAAACTGAAATAATCAGATTGGGAAAATCATTATAGGTGGAGGGATTTTCTAGACTCCGAAAAGGGAAAGTATGCTATTGAGGTTTTACTGTTGTTAACTGGTCAGCTTCATATCATCTAATGCACCTCATTTTTATTATTACCTACAATCTGTTAATATTGCTTAAACACTTTTTTATGACGCTCAAGATTTGTTTGCGTCATATCAAATAATCTTTCAATCAATTTTCAACGCACCGTTTACTCATTCTTAGACATAATACCTAACAACTTGTAATCGATGACAAAAGTCATCTCATTTATGAAACTGACACCTCCCCTTCCCCCTTTTCATCGATGGCATACCCAGCAGGGTTGGGGAGGGGTTATGCCGGACATAAAATTGTGCATCCGCGTGCGTGAGCTTTGCTTCTTAAGATATCACTACACTAATTGTTTGCTTAATTTATCCTTCTCATTGAAGATTGGAGCTTTTCAAATAAAAACTTTTCTTCTAATATTTTACTATTGATACTCATTATATGTCAAGACCATGCTTAGTTTCATCATTACAAGAGACCTGTGTTCTGTGGTTTCCTTCCAGATGGCTGGCGGATTTTTCAAGATGTGGTCAATACGTGATCCTTTCTGTTTCAGTCTTATTAGCCCCGCGGTGCTAGACTCAAAATCTGTATTGAATTCATTTAACCCTACTGTCAGTCACAATTTTAGCATTTACGTTCCCACCTGTCTCCGTTTATTCATTTTAATTAGTGATCGAAGCCACTGCATTATGGCCACTGTGCAACGATGGAATCATTTATCCATATAGGAGTGATGGTTATAATAGAAACTAATGCAACGTTTCAGATTGGCCAAGGCTGTAAAAGGCGTACGGAGCAGAGGGCACGTGCTCTTGGTTATGACAGCTACAGCTCTGTTCTCCGGTCAATCCACGGAGCGGTAGATAATAGGTTTCGAATTACCGACCAAGTCAAAATGTTAAAATACCCAACACGAACGTGATGGGGTTGTGAAAACGTCAGTTCCTCAGAAACGGACTGAGCTTCAACTCACGAAAGAGCTCACAGCATTCTGATGAGAGACGTGGACGTTTTTCAACCTTCCACCCTGTGTAATATTTTTTACTGCCACAACTTAGATGAATCACGGACAGTCTAGACTGTTGGCACCACCAATGAGCGATCTCTTCCTAGTGAGTGTTCAATGAATCCCCGATGGTTTCCACGATCATCGCTCCCTCAAAAATATCAGCAGTACCGTTTGAGTCACAACACCTCCTGCCATTCGAGGTTGGCGACAAGAAGCTAACAGGATTTTCGCCGTGGCCTCCGACTCTAAAAACTCCATGAAGGTCAAGTGGGCGTAAAAAGTCAGGTCAGAATTCTCGTATGGTACCTTTTGAATGAAATGCCCAGTTGGACGCACATTCATATTATAGGATACGCGTCCTTCGTGCCGTGAAGGTAACGATGTAACGGTGACGATTCATGTGTTTTGTTGCAAGATTCCTCAACAAAGAAATTGATGAATTTATTGCTTTTTGAATGGGATTTTCGCTTCGATTTTTGTTTTAACAGTTATCCTGAATTTAACGGGATTGTCTCAGAACATAGTGGGTCTTCTCAGAAACCACTCAGGGCCAGTGTTCAAAAACATGACGCGAGTCCATTCGGCCAATTAATACCAATCGCTCTCGAGAACCACCAAATCCAATTGTACCTCAGGGTTGAGTAACGATTCTATTTTTTCAAGTATAAAAAACATCGTTAGCTTGTAGATTGTTCGTATCGTGCTGTCTAATAGTGTTAGCAACGCTATCGGTACAATAATTGTCTTGCTGCCAAAAACCTCAATGTGTAACAGCAATCTCGGAAAGAGTCATTTGGTTAGGTAGTTGTCCAGATTGAGAGGGATGGTTGATTCATTTTTTCTTTTTTACGAAACTCTCACTATTGTAATAGAGCGGGGACCTTGGGATCCAAAACAGAGCATTTCGAAATGGTAACTTTATTCGAGTCTATGGTCCACGTGAGCCTACTGTCGGTTACCCACTATTTGCCAGTTTGAGTTTATTGAAGATAAACTCGTTTTCGACGCTTTGACAGGGTCAGCCACATGTTTTTTTTTTTTTTTTTTTGGTGGTTAACCGCACGCACGCGAGCTCGCATTGCATTCCGCAGCTTACCTTCCATAGTTCCGATGTCGACACGCTATCTGAGCCTTTGATAAGAGCTTATCCTGATTATGCATTCTAAATCCATATTTAAATGGTCGTGTTTAACAACATCCCGGGTGAACTACACAACTGGACGGATGGCACAATCTTTTTCACGGCCAAAGGATGCGATTCCTGAGGTGGTCGATGGAAGAGATAATCGCTCTGTCTCAAGACTCTACAATCTGTGCAACAGTCGTGCTTGCAGTCTGCGAGAATGGTGGACTTCCTTAGTTCATTTTCTCATAGAAAACTAGTAAAGATAAAGATGAAAACACGAAACATTTGACCGATTACCTAGTGTTCATAAGTCATATTGTCTTATGAGAAGTCTGGTAGTACCTACGCATTTCTGCGAATCCGGTACACCACTTGGCTTTTTCAAATCAGATTCGTAACTTTTAAATCCTAATTCAGAATTTTCAAAGCGATTTCTCGCAATTACTGGGATGTCTGTCGTGGCATAATTAGGCACCAATTGAAGCAAGCAACCGACTCTTATTGGGGTTGTTGTTAAAATTCTGTGGTTTTTTTTAAGTTCTATTAATTGTAGAGTAGAATTTATACTTAAGGGGTAATTAATATTTTTCAATTTAATAAAATACTATTAACCACCCACTTATTTTTGTCCCTTTACCCCATTTCTATAGTCTCATCCACTAGTGAAGTCCCGTTTTTAGTCCGTAGCTTCACCAATCTACACACAAAAATATCGGTTGCATCATGAAGTGAAACTTAAGATTCTGAATAATAAAATGGAAATTCTTAAATTAACTTGGGAATTTCTGAAATTGTTTTTAAAATGTTTTCTAAATTTAGTTAGAACAAAAAAACCTTTATTTTCCTAACCCGGTACAAAACCTACCGGTCCAAATGAAACTGCTTCATCAAGCTCTTCACGACTAATAACTACTGATAATTATCGCGTTTCCTTTTTTCAACCTTCGTTTCTCCAGTGTTCTCCCGCCGAAATGATGGATCCCTCCTGTCTAATAGTTGAGTCGCTTAGTTTACCTTGAGCAAACATTCAAACTAATTATGTAATTTTCCTCACGTTAAGTCACAATGTAGCCACTAGAATAATTGAAGATTACTTAAATAAGAATATAAAGTGGGGGTCAAAATAAACAGATTTCCTTCAAAAGTGGGTTAGTTGTTGTTTATAAATGAATGTTATTAATTCTTAATGCATTAGAACTTCTGATTTGAGTTTCATTATTTTGAATTCGGTTATTGTTACAATTCTCACGAGCACGTTTTCAGACAGAGGATGTGTTTTGTCAGAAATATTCATTCTGACAATAAAAGTACATTTTCAATAAAACACCACGCAATGGTACTGCTTCAAGGGCGACTTTGTTTCCTCTTTCTTGGTACCTCTTAGGGCCTTCATGCTCGGCCCAATAAAGAATGACAGTTTTGGTTGATCTACCGAGGAGACGATTTTCACGGAAGTGTCAAGGACCACAGTCTGTTGTGGAGCTCATTTAGGAGGAGGAAGGCTGTGTAGTGGTTTTTTCGAAATGAAGATTCTTTCTTTGAGAACTCATCAGTCATGAGAATAGCGCTATTAAGGTTCCCAGTGAGACTTTGACGACTAAGCTTGATGTTAAATGACCTCTGCACAAAATGATTTAAGAATTCCGGCATACTGACACGAGTTATCGTTATTTGAGTTATTAAATGTACATTTTCTCATTCATTCGGGTTAAATGAATTATTGGAGAACCAGAAAGAAGCATTTGGATACAAATTCATGCGGGAATATGTAACGACGTGCGGGCATCGTAGATGATGATGGCACGCGAAAAAAAGCGAACCACTACTCTCACAATGGAAGGTCGACCAGAAGCCCTGGGGTACGGCACTGAGAAAGGAAGGAGCAGGAAGAATTGGGCAACAGGAATTAGAGAAGCGTGAACCGTTGCAGAAACAACCGATTTTTCCGAGGGCACACAAGGCAAAGCCGGCAATGTTTAATTGTACATCTCTCCCTGAGAGATGATTATCAAACGGTCGTCTAGCGTGGATCACATTTGCCACTAGAGAACGTCTAGTAACGACTCATCTCAAATCCTGTGGGGTTCGTTACTTCACATCGGCAGTAAGCCACTTCCACGTAGGTAGGTAATTGGATGTAGTCGAGGCAATGAGTGTCCTACTTACATAACACTGCCCCGATAACTAATACGTGAAGTCGCCGCTGTTGGGAATCTTGCCCAAATTCTTTGGAAGTCAAGTACCCATTATTATGGGTTGTACTCGTATTATATTAATAGCAGCCTTATGTTGTATTCATGCGCTCCCCCACCCCTATATGAGCCATTATCTCATCCGCTATGGACTTGATGCAATGGAATGAAGATCTCATCGTCGATTCTGTGAAAATACACTCAATTTTTAACGCAGAAGCGAGAAGTGGACGCCTCAAGAGGCTTTTATAGTGAGTTCTCGCTCCGATAAGGATTATTTAACTTTTCAAAAATATACCAATCAAAAGAAAAAACGCTGCAAATTCTTTCTTACACATGGGTTGGTTATTCCTCGGACCAGGCGCATGGAGACTCATTTCTTCAATATGGGAAAAATGGAAACAGTGGGTGTGGCGGGTCCCGGACTCATTCCAATCGATTGAGGGTCCAAAATTTAGTGAAAAATGATACCCCACACGCCAAGGTAGCAGAAATCTCGAAAACACATATTCAAACATGGGGAAAATGGGGAAAACAGTGGTTGTGGCGGGTCCCGGACCCATTCCAAATAATTTCTACTACAAAAGTCAGCGTGGTCGGCGGACGGACATTTGCCAATTTTGATCTAGACACCTTGAAACGTCCAGAAAAAAAAAAAATGTGGGCCGAATCGGAGAAATTGACTTTTTGCATGAAAACACAGCTTACACATTCAATGAATAACCAACCAAAAACTGCCAAGAAAAGTGGGGACCTAAAATTACTCTTCACTCATAAAAATCATCTCCGAGCTAGTTTATCTTTTGAGTTTCGACTGTTTTGTATGAATATATTTCCAACATTTAATTACCTGAAAGACTTCTTTTGACGCTTTGAATTCCCCAGTATGATGATAGATGAGTTTAATGGACAATAATTTGATTTTTTCCACGTTCTATTTCTAATCTGGCTTGACGAAGCTGAGCCAAAAGAATGAGGAAGTACGTGTGGATGAACATTCCAACTCTTCAATCAATCACGCCTCCTTTTGGAAAATGCAGCGTGAGGATGGGTTCCGCCACGGCTGATGCTAATTAAAACGGACAGAATCTTGAGCCGACTCTGGGATGAAGGCAGTTTGTAGTTGCGCAACGGAGTGGAATGAGATTATTGGGCGAGCAGGTGGCAAAGACCTTGGCAATGACTTCGAGACCCCTTTTTCTTGACTTCATTCCGCGGAACGAGCCCCCGTGCCGGTCGAATACCTGCGAGTTCATTCTTCCTCCTGATTTCATTCTTAATTTTCGACTTGTTAATCCCTCGATGAAACAATTATGAAGCTGCTTGTTCATTGGGAAGGGTGTTCTATCAGAAGAATACATTCTGACGAATCCATTTCACTAGGCCATCAATTTACCTGAGGAGTCTTTTGCTGCTGTCTCGTTCTCTTATCGTTCGTTCTTCATTACACAATATTCTTGTTTGGAGTTACGGAAATGATCATCGATTATTCTCCTGCATTAAGTTTTTAGAATGAATCAAAGAAATCTTTCGAATTCTATCATTCTTCTTGGAAAATTCAACAATTGAAAACATTCGGGGTGTGATAATACCTGACGATACCTGAAGATGCACGGTCTTTCGCCAAGGCTTAGTTGCTGTACACACTGTCATGAAGTCCACTGCAGCCCCCGCAACTAGAGATTGCAATGTCGATAGCCCGAAGTGTTGATGATGAGGATTGCCACAACAGCTCATTTATCCAGAGGCTTTCGTAAAACGGCCATCCCATGGAAAAAGTGCGTTGTAACGCAGGATTCGCACATTCTGTAGGTCGTGGTCTGACCGTGACGAGCGCCAAGAAGATGAAACAGTAATTTCAAGACGACGGTCAAAACCAACGACACATAGTGGCTCAAGTTGACAAAACGCCCTAGTTTCGCACTCCCCCGATTCTAATTCTGTGGAAACGTCCAATCCAGAACCTTTTTTTCGCTATTGTCCGAGTCCTCATACACAGACAGTGTCACGAAAGAAGGATTTGTGCGAGGAGAAGAGGGAAAAGGCGGCGATAGGGTTTCGCAAGTTAGCGTCGTAAGTTTCTGTCCTGATTCACTGAACTTCCACAAAGATAAGGTACATCCCGGCAGTTGGGAGACAGGTTGTACACGCGATCTGATAAACTGCCTTATGCTCACCACTTATCTCATTCAAAAGGATTCATTCCATTCTTTGGTACGTTACCGAATCACAACTAGAAAACTACGCCGAGTCGTTTTGTACGTGTTCTGTCATCGCTCGTTTGAAATGATGCTCGAATGCACGTCGGTACCGGAAAGGAGGACTTTATGCACTATTGAAGGGGATACTGTGGCATATTGTGCCTTAGGATGCAACAGGTAATGCGCACCTCCATACCAATGACTTCCTAGTGCTGGTACCAAAAGTAAGCTTCCTTGGGATATGAACACTACCCTATGATGTCTCAATGACCCAAGCTGACATAAAAAATGATGGTAGCCGATATATAGGAAGAGGGTAGTCCTAGGTTGAAAAATATATTGAACCACATTACTCGCTACCTAAGGAGATACTGATGAAACAACATCTCAGAAAATATTGATATTATAATAAATTACCTAATACGTTTACAAGTCGAAACCGCAAAAGGCTAAATGTAATAAATGATGGATCGTAGATAGAATTCTTGCTGTTTTTACAGACACTACAAGGTGTTTGCCATGAAAGTGTTGAAAATATGGCATATGCGAGGTAGGTTACCAAGGATCAAATTATCGACTGGTATGAACGTGAATGTATAAAATACCCTCAAATGCAAAGACCAACAATAATGTACTCTGGGTTCAAAATAATGTTCAGATTTATCTTTTTCAGCCAATAATACCTCAATGGTAATTTCTTTCCTATTTTAGAGATCTTAGAGATCAGCATTTCATCATTTGATAAAATGAAGAGAACCGAACGGTATTTATTTTGTTAGGATCGGTGGATAAATCAGCAGATAAATACACCAGTTACCTGTGAAGAACTATTATTATGCTCAGATTTATGCTACAGTTGTAACTTACAAAATTGAAATGAATCTGTGGTTGCTCGTAAACAAGGGGAAATGAGCTAATAACTACTTGAGTAAGTAATTTTCCGAGGTCTTGATTAGATGGGACCTTCGTTGATGAGATAGCTGCTATGGAGAAAATTGGTGCTGCTAGTGGCCTCGTCATTCTACAACTACATTCCCAAAGGTTGAGGAAAACTGGGAATACACCCTTGATTATTCTTACAAACGGTAGGTATAAATATCACAACAAGCTTCTGAGATTTGAGATGTTGATGAGTAGGCATTTCAGGAATGAGGCTTGTATAGCAAGATGTCGCATTCGTCGACATACAAGTTTTATTTTCCAATGAGGATTAGTTTGGATGGTTTTGTGTTGAATTCGTCCGTATGACTGAAGAGCAGTCCCAGCAATTTGCTTCTTATACAATGTTGTTAAATTAAAAAACGCCCCAAATTTGAAAATAAAAAATCAACTTACAGCGATGAATCGAGCCATTTTGTGCGAAGGTATGCTTAGTCCTGAGAGAGACCGTGGAGCACTAATAAAAGTGTCGAGATTGAGTTGTGGTTGGAACACAGAGTGAAATACGGGTGGTTACAAGTCGCGAGTGTATATAAACGGTAGATATCCAGGGGAGGCTTCACGGGTGGAGGGAGGCGGCTCTGGCAGTTCGAGCCGGTGCAAGACCAAGGACACTTCCTATTCATCTTACTATCAGGACCCGGCTCCCATCGGCCGGCGATTCCGGATCCTGGATAAATCGGGAGTGTTTTGCTCCTTTTGGCCACCCACCGAACTGACAGTAATTAGGATACAACCGACGGGTAACTTCCTAGCTTCGCGAAGAGACAACGTTCACTTGTCTTTATGCTTATTCCCTCTTTCTGTAGAAACTACATCGACATTGGTCAGATTCTTTTCCATTTTTCGCATAGGGAAGCGAACATTACCGTAAAGGGGAAGTGGGGGAAAATATTACTTATCGTTCGGCATTTCTACTCGAAGAAAAGAGTAGGATTAAAAAATTCAAAGACCTCGCACTCCGTGCGAGAGACAGTATAGACGATTGGACGTGACGATTTTTGTTACATTCTACAAACTTAAGTCTGATTTCGCTCAATTTTGACGCATGCGCAGTTTCCGCCGTGACAATTTTTTGTTACATTTTACTCTTTTTGCCTCGCTTATTGTAGTCTGTCGACTACAAAATGGCAAAATTTGGGAAGAAGGTTTATATTTCTCGGGAAATGAACGCTAATGTTCACAAAAAAAATCAAAAGATGACAGCCCACTCGCCTAAATCAGCCAAAATCTCGAAAATCCATTTTTCAAAAAACACATTTTGACCCCTACCCCCTCCAAATTTGGTCCGATCGGGCTGAAAAATTTCGAGGACCCATCTCGTCTGGGAACAGACCCCTGACCCAAATTTCAGATTTTTAGAAGATTTTCTACTACCAAAAACGGCGTGGACAATGGACGGCGGACGGCGTACGGCGGACGGACATTGACCTTTTTTGATCAGGACATCATGAAACGTCCAGAAAAAAATTTTGAGCCGAATCGGAGAGGTTGACCATTATCATGAAAACATAGGTTGATTATTCAAGGAATAACCAACCAAAATTAATGGAAGTTGACGGCTAAGCAACTTTCTACTACAACGTCATGGAAACCTAATTATACTCGTATTTATTTCTGGATACGATGCAATATTTATGCGAAGTGTGTCTGCGGCATCACACGGCAGACAATAGTCGATTCGAGAACATATATCTCGCTCAAATGACCATTATTTTCATTTATGGACACATACATTTAATATTTTAATATTTCCATGCCGTACTGTTATGGGCATCATGTTCAAGTGTGAAACACCGAACTTCATACCATCAATAATAAATCTCAAGTGTTAGCTAAAAATAAAAAGTGCAGTAGGTTCGTGTGCAACGAGCCCCCTTCCTTCCCTCTGTACTAAAGTCCCCTCGGTTGGGGACGAAAGTGGGGGGAGGAGGAACAATGTTCCCAACTTCTGGTGCATGGTAATCGGTCCGGGACCTATCAGAATCAAATGGTACTTGAATTCCAGGAAAATTTTCGAAAACAAGTTTTCAAATTACCCATTTTTACCTAGACCCTACATTCGTTAGGTTATCTATTTTTCCGTATCAATTGATTTTGGATGAATGAAAACAATTCAAGTGGACGGCGGACGGACGTTTGCTTATTTTGATGTAGACACCTTGAAACGTCTAGAAAAATTTTTTTGGCCGAATCGGAGAGATTGACTTGACATGATTGTTGTTTTCTGCAGCTGAATAAAGAATGATGGCAAGCAGTACGGACGCAAAAAATGAAATTCATCGAGGTAATCTTTGCCATAATTCTGGTACAATTATCGGGATGACTGCGAGGAAGACGGCTCCTGATCTGGGGTAATCTGGGATTCGGAGTGTATGATTCAAAATCCCATGCGGCGCTAAGAAGATCCGGAATGGAACGGGTAATAAACCGTAGTCATTATGACGGACCCTCCAGCTACAAAGGACAATAGTTGAAGTGAATGGGTTTTTATCGGCAGTAAATGACAAACTTCATTCTACGTGGATTATTTCAAACAATATTATTACGACAGGCATGACATTCTGATGTGTTCTTGGCAAAAAATCAATACATCTTAGTCAATATTTTCGTACAAAACTAACTGCACTGTTGTAAAAAACAAATCAACATTTGTACTGCTTTAGATGCCTGGACATTCACAGTTTGGTATTGATCCATCCAACAATGAGGTAACAATGGTGAGGTTTGCACAGATGTGGTCTGTAGCAGATTGATTCAACGGGCATTAATTATTCATGTTTTGAGCGTCATCAAACTACGTCTATACATATAGGTAAGATTTTTTTTTTCATGGCGCAATAGCTCTACAAAAAACAATCCCCGCCGCTCCTCTGGTCATTAGTGACTGAGAGTCTCTGTTCTTAGGTTTACGAATCCTGAATGTTAAGCATATAATATGTTTCTCATATGACTTTTCTCGATTTGCATTATTATTACCCCTCTGCGACATGCACTTCATCAACATGAGTGGAATAATGGTGGAGAGGAGGGGTATTCAAATATTTCAACTCGACCACATGGGAATAAGAGTAGTGATTTAGCATTTTCAAGTACCAAAACTTCGATAGATCATTGGAAGTTCGCTCCCTCTGTTTGCTGCTTAACGTGGTGTTCACAGTGCAATGATTTTTCACTAGCATATCATTTTATGATTAACGTCGACCAATACAATATTGTTTGGCGGATGGTCGGTCAATATCTTATTACTTTTTTTTTTAATCAAAATTTATTAACGTTTACCAGAGCATGACTGCGAATTTTCATTCCCTGGCTTCTACCTGAGTACTCGAGCTTCCTTGTCATCCAACAATACTGTTGTAGTCGAACAGAAAATGATTTCCGGGATGTAATGCTTATAAATCAGTACAGGACATCGCTCATGCTGACCTCATCAGCAAACGAGATGTCTTATAATGGAATCTTCACATTTTTGAGGCGCCGTAACCGACGTGTCACGTAGGTATCCACATGCACGGAATTCATCGAAGGAATCCCCTCGATTAAGGAATAATGTAAGAGTTTAGCATTGATCACCATTTTCAATAATTCTGCCATAACCTTGAAATGGCTAAGTTCCAAGTGAGGCTCAATGAAGATTCAACCAAAGGGGAAGGGGTGAAAGGAGGAATTGGAATAGACAACTTTTGAAGTTGGCAGTGACTCGGGGAATACCAGTAAAGGTACTTTGAATATATTAATACATTAACAATCCTCATCATTGATAACCTATTATTTTATTATGATCCTACTACTTGTTTTCGTAATCAAAATTTACAACTCCAAAAAGAATGGTTCTGAGTGTGTGAAACAAAAAAGGATCAACCGGTTGTTCAACGAATTTTCGTGGGGAAAATTAAGAACTGAAATTTCGACAAATTTATCATTTTAGCTCTGCATGAAGCATCCTAGAACTGCTTTTCACAAGAGGATCAGGATTTATCCTGATGAACTCGTATGATGCTGTTAATGAATCGTATATGAATCCCAGCGTTATCACTGATAAAAGCACAGAGTCATCTCAAAGGCTTGCTTAGCATGGTTGTTCCACGCCTAATCATGATAATTTACCCTCTATTCTCAAGCTGAAAATACAACTTGCACACCTATACACTTGCACGCTGAATCATTTAGATTTAGGTACTGCTCGGGCAGTATACTTTTCTCGTTCCCGGAAGTATTGTTAGTGGCAGCCTAGGCAACTGAAAGAAAAATTTCGTGCACCCCTCAAAAAAAACGCTGCAAATTCTTACACAGGGGTTGGTTATTCCTCGTATCAGGAGCTTGGAGACACATTCCAATCGATTCAGCGTCCAAAAATTACTGGAAAACGATACCCTACACGCCTAGGTACTAGAAATCTCGAAAACACGTATTCAAAATGGGTAGTAATTTTGACCCATGACCTCTTCTGGTGGGTGCCAATTGCTCCGGGACCCGTCCCATTGGATTCAGCGTCCAAAATTTAGTGGAAAATGATACCCCACACGCCTGGATCGCGTAAAATATCGAAAATCCGATAAACACATTTGGACCCCCCCTTCCCCCAATTTGCCCGATCAGGCTAGGATAAGTTTTGAGGGTCAACTAGAGCCGGAAACGAACCCCCTGACCTCGAAACGCCCAGAAAAAATGTTTGGGTCGAATCGGAGAGATAGACATTTTGCATGAAAACATAGGTTGATTATTTAAGGAATCCAACATAAGTTGGATCGGGATCAAGTATTCAAAACTGGTCTCACCACTTCAGGTGACTCAAGTTGCGCAATTCTACGAAACTCCACGCACTTCCCGTGCGGTCAAGTCCCGTTAATTCGTTGATTCCACCCAATCGCCCGCCGGCTACGCGGAAAGCTGCCGGTAGACACATGCTTAGGACAAAAGATACCCATTCACTCCCTTCGATCAAGTCGTTCCTAACTCATGAGCGGAAGAGCGGTCATTTAGCCAACCGGTGTACGGGATACCAACACTGATCTCAGTGGGAGCCTTGAAAACCACCTTTTCCTTCAGTTTCTGGATTTAAACCAATCGCCAGCTCATTGTGATACCTAGAGCTGATGGGAAGCAGATCGTCGCAGGCTCCAACGTGATTCGTCCTACCAGATATTTCTAATTGATCTGGCGTTGATTGTCTGAAGCGGAATCCGATCTAAGTACTACCGACTACTCGAGCGCGACCGGCATGCGTAATCCTAACAAGACAAGATGAAACAGATTGATAGCGTTCTGTTCCTGTCTTGGTGAATGACTTGGCTCAGTGACAGCAGTATTGGACGATTGGTATGTGGTATGAGCTTTAGCCTGAGTCCTCTTTTTCTAAACCAATATCCGTGATCCCCGAAAGCAGCAGGAACAATGAGAATAAGCCGGAAACGAAGAGTTCACCTGGCATTATTTTTGTATCGTAGGCCTTGTAAACTAGCCTCACAATTGTTTTTATGGCAGTAGTGTAGGAAGGCAGATTGGTGCGAGTACATCGATGTTGCTCACAGACGATTTTGAACCTCATTATTCCAGCCACCAATTTGTTCCACCATTTTTTTTTATCACTTCCTCTCAGCTTTTTTGATGAGGATGCTTAACAAAAAAAAACTTCCTAATTTTATACGTGTATAAGATTGATATGATTATGCAGGACTGAAATTTTGTATCATGTTAACTCATTCAACAGCCTCTTGGAGAATGACATGGCTCAGTTACACTATCGCTGGTGAATTCTTCAAATCGAAGGAATAAGAAGAGTAAACTGACACAATGAACGACAGTAACAACTACTTATGATATCTGAATTATATTTGAACCGGCTTCCCACTGAGCAACACTCCTTCGAATTATGGCTTTCAAACTTCGGAGAACCGTCATTTTCAAAAATTGGATTCATTATGAGAATTGTACCGAGTATAAATTAATTATAAATATAATACAATATAAATTATAAATATAAAGTAATTTTTCTCCCCAAAGTATAAAAAAAAGTAATTACATCATAATATGCGCAAAAATTATTCGAATTTTCGGTCTACTGCGTGGTATGAATAGCACGACTGAAGGAGTAAAACAGATTGCCTAATTGTGATTCATATATTAGATGTGATATATGTTAGAAAATACGTGAAGAAATAAGTGGTTAAGGAAGGTTTTGGGTTTCATAATATCTCACAGCTAATTATAATTTAATTATAATTACTTACATACAAGACAAAGCTACCTTTTCCCAGAATAAACTTAATTTTTGTATTTAACTTCATTAAATGTCAATAATAAGGCCAAGAGTAATATTTAAGGTTTTACGGAGGCTATGTTCTAAGTAAGGTGGTTTTATATTAGGATTAGACCTTCAGGGTGCAAACTTGTGAAAATCCTGATGAAGCAATCAGCACCATATAAAAGAGCGAGATTAATCATCTAGCCATGGTTTAATAATTTTAGTTAAAAATAAATTTATGTGACGAATCCAGGCCAGAATGTATAGTGAAAATAACGTTTACGAAATAGGAAGTACAGGAAAATAAGAAAACCATTGATTTCATGCATTGTTTGCATTCTAACATCAATAGGCACCAACCCACCTGTTTATTCAGGTCGACCAATAATTTATGTCAAATTTCGGTCGGAACATCCGTAAAATCAGGTGTACAACTGTGTCCAATCTCCCAATTACTCAAGCTGCAGCACTTTAAAGCTTCAAAGATCTTCTAAGATTGTTTAGAGTTCTGGTTGGTAGTCACTTCCCCTTGATATTAAACATATTCATGTTCATCTGGTCAGGTATCATTTGTACGTCACGATTGGCACTCAAATAGCAAGAATTATAAAAGAAAATTTGCTGGCGCAATCATCTGTAATCAGCGCAATCTACGTCACACTATAATTAATGTTGAATTTTTACAGGTATTACGTAACCGTCCCCTTCCCCTGCTCCTCATCGGTACCTAACCATCGTTCTCGAGTTACCGGCTGCTTAAAGGCAATAGAAATCCACTTATTGGTGGTCTTCTTTTGTTGCATCTTGAAGAAAAGTCGAGTTTCGCATTTTTTTTTTTGCGTTGATTGAGGCAGTCATGGTCGTCAAAGCAATAACGGCGATCACGACGAAGGAATGGCGTGCTTCATTTTGTTCGAGGATCCCAATCGCTCATATACCAACAACCAGGATGCTTTGGCACGGGTGAAGCGCGAGGGAGAATAATAAAAGAACAGAGGTTCTAGTCAACGCCGTTTTTCCTAGTCTGAGAGCAACTGTCCCCCAGTCGATTTTCTATTTATTATTCTTAGTGGAAAAACTCGGAATTGGCAAAAAAATGTTTTCTTTGCCATACGCGCGGAAGGGGGTGAGAGAAACGTACATTGAAAATGAATAACTTCGTTAATCAGTTTTCCTATACACCGAAGAGAAGAGGTCTTAAGTACACAGTAATCTCGAAATTGTTGTCTGATCCTAGTGCGTAACGTCTTCAAATAGATATGGTAAGGACAACGCCCAAATATTCGTAATAATAAACCGAACTTCATTATACAACTTCCTTGGAAATGCATTTAACTATTTCGAATGCAGAAACTCTTTCTTTGGAGCGACTGATCGCTAATATCAGATAATAACTATTTTAGTAGAACGGAGACGAATTTGTTTGCTGTCGAACATTTAACTTCCAAATGATTCATCCTTCGGGAAGCCTTGATGTGCGGGTGTTCAGATTCCGTGAAACTACTTCGAAGGGCTTCAAGCGTTGCCTCATGCAAAAAACCGTAATTTTGTACATCAATAAGTCCTCATTTCCACCCGTTGTATTAGTCGTTGGAGTACTTACTAGCATTGACATGGTTGTGGAAATCGAAACATATCAGGAACATAAATATACCTGGCGAAAGTATTATTCTTGAGTACGTCATCTAGACTTTTCATCAATAATGATATAAGGCTACTCTCAGGAGATAGTTTTCAGAAAGTCTGGCATAAAATCCAGACCCCAGACCAGAACCAACCCGGGAAAAGCGAAAAACCCGACATCGTTGTGAAACGCAATACTCTCTTGATGGCAGAATCTATGAATGTAAGGCTCATGCAAAAAAATTGTGTAGCCCCGTTTAGAAAAAGAAGAAAAAAAAGAAAAAAAAGATTCTAACAAGAGTCGATTTAATGACGAGGAACCAATCGAGGGATTTTCCTGTCACGTGATGAGCGGAGAGACAAGAAGCCACGCAGAATCACTCAGCTTCTTCCTGGCAAGCCCCGATCCCAATATAAAGAGTTGCACAACAGATACGGTCCTGGCAATGACCTTACGAGGAGCCCCTTCCATGTGACTCGCTCGGGAGCTCGTTCCGAATTTGGCTGTTTGTTGTTGTTGAGAACGAGTGTAACGGTGATATTTCGTTTATTTCAGCTGCAGGTTTAGTTTCCTGAAACGGAGTGACATTCTTTAGCGAGCTCACACTAGTTCTAGTTGATAGCCATGGAAAGGAACCTCATGATGGGCAGCCCCACTATTATTTCTGTCTTACCTACCGTGTTACCTTGCAGTAATTCTGACTTCTCCGGCTTCCATTAGTTGTATACATCACACTAGACCGTCAACTTTGTGTTATCACAATATTCAGAGTTACAAGTGGGGAAAAAAAAAATCCAAGAGCTTGGGATTCTACGGATTTTTTGAAGAAGTGTTCTCATAAACACCCCTCTACAGAAAATCTATAGAAAAAACGAATATTTGAGCATTTTCAATAATAGATACAGCTTTTTGTTCCCATAATTAAGATGGAGGTCGTTTGGCCTCCATGCTCCGGCACAACTTGCTCAAACTTATTTTTCCCATCAAATTTCACCAGGAAAATTCATCTCATACCGTGGGAAAGCCTTCCCAAGGAGTGCCAAAATGTTCGTCCTAATGTCAGGAACACCAAAGAATACGGCAATACGGCAAATTTGTAACAAATCTCTACATGTCAAGCGTCCGTTTTCTTTTCCATTCAAAAAATTGACAAAAACTCGGAATTGATATTGAATGTTTTGACAAATGCAATAATTTTTCTAAAAATTTTATTAAATTTTAATTAAATTTGATTTTTTTGTACAAATATGAACTATATTAAACTCGAAATTACGAAAAAATGAAGGAATTAAAACGACGTCTCATAAGAAAAGAGGCACATCCATTGCAAATGAAAACTGTAGAATTGAATACGGGTATGATTGATTATTCAAGGAATAACTAACCAAAATGTTGGTTCTAACCGGTTTGAATTTTTTATTGGTTCTTGGGCCAAACTGACAACAATCATCGATAGCGTTCTTATTTTTACACTGTGTAATCGCAAAACATCTCTTCCTCGGCGGTAATGCTCAATAGCGCGGAAGATTTGACTTGACAAGCTTCTGAAAGCGAGAGGCGGAACCGAAGGGACGTCCTTGGAGGTTAGCGCAGGCTTATAACGGTGAAAGCATTATGTGCGATTCGTCGTATTATCCGTAATATCCGTTTCGTAGTATGGAAATTAATGTGAATAATATTTATCATTTTCAGTACAATCAAACGTTGTAAACTACTTTTCTACCTTGAGTCTACGAACAAAATCTCTCAATTTGGTGTTGTGTAATATAATACTCCGTATATCCGTATATATATCAGCGCTGCGAGTTGTGATGTATCATGAAGCCATTTAATTATCTTCCTGTACAGTAAATTTTCCAATGCTTCTATTCTTGATTCTAAAAATAAAATGTAGTTTAATGTTCTTATTGGTTGAAAATGAGGAGTTTCATGGTTTTTCTGAACTCTCGCAAGTCTCGGAAACGTTTTTGCCTTCAGTTTGGTGCATCCGTGAAGAACAAATTGATCGGTGCGGACTTGATATAATTCCAATAGCATGTAGGTCTTTCCTGATTGCTACCATGAATGGAAGTTCCTACTCTGAAGAAGCAACCGCGTTCAAAACAAAGGATTTGAAGAAGGGAGGAAGAGATTATTTTCTGAAAGTGAAATGAACGGTTGATGACGGCCCAGCCTTGAGATGGCAGGTTCTCTTAACCCCTCTTGCCGAGTAAACCTCACCTTTCCTACTGTAAACTGACTTCCTGAATATCACTAATCGCGAGTCATTGATCCATGGTGCTTCTTATAAGATGACTTCGTTTCTTCGCAATTCTTTAACCAAGCTCAAAAAAAAAAAAAAAAATCTTTGGAGCTCAATGTGAAGTCAACCTTTTCTTGGACACAGATCATTTCATTCCTGAGTTAGTCCTGTTGCTGACATGATGATACCACCGTAGAAAGCGAAATAATATTCACTCTCTTAACGACATCGAGTTTTCAAGCTTAGAACTACATGTTGTAGCTAGTAGTGTGAACGCGTTAGGTGTAAGAGTACCTATCGACCACCTTAACTCATGCAGTATTCCCTCTAGGGTCTTCCACGAATGATATAATAACACTCAACCCATACTGCTTCCAGACGCATGAGAAAAAGTCCCAAGTGGAATCATATGGAAACCCATCTACGTTTATGACATCACGAAGCCTACTTTGTGAATGCTACTTGTAAGGAATGCTTACCCCGTCTCGATCAATTTTTCACGGTTGGCAGGGCTTAGTCTTAGCTGATCTATGAATGGTTTGCCACCTAGTGAACTATTTTGTGATTGAAATCTAAGGAGGCAATGAACCACGACGACGGCTGTGCTCTGTGATCACGGCCAAGGAGTTGAGCCAGGAAGGGATGCAGCCACCTCGATAAACCGAAGCCAATTCCATGCGGCCTGAAGATTTCTGTGACGGTCACAGTCACAGAACAGACATCAGGCTTCTCGCTGCCAGTAATACGGAAAATCTGGAAAAAATCAAATATTGCGACCTTCAGGCGCTTCAACAGTTCTCGATTGATCAGAATCAGTAACGGTTTCTTACAGTTGTGACCACCAATAGAATCCATTCCTTCTTTTTTCAATGCTCTAAATTCTTCAAACAGAAACGGAATTTGTTGTTAATTATATAATAGCCCGAGTTTTAAAACTAAAACTAAAACTAAAACTACTAAAATCCCACCAATCCCCTGCTATGCTTCGAATGAAATTTCAGGGGACGGAACGGAACTTGACACAAGGTTGAGCGATGCAAACATTGAGTAAAGTAGCCGTTCATGAATGGACATCGCTGTCAGACATTGCAATCTCTTGTTCTGATTTGAAAAGCAATTGAAGAGAGTTACATTACCGTTATTTCAAGCCGCTCTAAAGAAATACCTACTTTCATTCGTTTGGGATGTTGACTTCCTGGTCGGAAGAATCAATATAGACAAGGTAATTTGACGTCTCATTTTACTCCCTAGAAAGGTGAAGAGAATCATCTAAGTCCACTGTAGTGGAGTATCAATGGCCCCTGGATGGGTCAACAACTGCACTCGAGTCGACCTTCCTTGCACCAGTTCAACCCGGATTGACCTTCAAGCTCCACATTTAAGTTTTGCCCTCTCACCAGGTTCAAGTCGAAAATAAAATCGACGATAATACGAGATTACGAGAACATGACCTCCAGTGATGTCTCGAAACGAGTTTTACTGGTATTTAGTAACTCTGTGATCTGTACTTTGCGAACTCAACAGGAAAATTAAATAATGTTATTGATAGAGAGAGACGGGCATGGGTGGCAATATATGTACGTAACATTGATGGTTGTGTTATCATAATGCTTTCATGAAAATACATGCGCGAAATGCTCTCGTGGACATTATTCAATGAGATCAACTAGGAAGAAGAAGGCTTGTTTTAGAATAAAGTTTCTACGTATCGCTGCCCTTCTTGTCATCTTGAAAGCTCAAATATTTAGGTTATTCTATTATTACTTTAATAGTGTCGTGAGTCGTGCTAGAAATGGAGGCTATAAATTGTGACGATGATGGATTTGAAATTTTTTTGGTAATGAGAAAAATTTAAGCCAGAAAGCCTCATTAAAACTTATCAAGCTTGTATCGACGACTTATTGTTTTTACATGCGTAGGACGAGTTTTAATAGGGAGAGGCTCAATTTTGGGAGGCTTCCCAGTACAACCTACCCCCCCCCCCCCCCCTCCATTTTTTTTTAAAGGACCAGGACGATCCCTCACCGGTTGAGCGTGTGAGCGTGGTAAATATCGATAAGAAGACCCCTTATTTAGTTATGAGATTTAGTTCCAATGCCAGCATAGCAATAATAGCGAGAAGCCCCGTTGCTGTAGCATGTTCTTGGAACAGTTGAGTTGTGCAATCCTATAGATTACTTCTCTTATTTTTTAGTCTAGCTATGTAACCATTTAGATAGATTATACACTTTAAGAAAGGCTTTGTCATGATAAGACTTCAAGATCATTTAAATTCATATGGCAGCTGATTCAAGGGCATTCCACACTATATAATAAAATCCATATCATCCATATAATTAAAAATAATAATAGTAGTAGTAGCTAATTGATGTAGCGTATAACAACTATCTCAACGTGATTCCAGTCGCCGCACAAATTTCTAGCCATAATCTTTATGATACATGGAGTATTATTGGTCGAAATTATCATGATCGCTACCCCTGAGCCTACGTAGATTGAACTACGGTTCACATCGAGTATAGTTGGCTGGTCTAATATGTTCCAAAAAAGACATATTAGCTAATTGGTGATTGCTCGACGGCTTGCAATGCCTTAGGCGGAACTCAGTTGTTACACGGGTGGGAAGAATGTCCTTCCAGCTTCAGTAGTTGTTTACTACGGCACTGCACCAGCAGGATCTGGGTTGGTTCCAAAACGTTCAAGGCAACAGTTTTATTGCCCACGTATGTAAATATCATTTCAACCAAATGACATATTATTTTATGGTATTTTATTGCCAGCATCGAGCCCACCGTAGCATTAACACTTCAAACAATCGATTGAATCGAAGGGATTGGTTGTTACACTGAGGCTTTGGTAAGGTTACATCCTAGATTTATTATTTTACCCCGGTAAGTACCGTAGGAAGAAGAGGAGGGTTACACACTTTGTAATTGTCATTGCATCATGCAAGCACTTTAATAAAAACGCTGAAAATAATTATTCTGGCTAGATCTCAGACGTGTCGAAAAGATCATCATAATGCCGAAAGTGAGTAATTTAGTAGAGGGAAAATTGACAATATATTTTTTTCGTATCTTTTTGTAGGTACCTGTCTCAATTGACAGGCTAGTGGAAAATGATACCTCGTGAGCCACCATTGCCTTCACATTTTCAAATGCCCATTTAACTCATAAATACGTTGCTAAAAATAAGTCAGGTTCACTAGGACACAAACGAAGTCCATGTAAAAATTATAGAGTTTTCGGAGCACTTGAAAGGGATTTGTTTGGGACGGACGGCGGGCGGGAATTTTTGAGTAGGTTCCACTTAGATTGATATGAAGAAGACAAATGTTGATACCAAAGTTGGGGGGTGGCTAGCCGTTTCTCCAGCAGTTCGGTGTGATCAAGTTATCGTCATGTGACCCCTACTCTTTTAGAATGAGAATTGAGTGCAGAAATAATAATATTATATTATAAGTTCCTCAAGTTTGCTGTACAATTTCCAAAACCGAATAACCGTTAGAAATTCATTTGCCACTTAGTACGCCCCTCAGGTACTTATTGAAAATTTACTGATGAGCCATCAGATCTGTCCTGTCGTAATGAGACGGCAAATCAGCGATATCAACTTTTTCGGCGGGAACAGCGGACGCAACGACCCGCTATTCGGTTGGATGGAATCCCAAGGTCTTTCCTCTCTCGGGGGCTGCGTGGATAGGAGACGGCAAAAGGCGTTTCCTGCCTTGAGAAACGACATAATTACACCCAATATCGAACGTGCACGTAGGACAGGCAAACTGACCTTGACCGCCGCTTCGTATGTTAAGACGACAATTATGGCAACTTGTCCAGTCGTTGGAACTATTTCTTTGGAGATGTTTGGTGACGATTATGAACGACGTATATACCAAATCGTTTCGTTCGAGAGCATAATTGAGAACGGCTGCAGAACGAAAGTAATACAGGATTAAAGATACGGCATCTCTTCAACGTACTAAACCTTCATCACGTTGAATAAAATAAGTTAAATACCATTCAGAACCGAGGCATTTTTATACGGTTACCTACCTACTCAAGAAAAGGGATGAAATGCCCATTAAGTGAAACAGCTATTCCAATAACACGATGTTCTCTTTGCAAAAAATTCGAATTCCTCCTAAACGCTTTTTGCCTTGAAAATTATAATTTCTTCAATTGAATCAAATTGTGAGGAGCTCCATGTTATACAAGCTTGCAAGCTCTAGCTTTAGGCTCGTTTTCTCTCAACGACTCAGTTTTTGTCAACAATAGAGAAACCGAATGCTAGTATTACACGCTGAACTGATAATAATAGTACGAGAAATGAATCATTGAAGGCCTAATTTGCTGCTGAAGTTACGAGTTGTGACTTCCCTGTTGGGACATGTTTACTTCAGGGTAATAACTTATACGAATGCATCTGAAAAGAAAGGTACAAACTGTTCTTTTTGAGCCCCATAAAGGGTCCAAATCGAAGGGTGTAATATCGACAAACGAAACTGGGGAGCTTGCTTTCCTTTATGCGACTGCCTCTCGCACATTTTAAGTGATTGATCCGAGGGACCTGAGAAGTGCCAACGGTTTGAAGATAAGCAAGTCGAGATAAGTGGGAAACTGAAAGTTTAATACTCGGGAAAGGCGAGTGGCAGCCGAGATTGTACGTGCTAACTCCACTTTATGCCTTCCCCTGAGCTTCTGGCGGTTATCAAAGAAACACCCCTCAGCTTACCCTCAGAGCCGTCTTTACGATTCCTCTTCCTCTTTATTGCCACACGCGTGACGCCACAGAACCGCGCACGTGTGCGTGTGTCCGGCCATCAAACTGCAGTCACTTCTAGTTCGCTTCACTTTAGTATCTCCTGAAGAAGAATAATTATGTGAAAGAACTTCGCCTGAGAGGATTCAGGAACTGCATCCTTGGTTGTGATTGAGCGGAAGCTTCGGGAAGTTAGGTAGAATGGTTGGTTGCATCGAACCCGTGGGACGCTCCACAGTAAGGCGAGCTGGAGTGCAATTAGATTGGCAGACAGTCGTAAACTTGTGCAGTAAGGACAGTACCAACCTACCCTTAGTAGATGCACTCACATTTGGTGATTCGTAACCCGTCATTTTGGTTGGTTATTCCTTGAATAATCAACCTATGTTTTCGTTCAAAAAGTCAATCTCTCCGATTTGGCCCAAAATTGTTTTCTGGGCGTTTCAAGGTGTCTAGATCAAAATATGCACACGTCCGTCCGCCGACCACGCCGATTTTGGTAGTAGACAATTTTCTAAAAATCTGAAATTTGGGTTAGCGACTCTTTGCCGGCTCTAGTTGGTTCTCGAAACTTTTCAGCCCAATCGGAATTTTGGTAGAGTAGGGGTCAAATTTTTTTTTTTTTTTTTTTTTTTTTTTTTAATGGTTTTTTTGATGTTTTTGGCGAAGTAGGCGTGTGAGGTATCATTTTCAACTAATTTTTGGACGCTGAATCCAATGAAATGGGTTTCGGGACGATTGGCACTCACTGGAGGAGGTCATGGATCAAAATGGGTACCTATCTACCTACTTCGAATGTGTATTCTCGAGAGTTCTGTTACCTAGGCGTGTGGGGGTGTGGGGTATCATTTTCTACTACATTTTGGACGCTGAATCCAATGAGACGGGTTCTGGGACTATTGGTGCCTACCGGAAGAGGTTATGGGTCAAAAAGGGTATCCATCGTCCTATTTTGAATGTGGGTTTTTGAGATTTCTGGTACCTAGGCGTGTGGGGTTTCATTTTCCACCATGTTTTGGACGCTGAATCGACCGGAGTGAGTCCCCTTGCTCCTGTTCCGAGATTTTTCTTTCTTTCTTTTGTGAGTGAGGAACATTATTTCGTTAATGTATTCCCTCTGACTGTCCTATTCCAATGGGACTCTCCTCCGAAACTCCTGCCCTAAGAGTTTTAAGTGCACTAATCTACACTTTCTAGCGACTATGTTCATGAAACATCAGTTTTGTCAAAACTGAAGATTTCGTTCACAAGTGAATTGCTTTAATTTTCACTATGAACCTTATTCAATAATTATTTCAATTTAAATCGCTTGGTATTTTAGTGGGAAATGAACCATAGTTTAACCTGCAATACTTTGATGTCCCTCTGGCTATGTATCGTCTTTCGCCGTGGAGTCAGACTCAGAAAGAAACGAATGTGAGCCATGTTATCAACTAAGCAAATTCAAATTTCCATTTCCTACTCAATACCTATTTTATTAAAACGTTATTCATTTTCCTCTTATCGCATTGTCTTAACTTCCTTCCAATACTTGTATATTCCATACCTGATGGATTCGGACTCAAAAATAGAAGGCGTCTATGTTAAGGCATATAACGTTTTCTTTGTCTTAATTTTTTATTACGTTATGTGGTGATTGTATTGAATTGTTCACGTCTATGGGAAACTCCTACTTTATGCTTTGAGTGTGCTCCATGTTCCAAACATATTATATCACTCTACTTAGGTTAGGTTATACATTGATTTTTCATTCCTCTTCGATCTCAGTAACGTTTCTCCACTAAATTCAAATCAGTCGCTTTTCCAGTGAGTAGTCATGTAGTTTAACGAATAGTCTGCTAGCACTAAACAAGGTCTGAAACACTTGTTACTCGTTGGATAATCATGTTGACGAATACTGAGTTTTCGGAAAATGTGTTGAAACAAGATACATGCACATATCACGGTGTTTTTGACTCCTTATTTTTATCTGTTCCGTTTTGTTCACAAATGTGAGTACCGAGGTAGATTATGACCACATCCGAAATCTCCGCTTTGTTAATTAACAAATTGGAAAGTTCAATACGATTGCTTCAAAGTGAATCTTTAACGCTCATCAGGAATTCCAAAAGAACCGGGACATTTCGTTTTCTGATAGAAATTCATTAAGTGAGGAACAAGGAATGGGTAAACTGTTTTACTCGGAAAGGCTTCCGATCAAGAGCAGCAATCACCGGACCTCCCCGCGCCTCGTAATCACAATCACAAGAGTTGAACCCACGACTGGGAGCCTGCCAACCCCCTTGAACACACTAATCACAGCTCGAATTAATCACACAAGAGCAGGGAAAAGGCAGTAGTGGAACAAAGTAAAAAGGACGGAGTAAAAAGTGTAATATCCTGCCTCCCAACATAAACAGGTTGCCTTGTGTTTACCAAGGGAAGACCTCAAAGGGCGACCAGGCACAATTAGGCGCCGCAGGGAGCTTCTTTCCCCGAAAAAAGTCGAGTAGGGCGAAAAGAGGAGCGAATCAATCGATCACGTTTTTGGGGGTTGTGTTAGAATGGTGCCACCTCAGCGATACCGCAATCCATACCTAGTACTTGAAAAATATTTCATGAAAAGGAACAGCTTCCCTTCCAAATAAGTGTTTAAAGTCGCTTTTTTTTTTGTAAATATTTCCAGGTAAGTGCACGCCACGTGACGTATCTAAAAACATTTTGCCGCGTAGTTTTGTTTTTTGTTTGACGTTCCTATAAACAGTCTTCAAGACTATGTTACGAAATTCCACAAGATGGGCACGAAGAATGTACTTGGATGGTGTTGACAGATATTCATTCCTCATCGGAAAAATAAGACTCTTTGGAGACTGAAGAGGGTGTGTAACAGTCCAGAAGGGGTTGAAAAAAGAAGAAAATGCGAGGGAGACGGCGAAATTGCCGTAACCGGTGTGGGTGGGGGTAGGAAGGGAGTTTGGTTTACGATTGTTCAAAGGAGGCGAGGGCCACCATTAAAAGCCCGTGTAATATTCAACGTAAAGCGTTTTACGTCTGTCGTAAAAGAGCAAACCCCTCCTGGAGAGTTAGTGGTGCGTTTCTGCAAGAGACCGAGACAAGTGAAGGATGCGCGGGGGTTCGAATCCACTGGTAAAGAGAAGTAGGGGGTTGGAGGATCTCCCACCTTTCATTATGATAATAGCATCCTTGAGGTTAGTGAGCAATCAAACCCAACCCGCAAGTATTGACTCCTCTCCACTTTACCCCCCTTCTACCACTGTCGTCAGACGAAGAATACCAAAAGGGTCTTTGCTCCTCGACAAAATCAATTCAAGTGAGACAAGGTAAGCAAGGGAAGCTTTAATTCGTTAATTGAACTCTCAATCCTGCAGCTCTCAGATGTTGAATCTGAAGATGCATCTTCTCTGTTAATTTGAGCCGAGATGCAGCCCTCAACTCCCAAGACATCCCACCCAGTATGAGGTTCTCCCTAAGAGAAAAGAATTGCCCCTTGACAAAATCTTCGATGAGTGACGTTCACACAGTAAATTTGCAAACTACCCACTGTTTCCAACTGTTCGTTTTACTACTTGGTACGCTACACTCATCTCTACCAAGTACTTTATTACCCTGATGGTAACCGTCCCGCCGTCTGGGCCAATCGAGGCGTATTTATGGTGAACCGAAACCTCGGACAATGGACCCTTGGGCTTTGAGGAAACATTCCTGTTTCAAATGAAATTTTGGCCCAATCGTTGCACGTTGAGGTATAGTGGTCTAGGTTAATCTAGCTTGTAACCAAAAAAAAAAAAAAAAAAATAAAAAAATAAATAAGAATATTTTCCTATTTAAAAATTTCTGTTCCACTCAAGGAAATAATGTAAAAAATAGCATTTAGCAGAAAATAGCATCTCGGTGAAGGGGTTTTCGTCCGCATTGTGTAATGTGACCTTCAAGCTGACATGTTCCTGATCACCAGACAAGAAAAGGGGACCTGAATTTTGCAAATTACTGTCTAAAGAAAAATTTCCAAATCTACGAGATTTTGGACTGGAGCACATTTACATGTGAAGGTGACTTTTTTTCCATGAAGTACTTCAAAAACCAATTCTTCCTTACGTCATCTCATGAGACTGTGATCAACTGAACTGGAGGTAGACATTTCTTCACAGGTGGATGACGCCGACCGACCGCAGTTTTCTCATTAGACATAACTTTTTATCATTATTGCAATGTTTCTCTTAGCTCTTAAAAAAAATAATAAAATATACATTTCCCATTCATTTACTAATACGTAGTCGTTAAGCAATCACAAAAATAATACTCTTTTTGTTTAAATTATTTTTATACCTTACATTATTTTGTTATTACGTTAACAAAATTATTATATGGCCCGCAACCACATCAAAAGTTTTAGTTTTGGCACTTAGAGACCTTGAAAGTTGGACACCCCTGGTCTAGAAAATATAACACGGTAATTGTTTAGGAATCAGGACTGTTTTTCTCGTTCCATACTTCGCTGAAGCGAAGAAAATAAGAAGAATACGGAAAGCAATGAGAATTTCTGGTAGATTGTTCAATAAGCAACAACGATGGGATTTTCGATGATTAGCGTGATCTTATTCTGATGTGGAGGTCGACATTAACTTCGTCTGTAGAATCTTGTCCTTTTTTTCTGTAAACCCCTTAGTTTGAACGTGTTTCCTTTCCCGTTGCTCTGCACCCCTCCCTTTTCAAACCCTTCTCACTTTCATCAACTTTACTGCGTGCCCGTGTTTTCTCATTCCTTCAACACATAGGATCTTTCATTTGACTTCTTTTCACCCCACACGCTGAATTCATTTGGTTTTCTTTTCGCAACCCCCTCTACCTGCCCTCGCCCTCGGGAGCGCCTTTAAGCCGTCCTCGATTGTATCTACATGAGCGAAGGATTTACAGAGATCAGAATGCGTCGGAGGGATCTTATGAAAAAAGAAACGCGTATCGATAAGCGCACTGGGATGCCCCGAAGCGATGCACGTTCTTACGTTATGAGGAGTAAAGTTTATTTTTTGCCCGCACTGGATGCAGATGCGCTTTGGATTGTTTGTTACACTTTGGCACGAGCAAGCGGCGCAGTTTACGATCTAGAAGGGGAGTTTTGTTTCGTGGGTGCAGAAGTGGAGGAGGTGGTAGGCCTTTGGAGAGAAGGCATATCTGTTAATATCTATGCTAAGTAGGATGCTTTATGTTGCAGAACTAGGCCGTAAAACCCACCCTTTTGGTCCTCTCACAAAGGGTATAAAAAATACCGGGGCGAAAATGCCGCCTTTAGGCTATGGCTGGCGATGGGTGGGGGAAGACAATGAAATTATTTAATGGCGTTTAATTCCGATTTCATTACATTCATCTCTTTTCACCGGTAGGTCGTAAAAGTGCATAAAAAAGAGGATCCTGCGCGCAGAGAGAGTTTTAAAAGGGAATTTTAGAGGTTGCGAAGAGGACAATAAAAACTCGGGCCCAATGACGCCAAGGAACCTTTATTTGGAAAGAAGTTGAGGAAATGTCATGCCATTTATCCGGCCCTGCTTGACGCATCCACCCAACTGCAATGCCCTAAACTAAACTATAATGGCTAACTCACTGATTGTCCTAGCTGGTTCGTCCGAGATTTATCCTGTATCAACACGACGCTCAAAATATTGGTTAAATCTCAGTGTCTCAGAAATGATTTTGACCTTCGTAACATCTCAAACAAACTGAAGTAAACAATCATGTATTCAAATTGAATTAATGAATAAAATTACAAAATTAATAAATTTTGGATGAAGTGACCGAAGCTAGACGCAAAACATCGTTCAAAACCATTTATCGACCGCGACTTTTCTGAGTAGGAGCTACCATCTAGTCGTGAGAGAAACATTATATAGGTAGAGAAGTTAGACAAACAGATAAATTAATATTTAACTGATTTGGTAATAAAATATGTTTTTAAATAAAATATTTCATTACACAGGAAAATTTTTGTGATGAAGAAACATAATTAAAAATCTTCTCGATAAAATAGGGAAATAGATAGGATGAGAGGGGGGGGGGGGGTGTTGATGTTCTTCCCGAAGACCACTTGGATGTTTTGTGTGTACCTCTGATTTTCGTTACCTGTTTTGGCCCGAGCTTGGCCTACCCAATAAATTTTACATTAACTCCAACTGAGCACTTATATAGCGCGTATTTAGCCAGAGATTGGTCGAAGCTATTGTTTGAAAAGGAACAGTTTGAACCGAAAACATAACGACCCTCGGTTGAAGGTAATCGAGTCAAATAAATTTTGGCTGAGGTGACCGAACTAGACGCAAAATATCTGTTAAATCCATTTGTATTTCTGACAAATCTGAGATCCTGTATACCTAAAGAAATCTCTGCAGAATCGCCGCTCACTATGGGTAGATAAGTGTTACAATCCCAAAATACATGTACCAATATGAGAGATTTCCGATTTCGCGTATTATTGTGAACGCTTTTTCTAGATGCGATAGTGAATCGTACACCAAAGACCAGCCGATGAGTAAAGCTAAATTGAAACAACGTGAATTTTCTTTACCCCGCTGCCAGTGGTGAATGGGAGCGTTGTGTGGGAAGGGGTGGAGTGGTAAACCCTGCAAATCCCCTTCCATTTACCCAGTATTTTGTTATTAGTTGTGCAAGTGGATGTTCACCTCACTCCTTTGCCATTCCCACGCTTTTATAGAGTTATGTTATATATGTCATGAGATTTCTATGTGGGTTCAATGAAATTCTGAATGAATCTAGGTAAATTAAACTTTTTCCTAATCAAATTAGACCTTCTTTACTGACAGCACTCCAAATCAACAAATACCTTTCGCTTGTTGATGGTAATACTAGAAAAAGGCTCAACAAACAACCCTGACAACGGAATGAAGGAGCTGTATTAAGGTAATGTTCTCCAATATGGGTCTCGTGTCTTATTCCGTGGACATTCATAATTAAATGAATCCATATATTATCTACAGTCGTCAGCTCGACCATTCTCTTCAGAAGGTACACAGATAAATCCGGGCAAATGTTTGCAAAATTATAATCTTCAACGAAATATTTGGACAAAAATGAGGTTTTGATAGTGAGAATTGATTTGCAACATTATTAGTTTCAAAAATGTATATTCCAGCAAGAATACCTTAAGTAATGATCACATTTATTGTGGAAAAAAGTATCTATAAATTACCATTATTTCAGTTGAGCTATCTTAGAAATTAGTCCCTCTCACTACTATCTAGTCTCTCAATGCCCTCCCTATTTTTTAGCGGGAAGGCTAATGGAAGGCAAAAATTCATTCCTTCAAATTATTCTTAATCGGTACGATAGCGATTTTTTTTTCTTAAACGTGGATATCGACTTGAATAATCTCCCTTTATAAAATTGCTTTTGCAAATGCTAGAAAAGTTCTCTCTCGTCATCTGTTGCCGAACTACATGCCGCCGTTGGAGCCAGCACTGTGTCTGCCAAATCGTATTAATCAAAACCCACTGCAGTTCGGGTGGGTAAAAAATCGAAAAAACAACAACAAAATTGGGCAGAGAAAAAAAATTGCTTCCCCGAGTCGTTCTAACAGCTTAATCTGCTGAGCGCCCCTTTTTTCCTGAAAAATTCGTGTTTCCCTCGCCGCCCCATCCAAACTCCTCTTTCTGCCTGATCAGAGTTCTCTTGTAATTCTTTTGCGCGACTGAATGTGACGGCTCGGAAACGCGGGGACATCGCACCACCTTCCCCATCGTTTAACGACCCTTCCAACTTTTTATTTCGACTAACCCTCGCGATTTTTTTTTTCTTTCGTTCTCTCGGTATTTTTTTCCAGGATAGAGAGAGAGGAGGGGGAGAGAGATAGAGAGGTAGAGAAAAACTTTTTTTGGACTCAACCGTATTGACCACGAGGTCCTCCGTGCCGGGCGTTCGCTCTTTCCATTGGCAGGCGAATTGTAATGGACAGCTAATGATGGAGGCACCGGGCGGCCAATGGGGTTGCGCCTCGTCAGAAGGGGGGGAGAGAGTTCACCCCCTTTTCGCGGGGTGAACCTCCGGTCCTTCCTTTTGTACGCAAATTACCCTCCGCGGCTCTTTTGTTACGGCCGACCGGTCAACGCACCGTGTCTGTGTACAGAATCAAAGTTTCGGCAACTCAATATGAGGCCAGTCATCATGCCCACCATCTCCCTCTCCCCGCGGGTTCTTTTTTCCCATTGCGGTCTTGGACCATCCGCTCCATACGCCCAATTGCATTAATTCAGGCACCTCAAACGGTGCACTCCCTCCACAGAAGAGCCCCACTGAATTCGATGTCCCGGTCGAAAGCGCAGAACATGTGATCACAAGGCTCAATCAAATTCGTGGGAAAACGAGACCGGACTCAATTGAATGAGGCATCCTGCGCCCAAAACTAATATTCAGCTCTCCTTCGCAGTCAACTAGCAATCTTTTTCTGGAGGGGTTTGATTCCAAGAGGTACTGATGAGATGGGCTATGAACCAATCGCCGCGTAAGTGATTTACGCCTAAAAAAATTTTTTCTTTAAATTTTTATTTACGGATACGTTTTGAAACCACTTTGATTTCACCGAGCTAGAGAAGAAAAATGTCCTATGTTGTATGCGAGTTACTGTAAAAAAAAAGCGCATAATGTGTTTGGTGTTTAAATCTAAGCGATCATTGCGCTTCCTATTGGCGTCCTAAAAGTAAATTTGGAGCATACCAAGCGATGGGTCCTGGAAACTTTGGTCAATTAGGGTAACACATTCATCTTTAGCAAGATCTTGGACTCGTTGTATAGCCTCGTCAGCGATTGTAGCCGCTACAATGATATGTGATCACCGCTTTGCAATAACATTTAAAAAAATTAAAAAAAAAAAAAATGGAGTTCAATAATTAATTTTAACAAAGAATAATGATTTTTCTTTTATCACATTTTAATATGTACAGAGAACAAGCGTGCTGCTCGCTTTCTCTTAGCAAGCTATCGAATTGACTCGGAATGAGGTGGGATCCAGTAAAAAAATAAAGTGTTTTCCTGAGCTTTCTGAAAATATTTTTCTGTCGGCAAAAAGCTATAACGTACTACGGAACTACAAATCGGAAGATAGGCGGCATACAAAACATCTTGGGGGAAAATAAAATCTATCCTTAACTCTCTGTGCATTATACACACTGTACTAGAACACTGTATAGCGATTGAGGTCATCCAACTGAGAGAAAGAAGTCTACACACAGTACACACATAAAAAACAGACAAATGCATGACTAATTAGGTTGATAATTACTTGAATAATTGATTAAATGTATATAATCTCCATGACATTTGTTGTAGAATTTAAATGACCAGAATCAAAAAATGAAGGAGGGAAGAAGAGATTGCTCTCTCTTTTTACCTCTCTCATCTATACCAGGTCTAGAGATTTTTACTTCTGCCCACACTATGGTTCGTCGGGGAAAAAAATAGAGTAATGAAAGCCTACTTTTATAACGTGTACAAGGGAGAGAAGGAAGGGGGAACGAAACGTAGGACGACAGGGATAAGACAGCGAGGATTGCACGGAAGGAGAAGGGGAAACCTAAAGGGGTGAGATTCCTCGTTATCATCCTGTCCCAGCAGGCGGGTCGCAAGGAAACACTAAGGACACTAATTGCCACAATTTACAGCCTTAAAACATCATTGAGAGGATCCTTTTCCAACCTATGAAAGTGGCGAGAAGACAACTACTTACTAAGGGCTAACGGGGAATTTTTTCTTCAAATTTACGATAATGATAATGGATTTCATCCCTATGATAGAACTGAGGGGAAACTAAAGTGATGCCATTCACTATAATACTTTCATTATTTTCAAGCGAACCCTTGCAAGAATCCGCTTACTTATCAGCTATTAAGGATAACAATGAATAAAAATCAATTTTATCAATTTTTGTCAGCATCTACTCAGGAGTAAGTCAGTTCACCTCCGTTTTGGTTGGCTATTAATAAAATAACCCACCTGTTATCATGCAGAATGTCTCTGCAATATTTGCCCCAAACATTTTTTCTGGGCGTTTCAAGGTTTTAGATCAGAATAAGCAAATGTCCGTCCGCCGTCCACCGTCCGCGCCGGATCGAACCCAATTTGGAGAAGGGGGGATAGGGATTGAATATATAATTCGGAAAATGAATTTTTGAGATTTTCAGCGATCCAGGCATATGTGGTATTATTACGACTGAATTTTGGACGCTGAATCCAATGGGACGGGTCCCGGAACGATTGGAAGAGGTTATGGGTCAAAATGGGTATCCATCTACCTAGTTTGAAAATGGGTTTTCGATATTTCAGGTACCTAGGCGACTAGGATAGGTATCACTTTCCACTGGATCGATCGGAATGAGTCTCCATGCTCCTGGTCCGAGGAATAACCAACCCATGTGAAGGAATCTTCAGCGTTTTATAGTCAGGGTTCCTGGGCTAGATCGGTCGCTACTAAACAAACGGTTAGGCCTACTGAAAGGTATGGAATTATTCTCGAAGCAAGGACACGAACGAAAAAAGAAATACAATATGAGAGAGAAGATTCAATCTGATCAGTTCCGCATCCAGAAGCCAAAAAAACTGTTCCTCAATCTGATATTTAGTTGTGCCAAAAAATTTTCCCTGTCACACTTATTGTGCACATATAAGTACATAATAAGTAGAGACGACGTATGATGGAATATACAACCAGATTAGATGGACTACCTTTGATGCGTAGTATAGTTTCGTACTGCGTAGAAGGTGTTTTCGTTCAATCTTTCACGCAACAACCAACAGTTTTCTCGAGAGTTTTCCTTTCTTTCCCCCCTATACACATTGAGGAGGGGAACAGTTGTAAGGACTTTCCGTTGAAGGAATAAACCTTCAGCACTAAGAAACGAGCGGGACCATAAAACGAAACGAAACCCCTTTCTTCCATATGAAGCTTTACTACCCCAAAACCTCTTTTATGAAGGCTAAGAGAGAAGGTGATGGTGAAGGATCTACAGGCATTACCTATTTATAAGGCGATTGTTTCCTGTCGCAGGTGGTAAAAGACCAAACATATTATACCAACGTGTCGATACGGACCACATAATATCACGGTTCCACAGTGTTGGAATAAGCTGTTTTGACTCTGCTATTTTGGGGACAAAGAACTATGAACACTGCAAATTCATTTACAGCGGTCGGTCATATCTCGAACCAAGAGCATGGAGAAAATGGGGGAAATCAGCCAGTGTGGAGTTTCCCGAACTCATTCCAATCGATTTAGCGTCCAACAATTAAGGGAAATAAAAATACCCGACACGCCTAGGTACCAGAAATCTCAAAAACCCACATTTGAAACAGAGAGATAGATACCCATTTTGACCCATAACCTCATCCAGGGAACGCCAATCGTTGCGGGACCAATTTCCATGGATTCAGCGTCCAAATTATAGTGAAAAATGATTCCCCACTCGCCTAGATCGCCAAAAATTTTAAAAATGTTCTACTACAAAAAAAATTGGGGCAAATTGGAGAGATTGACATTTTCCATGGTTGATTATTCAAGGAAAAACAAACCAAAAACACATCATGATGTCATGTGTGCGCCGACTTTTGAGTCCCTGAAGAATCAGACTAATAAATTTCGTAGTTTCTGGATACACAGAAGGAAACCCACCTCATGAGCGTATACGTAGCCTTATCTTGCCACTTTTCAGAATGAACATTCTCGACTCCTTGACAAGTGACGCGTATTTCGACCATTACATATCCCAACCACAAAAATTTCGATTTTCTCGCCGAAATCTTTCATAGGAGTCTTTATCACGGGTTTGGAAAAGATTGCCTTTTAAATTGCGAGTAGGCTTCTCAAAAAAAAAGTGCTTATCAAAAAAAAAAAAAAAAAAACTCAGAGGAAAACCCAAATGTTATTACTAACTTTGTGGCTGATTACTAACTCATCGTTCTGCTTTATACTTTATACTATGGTTGACATCAATGTCCTCCGGACGTAAACTGTTGTGACCACTCTTAACAGATGTTTCCGTTCCAGAAGAACCGGAAAGTTACTCAAATTGGAAATGAACTGCGTCGCAGCTCCCGTAAATTGAGTTTGCCAACTGCACTGTGATCCACCCCTCCCGGCACCCCTATCCAGTACCGATCCTTCCACCTTCACTACGCTCAATGAAATTCGCAAATTCGATTTTATCGCTACGCCAGGTTGCTCTGTAATTTACGTTATGACGCATCATGCTGCCTCGCGTTGTTTCGTTGCAATGTGCATCCGGGAAATTGATGGAGGGTACAAACGTCGTTAACGGTTCAATCACGAAGATACGTTTGCCTGGCCCCCTTCAAGATTGTTATTATGGCCAAACCAGAACAAGGGTAACGCATGGATGTAGTTGGACGAATTCTGCATTACGTGGGCTCCCTTCCCCACGGATGCTGAGGTAGCGGTTGATGCTGTGCTTTCAGGAAGTTAATTGTGTAAACGTACGTCGTATCGATAACCTACACTCCTATTTGAAGGAGCTCCGGACACGATTGGAAAGGGCCAAGGCGTTGCTTTTAGTAACCGGTCGTTTTACAGAAGTTACTGGCGCACAAATACGCCAGATGACGAATAAATATTTCAACAATGGGTTCTTGAATGTTGAAGGAGTTCTGTGCATGAGGGTACGTATATTCTCCACGCAATTTTGGACGCTGCGTCAATTCACATGAGTGTCGAAACGGTTTCACAACTGATAAGGGTTCAAAGGAGTAAAAAAAAATTAGTTCTTACTTTTAAAGTAAGAATACTGCCAATTCTTCTACAATGGTTATCCCTCGGAGCAGGAGTTTGGGGTAACAGTGAGAGTGGGGTGTCCCGGACTTATTCTAATCGATTCAGCGCCTAAAAATAATGGAAAATAATACTCCAGATACCAAGTTACCGAAATAGTGGAAAATAATACCCCACACGCCTAAGTAGCCGAAAATCTCGAAACCCCACATTCGAAATAGATAGTAAGTACTCATTCTGAAGGAGCCAGAGCTGGAGCATGAACAATAAATGAAGAGTAGCGTTTCGATACTATCAGCGAACTAACACGTTGACTGTTTGCGATAATAGCCATGCTGTTACTCGTGTTTAGTTACCGAACTAACTGATATTAGCCTAAAAGCGGGCAGACAATAATCAATAACACCATAACCATAACAGTTGCGGCCAGTCTAGCGTAATGGGCATTGGAACTGGATTATCATTATCGTTTTCTTTTGTAATTGGGCTTGTTCCACTAAATAAAATAAATAAATAAATCAGTAACCGGCCTGATCATTTGAGGAAATATGTACTTTTAGAGGTGTGTTTCTTATTAAACTTACCGGACGCCCAGGATCTACCTTGAAGCTCACCCGTGGACTGAGGGTCCCCAACGCTGATTTAGGACCTTTCGGACCGGTCCTCTCTGGTCCTTTCTGATGCTAAAACCCCATCGTTGCGAAACGCGTACGTGTTGTAACTTTTTTTTTTTTGACGTGAGTAAACTTGATGCTTCCTCTTGTTACCCCCTTATCCCAGAGGGTAATCCTCGCGCCTAGTTATTAAGGAATGTGCGACGTTCTCCCTTTCTTTTCTTAGATCCTGATGCGAAGAATAGCTTTTAGAGCGGATAGGGAGAAACCTATTCAGCCCTAGGGGTGGGTTTAGGTGCTGTATTTATTTCAAAAGAGATTTCGAAAGATGAAGATTTGTAAGATGATGAACTCTTTCTACCAAAGAGTAGTTGTCGTACTATGTATGATTTACCTCTACCGTACGTCTACCATTATCTTCTGATCAAGAATCACGTGTCCTTGAGCAGAATCTAACGCCTCAAACAATCACAGTTCACATTTTTAGTTTGAAAACAACAGGAAGGTCGCATGTCATTTTGATTTTTAGATCCTTTCCCACATGAGAACCTGATGAGAACCTGATAGTAAAAATCCTCAAGATGTTTGATGGACAATGAAAAGCAGTAGAGGAAAAAGAAAAAGGCCGTACTGGAGAGTATTTTATGCGGCCATTCTTGAAGAGCTTATCTTTTATGCCTTGGAGAAGAATATTTCCTCAGTTCGTCGGACCTCGTTTCCGAAAAGAAAGGGAATAAAATGTTTTTTATTTAGGAAGGGCTAGGACGGCGTCACGGCGTCAATGGCTATAACGTCTTCTACGTTCATATAAACATGGAGAAATCCAAAATTCTATTTCTTTCTTTGCATGGTATTTTCATTTGTAAAAATATACATCAGGAGGTCAGACAGAATATCTATGGAGTTGTGAGTGCAAGCTGGTATCAGGGTAGCGATGCTCGAAAGTGTTATTTCTATCTACAGTACGATATGAATTGATTGGGCAGTTCAGCTTCACCACTTACTCAGCTAGGAGCGCAGTGTGCATGGCGTGGCAAAATAATGCCAGAATGTAGATTATGTGTGCCCTAAACCTGATCTGATCACTCAACGATCTGATCAATACGTTGGGCCTTGTACTCAATCAGATTACTAGTTGTAGTGATGACACTACCGATGACAATAATCTGAAAGAAGATCTGAAGAATGACTGATTCTGACTAGGAAACATTGAATGTCAAAAAAAGTTCACCATAATAAATTTTTACCCTCAACCCTTTAACGGAGAAAACCGCGGTGAGACACGTTGTGACAGCATTCTTCATATTCCCTCTCAATTGGTTAAATAATTCAAAACGCTCGACGAGGGTTGAAGGTTTGATTAAATACCTCCGTCCTCCATCACCAGTACGTGACTTCGGTCTCCGAAACAACCGATTTTTTTTTCTTTGCCTCTTTAATTGCTTAATACTTTTTTGGAAGACTAATAATAAAGACAACTGAAAAACGGAAAGAGCCCAGCAGGGAGGCTACAAATCAAGATTCCAGTCACATCGTGAAATGCTCCTCGTTTAAAGCTCAGAATGCTAATTTCCACGGCACGTTTTCAAACTAACTACGTTAGCTCAAAGCAGAGACAAAGAGAGAATGGATTCAGTCTCATTACTTGTCTTCACAATTAAAAAGATGAAAGTGTTTGTCAATTGTCGGGTTTAAAAAAACCTGATGAAGATGGTTTTAACGGAAAAATCACGAAATTGTTGCAAGATTCACAAAATTGACATGGAGGATTGGATATGGACGTAGACAATAATACTATATTGATAATATAGTAAATATGATATGACTTTTATGCTCTTGTTCATTTCCTTTCTTGGGTGTAGACTTCACTGATGATAAGGTGCCCTGATTTCTGCGAAACATCGGACAAGTCCGATACAAGTGCTTTTATTTCTGTTTATTGTTCCAACTATTCCACTTATATTTCCTTCGGTAAGCTTTGGCAAAGTTGCAACATAATCATAAGGAAGAATATTTAATGCTTAGATTTTAAGGTTAATCCATTTCTGTTCAACCCCTATTCCACTTATTCTATTTATTGATTACGATAACAAAGAACACTGAAAAAGCGAATGAGGTTTCAAAAACTATATCATCCTTTCAGCCCTTTTCTCCATCGTACTTTGAATCCAATGGGTACAATGGAATTAAATCCCGAGGATTTTTGTCCAAGCCCGGCTACGGCCCATACGTTGTTCTTCACAGTTTAAATAATGGGATACTCGTATTTCAGAAATTGGTGCCATCACTCGTCTACTTGTAAAAGGAGAGACGCTAGCGGAGGATTTTTGCTAACTGCCATCGCCCCCGCCTATTTATTTATTCAAGCGAGGGTTCGCAAGCTGCGAATCCTTTTGTGTCAGTCTACGGCCAGTTCGCCCTTCGTAAAATATTAAGCAGCTGTAACTATCGGATGCTCAATTTCGAGTCGATAATTCCGCAGTAGTGACGCCATGGGAACGGCCTCATGTTCCATCGAGGGTTCAAGTCGTCCCACGTTGGGCTCGTAGTTGATTAACGTACATCGCATTGTCCTAAACCCCTGCGTGGGATGTGGTCGTGCGTTAGTACGCGGATTAGAGGCCGTTCAGAACAGAAGGGTGGATTCAGCCAGTGATGCCTGTCCGCCCCTTACCGTCCTCAACATGGCCGACCCGACGCGATACACAGGATTAGTATGTAATCATACAGATCCCGCGAAGCCGCCATGAAGGGAGAAGAACTTCTGAGTCATTCGCGGGGAAACGTTTGAAGATAATCTGTACAGGGTCCATGGGTGGAATAGGGTCCTTTTGTATGCGCGGCGGAGCTTAGTCATTTCGCATGGTAACTCTCTGACTGTGACTAACTTCTCGATATTCACTGGACCCAAAATACTCCGAATGAATTCCTCGAGGAAATTCATTCCAACGTTCAAGTGCTCTTTCAATGATTGTATCTATCTCATATTTTGAGCGTGTATAGGAAACCTGAATCTGAAATCCACTTGCCTTGTTATAACTGTATAAAGCTTTATCTTTCTGGGCATCTAAGACATTTTCTAATAATAAATTTGAAGAAAAATAGAGACGAAAAAATGTCCACTGGGAGTTCTTTTCGGCATTTCGTACCCCATCCAAACGTACAATTAAAGTTTTTCAAATAATTTTCCTTTTTATCGCATGGGTGGAGGGAAACAAGAGGACCACCAACCATCTCCCTCTTAAACTGCCCAACTTTATAAAAATTATCCGTCGGAGCACACCTCATAATCCCCCGAGACGAAACTTTGATGTAATTTAATTATACGGCTTTTCCACCCTCAGTCCCACATTTTCCGTGCCCTGATATTCTTCCACGTTCAGAAAATAAGGGATGAAAAAAATAAAATAAAGAAGTTCCTCCGGGCTCGACCCCACTCGACACCCACTTGATATCACCAGTGGGAAAGAAAAGGGAGAAAGAAAAAAAAGATCTGGAAACTGTTGGGAAGAGCACAATCTAATTCTCTCGGGAAGAATTTTCGCCGACTAATTTCAGTTGCGCGTATTATCTGGCTGAGTTTGCAGGGCATAAAGAATCTGAAGAATGCCAAGAGCACAAATATTGCTGGTGCGAAAAATTGTATCAAACTAGGCTGAATAATAAAAGTACTCATGCGAGACCACGTGGTTCCATTCTGTTACTCCACTTGTCGCTGGGAATGCTGGATGTAGGTACCTTTCCCGTTGTATAACATTGTACCATGAGTTTCATCCAAGTCCTGAAATATTGTTCATTAAAAAAATAGCATTTGCCGGATTAATGTACACCTTTACAAACTCAACAAATGTTTCTTGAACCATTTTTGAACATCGGCTATAAGTTGTACCAATCCTGCGCAAGGTCATTTTTGATAGGGTTTAGAATTGGATCAGATTGGGAGATTTTAGTATATATAAGTGAATTTCAATTTCAATAATCATTATGAACTCCCGCAGGTCACAAATTTATATTGTATTGAGGCCAATGGCCCGTTATAAATAGGTACAGGTATGCTGGATTATGTTGAAAAAAAAATTACGGGCCTGATTGAATAACAAATAATTATATTGTTGTTTATGCCGGAGCGCGTAATTATGCTGGAAGTGAGCGAACGTTGGTGAGTGAACTCTGTCGACTTCATATTGTGTCTGCCATGCCCTAGGCAAACTTCAACGTATCCATACAGGCTCTTCACAGGTTTCGCCAACGCCAGAACCACCTGTCTCAAATTGGTCATAAGCGTCTCTCAAATTCATCTCTTCCTGCCCACACAACAATGTGAGCGTATGACCAACATTAGTTTTGCTGTCCTTACCGTGTGCTCCACTCGTCTTCGTTGATACGGTCAGAAATACAATTTAATCTTTTACGTCGCCTCGTCTGTCGATCAAACTCTAAAATCATATCTTTAATTTTAGACCTCAAGAGCAATGAAGCTAAACTGATATGATCATTTTATTTTTCATGGAGCTTCTCAGGTTTCTAGGTGGCACCATCCTTTCCAATTCTTTTCAAACTTGAAATTAACAATCATTTTAAAACCAAATAATTTATCCCTTTAATTTTTACTACCTTCGCTCTCTTCTTCCATTGTTACCTAACAATTGTACCTCGGTGGATCTGGGCCAAACCTGGTTTGAATATTGGCGTATAACTCCATCCTACTGTATGTGGATATCTGAAGGTTGGTTCAATATTAAATTGTACCGTGTAACACCGATGTGTGTAACGTGTCGGCCTAGTTTGGTTGGCAGCCCTTCACACTCACCCCCCCCCCCCCCACCACCACCTACTGGGTAACCATAGACCGATGAGTGTTGCTTCAATGTTGCTGAATAGTTGGCAAATTGGTTCATTAGTGTACGAAACTTTTTTTTCCACTCCTGTGTAACGGTGTTCAATGGTTACATCACTGCTGGAAAAAAGTGCGATTAATGGCCTCGACTGGTTTATTGTGAAACGATTTGAAGGATGACCCCTCCTGTTCAATCAGGGCAATCAGATCAACTCCAGTTCACTTATGGGTTGAAGGGCTCGGTAAGTATTGCAGAACATTTAGTAACTTCTACAGACGGTAAATAATCTTAACAATAAGTTTAGTTCTAATTAAAGCCGGCTCAAGTATAAACATACTAAAGCCCCACCACTGAACTTTTTCCACTTTGAGAAGTTTTGCATTCCGGTGATAGCTTGCCTCACAATACCTTGATCAAATTAGACCACCTCGGTTTTTGCGTAATGAAGTACAACCCTTTTCTCTTCTTATTTCCGTGATTTCATTAGGTAGAGTAGAGAAGAAGTTTATTAGGGGAACTAGAGATGCGCAGGTCTCCGGTAATCACATTTTCACTGCCAGCAGGGAAGGGAAAACGGGTTCGAGAAAAAGGACGATGAGGGAGGGGATACTCTTTTTAATCAAATGCATTTTTCCCAACCCACCCCTCCCCCCTTCTGTGTTTAAGAAGAGCCCATGTCGGTAACAATTAGAACGGGTGATTGGGGGCGGACAGGGTAGGTCGGTATAAGATTCTACTCTCCTTGACTCTTGTTAAGTTCCCTCGTCGCAAGGAAGTTAAGGAGGGATACCAACCCACCTCAAATATCGGGTCTTAATTAATGGTTTCCTTTGGTAAATTCGAGACGATGTTTTCATAATGAGTTCGTTCTCCCAAGAGTCCTTATTTACTTACCTTCCATGAAAGACATTCTCCAAATATCGGGTTCGGTATCCACAGTATTTGTTGAGTGATCGACTGCTCCTGTTGATTGCATGTGAAGCGTCCCATCAATGCTAAGTATATTTTTGGGGTTTAACATGTGTGTTAGAATAGGAATATCAATGGGTGATGTAACGAGATGCACATTATGGAATGATTTGCTCAGCACATCCCAAAAAGGGATGTAGGTCTTATTTCCTCTCTTTCAATATAACAACGGGTCTAACAATTTTCTGTTTATTGCAAGATCTTGGTAAAATATGGAGAATAATAACTCTAACATACATACTGATTTTGTCAGCTTGGTTCAGGACAACATCGGCGAAACGCACTGATACATATTTATTACAGCCTAGCAATGATTTATGTATCGACTCTCTAATGTTATACGTATTCATGAAATGCACATACCTATTTGAACAGACACGCTTTATTTTTTGCCAAATTACCTCAATTTTGATCATTTGCTACAATCGTTGTTAGTTTTATGATTATAAATGCGATGAAGTTCTCGATACTATAGTTCAATCATGAGAATCCATACCGTGAAGATCAGGGAAACTGAGGCAGATATTCATTAAACTATAAACGTGATCGATCCTCTTTTTGCAAAGTTTACCTCTCATATTAAAATCTGTAAGACGTTACCGTTCACGGCTTCCAACCAGGTGCTCTCCTTTCCGCAGATCTGAACCTTAATTTTGAAAAATATCTTTGTGTTGATGGAGGGCCAATGTTAGAGGGAAAAAGTTTCACTTATTAAAGCTTCACTTAATGAAGTGAGGGGAAAAGTAAGTGGTGAAATGCTCCCGAGATGAGCGGAGGGAAGAACGGATTCTTTAGAGTAAAAATAAATTTCGTTAACAAGGCTCCAACAAGGAAGAACGCGAGGATATTTTTAAACATCCTTATCAGTTCGGTTAGCAATAATTCTCCCCTCTTCCGAAAATGATATTTTTTTCTCGTTACAACGAGTCCCTGAGCATCATTAGCGGCAAGTTACGAACCTGTGGTATCTTTCCTCTCCCTGGATTTCATCCAAATTGGCGGAGGTTCATTTTTTTGACGACTTATCATGCTCGCGATATTGGTTTCTCAATAAACCTACTGCGAGTGACGTTTTTAATGGTTAGGACATGATGAGGCTGTCGTCAAGAACCGGTTTTTATAGTGCATTCGATGGGAACGATGGTGGTGGTATGATCACTTCATCAGTCAGGTTCTATCAGATGTGGCTGATTTTCTTCTCTCTACCATCGGCATGATTCACACCTTGGTGAACAATCGACATAAGATGGTTTATAATTATCAAGTTGCTGAGTACCGTTGTAATATTAGTGTTTAAATTAAGAGCTGATAGAACTAAGGTAAAACTATTTTAAAAAAACGTTGAATTATTCTTTGATATATTTTGATTGACTAGAAACCTGTGGCTTCGTTTACAATAATCGGGGAACTTCAAGTGCGCTTCAAGTGCGTTGGACCATATCTGTAGAATCGACTGATTCTACAATTTAATTAAAAAAAAAGGAAATTATCCACTTGCACAAATATTTATTACGTCGGGACCCAACTACATTCAGCATTCAAATATAAGTAAAAACAATCCGTAGACTAGATTGGCCAAAAGCGGAAAGTTTAAATTACAATTATTATTATTACTATTCAACAACCCATTTTCGTTCGCTCCCTGCATTCCCTTGCGCCAATCGTGCTAAAAATGAGTTGGGAACATTTAGGAAACGAATCGAGTCAACCATGTGCAACATTTTTGATTTTTCGTAGCACTTCAAAAGCCTTTTCGGCCCGGACGGTGGGTGGACATTTGGATTTTTAATCTACACCCTATAAAAAGACGGCATGTCGGAAAAGTTGAGGGAGACATGCTTGTATTCCTATGAAGGAATATAGCAAAAACCTCATGTAGTGACACTAAAACGTTGGCTGTTAAAATATAAACAAAGCATCCTAGCGGTTAGGAGTAATTCGTTCGGATCATCCTTCCCTCATTAGTTGGTTGCGAAAACTATTGTTTGAATCATGCGTTTTGGTTTCAAGTATCTTCTAAACACAAAACTGTTTCAAATAGCTATCTCATTCTATGAGCATTGTCTGATAAAAAAAAAATCCCACGAGTCTAATTTAAGTTTAATATGTTAATAGTAAGTTTTGGAAATTTGGATTGAAGAACGGTACTCTTTAATACCTGTTTCTTTTGCCGGTAGGAGCGACAACTACTACCTACCTGAATGAAGCCCTTTTATACACTGCTTCGTGTACCTACTTCTCTCAGGTATTTGACGAACTATGGAACATGAAGGCTGCACGGTTGAGTCGCAATAAGGCATCCTGAAAGGCCAATCAAGTCACTTTCCCAATCTCGTATTTCCCCCCTTATAGCAACTGCTTTGTCCTCCTGTTAACTACCAAACACTCTAACTTCCCACAAACAACTCCTTTCGGAAGGAGGAGTGGGGCTCTCAAATTTCAGTCATAATGTACGTAACTCTCTCGACTCTTCAATGATTCGGCATCAGCCTATGCACCTACCCATGATGCGCAAGTGTTTTCCCTTTTGGTTGGTTGGTTATATCAACCTATGTTTTCATAAAAAAGTAAATCTCTCCGATTCGGCCCAAAATGTTTTTCTGGACGTTTCAAGGTGTCTAGATCAAAATTAGCAATTTGTCCGTCCACCGTCCGCCATACGCCGTCCACGCCGACATTGGTAGTAGAAATTATTCAAAAAATGCTGAAATTTTAGTCAGGAGTCCTTTCATGACTCTAGTTGGTCCTAGAAACGTTTAAACCCGATCGGACCAAATTTGTTTAGGGTAGGGGTCAAAATGTGCTTTTCGAAAAATGGATTTTTGAAATTTTTTGCAATCTAGGTGTGTGGGGTATGATTTTCAACTAAATTTTGGACGGTGAATCCAATGAGACGGGTCCCGGAACGATTAGCTCCCACCGGAAGAGGTTATGGACGCTGAATCGATTGAAATGAGTCTCCATGCGCCTGGTCCGAGGAATAACCAACCCCTGGGAAATAATTTGCAGTGTCTTTGTAATCAACGTTGATTCTGGACCTTGTATCGGAGTTTTTGGTCAAAAATCTGCATCAAAGCTTTTCAAGGCATATAATGTTCTATAACTAATTTACAAAAGAATGAAGGGGGTGATACAAACTTACTTCATTAGCCTGTAGCAACTCACGTGTGGGAGTAATCTAATTTTTTAAGGGCATCAGAAAACTAAAAAGCTTTCAAGGTCTAATGGAAGGATAGAGAACGATGCCGACCCCTTTAGGAGACCTAGTGGATGTTCTCAAATCCGATTTGATATTAGTTGATGTATTCCCACATCTCAGAAAAGGAGGTGAGTTATATACTAATCCCTTTTAAGGGAGTTTCGGGTGATAAAAGTACAAGAAGTTAAAGAATTCAATGATTTTTTATTTTCAAGCTAAGAATGAGAGGGGATCGCGTTGATTTCTCCTTATCTGCCAAAGTACATAATTCGGCTGAACAGTTCGAGGAAATCTCCCTTCACCTCCTAGATAGGCCCTGGACACGTATATAACGGGGATAAATACACGTGTGGACCTCAACTCAATGGTTTGTTCTCCGTTGATTATTCACCAGCCCTCACTGAAGCATTATTTTCTGTATTTTGTTTGAGTGTTGCTGGAGTGTTGGGATCTTCGCGGAGTGACTCTGAAACCCGCAACTCTCTGATGGTAAGAGGGTCAGTCTCCATCAGGCGCTACGTGGGTAAGAGGCCTTGACGGATGAGGGGAAGGTGCACTGTAAAACTGATCAGAAATACCTATACAATCATCGTTATCCGTGCTACCGATCAGGAACATTATGCAAAATTGAGCTCCACCTGGTAGCGTCGTTTTGAAATGGCGATGAACATTCTCATTGTTCGTTTCAACGGCCCAATAATTAAAAATAATCAATACAATTGAACATTTTAGTCTCCATTCAATGTGGAGACCCCTGCTACAACACAATTTTTGTGCTACTCATTTGTTACGTGAAGCCCGAACGATATTAACGAAGATATGGTGAGATGATGCAATTTAATGTATGATAATTATGTAATGAAAACTGCAACGATATGCAAATAGAATGAGCCCACAGTTACGTATTCAGAATATAAGTTTACTACGTAATATTGATTTGGAAAAAGAGTCGCGACGATTGACTTTTAAAACTATTCATTACCCACGACGTTAAAATGTTCTCAGTAAGAAGCATTGGGGAACCGGAAGCAACGCCTCCTAGAAGCAAAACAATCCAAACAGTCGTTTTTTACATATTGAAACATTTTTCATTTGACCCTTTCGAACCATATCCAGTTCAGTGGTCAATTACTCGACGATCCCCCAACGTCATAATATATACAATTATTTATTGAATAATAATTAGGTACCACTGGTGGTCAGGTTCGTTCCGCGAAGATTCCAGCACTCCAGGAAAAATCCAAACAAAATACAGAAATGTTTCAAGGTGGGGGGAAGGTTAAGGGCCTATCTAGGAGGTACAGGAAGATTTCCTCGAAGTGTACAGCCAAATTACTTTGGCAGATGAAGGGAAATGAACACGATCTCCTCTCATTCTTAGCTTGAAACTACTGAACATTGAACTCTTCAACTTCTCGTACTTTGGTCACCCTGAAACTCCCTTAAAAGAGACTTAAAATGATCCAAACGCTGGTACACACTATTTTCAAGAGATCATTCAAGCAAGAGGAACAGTTGAACAAACGCGTCGTTAGTAGGATGTATCGCAACGACACTTGATTCGACTAATAATTGCAGATTGTAGCACAACGTGCTATCGAAAAGTCATCGTTTAATCACATTTTGAGGGTCCAATAAATGTTGATTCACGAAAGCGTGATCGATGCGATATGCTTCTCCACTTTTATTATCCAAAAAGCTGATTCCATTTCTATGCAAAGCTTTATATCCAATCATTTATCATTCTTCATGGCTGGAAATGAGGCAAGGGAAGCGGAAAGGACTCGTACATTAAACGACATGCGTGCATGTGCAATGCCATCTGCTTTCGTTGGCACTGTGGGTTGAAATTACGAAGAGGAGACGATTATCGCCTTATCCATTCCCTGTTGCCCCGTCTGTGCCATGCTGGACTGCATCCTATCATTTCGCACCCGTCGTGGAATACTGTCACATCTCAAAAAATGCATTTTTCTGTTTGTGACGGCAGCGTCTAATTTGCTCGTAGAATAGAGCACCAAGCGCAGTCCAGTAGTTGGCCGCCGGACAAGGGTAGTTACAGTTGCAAGTTGAGGGGATTCGCCTGCTGCATTTGCTGAATACTGTAACATCTTTCACTCCAGTAATAACCTTGAACCCGTCTGGTCCTTTTCGCGATGTGACAGTATTCCACGACGGGTGCGATTTGTTCAACTGATGATCGAACTAAGTGCAGTTGAGTTGTCCTCACGGTATTCGTACATATCTACGAAAAGAAACTATGATTTTTAGATAACACAATGAGTCATCATGACATTATGCGGACCGAGTACAGTGTACTAACATGGTCGAACTTTTGTGCTAGTGTGTTTTTGTTGGACGCACACATCCAGGTGGTGGAACAAGGAATCAATTGTTTCTTCACGAGTATTTTGGTCACTGATCACATCTACCTTCACACCGGATAAAATCTCATTATGTATCTTCTCACTACACCCCACAGACCCGAAATTGAATTTCAGACAAATGAGGAGTGAAAAATTGTTTCAAACTATTCATGAATCATGACCCTCCCTTGTAGGGTAATGACGATTTTGACAACGTACAGTTTTTCGCAACATTTTTCGGTTTACAATTAATTTTTTTTTATGTGCTTCCCTTGTTTGAATGGTCTCTTGAAAATAGAGTGTACCAGCGTTTGGTTTTTGAATGGAATGGAGCGAATAAAGGGCCACATAAAATATCCTTCCCTTTTTCTAAGTCAAGCTGTGTGCAGAATCAACCCCTCGAGCTATTCCCCATGCACCTATTTCGGGACATAAAACGAGAGAACTTGAGTCATGTTGAAACCAAAATCTGCATCATAATACCAATCTCTTGTTGACTAATCCTTCCATGGAAAGAGCAGCTTCAATCAATACCTACCCCCAAATAGGTTTAATTACACGTTTTTGACATTCCGTCGTAAAACCTACGACTGCAGCGAAAGCTGCGCATTAACAATAGCTCCTTCTAACATAAAAGAGGCCATAAATTATGATAGTAAATGTCAGGACCATCCTGTAGATACGGCACCCTTCCAAAACACACACACAATAAAACTGTAGAATATCGTGGAAACATGGTGAGAGGCAGAACGGGCCGATGGGAAAGGGTGAGGAAAAGGGAATGAGTTTCTTTCCCCGTTTTCGCTTTACTTTGAAAACAATAAACGACGTCCACTATACGTTGTTGCAAGAAAAAAAAAACGGTCTACACCGTTAGGAGTAAGCGATAAAAACTTGAAACGGAACGGGGATTTGTTTTATGGAATCGTATTAAATGGAAAAACCAAGAGAATTAGTTTTTCTTTTAGTTGAGGGAAGAAAAACAACCAAAAGAAGTACAGGGTGAAATATAAATATTTTCGACCGTTCGTTCTAATATTAGTGCTTCCCAACTATATTGATAACTTAAATGAACTAATGTAGGTAGTGGAGAATTTCATTTGCAATTATCACGGTTGAGTCGAGCCACTAAAAATACGAACACATAACATACATTTTACCAGCAGAATTTTTGATAGAATTCAAACATTGTTTTAGCATCTACTAAATAAAATGCCAGGAAAAACAAGCGATGAGACTAATAGCATGATTCGGTCAACAGTCCGTACAGCCTTCTTCTCGAGAAGCCACTGTCTTAGTTGATAGATACTTCGCACACTTGATGTGTAGCAATTAAGCATTGGAGTGGCTTGTTACTCAAAACTAGAGGAGGCTTCCTTTACATTTCCCATATAAGTCAATGGCATTTCCTTGGCCTTAGGTCACCCTAAACCTAGTATTAATTATAGGGAAGCCTCACCCTTACCGAAAGGGCGCTGCAAACAGTGGGTCACTCATTAGAAGTGCAGCTTCTTTGTTACCTGACTCTCTCACCTCAGGATGCCGTGTTCAAGACAATTCTACAGCCACAATTCACCCCTTCAAAATCTGCCTGCGTTAGGCGGGCCAGCATCTGGAACAGGTCTTTCCCGTAGTTGAAGGGTTCTTTTGTAAAGATCCCCTGTCTCTTAGGTAGCTCTTGGTCAACGCAATGTTATACGAGCTGAGGGGACAGTTTGGGATGTGGAACAGAAGGTTATCAAGGGGGTATGGAACAATCTTACCCCAGTATCACGCCGTCTGTTTGCCCCGCTAGGCAACTTAAGAGGGAAGTCAGTGATTTTCGATATGAAGAGTGGGTAATCGCACGACCTAGAAGGAATTTAGCTTTAAGGCTTACACTTGAGATACTTTCTTGTAATCATATCATATAAACGTTTACTATTCCCAAACATTCATTTCGAGACATGAACTTGTTCATTCAACGTTTCAGGACGCGGAAGTTTGAAAACCGGCATTGCTTTACGCATCAGAATACAAAAATAAAATTTCCATGCTAATAGAATTCGAAATAACTACAATGGTTAGATAAGAAGGTTCTATTTATACAATTTCTCGCCAGCCCGATCACCCAGAATAAATACCAAAATGTGTATTTCGGAATAATGGATTTTCGAAATTTTTGGCGATCTAGGCGAGTGGGGTGTAATTTTCGACAACATTTTGGACGCTGAATCCGATGGAATCCTGGAAGAGGTTATGGGTCAAAATGGGTATCTATCTACCTATTTAGAATGTATTTATATATGTATATATTTAATATGTATATATGGAGATTTCTGGTTCCTAGGCGTGTGGGATATCGTTTCCCACTAATTTTTGGACGCTGAATCGATTGGAATGAGTCTCCTAGCTCCTAGTCCGAGGAATAACCAACCGTGAGAAAGAATTTGCAGCGTTTTTCGAAACACGTTCGGCAAATGAATGGTACATGGCAGACTGTTGCATTAGCATCCTCCTCTTCCTATTCGTAAAAAATACCCACCTCCTCACCATGAAAGCCTTAGCCGTCGTTGGCGTTTGCTCATCTTACTGAACTCTTACCTACAGCTTACCCAACTATGAATAACGCCCACCCGAAAATCTAATGAATTGGATAATACTCGACTGGATCAGTTAGGATTTTAAGGATGGTTTTGGATACTCGATTCAACCGAGTCCTTCATTAAAATACGATAATATCAAAACTGATATATGAAGCTACGGGACCGGAAAAGGGCGCGAAAAGCCCGAGGGTCGCGGAAACTCAATTAAAATCGTCAAACCGGATGGAAATTAACTTGACCCAGGTCTCTATAAACCCTAGGGGAGCGCGGTCTCTGATGAACAGCCTCCGTTATAGAAAGTTTGATAATTAGCGGAAAGTCAGAGAAGAGAGGAGGAAGGAACAGGGGAATTCGGGGGGTAACCCAGGCGCCATCTGTTGAGGAAGTGGTTCCAAAGGTTTCATTGTGCTCATCCAAGCTTTCAGGGACTGCGACATTGTCGCCCGTTCGGCCAGAACGGAGACCTCTTTCTACGAGGACTCGATCATAAAAGGATTTGTTTAATTAGAAACGTGTCCTCCCAGCTTGATCCTGCGCTGGGGAGGGTCGCCATCTGCCACTAACCTCAATAGAATCAACCTAAGGTAAATCAACGTTTGAGTCGATCCTAGTGGAAAAGGTAAAGGGTTCATCAATAGACTCTTTGGTCCATTTTCGGTCTCTCTTGGGATATGGTATCATATATAACGCTGTAAGATGTGTGAAGTCAATTTCTCGGTTGTTCGCGCGTCGTGCAATCTAAAGAAAATTGAAGTGTCATTTATCAGATTGGTGCGGAGGTTCTTCAATCATGCAACTGCGTCTGGACAGGAGACAACGACTCGACTTCAAATTGCGTTTCGCAGCGGACGTCGATTATTAAGGGAAGTCTTCGACCGTGTAGTTGGAACGACATAGGTGTCACGACAACCTCTGGCAAGCGAATGCTGGGCACGTCTTTTTTAGTCCCACACCCTTCATCTTTTAATGGAGGATGGGATGGCGTTCGTTTCCACCAAAATCCATTAATTTCCAGAGGAGGAGGAAGCACCCCTTAGACCACATGATGGGAAGTTACTATCAGATATACAGGGAGTAGGTATCATTTCGTGACGGTTACAGGCGAGGAGCTCATTCTAGAGCTAACTACTCAGAAAATGTTGGCATTTTTTTTTTTATATTTGAGGCTTTGTTTTTGGCTTATTTGAATTATTAGTTTTGTACGTGTTCTGTATCACAGTAAGCTTTGCATCACAGTAACACTCATAAATAAAAAAAATAAATAAATAAAAACGCTCATAAATCATTACGTTTCCATGGCAACTTCAATTTGGTTACAACGTTGAAAAGACGGTAATATACCCAATGATTAAATTGGTGAAGCTTCAATTCAGAATGTAAGTACGTTTGTAAAATTTGAAAAAAAAAAATCACTTCTTTTCCGAACGCTCATCAATTCTTACCTGGAAGCCTGAAAACAATCAGTTTTACAACGATATACTTGTCAAAAAATTACATTCCATTGTTCGTGAGAAAATCACGTTTGAAATACGTTTGTAGGCAGCGTTAGGTAACTTCTAAGATGTTAGTGTGCATCGCGAAACTGTAATTAGTTGCTACGGGAGCCAATTGGAACATCGGATGAAATCAACAAAATATATTATTTCCGTAGATATATTTTTGTATAACGAGGGCACGTAGCCGCTGAAAACTCTACACTAGATGCCTCTCGTCTAATTATGTATTTCGTATACTGTTTTTATAAACAGAACGTGACCGTCGATATAGTCTGCCACCTGAACGTGTTGGTGGGAAGAATCCATCTATGTACGTAGTCGTACTCTCATCAGAGGGAAAACACAACAGGATGTCGAAAGAGATCAGCGAACAATTTTAACAATTTCAGAAATCGTCCTTTTCAAGTCCATTTTTTATCTTTTTTGCGAGTTTTAGGAATGTTGCTTTTTCACATCAGAGGAAGATGAGTAACATTAAATTATTTCAAGTGGAGTGGATTACTATATTTGTCTTTTAAATGAACATTATGGGATTTATGGACGGTTTAATATAACATTTAACGAAAAACTTGAAAAAAATAAAACTAGAGACTTTTATGGAGAAAAGGGAAAAACGCTGCAAATTCTTACACACGGGTTGGTTATTCCTCGGACCAGACGCATAGAGACTCATTTCTTCAATATGGGAAAATTGGAAACAGTGGGTGTGGCGCGTGCCGGACACATTCCAATCGATTGAGGATCCAGTTTAGTGGAAAATGATACCCCACACGCCTAGGTTACAGAAATCTCGAAAACACACATTCAAAATGGGTAGATAGGTACTTATTTTGACCCATAGCCTCATCCTGTGGGCATCAATCGTTCCCGAACCCGTCTCATTGGATTCAGCGTCCAAAAGTTAGTGGAAGATCTACCCTACACGCCTAGGTAGCAGAAATCTCGAAAACACATATCCAAACTTTGGGAAAATGGGGAAAACAGTGGGTGTGGCGGGTTCCGGACCCATTCCAATCGATCCAGGGTCAGAACTTAGTGGAAAATGATACCCCACACGCCTAGGTACCAGAAATCTCGAAAACACATATTCAAAATGAGTAATAGATACTCATTTTGGTCCATAACCTCTTCCAATAGGTGCCAATCGTTCTGGGACCCATTATATTGGATTCAGCGTCCAGAATTTAGTGGAAATTGATGCTCCACACACCTAGATTGTAAAAAATCTCAAATGCCAATTTTTCGTAATTCACATCCCGACCCCTACTCCACCCAAATTTGGTCCGATCGTGTTTAAAAGTTTCAAAGTCCAACTACAACCCTGACCAAAATTTCAAATTTTTTGAATAATTTCTACTACTAAAGTCGGCGTGGACGGCGGACGGCGGACGGTGGACGGCGGACGGACATTTGCTAATTTTGATCTAGACACCTTGAAACGTCCAGAATGACATTTTGGGCCGAATTGGAGAGATTGACTTTTTGCATGAAAACATTGCTGAAACATATCTTCGAACACTTTGATATTATTGATTAGTTATCGTTCAGGTATCGGTGGTATCTTCTGCAATCTGGTTCATTTTGGGAAGGTCAGCAAAAGTGTCAAGGAATAGGGTTTGCAATTTTGTATGCAAAGTGATGTTTAGGGCGAGCAGTTGGAGGGACTTATGACTTATTAACATAACATCGTGAATTAACGAAGATAGCCCTGTGAAGGGCCGAAGCATCCGAGAAATCAGAGGGGAAGCCCCAGGACGAAGCTCCGTTTACAAGGGGCCCCTCAATCAGGGAAAGCACACACACGACGTCGCTAATGACCTCAGCTTGTGGGCACCTGCTCAAATACCACAAACAGGCGCACGTCACGGCCTTGCATCATTCCGTTGTCAGGTCCAGTTGACGTGCATCTCCTCACGCCCGACCCGCGATACTGAATGCATTGCCTGCAACATCCGGCCAGATATGAGTCCAACTTATCGAGCATTTACATTGCCAACCGAGCGAAACATCGTTTGGTGTAAATGAATTAGGTACGTTGCTTGTAAATTCTATCACTCCTCTCCTCACTCTAGGTACCAAAGAAGATTCAAAATGTATTGTGGAGCTTAAACCACCCCTCCCCTCCTAGTGACTTGACTTTTTGGACTTCTTCCTCAGAGGTAGGTGTATTTTCTGAAGGAATTTCTTTCTGTCGTACTTCCAACATCAGTCGCCTCTATTTTTCTGAACCGTATATATGGATAAACACTAAAAAGCCATACCCGAATTGCGTATTGTACCAAAATTGCCTTATACCCTTTGCGAACTAGAGATATTTTATTAGTCATCGGAACTAAAATTCTTACTAAAAATGAAAAAATGGGAGTTTTTTTGCTTTACATAGTTGTAAATTTTGGAGGAACCAAAAACACTAAACATAGTTATTTTTGGTGATTTTTATAACAGAATACATTCAATATTTCCAACATTCAAAAATATTTATGCTTGAAACAACTCATTGAAAGAAAAAAAAAACAATTTTAATCATAAACGTTTCAGGCAACGATTGATGTTTTATTAAGTAAATTGGTTCGGAAAGGCGAAAACTACTTTTCGAGACACATCAAGTTTTCAAATCGGTGACACTCTTTTTGAGAGGATGTGTTAAACATTATTCAGGGAACTTCAAAAATTTGAATGTCCCCTTAAACTTTCCTAGGGTACTGGAAGATTGGGGCCAACCGGAAAAATCGATGAATAGGTTTGAGACGCCCGTGGTTGGAGGAATCCATCAGGAATGGCTGATCCTCGATGCGAAAACAGTGACCACTGAAGAACATACGTGAGTAATGAGTATTCAGGAGAAAACAGACGGGAAACGAACATTGATTTGTCATTTTAGCGTTGCTGACACAGCTTTTATATAGCGAATTGAGACTTTTCCAAATCCCCACCCCCTTTTCCCAATCAAACTGACAATTTTAAATACATTCATTATGAATGAATTTGTCGGTATAACAGTGAACGTAATAGTGTGCACTAGTCATTTTGTTTTGACTTGACGTTTGTAATTACATTACAGAAATTTTCTTTTTTGTTGTTTTGAATCATCCTTAGATTGGAAAATAGCCAACATTGATTTGATGAGTTCTCAATTCGGCTCGGAAAATTCTCAATTCAACTTGCAAAAAATCTCAAATTGGCTTGGAAAGCTTCAAACATCAAACGTTAACCACAACACTATCAAAACATGTAGTTCAATATCAATTCGCTCGTACACAAAATCAATAATTAGTTGTAGATGTTCGTACCGACATCAACCTCGCCCTTGCGTAAAGGGTCTAGTAATAGAGCCCGACCAAGTACCACCCCGACTGGGAGGGAGCTCAGAGTCAGCTGTTGAAGGCCCAGCTGTTTGATTCGTTAACCTGCTCGCGGGAGAAAAGCCATACGGAAGGTTATACCGTCTGATTTTGAAAATAATATCCGAGAAATGGAAGTGATTGCGATTTTTTGTTTTATTCTTATTAAGCGCACTTATTAAGCAGTGGTGTAAATTCAATTGTCTCATCGGTGCTGTCGAAAACGATGTAATCAACAGTTTACTCGTTCGGTAAGTTACGTCATTCTGTCGAAGGCAATTGCACCTTCAGTTTTGTTATGACAGTCACTATGCTAAGTTCCGTCGCGAACGAATCCAGATTTTCCTTACTGAAAGTAAATAATCATTGACTATAATAATTGACTCCTGATGGTTCCTTTTGAGGTCAGGTTTCCTTCTACCTCATTCAAACCTTTAGTCATTAGAAAGGTACGCTAATCGATTTATCAAGAAAAAAATTCTAAAACTAATTCTGCGAGAGTTCATAGAAATTCTGGGTGTATCCTTCCCGTGTAGAAAACGTAGGTACCTCCTTTAGAAATTCCCTTCTGAGAGCTTTTTTGTAACGTCCTCCGCTGGAGGATTATACAATTATACAACTTGGTGTTTGAATACATTCAGCTGCTATTTTGAGCATTCACTAATCCCAAAAAGAGAACAAGACAAGAAATGGCAAAGACTAAATTTGAAATCATAGTACCTAACTCTAGAAAAATCTAATACCATGGTAGGTATAAACTGTTAGAACTCGATCCTGGGTGTATCTATTCGGAATGAACACCCAAATTCGCAATCTTTAATAATTGGTAGAATAATGCAACCGAAAAAAGTTAGTGTAGTTAGCATTGAATTAGTCCATTTGAGGTATTTGTTATTGGGCCTATTAAACCCTTTCACTACTGATTTTTAAATTTTTGAAAAAAGTTAAATAAATTGACAAAAATGGTTATAGGGTGACTTATACATGTCAAAACAGTCTTGGGAATAACCCGACGGAATTGGGGGGGGGGGGGGGGGCTTGGGAAAAAAACGTCCCATCAGTCTAGAACTGCGGGACAAACTGTCCCAATGGTCTAGAACTGCGGGACAAAACTGTCCCAATGGTCTAGAACTGCGGGACAAAACTGTCCCAATGGTCTAGAACTGCGGGACAAAACTATCCCAATGGTCTAGAACTGCGGGACACTTTGTCCCAATGGTCCATAACGGTGAGAGATGTTCTGCCCTATTTGTTCTAAATTGCATAAATTCATAAACAAACACATTGTCATAAAACTTTATTATCAAAAACTTATTAAACTTTATTATCAAAAACTATTATTATCACTGTGGATCTCACTGTCGTCCATCGAGTCACAACTGTCATCTTCTTCTGATTCTGATGGTTCGTATTCAGAGACCTCCTCATCTGAATTCAATAATTCTAAAATCTCCTCTTCCGTAAATCCTTTTTGGTTGCTCATCTTGACCCTACAACACAAAAACCAAATCCGTGAAAAAAGAGCGAGCGGCAGGTGATAAAACACCAAAACAAGCGATGTGATAAGGTTTTGCTTTGGAGCATACACTGACCACAAAAAGTTTTGGAATATCAAAATTTTATATTTTTTTCTGAATAAGTGACATTATAAACTTACCATAAAACCAAGAATTTTCCAAATCGGTCGAGTTTTCGCAGAGAAATGGACTTTTTTTTTAGCGCCGAAATCAGATGAATCACAGGAACAACAACACTACCGATAACACGTTTTCGTGGAGAACTGGGCGGATTTTGACCAAATGAGCTGAATCTAGTGGCTGCCGAATGTACTGATTGTTTACCGATAGTTCAACGACCAATGGGACCAAGTTCCATGATTTTAACACAATGTGTTAAAATCATGGAACTCATGTTATTGCCCCTCTTGTACTAGAAAGAAGGGCCGCGGGACAATAGTAACCCGTCAGTAGTGAAAGGGTTAAGATGAAATTTTGTGAATCCCGGTTTCTGATACCATTAACGGCAAAGATTTTGTTGTGTTTGCGTTCGATTTTTTTTTTTTTTTTTTGTTAAAGCATTAGGACGACATCTATATCTCCTCAGCCATTCCATTATTATAGGTACGGTCGATTGTTCAAGCTTCACAATGCGGTGATTCGTAACTAGGTGGCGTAACGATTGTGAAAGTGTTGGGCGGGTGATGATGGCAGAGATATGCCTCAAATTAATTTTGTCACCTGACGATTTAGCTTTATGTCAAAATTGAACAGGCACATTTTTCATCACAACAGCATCCGCCAACGCCAATTTTACAGGTAGTAAACCTATAACAGTGAAAAGATTTACATCATCCCTTTCAGAAGTTTATGCAATTACCTACCTGGCTGGATAACTCTAACGCTCAACATTTACTCAAACTCAAAACATTGACTAAAAAAATTGAATAATTAATAAATAATTAATGGGATAATCATGGTTGGTCATCATTTGGTTGTTTCTGAACAGATTGAGTAATGAGAAGTTATGTTTAAGTTTCTTCATTTCTACGGATGTTAAGAGCAGGAAGATAACCCAAGGCTACAACATGTCACCTGCATTTTAGATGTGTATGTATTAGGTATGTAAAAACCTCTAAAAATGTCCAAAGTGTATAAAGCGTTTTTAAGGGGTCTCTTGGACGGCAGACAACTGACATCTTGCGAACACTTTGGACATGTACGCCTTTCTTTCCCTCATTTTGTGGACAATTCGACAACGAGGGTGTATTATTCCAATTGGAATATTAAACCAAAATAATCGTGAAAATCTCAAATCGATTTGCGGTGATGAGCTACACACACTACCCTCACGTATAATACAGAAGGATTCTATCACTCAGAAAAATGGAATATCAATACACATGATGAAGCTTCCCCGCGATGCATAGCGATGACGTAACCCATTTTTTTTTTTTTTTTTTATATTGCTGTTCAGGGGTGGCATCTGCCTTTGGAAGTTGCATCCTGGTCCCGCGATTACAATTTCTCTTACGGCTCAAGACGAATGGCTATCGCCGCAACAGGTCGCGTCTTTTGGCAAAATGTGTTATCAAGGAGACATAGCTTTCCTTCGGCAGTTCAAAAGGGAATTGCATGAACTGGACACAATCTCGGAAGTCAAGAAACGGGGTTACGATTGCGAGGTCCATCGTGTGACAACGGAGGACGGCTACAATTTGACTTTGCACCGAATGAGAGCTTCTGGCGAATGTTTCAGCAATCGCCCTCCTGTGATGATACAGCATGGTCTAAGTTGCGCGTCCACCGACTGGGTCGTAATGGACAAAGCGCTCGCTTATCGCTTGGTCGACGAAGGGTGTGATGTCTGGCTGGGGAACACCCGAGGCAATATTTATTCAAGATCGCACGTCTCTCTAAATCCACACGATTCAAAATTTTGGGATTTTAGCTGGCATGAAATGGGTTATTATGACCTCCCCGCGATGATCGACTACATTTTGAAAGAAGGTAAACAAGAGAAATTGACATACGTTGGCCACTCACAAGGGTCATGCATCTTCTTCGTCATGGCATCCACTAGGCCCGAGTATAACGAAAAAATCAGCGCAATGTTCGCCCTAGGCCCAATTGCAAGCTTGGAACACTTGGGTAGTGTGATGTTGAAGCAGTTGGCAATACGGTCCAAGACTATTCATAAGGCTGCAAACGCTGTTGGTTTGTCTTACATCACACTAGACACTTCGGATGCATTTTCCAGATTCATTGAAATATTTCAAGGACGAGTTAAAATTGTTGACGAGAGTATGACCTACGTTTTGTCTACCTTATGGGGGTATCCCTGTGATGAGTTGAAGGATAAATTGTTTTCTCTGTGGCTGGGCCACGTTAGGAATGGGCTTTCTCTTAAGCAATTGGCTCACTTCGCTCAAAGTATTAGTGGAGAATACTGGTTCCATTTTTACGATCATGGCCCGGATTACAACTTGAAGCTCTACGGGCAGCCTACGCCTCCACCGTACCCCCTACATCGCATCACAACGCCTATTTCCTTACTATATGGGCCGGCGGATTGGCTATCTCATCCTCTGGACGTTCGAGCTCTGTTCAAAACACTGAACACTGAAACAAAATTGGTTGAAATGCCACTTCCTAATTACAACCACCTTGATTTTTGTTGGTCAAGAGAATGTATGGACAGTATTGTTGAACGAGTCCTGGTGAGTACCCGAGGTTAAGTAAATGTGGGAATACTGTGCCCAATAATATGAATTTAATTAGAAATTTCAATTATATTTTTCTACTTCGATAGATTTGTGAATTAAAACATTTTTGTCTCGTCAATCTTCAACTTCTTACCTTCTCCAGACTGTTCCGTGATCATTATGCTACAAGTGGAAATTGCTAATGGAGCTCAGTATTATATGGTAATTCTTGTTTAACTGAGTTCTTTCACATAGTTATGACCAACGATTCAGGCTCTCGTGGTAAGTGGTTAGAGAAAATAATAAGTTTGTGGAAGTGATCCCTTCTGGCGCGCCCGCCGGCTCGTTTTTGTGAAGTCCGACGTATCGCACTCGTCATAGTGGAAAGAAATTGGAATCTAGTTAAATAGCCAATGTTCAGCATTATTATAAATTTATGATGAAGCCAGTCACAATTTATTATACACTCAGCTCTTTGGTCATGTTCAGGGAAGAGATCGGCATGAACAAGAAACAATAACTAGGAAGCTGAAAGCCGCTCGCCCAAATTACGAACAACTTTCAATTAATTATTGTAGTAGGTGACAGATGGGAAGACGAAAGGCAAGAGAAGTTAAGGAATGAAGGGAGGAGGGTATGGGGGTATTTCAATAGAACCTCCTGCAGATCGGCCGTGGTCGAAGGGCGTTCGTCCTCTGGACACTCATAATTGAATGTGAGACCCCTTCCGCCGTTTCCTTCCCGACGACCTTCCTCCCTTATAAACCTAACCTTTCGCATAAGAGAATATTAAATTAAATCGCGGATGTAGTAGATGAGGGCTTATTACGTGGGGTGTCCCTCCACGCTCCCTGTAGGTGAAAACGCCTCTTTAGTTTGGGGAGAGCTGGGGTTTCCTCTTTAGGGCAAGAGACGGAAGGTCGGTCTTTTAGGTTCGAGGTTGCCTCCACTCTTCCACTCTTGAGGGTCTTTTGAATTCAGATTTTCAGGAGGTGTCCGACCCAGGCTGATTACTTCAACTCCTTTTCACACACCTTTCCTCGCATTTTCACCTTGCTCTTTTTAGGCGTCCGTATAATATTTCTAATTAAATACCTCACCGAAACCTAACGAGCAAGAAACGTCCCTTTTTTCTGCCCTGAATCCCCTTTTGAATGATAATTTTTGCTACTTTGACCGGCGAGTGATCGCCTAACATTTAAAATAAACGTATGTTGGTGTAATATTTTTTTGCAGATGGTAAGTAATTCAATATTGTACATTGTGCATGAAGTTGCTGAGGAGAGACTTAGTTTCCAACTACCTCAACTCGTCTATGTAGTTTCCTGTTTAAGGTAACAACATCCTTCAAGTGTTCCGATGAAGGCAGGAAATCACAGACAGTATAATTTTATCCTCTCAGACTGCAAAGCAACACTTTTACATTTCATTTATGCATATTCAAATCCGCAAGCTAAGCTGAGCAGGGGTTAAGGGGGAACCGATCAAATCTCACGATGAACAACTCAACTAGTGCGTCTTCTTCAAAATGAACTTTTTTCTTCAACGAATTGATCCTCACATCCACCCTACGTTTCATGCGTTGTATAGTGTTGTATAAGTCAAATGCAGAGTAGCCGCAAACGCCCTCGTTAGTAACAATCGCATCTCCCCAACATTGGTTTATAGAACAGTGGAGGAGAAGTTACCTACCAAGAACTGAATAGGCTTCCACAACAGGAAGATGCATGGAGAAAAAGTAGATCTTGTTATTGACTATACAGTTCACTGGTAACGTGAGGGGTTGTGCATCCAGCGTTTGCCACGTCAATTACGCGCCTGGTATGGCTCCAATGTAATTAGTCTGAGTTCGTCAAAACCGATCTTGCCATTGGAGGACGGCCCTCTCAGCCACATAGCGAGGCCTAAACCTTCGGAAAAATAGGGAACTCAATTAAAATGGCAAAGAGGCAGTGTTCTACAATAAAGCACTACCTTCTCACCCAGACGGCTGCTTTGGTCGAGGGGAGTTGAGTCTACTAGTGCGTAAACTTGGCTCGAAAGGGGTTTCGCGAAACGAAATTGCATGGGACCGTCAAGGGAGAGGAGGTTTTTCTGATGAACGACAACTAATAAGGTGCATGTGCAATGCAGATTGCATCGTTGCACCAAAGTTACGTCAGAGTGTTGTGGCCTTTAATCAAAGGGCGCGCGGCGGGATCCCTTCATTCATTTGCTTCCCCTATCGTCATCTCTTCTTCTACCCTTCAACGCAGTTTCTACTCAATATGCGCTAAACCTTGTTAAAATGCGAATCTCCTCGCAAATGGGAGGGTTTGAGGGTTCATAATGCTCCACGGGTTTGTGTTCGTATAGATTTTGTCTGGAAATGGATCATTAAAAAGTGCTGATCCTCTGCGAATTTTGATTGCACCATGAAATTGCAAGCCTTCGCGTTGATACTCCCAAACGAGACAAACACCTATTATGCACGAACTGATGCGCGTTGAAAATTTGACTCTCGAACTTATTGCTCTGAGTGAGCTAGTTCAAGCAAGTGGCATTCCTCACAAAAATGAAAATGAAAATAAATGAATAAATAAAATAAATAGAATAAAATTGTTATGGTTTTAGTTTGAGGGTTTTGCTGTTTGATCTAATCCTCTCTGAGGTACAACATAGGAGCAGATAAAAGTGTTCACATCATCAGCCACGAGGTTTCATTTAATTTTGACTGTCGATGGCTGAATCAAGTAGAGCCGAGGTTTTTAAAATGAATAACCGCTCATCATTTACAGGTAGATGAACTCATAAACATTTTTGTAAAATTTCTAGTTCTGCGTTTTCACTCTAATTGAAAAAGAAGTCCTTATACTGTTTTGTTAATCAACTTATTTGTGCAGTTATGGAGGGTGATACTTTTTCCGTTTGCATTTGTTTGTTTCCTTGTTTGTGGAACCTCTTTGGAAGAAAACCGAAGTCTTTCAATGAGCTAAAAATGCTAATTAACTTGGGCTGCTGCGCAGTTATTGCTGGCATGGTTTTGGAGTTGCTTTAACGTTCGTTACTGATTTTTTCCGTCATTATGAGTAAAATAAATCTCTTCTTGATTTTTTTTCTGGAACCACAAGGACAACATCAAAGGAATGCCATTTAATTGAAGGGTAATACGAGGAAAGGAAGGGTTCATCTTTCATAATTAGTTAGCATTCTTGGAAAAAAAAAAAAAAAAATTGAATTGGCATGGATAGCGTACAAGGTATGAGTTGCCTTCTTCTACCCGTCTGTGAACCGAGAGGAAACAATTTAAAATCACACACTCCTTAAATTGAGTCACGGAATGCTGTGACATAAGGCTGCAGTGACTTCGACGACCACTATCTGTTTCAACCACAATATGAAACGAATATCGGGAGGTTTTCCAGGTTAGATTCGAATAAAACTCTGAAAGTAGATTAACCTACCAAAATATTAAATTCAATATCCTGATGCTCCAAAACTTTAGTCGTGCATCTAATATCCCGAATAAGGGACCAGCGTGGCATATTCCAATACTATTAGCACACAGCTGTTCATAATGTATGACGGCTAACCGTACGATTAATCCGTTCCGGGAGAGTCAAAGTGCATTGCAGGCTCTAAGCGCGTTCAGCTAAATCCAATAACTGGGCCTGCTCCGGGTAGAAGGGGAAATTGCATAGAACTAGTCGGGCAGTAATGACGTTGCGCATTATGCAATCCTAATGTATGCACCAAAGCCTCGTGAATCAGTGGCACTAATCCAATATGGAGCGTTTATTGTTCGACCTAAGCAAATTCGCAGTACTCGAGGGCACCCTAACGACACCCTTTCTAGGGATGTCAGAGTCTGGAATTCTGACTCCTCACATTTCAAACAGCAAAATCAATATTTTAATCAGGTGGATGATTGATGCGGTATTTATTTCGTAAGTCATCCAGTCCGCCTTTTTTCAATCCTCATTGCCATTTCATGAGCATCAAGAGGCGTTCTAAATGCATAGTACTCGGGATTAGTGGATCAGGAGGATTAACCCAGAGTAGAAGATATGGTTATTAAACGCCACCTATACTCAGGGAGCTTTGGTTTCTAAAACTGAATGAATTACGGCTTAACGCCCAAATACGTATCTTGCGGTGACTCGCTGACCTGATAATACCTTGCTTTATAGAGCCTTCCGTTGAATCTGAATAAAAGCCCCCGGAAAAATGATACCGGAATAAGGGCAGCGCAGGGAGAGGGATTTTAAAAACTGTTCCCAACACAGCGGGGAATTAACACGAATCAATTTGCAATAATTCAGGGGACGAAGGCTTGTGATACCGGTTTATCATTGAGAAATGGGTGCTGCAAGTGGGGCAGGGGTTGTGAAAAAATTGGACAAATTCTCTAATCGGAGAGGGGTTGCCGAAGCGAATGGGGGGGACTTTATTCCTCAGAGGGGCATAGATTGTCTCATTATCTGTTCGGTGTAATTATAGGAAGGGTCGCCTTGCTGCAGGAGCGACGCAAAAACCACCCGGCACTGATAGCCCGCTATCTGACGGTTAACGGCGTAAATTATACAGCAGTTTCAAGTCGCTTCGAGTAATATATAGCTCGAAGATATAACGTATGCATCCATACCATCCCTGCTCATCCTGGCTCATTCTCTGGGGCCTCAGAGGAGATCACCTTCCAATCCAGGCCGTCAATTACGCACCTCATGAGTTGCCTATCGAAATGGTTTAGAGTTGCTGGTAGTATTGCTGTGTACTCATACTATTATAGCGACGTTGCAAAATATTAGATAAATATGTTCACGCATGACCGTTGGTTAACCATTCATTGGCCATCAGGCAAAACATTTTAAGGAAAATCAGGTGTATTGATATTGACAGGCGGTTTGTTCTTCAGAAACCGCCATTCCGACCAGAGGTCACTTCTGAATTTGAAATCCTCTATGGCCACTAACGTTTTTATTTGAGAAATGTCATGCCATGAAGTTGTGCGCCACATTTGCTCTCCGGGAAAAAAGCGTCCTGTGAAAATCAATAGCCGTTATGGAGTGCGACTCAAGGGACTAATTGATGCCGTGACATATGATTTTTCCCGCTAAATTCAAGTTATTAGCATAATGCAAAACCACCAGTTTCGCAGAGGCCGCCAAATAGTGTCTCTCAGTGGATATGATTTCTTTATCGAGAAAGTGTGCGGAGTGAAATGCGAACCCTTGTTACTCAGATGCATTCAATTATACGGTCTGAATTCAAAGTCATTAATTCATATTCCAACGCCCCACGTCATCTCTCATTATTCATTTTACGGTTTCTAATGACATTGTCATTACCGCAAGGAAGTAACTCGAAAGGCTCTTCAACATCTGAAGACGTGTAGCACCACTTGACACAGGCGACATTCAGAAGTCCCAGGATTCCGTGCAGCAGGATTTACGCTGCAGCTCGAGTGTGTAGATATTACTTAATGATGTCTTTCCGTCTCGGATGTTAAACTGAAACAAACATTCTTCCTTGGTGCTTTGAGAGGTTTATTCTGAGTGCTTCACTGAACCTATTAATTGAAACTTTGGACGGAGTTATACATCGAGGTTAGTTGTTATACCTATACTGAAGAGTTTCTCATCTCTTCTTGTACAAAATCAAGGTTATGCAGTGCAAGCTCGCGGAATGAATGGAATTCGATAAGATAGTTAAGATGAGTTTTTAAAATGAAAACTAATATTATGAAATTGGTTTTTCTACACCAAATTATATTTCCTGCAAAAATTTCCTATTAGAATCATAATGAAAACAGTTTGCAATTTTTCTTCAGATCCTTGGTGCCTAAAAGACATCAAAATATTTGCAACACCCCCGCATTGCTCCATTCTGTGGCTAGTGCATGTTGGACTACAGGCAAAAGGCATTTAATGATCTTAGAGGATGTTGCAAGAACAGTTTGGCACCTGTCCTGAAATCAATAAGAATTTTCTTACCTTAAATGTTGAAGGGCTCGTGCCATGTCGAGGGGGCAGTTTTTACAGATCACTGTTGAGGATCATCATCTACGATTTCGTAACTCACCATGAATTTGAGAAGGAGAATTCTGACCTCCTTGCTCTGCAGCACTGCGGGAATACTAACTGTGCCTCAGGTAAGGCGTTTTGATCGTTGCTATATTTACCTTCTCTCCTTTAATGATTATTTATAAGTTATGATTACATTATATTATAAGTTACCACCCTCCGACTAGACAGGATGTCCATGCAAATGTACGTTCTTCTAGAAATTCAAACTACACTGTTCTTGAACTTCACATCTTTCATTTAGATGAGTACACACGGATTCTCCCTGTTTGCTTTTAACCCAGGTATTCAATACATAGGAGACACGGTCACGAAAAATGTTGGTGCTTAACAGATTGAAGCTAAAATGGTCGAACAAACATATTATTGCTGATCATTTGTGTTGTCATAGATGGCGTTGCCCTAATTTGACGGAGTTTCTTCAAGATCACGATAACTCACTAGGTTTGTGGGTTACTTTACAATATATTTTTTACTAATGTTATCAGGATGATAGAAAATGGTAACGGTAATAATAATTATTTTAACAATTAAATTTAATTTAATCGCTTTCGACAGGTTCGGTCGATATTTTTTTATGTTTATTTAATACGTCAGTGAAACTCAACTAAACAGAGGCTTGGGAAGTTATCGATATAAGGAGATCTGCAAAGGTGTAAAGGGATGATTAAAGTGAGATAATTTCATACATTCCTAGTACTGCGTTCAGTCGGGTGATGTCATATTTTCATGTTTAATTACATGAAACCTGGAGCTTACTCTATGCTTTACGTTTTCGTCCCACCGTGAAATGGCTCTTATCCTACTTACTTTTAATTTTTCAAAAAAACACGAGAATAGGAATTCTCGTCAACTAAATAACTATCTGTGTTACGAGCAGCATGGTTGTTTTATCTAGATATATTGAATAAAAAGCTGAGAAAACTCATCCCGATATGCCATGAGGTGAAGAATTTTATGACTAATAAACTAAAAAGACAACTATACCACGCATATCAAGCCACATTGATATATGGGATAGTAGCTTGGGGTAATACTCACAGAACTAAATTAAATTCAGTATCGGTAACACAGAAATTGTTGATAAAAATATTACTAAAAAAAGACAGACGGTACCCGACAGCAGAATTATTTAGAGAATTCCACGTCCTAAACTTGAGGGATTTAGCAGATAAAACTACTATGGTATACGTGCATAAGATGTATTTGGAGGGCAAAATTTCAAAAAGTGACTCCAAGGCTAGAAGCGGTAGCCAAGTCACATTGCTAATGCCACGAATGTGCACATCGGCAGCGCAACGGTTCTATTTATTTTCGGGTGTGATAATTTATAATAATTTACCAGAAGTTATAAAATTAGCAGATAATTTATTTACTTTCAAGAGGGCCATAAAGATTTATTGTATGGAAAATAAGTAGTGCACAAGTTAATAATTAAAAACTGTATACACTTTACTAAATGTATTGTTCTAAGAAGTAAACTACGGTAAACCTAAGCGAGAAGAAAAAGAAAGTGTTCTACCATAATATATACAGCTCCTACTCCCAGCGCGAGCAAATGCTCATGGGGAGGTAGTAGCATTTAATAATGTAATAATATTGTATGTAATGTTTGGAATATAAAATAAATGCATTAAAAAAAAAAAAAAAAAATCTTTAATGCGGCTGTAAATGATTACTCCGAAAGCCTACGATGGATCCCATCACATGCCACAACATACTCTCTGCCCGAGAGCTATTAAAGAAGAAAAATTGCATCCGCTGCACCATGTGCCAGTCTCTACATGCATATTAGTTCGGAACATCGTAATTATCCTTCGAAAATATGACGGCAAAAAATTGCGAGAGTTCTCCGTAAAATAATGTGTAATGTGCCGCCCCTTTTTAGAGATTCAATAAACCCTTTTCCATTTTTCACAAGAGCAGGGGGTATTAAAGAGAAAAAAAAGAAAAAATTCAGGACGGGGGAAACGTCGATGCAAATTCAAAAGCATTAGTTTAATGCGGACTGGGTTATTTTTCATGGGGCAAGTTAAGGCGCCGCATGGAAGGGACTAATGATCCCCGGACATGGATATTAAAATTGGGCACACATGGAGTTGACGTTGCTCTCCCGGGAGAGGAAATCGGCAAGTACACCCCTCGATTCCCATCCTCGTCTTTGGAGGTAGTGTATCGATTTTATAAAGTAGGATCCAATCGATTCAAATCATGCTTGTAAGCACCCACCCTCCTTTTGGTTGGTTATTCTTCGAATAATCAACCTGTTTTCATGATAATGGTCAACCCCTCCGATTTGGCTCAAAATTTTTTTCTGGACGTTTCATGATGTCCTGATCAAAAAAGGTCGATGTCCGTCCGCCGTACGCCGTACGCCGTACGCCGTACGTTGTACGCCGTACGCCGTCCATGTTCCGCGCCGTTTTTGGTAGTAGAAAATTTTCTAAAAATCTGAAATTTGGGTCAGGGGTGTGTCCCCAGCCGAGATGGGTCCTCGAAACTTTTCAGCCCGATCGGACCAAATTTGGAGGGGGTAGGGGTCAAAATGTGTTTTTTGAAAAATGGATTTTCGAGATTTTGGGTGATTTAGGCGAGTGGGGTGTCATTTTCCACTAAATTTTGGACGCTGAATCCAATAAAATGGGTTCCAGAACAATTGGCACCCACTGGAAGAAGTAATGGGTCAAATTGGGTATTTATTACCCATTTTGAATATGTGTTTTCGGGATTTCCGCTACCTAGGCGAGTAGGGTGTCATTTTCCACTAAATTTTGGACGCTGAATCCAATAAAATGGGTCCCAGAACAATTGGCACCCACTGGAAGAAGTTATGGGTCAAATTGGGTATTTATTACCCAATTTGATTATGTGTTTTTGGGATTTCTGCTACCTAGGCGTGTGGAGTATAATTTTCCACTAAATTTTGGACGCTGAATTCAATGATGTGTGTCCCAGAACGTTTGGCACCCACCGGAAGAAGTTATGGGTCAAAATGGGTATGTATCCACCCATTTTGTATGTGTCAGGATTTCTGGTGCCTAGGCGTGTGGGGTATCATATTCCACTAAATTTTGGACCCTGAATCGATTGGAATGGGTCTGAGACCCGCCACACCCACTGTTTTCCCCATTCGAGGAATAACCAACCCGTGTGTAAGAATTTGCAGATTTTTTTCATCCAGTGAGCTTTTGATGGTCCAAGTCCATTACAGCAAAATGTATATAATTTAGCCAAAAAGTTGTGGATAATAACTCCATGTTTTTATGCCTGAGAAAACTCTCACCAATTTGCTTAGAAAAATTGACATTTTGTGTTCCAAGATGACTTGATTAAAAAATCGAAACATCTGACCGCTGTCCCGGTTGTTTTTGGCTGAAGGTGTTGTTCTAAAAATGGATATTTTGAATGCTCCCGAAACGTTTCGGCAGGGTATGGTTGAAAATGTGTATTTTGAAAACGAGATATTTGGGGACCTAGGCGCGCGTGGGTATCATTGTTTTACCAAAGTTTGGACGCTAAATCGAACGGGTGCAGCTTATAGCCAGGTTGTATAATCAAACGTGTAAATATGTAAATGAAGTATTGTTCTATTCTACTGAGATAAATCCTTAATAATTAGTATAAAAAATCTGGCACTCAAGCATTTATTCCGTCGATTTATTGAAAAAGGAAGTATTGTCTCTTTGTGGGTCAATGAAAGTGTTATTGCCAATATGACTCAATTATAAGATGGAGAATAAGTAGAAATTAATTCCTCATGACACCACTGAGGTACGTGCCCGAAAGAGGGTTAATTAACGCGGGTCGGCAATAGTCAATTTACCCCTCACGTCTGCTATCTGATTCCTATAAATTCTTCATGGGCGTAAGGCACCTCAGGGGTTGCTAGTGGGCCAGCAATTAGAGAACCCCCATAGGACTCTTCTGTACACCGGTATAGATAAGACCTCACTGCCACCGTCGGACCTTTACAAAAAAGCCCTTCATAGCGCAGTGGCTGGGGAGTTTCCTCCAGATATGGAATTTTAATGCAAGTGACCGCACTCCACCCCCTTTTGCTCTCTAAGCCCGAGCAGATTCCCGAGATTGCCGACATATCTTTATAATACCTTCAGGGTCCTTGAGCCCTCTCTCCTCCCACCGCGTGGTATCCTCTTTCCTCTGACTAAGCCAATTGCTTTTCCTACTTGTCCCAGCTTTTATTTTTTCCTTGGCGTCTCTATTAACTTTAACGGTCTTGTAGCCTGTAGTTGGCACTGTATTTCACCTCTGTGACAGTTCAATCGCCCGAAAAATGTAACCACGGTGTATTACCAGGCTCCATCGCTATGGACTTCTTAGCTCTTCGAATACTCCAAATTATGGTATGTGAACGCGGATCATCTCCTTACTTGGGATGCCTTTAATAGGGGGAGAGTTAAGTAAAATCACGCCAATCATAATGCAACTGGCTCACTAAAATTTCAATAATCTTTATATTTCAATATACGTATATATATTATATACTCAATAGTTCCTTGAGTCTTCAATCCATTTCCCATTATTTTTAACTCGAACTCACCAGTCAAGAGCAACTTTAGTTCCATTAATTATGTACCTATCTAGTGTTCAAAAGTGTTGCGTAAGACCGCGCTATGCCTATTTTATATTGAAATTTTCAATGGCGGCAAAGCTATTCCCTTCGGGAGCTCTGAGCGTGTGAAAAATAATCTTATACCCATACATTTTTCATGGGCAATTTTACGGTGATGGGCCGAGTTCATGTAGGGCTTTGAAACTTGAGTCACGAAGCATTATGGAGTCGCCAGAAGCCTCCTAGCCCTGACGAGATGTCAATCGACCGAAAAATTTATTCCACCTCAGCCATCAGCGTTCCCCTCTTCGACGTTAGGCTCAGACGACGGGCTTTGAATAGGAACTGGGCTATTCGTTTGAAAGATATTCGTTAGACCGATTCCATTTTTCACTTCCCTTTTTTTTCGTAAACTACCACCTAACTCGGTACCCCAAAATGTGAGCAACTGTGCAAGGGATGCGATTTACGCGAGCAATCTATCGCTTTTGACGTCACCCGCCAATTATTATTGCATGAATATTAATGAATACGCTCAGCGGGTTTCCTGTACAAACCGCAGGACCCTATAGGTCGATAGGTTGGTTAATTTTCCTTTGTATGAAAGATGCCCTAGTTCGATTTCAGTGGTTGCAAAAACAGCTCGTCCTGATGAATAAGAGACGTATATTGTTAGAAATGTAAAATTAGTTGTAACAGTATTAAATTTAGCGAATTGATAGGAATAACAAGTATTGTTTGGATGGTTCTGAACAGCTCTGGTTCAAAGAGCTGATTATGCTTGTACAGGATGTATTCCGTTTTGGTCGCCAGAGTAGGCACCCAAAAATATTAATAATACCTAATGCCTGATATTAATAATAATGGACGGCAAATGCCGTAGGACTCCCACGATTCCAAACGTAAATCTGTTTTCCTCAATACGAGAGTAGCTTAGCCATCGGTGATAATTTGTAGCATTGATATCAGCAGCGTTATCGGTTAGGTTTATCAGAGTGCGATATCTCGAGAGCACTTCATGTTCATGTGGCCCGCCTAACGTACTCAGTCCGTGTCACAGCTCCAAATTCATCTGGCTCCACCTCCAGAATGACTATTCACCTAAGGTATTTGCTGAGTTACATCTTTTTGGGTGGAATCAGCACGGCTGCGGCTGGAATTGCATTGTTTTGGACCATCATCTTACAAAAAGGAGAAGAATTGAGCATAGGATGGCTCTTGGAGGCGATGACGCCGTACATGTGGTGCGCACTCGGAATCGGTTTGTCTGTCGGTTTATCAGTCGCAGGAGCCGCAATGGGCATACACACGACAGGAACAACCATCGTCGGAGGAGGAGTGAAAGCTCCTAGGATCAAAACAAAAAATCTCATTTCAGTGATATTCTGCGAAGCCGTCGCTATCTATGGACTCATCACAGCAATTATTCTTTGCGGAAACGTGTCTGAATTCCACGCTGATCACTTGACACCAGAGGCGACGAGTAGAAATTGGTACAGTGGATTTATTATCTTCGGGTCCGGAGTGACTGTCGGTGCTGTAAATTTGGTATGTGGCTTGTGTGTAGGAGTGGTTGGCTCGGGAGCCGCCCTTTGTGACGCCGCCAACCCCTCTCTCTTCGTCAAAATCCTCATCATTGAAATTTTCGGAAGTGCTATCGGTCTCTTCGGACTCATAGTTGGCATATATATGATGTCTAAAGTTAAAATGGGAGATTGAATCTTCGGATCAGAAGAATACTCTTTTATGAACGTATTAATTGTGGTTTGAGTGCTTCGGAGTCGATCCGTTCTTCTTGCATCAACTAAATTTCTCCGTTCGGCTTGAAAAATTGGTATGCGAATATTAGTCATGCAAAAGTCAACCCCACCACCTACATTCCTTCAATCCGTTCGAGACCCATTCCAATGTACACATTAAAGAATTCTTTTACCCACTGAAAGTAATGGAATTACTTTCGATAGTTGCTGCGCTCTTTCTGCAGATCTCCCACCTTATCGTAGATTTGCTCATGGTTCCAAGAAGATTACTCCAATTTGTAAATAAATAATTTAAAGCGTTGCTGATTTGACCTAATTTAATGATGAACTATTTTCCCCCATTTAAAAAATTCCTACCGCGATGAAGATTTCGTCTAAAGGATCTCGATGAAAATAGGCCCATTTTGCTGTACCCCATACCAATCACCAATTACCAACAGCTATTGGTAAACCACAAAGAATTTGGATGGAATTCTTTCTCGCTCCTTCTTTTATCGTTCCCCTCTCAAGAGCACGGGCTACGAAATACGGAAATAATAGTCATACACTTAACATTGCTCATCTGAAATCTAGGGTATTGATGGAAAGCAGCCGATTAGGAGGGCGACTGTGAGGCAACGTCCAGGAATCAACGAGAAAGGGTTTTCCCACCAAAAAGTCCCACCAACAGTGGTCATTGTTGTAACCTGCAAAATAATTATTGTATAAGGACTAAAATAAGTGATGTTTAAGTTTCTTTGTCACATTGTTCCGACTAAGGATGCCGCCCCTTACATCCATCCCTGTGCAGAACGCGATAAAAGGTGAGCTACATTATTTTACACATCCATAAAGTTAGTTGTTCTTGATGGTCCTCACCTTTTTTAATACAATAGATACATGACCCCGATATAGAAAATCTATAGAAATTCCCTATTATACAACCTGTTCTTCCTAACACCAATATTTTTTCGATTTTGAATGTGTGTAGGTTTGTACGTATTTGTCATTATACCGCTTCCACGGACGGGTTTCTTGCGTTGCCAAGTCCCATAGGTTATAATACGTAGTTGAAATTCCAAATCAGGAACTGATTTCACGTAGTTGCGTATCATTCCACCAGTTGACCTCTTGAGACAACGAGAAGTGACGGAAGGGATGTATCGGGAGTGAGCAAGTGTGAGTAGCTGATTTCTGGAACGAGACTAAACCAATAAAGCCCCCAACAATATTCGAAGCTGTTCCCCTACAAAAATAAATTAAGTGGAATGACTGCTCTAAGAATGTTCATCACTAAATGCTCTGTTCCTTGCTTCCTCCCAATATCCCTTGCTTATTTGGAGCGACTTGATACAACCTTAGTTTGTTACTAACTCTTTCGTCAAGTTGCCAGAAACGTAACTCACGTTTTTGCGCGTATAAGATGCGCCTAATTATTTTTCATCCAATTTAAAACGTGTTTAATTTGGAGCGGCAAGCCATAAAAAGGACGTAAAAGTATAAATTAATTAGTGAAGGGGTTGGGTTTCCTCTGCGCGAAGCTCAATTTGCGTGCTACCCCTTTTGTCTAGTTTACGACCAGAGCCGAGTTGAAAGAGAGGTGGGAAGGGGTGAGAAGTTAAATTAAAATCGAGAGGGAAGGGGTGGACCATTCCTGAAATACCTTACATACTGGCACATTGAGTCAATCCGCCATCAGGGCAAGTCAGAAGGATTCTCTCCCCAACAAACCTCCCTTCAGACCTCCTCTCTCCACTATTTGGTCCATTTACCTCAGGACGACCCTCTTGCGCAGAGCTAGTATCGTCAGTTAAGCCAAAACTCGAGTTCTGGGAACCCTCTCTTGGTGCATTGGTCGGCAAGTGTTGCTGCACAAGCACATTCCCCGGGCGCTGTTAGGAGGGCGACGAAGTAAATTGATTAACGCGAACAGAGAAATGAGTTTTGTGGGAGTTTCCTGGATTGTATTTTTGTAATTTAATATCTTCAGAAATCCTTGTGATAGATTGAAGCAGAAAATTCCAAAGAATAGGCAAGTTTGGCTACAAGTCCTACACGCTTCAGTTGAAAACTAGAAATTAATTCATCAGAAAGTGGATTCTGAAAGTTATCCAGCGCAGTCTATTCATCGAATGTTCAATGTTGCGTTTTTCAGAAAACTGAACTATGTCAAATGAGTTCCCGACCACAATATCTGACATTCATATTTTAAATAGTTCCGCAACAAGAATAACAACGGAAAGGGTCCAAATACACAATTTGAACGCAAATATTTTTCCAATGTGTGTATTTGAGGGTGGAAAAAGATGTACAAACGATTTATTTTGTTTAAAGGGGAGGTTACCTGGTGAAATAAGCCTTGAAAGAACAATGTGTAAGGCCGGGAAATGATTCCCAAAGTCAAATCCTGGCTGACTTACCAATCAGTTCTCTGACCCATGAGGTGTAATTTGTGCATCCTGGAGTTTAAAAACCTGTTTCATTCACTTATTATTTATTTATATAATGTAAAACGTGTGTGTTGTGTTCGAATCAATTTTTCTATGTGATGATGGACACTTATGACGCGCGCATCGATAGGATTCACTTAGAGCGCCATCTCAAAGACTATTTCGGATATAATAGGTCTGGTTTTGGGCAGATAAAAGATATTTTTCACTTATCTACATGTTTTTGTCTCGTTGGAAATTGATCCGCACTCGCTAAACCGAACGTGATTCGTTCGAGGCCGTTCACCGTTCACGTCACTCCCAAAACGCGCTTTATTGGATATAGCCGAGAGTTTGAACCGTGAATTCACAAACAAAGACCAATTACAAGGGCGAGGAGTAGTGTATTATGACGAAGGGGACTCGAGGGCGTTACGTTATTATGGTATTTGCTTAGCTACGGAAGGAAAAGGGGTGTCAAGCTCGGTAAGGGGCATATCACTCGGAGATTCCAGCGACACGAGTTTATGAAGTGTCCCCGTGTTATTGACAATCGAATATCACGGTGTTTGAAATAGAACGAGGCCGATCAATCGGAACAACTGATTCGTTACCCTGAAGCATTAAACAAAAATGTCAACATTTGACGACAGGCATTTAAGTAACTCCCCTATTCAACTCAGTGAATACGTAACACGAAGATTAATATCACAGTACCTCAGGGTAGAAATACAAGTATAGGTATATTTATTTTTGTATATGGCAGTAAAATTAGGTACTAGTTTGGTACCACTAAACATGAATTATAGTTTTATAGCCACGTATCAGCAGTTATGGTATAGTAGTTCGGAGCTTGGTATAGTAGTTTCGAATGTTAGGAACTTTGTTATCTTTGTAAGAGGGAGCATTAGATTTGACCTAAAATCACCCAAATGGAACTTAATTTGGGCAAAACTTGTAATGCCTAACATTGTAGTATTGCCGGTGACAGTGAAGAGCCTAGGTGCCTGGAATCATATGCTTAAGACTGTCAAGTGTCAAAAATTAAATCTAAATCTTGAACAGTTTCGCAAGCATGCAGCTATCTGGATATGTTTCCGATATAGAGCTGGCAGAAGTACACCTAATACCAAGTTCCAGGGGACAACGAGAATAGGTTCTTCAATCTTCTAAGTAGTAGAATATGTCGGTTTTCTGGTCATTTTTATCAACCAACAATAACGATAATAAATTTCCTAATCGCGTCGCTAATTAGGTAGTACGTAAATTCAAAAAAATAAAATTAAAATCTGGGCATAAACTATTCATTCAAGTATGTACTTATAAATACGTAAAATAGAAATGATTTTGATTCGTCATACCTACCAAGTTTGGTGTGGTGGGCGAGCGCTTTCGACGTGAAGACGTCATTGTCAAGCCAACTAATAGTTTAGCGCTCGCCCACCACACCAAACTTGCTAGGTAAGAGACGGACTCTCTTCCTTACATATCAACATTACCTAACGGACCTGACCCTATACATTTAATTCCATTTAATGAACATTCAATCTCAGCAGATTTCTTTTGTGCATTCATTTTGTATTTCTCGCCATTATGTGAAAACTTGAAAAGCCTACATGTATACTTCTACGATGAGAGGTTACCGCATAGCATCACATTGCGTATAGCATTACTGACTGGGTAAACAGAAATTTATTTATTTATTTATTTATTTATTTATTTCGTGTTTTTGAATAATTTTGATTCCTTTCTCACATCCCCAAACTCAGCCAAGGAAGTTTTGGTTCTACTCACGACTTCTAGAACAAATTGAAGCTTGGAATAATTTCAGGTACCATTCAATCTCTCATTTAATACAGTTTGCACAACGTGACTTCTCGACCTACCTTCCATGGTTGACCCCTGCCTACATTGTGGTTAGGGGGTTGAGAAAATTGGATTTTGGCTAAGGAAAGTTTCCTTCGTTTGTAGGAAAGAACAAGACCCGGGAAAAGAAATAGGGTGAAGTGCGGCGATAGAAGCAATCAGTTTGAAGATCGTAGGGATGAAGGGAAGGGAATAGGTAGCTCCTGAATAGTCAAGGGTCCGCATTGTGACATTGTATGTAGGAACATTGATGTGACGAGGGGAGTTGCCTGACTTGAATATTGCTGAGGCATTTAAATATGAGGAAAGGTTAGAGAATGGTGGTTCGTGGACCAAGGAACGTGACCTCAGATGAAAAAAGGGGGCCCTATGAGTACCACACCCTTTCAATTTCATCACGTCTGCTACGCTTCTGATAAAGGTAATTTTAGAAATTGGAAGTTTACGAGATGGTACTCATGTTATGACATATCGGTATTGTTGGTACATACTGTTCGTACGTTCAACAAAACTATTATGAAAAAGGTTTTCAAGCAAGTAAGTTGAAGTCTCTAAGGTCATTCGTACACCTAATTATTTATCAATATCATAACTGAAACTAATTGAGATTGGTGTGCAGTTTTTGAAAGTTAATATGGAAGAAGTGATCTGATTTGATAATGATCTGTCAATCCGGAGAAAATCACGATTTTATTTACATGAATCGTACACCTATTGTACCATTTTTTGTAAACAAATGTGGTACCACGTTACCAAGACAAATTGTATTATACTTTTTGTTATACAGGTAAATCGGGGTTCTCTTTAAAGTAGTAGTTTCAAATGTTGATTCTTCAAAATCAATCCATTTACCGAGTAATGGGAGGATTACATAAATTCATGCTGAAACCGTCAATTTTTCCCAAAAAATTCTGGTTTATTGAAAAAAATAGTTGTTTCCTTGAAATTTGGTTATTTTAAAAAGAATATTATATCAAAAACGCGATACGGTTGAAATTGTTGAGAAGGTTCAGATAAAAGTCTACCAAGGGGTCTTACAGGTACCCTGTTTTCATAAATTAGCCGAAGAATCTATATTTTGTATGTCAATAAGAACCTGGAACACCCTGCGTACTTATGCAGGGTCGTAGGTGTATTTCTTCTATTGTTTGACCTATTCTGAATAATTAGAACGATCGTGAAACTGTCTCACAATACACTGTGAAAGTGTCTGCTATTATAATAATCTTAGATGGCGGTTCCTACCAACCTACGGGCCTACCTATCAATTTAAAAAGCTAATCGCCCCATTGTGAAGTCCTTGGTACTCGTGAATAGTAGTGGTCTGGGGTGAATGACCAGTCAGATGGTAGTAGCGAACCAACCTACTTTCCCAAGGATTCTACCTTCAAGGCCGTAAGACTTTTTGGCGCGTGCAAGGGGCTACCGCCTCGTGGGCTCGATTCGTTTCAACTGACAAAACAGGCGATTCAGTGACCGATTGGTAATTGAAATGGGGAAGAAGAAAAGTGATATAATTTAATCAAGTACCACGATTCGTGACAATGTGTCGTGGATAGGTAACCGATACATTTAGAAAGTCCAGAAATAAAGGGAATGTTATTAAAGTGTGGTGGCACCATAGCGCCTGGTGGAGGCGTCGATTCAAACTCCGAAACGTCCGTCTGCTGTCAGAAAAGGGCTTTTGATACTTGTTGGGACCTAGTCCAGTTTAGTAACTATTTTCAGCCAAATGTCGGTCGCCGCATTGGTTCAAGCGTTCGGGAATTGGGATCATGCGCTCCGTAGGAGGATATGGTCAGGGGGATATTTCGAAAACATGCGCTGTTTTTGAATAACAATTCAAAATATTACCTAACAACCTACTACGAAGCCCTCGAAGGTAAACCTTTTCACACGAATCCGCCAACAATAATAAACGACTTAGGAATAATTTGCAGCGAATTTTACTGCGAATATTCCCGGATACTCGGACAATATGTGATTTTTTCCTAAGTGCGATACAATACAATGAAGGAACACGGCAATCCATGCTGATTAGTGAAAGTAGACAATCAATACCATAGAGTTGTGCACTCGAAGGGTCGGGAATGGGGTTTAACAAGGCACAGATTAGTTGTTATTAGTTACCAAAACTGACACCACAACAGATTTCAGCAGACATTAATGTAAGAAGATGCCGAATTTCGAACACTGACAATTTCTTTTTCCTAGTTAACTTGGGTGACTCAAGTCATTAATTTGTCGGTAATATCATAGCTCCCAAAAAGTATATTAACTCTGCTAAACGAATGAATCGACAAAATGGACCCATTGAAATGCTTTACAAACGACCTGTAAAAAAAAGCTTTCACACACGGACAGTTTGTGTCTTTCTAACGAGAGGACGGTATGCCAGCCACTTTTTAACCTGAATGAAATGACCTAGGAACTCCTCGCAAGAGCAATCATATTCAGTTCAAATACAGGTTAGAAAAAAAGCAAGCCTAACATGTTGTTCACGTACTGTATTTATTGCGATCGATCCTCCCACCCTCACAGAAGGGTTTTGTGATTATTCGATCTGATTTTATATTCCGGTAAGCGTCCTCATCAAATAGGGGTTAGCGCGCTAAGTGATTGAATCCTATTGTGAATTCGGAAAAGGTATGGAAGAGGGCTGCAGCTATGTCTCATATCATTCGACTACAAACCCACGGATCAAAATTTGATGGTGACTAATTCTTTCGTACACGTTGGATGCTAAAATATTTACAGCGAGTTCGGATTATTAGCTTTTTCATTTTTTCGTGGAGTGATATTTTAATAATAATATTTTTGGTTTACTCTTAGAGTCAAAACCAAAAACGCTGCAAATTCTTCATAAGGGTTGATTATTCCTCGGACCAAGAGCACGGAGACTCGATCCAATCGATTCAGCGTCCATCATTTTTTTGTCGAAAATACTACCCCTCATGTCTCAATGGACAAAAATCTTAAAAATCCATACCTATTTCAAAAAAAAAAATACATTTTGACCCCCACCTCCCTAAATTTGATCCAATTGGGCTGAAAAGTTTCGGAGACCAACTAAAACAGGGAGCGAACCCCTGACCCAAGTTTCAGATTTTTAGAAAATTATCTACTACCAACATTGGCGTGAACGGCGGTCGGACATTTGTTTATTCTGATCTAGACACCTTGAAACGCCCAGAAAAAAATTTTGGGCCGAATCCAACCAAAAGTGAAGAAGCAAGGGAAAACAGGCTAAAGAGTTGTCCATCTTCTAGTACGTTTTGGAATCCTCAATTTTGATCAGCCTTTCAAAATTAAATCATAATCCAGGGTCAATGTAAATATTTGGTAAATCCGGTACCTAGGGCGAGATTAATGACTTAGTAAGGGAAAATCCCAATGTGAATGATATAGGTACTACGTAACTTGTAGGGGAGTTCAGTGCTAGGATTGAGGATAAAAATTACTTGTGGCTATTAGCATAGAAATTGCGAAGGAAACAAAAGTAGCTTGAGAAATTCAGTTTCAAGTGAACGTCGGGTTCGGGTTCCAGTTAGAAATAAGTTTCATGTCGATAGCAAATTCAACTGTGAATAGGGGAGAGCCGTCTGCAAAATTCGCACGAAGTGGCTTCAAAGCCATTACTTCGGAATAACGATCCTATCGAATCAAGTCTGATTGTAATGCATAGGATGGGGCAGCCCCGGCCTCTAGATACATAACTAATATTCAGAAGGCAAATAAGGGAGGATACGACCATCTACTGAGACGCACCTTATAGGCCTTACCCTATCCCAGCTTATTCATATTCAACGCAAAAGCCCTTCTTGTCACGCCCCCACCCCTATCATCATTCCTCTTCGCGGAGATCCGACGGTTTTAAATTACTTTTCCGACGGAGAAAAATAAATAACTCAAAAAACCCCCTCACCCAATCTTTCAGCGATCTTCGCAACCTGTTACTCAAGGGATGGTGTAAATCAAGGGCCAACTTTTCCCATTATTAAATTTGTCATCTTGTTTTCATTAAGATGCTTCGAAAAAGATGAAAATGCTACGCAGAGGGCTCATCACTGGTTAGAATATCCTCAACCGCCCTTCAGTGAAATTACTCTTTGGAATTAAATTGTTACCATCACCCGGTACGCAATGAGACTTAATTACAGTGAAGTATTTGTACACAAATTATCCAGTCCGTTGGTATAGGAAAATATTTCATAAAAAAGTGTTCTCACGTGAACTGGAACAATTCTTATTCCACAGTATGTGAAAACCAGCGAAACTGAAATATTTCTGTAGAATATAAACTGACATAAATAAATATATACAAATAAAGTTCTTACATCGATGATACTCAAGCAGAGTGACAACTGCTCCTATACGTTCCTATGATTTTTGCATACTTAGTCATACATGAGCAACTACCGCAATGTGCTGGAAAAATAGCAGTTCCACCATTTGAGTAATGAGACTCCGAGCCTGTACACAATCTTTTTGTAGTTCAAACGAATGATTGCCCGGTTTGGGCTGGTTATTCTCTCGAGTAATCAACCTATGTTTTCGTGCTCATCGAATAGGAATACCCAATTATTAAATTACAACAAGCCTTTCTTCCCACAGACTGCGAAGAATACAACAAACAGGGAATATACATGGAAAAGATGAGGAGCGGCCTCCCTACATGCCTGATTGAGATAAAAGGTCGGTAATTTTAAGCTGAAATTGGAGGAAGACGTGTCGCGGGTAATGTCCTTAGCAAGGCAGAGGACTCGTTACAGCACCTTGTCTTATAATCCAGTCCCGGCCGAGGAAACCCATAAGTCTAGATACATAACGAAAAGAAAAATCTGCGAATTCTTACACACGGGTTGGTTATTCCTCGAACCAGGCGCATGGAGATTCATTTCTTCAACATGTGAAAAATGGGGGAAACAGTGGGTGTGGTGGGTCCGGGACCTGTTCCAATCGATTCAGGGTCCAAAATTTAGTGGAAAATGATACCCCACAGGCCGAGGTACCAGAAATCTTGAAAACACGTATACAAAATGGGTTGATACATACCCATTTTGACCCATAACTTCTTCCGATGGGTGCCAATCGTTCTGGTACCCACTTCATTGGATTCAGCGTCCAAAATTTAGTGGAAAATTATACCCCACACGCCTAGGTACCAGAAATCCCGAAAACACATATTCAAAATGGGTAATAAATACCCAATTTGACCCATAACTTCTTCAAGTGGATGCCAATCGGTCTGGGCACCCATTTCATTGGATTCAGCGTCAGAAAAAAAAAATTTGGGGCATATCGGAGAGTTTGACTTTTTGCATGAAAACAGGTTGATTATTCAGGGAATAACTTTGGCCCGAGAACTTACCGTACTGAAAGGTTTTTGCAAACGTGTTTGCCATATTTCTTGCAGTGGACAGACGTTCGTTCCCATTTATGACCCTCACAAATGTGCTGAGAGTCCAAAGTGTTCTTCTCAGGAATAACCGACCAAAACCGAGGATAAAAATTACCCTTACCTGTTTAGTAATTTGATAGTTGTGAAATGGCATCCCAATTTTATAAGCGAAAAGGAAAAAAATTGTGATTCTTTCGTTATACTAACAACTTATTAATTAATTTACTTTGGCTTGACCCTGTAGGTACGTTGTAATTCCTATACGTTTGTACCTCTCTAGTAATTTTATTTAATCCATTAAAGAAACGTTGGTTCAATTAAAAAGAAAATAATAATAATTAATAATAATAGTAGACCTGAGAATCCCGAAAATGAAAATTACTTTTGAAGTAAAGAGTGGGCCACTTGTTTCGATAGTTGTTCGATAGTTGTTTAATGGATTCTGATAATATCTGAGTTACTCAGTCCACTTCTCGTCGGACGATTTTTGGTAACAGTACTAGCCTCTCCTTCTTGTGTCAGTTCATGATGCGCAGCTTAAGCCTAAATATTATTTTTGAATTGTAGCCATATAGGCTCAAGGTCGATCCAGAGTTCTAGTGAGCTTCTTTATCAAACCTTTAAGTAATGAAACTAGATAGGTATAAAATGGTGACCGGCAGCTGCGCAGAGTAGTTGAATAATATTATTATGCGACGTAGCTGAAGAAGTCTGTCATGGTCTTGTTTACTTACCAAACTTGAATCCGGATTAAGATGCCGTCTCTAAAATCGAATCCGCTGCACGCTGCTAGAGGATAGGATGTAGGATCTGCTTGAATCGAGTCAGAATCATTGCAATCTGTTGAGTATCTTCATCTAAATTATGGTTGTTGTGAGAATCTGATTTCAGGGAATACTTCCCTCAACTCTGTTGTGAAACTAAACGATCTACTTTGAAGATACTGCTCCGCTCGAGTGAGAATGAGAAAAACGGATTAATCTGTACCATCCAGCTGTTTTTGCTGAGCGAACGCATCTGAATTGTTCGATTCAAGTTCCATGGACTAGGACAACCAGCACAGAAGAGGCTTGATGTTGTTATTGCGAAAGGAAAACAATGGTTGTAACTGATAGGGGGCTCAAGGTTCTGCCAGGGTCACGAAGGGGCCGGTTCGAGGCGGGACGACAAGTAGGTGTTGCGCAGGTTTGCTGGGATTTTCCTCCCCCGTTTTCCCGGTGACTTGTGTGCCGGCAAGACGCGGAACTTGGCCAATTATACATTATATTCTTTAAACGTACTCTCATACGGTATTGTACGAATCGATTGGTTAAATTAGAAACTGTTCACCGTTAGCCCCCTGAAAGCTGACGGAGTCTGGGGTGACTTGGGACTATAATGACCTTGAAACGAATTTTAAGCTTCTCAAAGTTGATTCAAATTCACAAAACTGATCCAGCGTTAGTGTGCTAGCATAATTAATATGAACTGCGACGTAGATTCATCATCATAAAATAATGTATGTACCTCCCCTCCCTACCAGTTGTTCTGACGCCTAAAAGACCTGATAGATCAAGAAAAATTAGCCATTTTTGGTTGGTTATTCCTTGAATAATTAACCTATGTTTTCATGCAAAAGGTCAGCCTCTCCGATTAAGCTCAAATTTTTTTTCTGGACGTTTCATGGTGTCTAGATCAAAAAAGTCAAATGACAGACATTTGACAGCCGTCCGTTTTTTGTTGTAGAAAAATATCTAAAAATCTGACATTTTGGTCAGGGACCCGTTTCCAGCCCCAGTTGGCGTCGAAACTTTTTAGCCCGATCGGACCAAATTTGGGCGGGGTAGGCGTCAAAATGTGTATTTCGAAAAATAAATATTCGAGATTTTAGGCGATCTATGCGTGTGAGGTATAATTCTCCACTATATTTTGAACGCTGAATCCATTGAAATAGACCCACCGGAAGAAGTTCTGGGTCAAAATGGGTACCTTTTTACCCATTTCGAGTGTGTTTTTACGAGATTTCTGATACGTAGGCGTGTGGGGTATCATTTTCCACTATATTTTGGACACTGAATCGATTGGAATGGGTCCGGGCCGCCACACCCACTGTTTCCTCAATTTTCCCCATGTTGAAGAACTGAGTCTCCATGGTCCGAGGAATAACCTACTTGTGTGAAAGAATTTGCAGCGTTTTTTGAATTTGTAACCCAAAATAAATTTAATGCCCGCTTTAAGAATGCAGCAGCTTACACCTTATTTCAAACTTGCAGTTGGGCTATAGATTTGTATTAGCTAATCATTTCGAGCATGCTTGAGTGCTTATGCTTGTCATGTTAACGTGCGTCTATGAAAACGCACCCACGTATATCTCCACAGGGAACCCGCAGACTCTGAAGACTTGCTGAGATTCGAATTATATTATAGTAACTGGTTCTTCTGTTTTAGTTTTTGGTTCTTCGTTTTTCTCAATTTCTATGAAATGTAAGCGTACTATACGGTATCATACTTAATCAATAAATTACGAATGATCAGTTCCTTGGTTGGATGTTGGTAGACACTAAAATAATAACGATAATAATAAATGGAAAAAAAAGTCCAAAATAACATCATAACGTTATAAATGAGCAACTTCAGCAAATTAGAGACAGAGAATGAGGACGCAATCAAACGACGGAAAGGAGGATTCGTATTTTATTTATATATTTCATCCTTCCAACTTCTCGTGTAATTAGATACTAACATATAAAAGAAGCCCCTACTAATATCGGCCTTCTCACATAGAACACAACTAAACGTAGGTATCGTTTAGAATGCCATACACATACATTTCATGGAGGTTATAATTAAATATTTTTATTTTATTTAATGCTATACATAACAGCATAGTCTGGAACTTGCATTTTTTCTTTTCATTTATGTAATAAACTTCCATGCACTCCGGCAAAAATCTCTCAACAAAAATCAATTCAACTATAATTCCACTAGATAAAAAACAAATCTAAAACGATTTAATAAAGAAATTAACTAAGTAATGGAAAATAAACGCATTAAACTTACACTACACAAAAAATTCAACTAATCGAAATAAAAAAATTTTCTGAATCGTCTTTTGCATAATGGCCTTGACTTACATGTCTGACAATTATTTTGCGCGAGCAGGAATAGCTCCATTTTCGTTTCGCAAGAATATTATATTTATACTTATCAAGCTCAAAATTAAAATGACCGTTCTCTTGATTATCTTCATGTGTGCTGAGCGTTGATAATTTCGCGCAAAAAGAAATGTTGACACTTTTTGAATGCATCCCATATTAGGGTAACTAAACTTAAATAAATAAATCATTGAATCGGGAAAACTTGGTTAACTGAGTTTCGGTGGAAATGTATAAAAATAAATATATACTTTAAAAAAAAGATAACAATTTCAAAAGATTTGAGACTGCGATTGGGAATAAAAATACGAACTAAATCTAATACTATGTATATTCGTTCCTTCCTTAGAAAACGATCATTATTTTCGACGAAAAAGAAAATTGGCGTTAAGTAAAAACTCATAGAAATAATTAACTAATCGTGAATTTCACTAATAGTCCACCGAATGTTATGAACCATGAGATATGTTACCATACACATTTTCGTACTGCTTGTTTTTCGACTAACAAAAACATAACTTGGAAAGGGATGAGGTTTTCTACGGGATACAATTGGAATTTTTTTCCATTGAGACAAATTTATGAGTATAAGGGATGAAGCGAAGAAGCCAGTGATTATGCATACATTAGTTTCATGAAGATACCTTAATGATAAATGGCACTAGGGCAGTGATGGATAGGGTGGGTGACATGATAAGAGTTTTAGATGAAAAATCCAAATAGTTGAAAAAAAAATTCATCAATAAGACCATGAGGATTATTTTCTTAACCCTTCCTCATCTTTCACGGCCCTTATTTAGTAACCTTTGAAGCCAATCTTAAACTATTGCGTAACTGTCTTAAGGAAAAGGTAAAAAGCATTAAAACTACAATAGTATGGGTACTTAGCAAAACCAACTTGCCACCATGGTTCATTATTTAATATCACATCATAAAATTTTGAAAATAATCCGAAAAAAAATATTACAACTAATAAAGATTAGATGAAAAGGAAGAAATTTGTGTTGAACGAACAAAACGTGTTTCTGAAACACTTAAATGGAGATGATTTAGAGCAAAGGAGCATAGTTGATTTTGTTCATTCATGGTTTCTAGTAATGATTGACAAAATGGGAGATCCAACGAACTATAAATATTTTTCTCAATTATATAATCTTGTTTCCTAGGTCAACAATTAAATAAGATTTTTACTATTTTGTTTTCAAGTAGATTTGTACTATAAGAATGAAGAATTGATCAATGGGAAACTATTGGGCTTCTATAAACTGACAAAAACCATAAAACCAATAGCAGGATCGGTACATTTATTATGAACAATATGTTCATCATATCTAGCGTCTATGAACTCAGTATGAGTAGGATGAGAGAGATTTAAAATCACCTGAATTAAGGATGAAAGAATGAAACCATTTAAAATTTACTACATTTAAGTTGCGACTGGTTTTGTACTGTTGAGAAGGCTAACTTTACGATGTTTATCAATTTGGCAGACATCGTTTACAGCAAACCTAAAATTATTGAATGAGTTTCAACATCAGCGAGTATCTAGATTGCTAATGACTCCCCTGAATGAACTGTGAGCAAAAACGTTTTGAACCCCCGTACTAATGGTTCTCAATGATACAAGATTTGTCTTTTCCTGTGGCAACTTTTGTGAAACAATAAGTTGCTAATTACCCGAAGAATTAAGTTAGAAACAATTGGAAAGCGATTCATGTACAAAGGCTGTGCAACGCTTGGTTTATTTGTATTTAGTTTTGATGTGAGGTCCTGTATTGCTTCATTTGACAAACGGCAGACTTGAATTCGAACCCGAAGGTTCGCCAGCTGTATCTGATTAGAATTACAATCGAATGAGGTAGTTTTATTAGCATTTTTAAGTCGATTGTATCAAACTTTTCAGTTGTCAAATTAAACCATTTAGAGGTAGTTGTGCAGCTGAGACAATTGAATGAACTTTTAATTTTTCTTGTTTTGTGTAATCATTTGTACCTTCGTATTTGTTTGAGGTAGCCCCTTGTCGCGCTTAAAAAGGAACTAGTTAAGCTACCAAATATATTTTTTCCCATCCCAACGTCTGTAACACTAATGATATTGTAAACATCTTAATACAGATAAAGAAAAAAACAACAATACTTTCCTCTTTTAAAGTTCAGTAGTTTTTAATAGAAAATTTCCTAATTAAACAAGCTGATTATGTTCAAGAAACGTTCAACAAACAATGGATGGTTTTTGTACTTGATGTGACCTTTCCACAGATAATATATAACAGCTTTCACACACCATTCAGACAGGGGCATTATAGGAAAAAAAGCTTCATTCAAAAACGATATCAAGTATATATGCTACGAAGATAGGAAATAAAATCACTTCGTACTACAAGCAAGATCGTACGTATTACGACACTTAATACAATATGAACGCGATTTATACGGTCAATACCTATGGGAAACCTGATAACTTTCCACAGATCGATTTTTATTTGTCTGCGGTGACGCTCTTGTTGGTCAACTCTGCGGTTGGGGTCTGGGACGATTAAATTTTTTCATCAATTTTTAGTGTTCCATAATTAATTCCATATTCAACTCAAAATTCTAATGGATTTCACTCATTATTTTTTAAATGGACTAAATTCAGAGGTAATGATGGGGAATCTGTACTCGTCTTTCCGATTTTGAGAGGCCCTGCAAACGGTGAAGCGCCATACACCTAGTAGAGTACACAATTTTCATGATTCAGTAACGTTATACAGCGAGACTAAGTGCGTGGATCAAGCCCATCAAATGCACACAAATATTTCAGTAGCACCTTTGATTCAGAGTAATAAAGTAGGTACCCAACACACGAAAATTTAATTCATAAATCAACACTTTGTAATTGAAGCACTTCAACAATTTTAATCATCCTCAAGTGAGAATAAGAACACCGATGATATTGAAAGGGGGAAACGAAATACGAAATTCAGGGTTGAGTGGAAAGGCGATCGATGCCTGTTATGTACACATATCGTGGTACCTGGAGGTGTCATGTAGGGACTCGGTGAAACAGGAAGAATACGGATGAAAAATATGGCCAAAAGGAGTGATGCTGAGGTAGGTACTCGCTGATCCTATCAGGAACATTCGGTAATACCTCTTTACTCGAGAACCCACCGCAAGGATTTTGTTGGTCTTGAACCTGTGCTTAACAGGGAAATCGATGTTTTGAGAGCCCTCGTTCCCTGAAAAAACGATGTTGATGATGGGTGTAAAATTATCCCAGATAACCCAGATATTACAGGACTCGAAGTAACAACTACCTTTTTTTTAGTGCTATATTGTATCTTTCGCTTGTTTTCCAATCCAATCCCTATGTAATTAAATTGAGGTCGAATACTTCTCCCAGAGTACGATGGTTTTGATGGCTTCCAAAGCTGTCAATTGAATAACGAAGCTCACACTACGTTTAGTTGAACAAAATACTATCAGCCCACTTTCTGTGAGTAACTTGCCTACCGAAACCCTTCCCTTGTAGTTCTCTTTCACGTTGTTCCATTGCCACAAAATTACGCTCATGTGAGTGAAGTAGCGAAACAATTACAGAACTCAACAGTGAACGTCAAAAGGATTGATTGATCTTTTACGTCATTATGGTAGGTTTCTTTTAATCTCTCTAAAATGAACATTTTTACAGGTCAATGATCCAATCACATAAATGTTAGGATCACCGTTTTCATTAGGCCCTTTGTGAAACATTGCAGATAGTTTATATAGAATATATTCCAATTGGTAACCCAATGCAACTGCGCCAAACTTTAGAGAGACACACGAATCTCCGACTAATGAGATAAGATGATGTAGGTATCGATTGTTCTCTGGTAGGCCCGATATACTTTATATTTAGTGATTAGCCAATTATTGTTTACCATCAAATAGTGTTCTACGGAGTGGGCTTGCGTAAGCGTGTTATTTAAAGAGATAATAATGCCAACTCGGCGTATTCATTGGTCCTCGGTACCAGCCCAAGTCGGTGACTCTCTGGGGGAAGAAAATGTTCCTTATTTTGCCTTCACAAATTGAGAATACACTTCGTGAAGAGGTATCGGATAAATTGAGCGAGCTTGTTTAAAGTTTGTTGAAATGGGACGATAAGTAGAAATCTAGGGTTTGAGCTTCCGTTCCCTGGCACGTCAAATGACTGCAGTGGGCTAATCATTATGGTCTTTACAGTTCAATTTTTCCAAGTGAGGCAATTATACCAACCATTCCTTTGAAAACAACACACAAAGAGAGCAGCCCCATAAATTGAAAAAAAAAAAAAAAAGGTTACAGCTAGAAGGGTCACACTGTTAAACAACACACAAATTAAATAGATGATGATTCCCGAATCTACCAGGAGTAGGAAGAACGGCTCCCAAGAACTTTACGTCATCGAAACCAACAAATCGACTCCCAAAAATTTATAGCTTTAGTACACCTTACTAAGAGTATAATACAATTAGATTTATTGATTTCAAGGATTTTTTTTTTTTTTTTAAATGTATTGAATCTGAAGGAAAGGGATGGTTGGGAAATCCACGTTTTGTCTGGGTTGAATCGACGCTTCAATTGACACGTAATAAAGACGGCTCAACCCAACTCCACGGTCCACAGAATTGAACGTTCGGGGAAGAAGGATCGAAAAATAATGAGGATAAATAGTGCTATTTCACCTGTGGCGTCCTACAGGGACAGCAATTCGACAATTACGAACACGTAGAAAATCGAAAAGTCTACGGAGCATGCAAGGACACGAACAACTTCAATCTACGTATCTACATTCTAAAATACTAAATAAAAATGATCTAAAGAAGCCACTACACCCCACACTTCATTTACTCTTGGCCACTTGAACTTTTGTTCACATTCTACAGGTAGCGAAGTAATGCAAAAAATTATGAATTTGTCAATATTAGTTTAACTCTATTCAGCATACTCTATTATTTAATTCACTAATATTATTAGCTAGACATGCACTTTGTTGAATTAGAATATTGCCCAATTATAGATTTATTTCTCGTTTTCCCTATTGAAGAGTTTTTCAATGAATTTTTCACAGGCGAGACAAAGATAAGTCTTTTAGAACTACGATTTGATGACTTTGAACCAAACTGATAGATGAGAGTGCTACGAGAGGATGAATTATAAGTTTACCGGGAGACACGAGGTTCAGGTTTGTTTCTCAGTAGCGGATGTATACACTATTGAGCAGGAAATGCAACAAACTGAATTGAAAAATGCGTAGTTGCATCCCACACATTTTAGGTGTTGATCTCTGAAACAGAAACTCTAACTGCATATCCATACGTTGTCATTTAATGTTTAATTTATTATTAGGTTAATGTGATATTTTCTGGTGTAGTTCAACCGCTGTATATCACATTTAAGTCTAGATTTCTCCTAAAGTGTTCGGAACCTATTTCCATAATAACTACACAAAAATGAGGATTTATTAAGCTATTTTCACTAATATTTAGTGATATCTCACCGGCATAGTCATTTTTGCCCAAAATAGGTTGAAATTATTTCCTTTAGAGAGCAATGTCATTTTTTCTTTTTTTATTTTCTTTACGCCGACCGAGATTTAATTTTTTATTACTTTATACGTTATTAGTGCTTGTGTTTGAGGGGTTTCGAAATTTTTAAATCTTTGTTTTCTTCAAAATCAGATTTTTCAAAATAGACTAATCAATTTGTACATAAATTCTAGCAATCAATATTTTCGAATGTCGAAAAGAACAAACATTATTTCCGATGGTAGTATTTGTATGTACAGGAGAAAACAAAGAACAGTGTACTCACTACATCAATAAACAACGTAAAACAGTAATAATAAAAAACGTTTGGTAAATTACTAAAGATTCCATTCGAAACGATGAAAAATGTTTTATAATAATTTCATAGGTACTCGAAATAATCTTATTTCTAAAAAGATTGATAAACATTAAAACACACAAGTTGTAGGTAATGGGTATATATATATATATCCATTTCGAGTTTGATCTTTTTCAATTAAATTTCATTAACAACAATATTTATTATTTACGAACAACATAGACGATTATTGAGCACTGCATTGCATTGGAAGCAGCAGAGCACCTTTCAAAAAATATCTTGAATAGAAGAGGCTTCAAACGAGCTGCTAGAATCCCCAAGGCCGAGACTTATTCGTGTATCAATAGGTTCTGAGTGGAGGAGGAACCGCGTGGTCGTGAGTTATGACAATTCACCGATTGTGTTCGTGATTGGAAGAACGAAGAAGGAATGAGATCAGCCTTAATTTGGATGGAATACCATTTTTTTCACTCAATGAGTTGAGCAGACTAGGTGCACATTTATAGTGCCTGAGTTAAAAATCGTTCTTAACGAGAGCTGACCGAGAATGTCGAACGAGAGTGCAGTTTCTTTTCAAATAAATGGGTTGATTTTGAGGGTTATGATTGTTCACGAAGGTAATGTAAGAAATTTAGAACAGGGGAACAACAGTTGAGTTGACGCGTTTTCCGTAGTTTGTTGCTCAAAAGGCGGCAATTTCTGTAAGACCGGGAGTAACTTGATTATTAATTATACTCGTTCTCTTTTAGAATTTTAAGTACTTGACATCAACGAACGCAGCTCCTCCTCCTTCTTCTCGTCGTCTTATATCAAATATTAGAAGTGTTGGGGATAGAAATCAATGGGCTCGCTGGAGGGAAGAGGACGTAACAGTTCTCTCGCCTTGGAGCCGGATAGCGAGCTTGTTTGTACGCGCAGGGCAGGGAGAGACTGCTGGAAGGCTGGACTTCAGGCCAGAGTGAGGCTGAGCATGGCGTTGTGGACGTCGTTCGCCCAAGTCGCGTGGAGGAGTCGCTGGACGGCCCGCGCTCGATCTTCGGCGGGCACAACCTCATGCTAGGGCCACTCCCTGCTGTAGCAGTATCCCAGGGGCTTGACGAAGTGCCAATCCTGAGCTCCACAGTGAGGGCAGGTGAGGCGGTGGGAATAGTCGGAGAAGAAGTTGAGCCGTTGGTGGGGCATCAGCAAAGGTTTCGTGCAGCTGTTGCACTAAGGGCAAAACATGCATTCATGCTAAAAAAAAAAATGATTGACCAGAAACCTCTAAAATGAGTTCACTATGTTTAGGAAAATTGTGAGAACTGCGCAAAATGATGACTTTTCCGAAAGAAACAGAATTCCGAAGAATTTGAAAGACATTCCTGGAATCGTTGTTATTAGGTTGGAAGGAATTGGGCTTGAGTTAGGAGGGAGTCGTAGCACTTTAGAGGATTTATTGAACCCTACAGAGAGGTATGATCCATGCAGCAGTCCAGTGGTTTTCACCCACGCGGGTTTATTGTAAAGGAAATCCCCTTCTGCCGGCGATCACCTGCCTCTGATTTAAATTTTGAAGACAAGACTTGATTGGCCTCTTTTCGTGGGACAGGGTACAATCCGCCCCACTTTTGTTTGAGTTTCCAGTTCACCTGACCCCTGTTAAAAATTTTCCCCTTTCACTCTGGTCCAGCAGAAAAGCACTGACCCTGCCTATTTTTCGGGGACGTAAAAAATAGGGTTTCTTCAGCGTGTTGGAGGACGCTTGGACACTCGTGATAAGAGGACCAATATTCAATCTCTGGATTAAATTCTTTCCTGCCCAAGTTTTGAAACTGAGGATGTTTCTGACCAGCGAGTCTTAATGATTTAAAAATGCTTTAATTTTAAGGCATCCTCCAGAGAGTGGTTTTATCATTCACCTTCAAGTTCGTTTTCAGGAACGCCCGAATTCCAAAAAGTAATCAAGAAGCTACAAAGAAATCTCAATTTAGACAATAATACTTGAGGTAACTAGATAACCTAGGACGTAATCAGCTTCTCGACAGTTTGGATTCCGTCAAATCCTGATGAGGAGTATGATTACGATTAGGAAATCCTGAGCGATCCACTACCATAACTATTATCCTAAGATAATGATACACCATTAAACCGGTCATTACCGAATCGAGACATATATATAATCCATCCATACTGAATAGATCTCAGTAAGGCTTAGATACACATAGTATTATTAGCGTTTCACGCAATTAGTCCAGCAATAGTTATGATCAAGACGGAGCACGTAATCTCAAGGGTAGGGGGAGTATCGACTGTTTCCTCATCAATGGTACGTACAAGCACGTACGTATTCACTTCAATCGGTCCTTGATCATGATGACGACTACATCATAGGCGCACTTCCCGACGGGTGTTGTAATGCTTCCCCATATGCGGACCGATCTGATTGTGAATTCAATAAAACTCAGAATGATTGGAAGTTAACATTGTCTACAAGAGATTTGTATTAATAATGCATATTGAACCCGTGAGTCTACTGGGGAAATGAACATCCCAACCACATGATAAGAGATCCTGTTTATATTGTGGTCAAAAAGAGATAGTCAAATGGATTGCTTGAAAAACAGGGAAATCCCTTAAATCCACCGATGTCATGCCTAGGAACCACAAAGACTTACTCTGGGCAAACGAATGTTTTGAGTTGCAGATAAAAAAAAGAGGGTCTCTGCCGATTCTTTGAAGAACAAACTGAAGTAATTCAATCTCCGGGACTGTCCCTTCGTACTCAAGTCCTCTCCTAAATGGGAAAAACTCATATGACTCGAAGGCAAAGTGGCTGAAGAGCCCCTGGACTGCAGATACCACGGGAAGTTTTCAACTTTCTACAAACAGATCAAAGAATTCCAGGACGTCCGATTGCGGTCAGGTACAGCAAGGAAGTGAATTCAATCACTTTTCTTTTGTCAAAGGGCTTTTTCTTCCTTTTTTCAATAAAGTTTAATTTGCTGGGACCAGGATAAGGGTGATTAGACTTACGTCTTGATGACGTCTGCCGAAATACTTCAAAAGATTTTGGGGAGGAGAGGCAGAGCTCCTTTTTTCAATTCCTTTTTCTCTTTTTGATCTTTACCTCCCACTAATTGCGTAATCCACTTCTGACTTTAAATTGCATTAGTGCGGAGCGAGTACACATCAAAATTGGGAAGGTGTTGAAAGCCTTTTCACCTCTCCCTGATTGTACAAAGGGCTCGTTTTTTAAAAGAAGGCATTTAAATTATTTTTCATTACACCCGGCTACAGGATACGTTTTTTCTCTAGGAGACAATATTTACCTTCAGTCTCTCTGTGCAGCAGGGCATGGCGGCAAAAATATCGTACGAATACATCGTTCCCAACACAAGCGAGGAACCGTCCCATGCAGAGGAACAGAAACGGCAACGGAGTCTCCTACCGGGCGCCCAGGCCTCCAGACAACCCATACAAACGCAGCTTAAATATTGCGTACGACCTTCTACTTTGACCTGGAATTAACAAACCAAGCAAATACCCTTAAAAGCTGAAAATCAAAACGTAGTTGAATGAAAAATCTACATAATGACAAATATAAACACATGAATATATATTATGTATTAATATAATATAATATCAAAAATAAATGTCGTAAAAAATTATTGATCATACACAAGAAGAGGCTTCAGAATAGCCTCAAGTTAGCCCCATATCTAGTCATTCTATTACAGCATAATATATCTACTTCCAAAGCTTCAAGAACAATTAAAAACTATGGTCCCTAAAGTTGGAGCTGACCAGAAACTTCCATCGTTGACAGCACAATTTTTGTCTACGGTTAACAGTATATTTTTGAACGGGTTAAGCGTTACATTTTTCTGAATGTGAGATCGAGGGGGAACCACTGACCAGCAAATTTGTGAGTATTCCTATAAAACCCCGTTTTATAAACGCCCCGTAGTCCATGCCCTCGCTCGACTCTGACCTATTATCATTCGCGTAGGTACCTATTGTAAACAATCATTAATTCCTCGTGTCTTCTCTTCGTCCGAGCAGTGAGAACCTGCGACTGCTAAAGGCACATTCGTTCTCGATGAATTCCCGAGTATCTATCGATCATTATTGTTCGTTTGATTTGTTGTCTATAATATCAATAAAACGTTTTCAGAACGCATCGAGCTCTGCTTTCTTGTTGATTCACACTTATAAATCGAGAACGTTCGTCAAACCGGCGATGCCTGTCAGAAAAGCCCGCAAGGTAAGACTTTGTATTAAATTCGAGGCCAACCCAATTGACTCAAAAACGTCTCTTCATTTTCTGAAATTGATTCAACCAAGTGACGATCCGATAATATACGAATTCCCGTCGGAATATCAGTCATCAAGTTCCAAACATAAGGAGCTGCTCCTAACACTTGCTAATGTTCGTGAAATATCAAATCAACAGTCCACATGGATGACTAGCCAAAAGTAGAAGATGTCAAAACAACTCAAGGAGATTTGTTGTTATGTAAAAACTACCTCAGCACGGTATAGACGAAACCTCTCAATACTCTGAAAATTGTCAGTTCATTGCAGTACGTATGAAATCTAAATCTACCGCAGCATTATCTACTGCACATTATTCCTTCGAACAAGTTGCGAGCGAGTTGACATTCTTGACAAGCCATTTTCGAGCTCATTTCACGGCTGTTCGGATTCACGATTGCTGCGTCGTATGGCAAACTCGAAAAAATAAATGGACCGAATTTGATTCTCAAGGGAATCAAAATCTTCCCACAGTGAAGAGTGAGAGGAAGGAGTGAATGGCATCGTGTTTTGAGAAAGGTATAATAAAACCCACGGCAAACAAACCCGGAGAACCCCTTGTTCTATATGTGGGTGGGGTAAGAAACCCTTCGTATTTCGAAATGAAAAGGAGCGGGAGAGCGAGACCTGGAAAGGGAACAAGAAGATGCAGCGGGGGTTGTAAGGAACAATTCTGAACCTTTGCCACCCTTTCGAGGTCCCGTCCCTAAAACCTCGGAGAGAAGGCCAATTAAACGTTAGGCGATGCTCTAGATGAAAAGGCATCGGCAAACAAGGGGTCAACACGAAGAGGAGGGGCTATAGAAATCTCAAGAACAAAGAGAGGTGAAAAAATAATTAGAGAATAAAAGAAAGAATAGGGAAAAGCGGGTGTTTACAGGAAGAACAGTGATTATAATCAAATCCAAACAACGCGGCCGCTTCATGGTTAAGTGTCTACGGATCTCTCTCTACATTTCTATAGCAGTTAATGACCGACCTAGCTTAATGAGTTTAAAGCACCTCAAAATCTGCTTTGTACTAGATAGCCTTTCGCTTTGGGACGAATTTAGCTGATTTGCCGGCTTGATGAAGAACACCACCCGACTACATGGCCAGCATGTAGAAGTATAAAGTATATATTATCCTTGTTCTACTCACCTCTAAGCAGTTTTTGGTGTATTGCCTAGGGCTCAGGAAAAAGGTTCCGTCCACGAGTGGGTAGCGGTCGAAGACTAGCATCGGAGCTCTGCACAGAATACAAACTACTCTGGACATCTGAAGTCCTGCCAAAGTCGAGAGGATGAAGCACCGAGTTTCGTCGTTGCCGTGGTGCCCTTCGTCCTCCATCTAAAATCAGAATAAGGAACGATGCTAGAGAGAATCAGGAAGAATTTGTTAGAATTCTTTTGAATTATTTTCAGTTCTCATCAAGGTCCCACTATTTCCTAAGGTTTCATGATTTGGTAACTAACTCTTGAGGTAATGATACCGGAGTAAAATCGTGGACTCCATTTATAAGAATCGTTAAGTTCTTCTCGTCAACCGTCGAGAGAAATTTCAATAAATCTGTCGCTCACTTTCTCACGCGGTAATGATCGTCTTTGTGAGATGAGGGGTTTCTATGTTTACGGGAATCAATACAGAAAATTCACACTTCAATCCCCCGCCGAGAAATGACCACTCTCCCCACCAACCCAGCAAGTCTCCTTCTCATTCATGATAAAATTTTCATTGTTACTATGTTATCAGTAAAATTGAAATAATCAGCAAACCAAGCTTGAGAAACCGTGAGCTATTGAAAACTGAATGAGGCATCTAAGTGCTTTCCGCGCATATCCGGACACGGCTTCTTCAAAACTTTAATCATTCACTTTATACATTTTTCTTGCTCGTGCCTACTACCTTGCTCTGCAACACAGGCGCTGAAAGCATGTCCCCAAGATTTTGTTAGATATGACAAAACCAATAATTCAAAATTTCTTGAGTTCAACAGGTTGCAAGTGAATTTGATGTTCAAAATAGTGTAACCTACTTGCCTCGTTGTATGATTAGGAAGACGGAAACATTTCAATTCCTCATTTTAGGGCACACATTAAAAAAATTGAGTTTTTTTCAGTATTGAATCGCCGTGAATCAAACGAGCGTTCAAATCAACATTTATCATTCGTCTTGAGTGATGATCACGCTTCGCCGTTAGGACTGGTTGTTTTCGTTTGACTGCGGACCGATGACTCACCCATTCTGGGCAGCTAACGGGCTGAAACAGCACCTACTTTGAATGTGTTTCCTAATCAATTCTCAATAACCATAATATTATTTTTGAAATAATTTAGCATGTAACTACCCTTGTCATGTCTCTGATTGGCCGGTATTCGATAAATGTAATGGCGTGGAAGTACTGGTTTATTCTACATACCCGTCAACGACAGGGACCCCAACGATCAGCCAACTCAGGAAATAGTTCGTCACCTCATAAAATCCATCGTAAACCGTTTTCCTCCATAAATATGATTTTTCTTATGGCGGTTCCAACTTCAAAAATCGCTTAAGCAGCTAAAAGGGGTTTGGTACTTTTTTATCGTCAGGTCCCCACCTCATGAACTCTACCCAAAACACTTCAGTTCTCTTTCTTATCAATTACATTTTTATAATATCGAGACTGACGGTTTACAACCCTCGTAAAATCCGAAAACGAAAGGGGGGTTAGCCAAGGCGGAAGTTGCTGCGAATTAGCCCTCTGCCCGATAGGTTCCGTAACGTTGCATAGGTGGTGGCGCTATGAGGCAGCGCAATCTCATATCGCCTCTCCCACGGGTCATTTCCCCTTTTTATTGACCATCTCGTTTTTATCGGAAGAAGACTTATAAGGAAAGCAGTTTACACGCTATAATACGAAACAGGCTTATCTTCGTCCAAACGCGGGTGGCTCTAACTACGCGTAAGTAGGGGAGCACAGTTCCTCCGACGAAACTTAACGTGTGCATACAGAAACACAGGGGGTGGAATTTCGCGCAGGGTATGGTTAGGTACACTTAAGTTTAATCATTCTATAGTCTTTATCAGACCATTCAGTTCCATATGATAAACCGACCACCGGTTTTCGACAATATGCAGTCAATTATACAATGTCCTCATGGGCTCCCTCGTGCTCCGTCCCATCGGAAATCATTTGGCCGGCATCCCAAGGACGTTCTAGTGACAAATTGATCAAAAATAGTATTGGTACGTGCTTGGCCCACCTCAAGCTCTCTCTAACCCACCCCCGAACACAGAGTACGTCATTGTCTTTCAAATAAATCGGTTTTAAGTTCCAAGCTTCTGTTTAAAGCTATCGATTTTAGTGTAAGACTCCCTCAACGCAACGCTGACGTGTGAAACGACACAAGCGTTATTTATTACGAACGCGTACTCCCTTGTTCAACTTGAAGGCCCTTGTTCCAATAACCAGTCTTATCGGCACTGGTCAGCAAGGAATGAAATATCGCGAGTTACGATATTTCTCGCCATGCTGAACCTTCTAAGCTCCTTAGTGGGATTCCGCAGCCTCCGAGCCAGATTTATGGTCTAGCCCTGTTTTCAGATGTTTACTCTGGATTTGATTCATTCACGTGTCAGGGGAAATCATCGATTAGCTGTAGAGAATCGATGGGCCAGAAAAAGCAGGGCATGTTTCGTACTTCAAGAATCGAGTAGGTACAAGAAAGTGTACAAGGGACAGTCTAACCGGCTGGACAGCAATGTTTATGATTTTGCCGGTCGAAAGTTTGTCTTCAACACAAGTTATGGAACCATGTCCTGGTCCGGTAGCGAATAACGAACGACAAAATTATTCTACCATTGCTGTTCTGTTTATCCATTCAACAAGCAACAACGCTCTCTTGGGTGATTCGGCATTGGGGACTGCGTACATAGCTCAGCCTCGGTATTTAGCCAATTATAAAAATCCTATCAAAAGACGCTCGAACCGACTTCACTTTAACTCATCACATTTTTTTTCACTCTAATCACGATAACAGTACTAATCACGCTAAATAATTGAAATGATATTTCCGTCCGCAATTCTTCGCAAATTGCAACCAAAGGACCACAGCCACTTCCACCCAAAAGTGCCTACCTACCTATCACGCCAGCCTCGAACGCTCTTCACGTTCTAATGGCACTCAAAAGAGCAACCACAAATAAAGTCTGAAGGAAGTATCACTTAACGAAAAGTTCTTTATAAGAAGGTGGACCAGGCTGACCATCCTCTCATGACAAGTTCAGCTGGGAAGCTCTCACGAAACCCATAGCCACTGAGGCCAATCGTCCGACACAAGCCGTCCATTTGGGAGAAAACTTTCTACAGCCGGTTTTTTCGGCAAATCCTGCCCACACGATCTTCTCTTAAAAAGGTTGATAATTTTTTAATAAGCCCATTGTTCGACGTGAGGAGGACATCTGAGGCACAACCAAGGGAAAGCCATACATTATACATTCTATTTAAGACCAGAATGAATAACGATGCGCAATAATGAATAATATAGGCGTTAAAAGAGGACCTGACTTGAGACTAAGTATCTACCAACTAATGATTGAGGTAATTTTAGGAGTGAGGCATCGATACTTGGTCCTAGATCGGTTCACGCATGATTTATTATTCATCAATTCGGGCGTTGAGGACCTAAAGCTAAAGAGTATCGGTGTTTGCTGTTTCAACGGTGAAGCAAAAAAAATAAAATGCTGATCAAAAACCACCGTGTTTGCACTTCGTCGGTCCGGTGATTTTCACTTTATACGTCGGCGCTTCCCTACTGATAATTCAAAAGGTTGAACTTGGTCGAGGTCATCACTAACTCGTTTGGGAGCGTAAATGAACACCGGAGCTTAGGCGAGGGGGTTCGTGAGCGAGAGCAATGACATGCAAGTTTCATTAGCGGGTGGAAATCAGTTGAATTGGGGGTCGGCTTCAATAATTGCAGCCTGGTCGCTGGTTGGTGTCAAGTTAGGTCAGGTCTCGTTCCGCAAAGCTCATTCAGGATTCAGGACTGCGGTTTCGACACTCTGAAGATTTATCATTTATGTTAAACCGTTTCGAACATTTCAAAGCGATTTAACGCGGCTCCAATGAATGCAGTTCAATCTTGTGATCGAAGGGTAGAAAAGAGACTTGGATACGAAACTCTTTTGGTGCCGATTTCAGAGGTTGAGGGGGTTGGAAACACGTCGTTCAGTAAGTTAACTTAGTGTCAATTAGAAGCTTGGGGATGTACCTACTCAAGCTTTCTGCGTCACGTACGATTTCCTAGTGATTATCGCTAGATTTTCGTTCATCAGCGGAAGACGAGTGGCAGAAAACGAGATTTAGACTCCTCGAGTTCCAATTACCCAAAGCTTCTTGATGATGAGCTAAGAAGGGTTGGGGGGAAAACGTGCGAGCTAGAGGGCGTGGAGGACTCGGCTGGTCACGTTCTTAGTAAGCGTTAAAAAACAAGGACAGAAAAAAGGAAGAAGACTGCTCCGCAGGTAGAATTGTGTGTGGAGCACACATCATCACACAGTTAAACTTCACGTGAAGTTTAAGATCTGCTCTTTGAAGAAAGTTTTTAAATTTTGTCCTGAACTTCGAGAGCCTATCCTGAATTAATATTAGTCATAATTATCCTATAATATTATAAGAAACTATAATTGGAAGGGTTATATAGTATTCTCATTATCCACTTTTGTAGTATTTCACAAATAGAAATGAAATTCTGTTCAACAACAAAAAAATCGACTTTGTTTATTCCTATTAGGGAGTACGTTTTCTCAAACGGTGGATATGCTTTTCTCCAGAGTGCAAATTTAATCTGGTAATTGATGAATAGTTACAGCATTCAACCGGATCCCATGTTTTCAGGTGAAAGGTGTTGTACCATCCGAGAAACTGAGGGCCGACGGCATAATGCATGTGGTGGTGAAAACACTGATAATGTGTTGGTCGATGTGGGTGTAGTTATCGAAAATGGAACAAATGAGGTGAAACTATCGAGGACTAATGTCGAGCCAGATGTAGGAGGCACCAACCCGTGACTGGTGCTCGTCGATGAACCAGCAACTAACCGAGTATTATGTGGTATGTAATGAAGCCCTTACCGTACCTCCAGGTGCATTCACAAGATAATCCTAATCATGGCCAATCACAAGGTACTCAGGATTGCCGGGTTGTCGAAATTCGAGGGCAAACCCTATAATAGATCTCGCATCATTTAGGGTCTTTTAGCGATCTGGTTTATACATCGGGCCTGCATGTGTGAAGTGGCCACCCTGGAGACTGAGCAGGAAAATCTGCGGAATCAACTGTTAAAGGGGGTAAGGGAGGGTCCCCACACGACACAGTTGGGTGGCTTCTCAACAGGAACACAACCTGGAACGCTCGGGACCCCTGATAACACTAGTCCTTCGGGGATTTAATTAACCCCACAGCCCCGTGAAGGCAGAATTTCGGATATTAGATGGAAACAATGGCGTTTCCCTGGGTAGGACTGGACGGCTCAGAGGGTGGTACCTAATCGACAAATCGTGGTTCCTCAATAGGATTAGAGGAAGGTCCTTGGAGGAAATGGGGAATCCGGCCAAAGCTGACTAATCCGAATCGGGGTGGGTATCGATCGGCTCAGATAGTGAGGGCTCTCTGCTCAAAGTAATGTCGCGAGCACCTGCATGACCACATGATCGTTCTCCGTGAATGAACACAGTCAATGATGAATCATGGGAGGGAGATAGGGAGCTATAGATTTATTCTATTTACTGCTCTAGATATCTGAAATTTGAAGGAATCTGAACTCAGTAGATATCTACTACACTTGCCACATTTTGGGGTAAAATATGGATAACTTTATTCATCTCCGAACAAAAGCCATTACTTAATTTTAATCTGTTGAGTAAATGCTGATTTTTTGAGGATAAACATGACTTGCGTAGCTCGCAAAGGAAGAAGTATAGAAGCATGTGACAAAATAATTTTCAGATGTAGATGTTTTTACTGAATCCATTGGCGAACTATGATCTAGGATTCATTTATCATCATTAGGTTAATGTATGAGAATGAAAAGCACAATTTTGTTCATTTCAACGTCAACAGTTTCTTATTTCTTGTTCCTCCCAACAGTTTGTCGTAATCTTGTCTTTTGAAAGTAGTTCACAAACATTTTTCATTTTGATAACCGAATTATTTGGATTATGAAACATCCCATTCAAATGGACAACACCCCTTCTTCGGTGCCCTATTATGCTGTGCGCGTATTTAGAATGAGATGCGTCCTACCGTGAATGAGACACGAATATTAAACACACGGCGCATCGTCCTCACCAGAAGACCTACTGCAGTAATCTACCTCTACCAGCTGTCCTGGCTTATCTCCTTGTTGCCCAACTCTTCGCAGAGGCCTCGGAAGGGCCCTTTCCTTTCAGAGTCGTGAATAGAACGATCAAAACATCGAGACATTCACACATAGTCTTCGATTTTTTGGTCTTTTTTTTAAAAAAGTGGCATGTTTGCGTGAACATAAAAAAATAAAATTATTCATGAACTCAACTTTTGTGAGCCAAATCAACGGATTGAAGGAATCATCGATAGGTTGCCATCCCTATCGTAACTTGGTAAGAACTTGGATTTTGGGGACTGATTGGGGTGGGGGTGGGGGCTTGGTATTCCATTCCACACAGGTATATTGTACGGGTTACGTTTCTCTTACAAATTCACTCAAAATCAATTATGTATGGTGACGGGGAATTTTCTTCACCCGATTCAAAGGAATAGCAGTGCGGGTGCACGTGATTCCAACGCTGATCCGCTCAACAGCTCCATTTAGGTTGCCAAGACCAATTATTATCCTCGGAAATGGGATTCTTCAAACTATGAATGCACCGTGTGAGTACGTTATAAACGTTTAGTACTTCCTTGTATTGAAAACCCGTAACAGGAGCATCGACCTCATTTTCGAATCACGCCCTGAAACCCCGTGTTATCTATTCTGCGTCACTGGTTATAAACAGCTCCAGCGGTATCCGGCCTTTTGATTCGTCAAGCACCCAAAAGCTCCGGCCCGACGACGAGCTTTTCTCCCCCTAAATGTCCGAAGTTGTGAAGAAAACCCTGTAGCGAGGAGCGAGGAGTCATATAGGAGTGGGCTCCCCTTTTAGTTAAGCGGATAACGAGAAGTGGGGGAGGCGGAGGAATTATGATGTGTAGGTCATGAAGAGGGCGGCACCGAGGGCCGTAAACCTCGTTCTAACTACGGCCGATGCTAATGAAGACGATGCAAAGCGGTATTTATTTTTTTAGGGGGCTCCGAGGGGAAATAAAAGTTTGGAGAGAAGAAAATGAAGAAGAGGATGGGTGTTGCATTATTGTACACAACCACGGCAGTTTTTCCACCTCACCCAATGCCCTGAGATATATCCTATCTTATCTGATCATCAATCTACAAAATGAGTTTCCACGTAAGTTCTGCTTTGTTTTACAAAGTATGAAGGTTATAGATATTCCCAGACCTAGTGTATAATTAGCACCTGTTGCACGACTTCAAGAAGTGTTCAAACTGGATCGACTCATACAAAGTAGCACCGATGTACAATCTCGAGTACGAATGTACATTTTCGAGCAGCAAAGTACATTTTAACATTTGAGGTACTTGATACACATTACCTACAATTCTCTCAAGACCCAGCTCATCGTTCCCATACTAAATCAATGCGGTGTACCGTTGCAATCCCACAGAATATTTTTAATTGTCAAGGTAAGTTAGAGAAGCATGTGAATAACCCACTCCCCCTCCTCAAGTGTCTCTCGCAAGAGCTGAATGAGCTAATTCAATAATTGCTTGAGATTACGGTACATTTCAAATCTCGATATCCATTTCTTATCCCTGAAAAAAGTTACTGGCATGGACATTTTTAGAGTACTCAAATGAAAAACTCCTCCAACTTTTGCATGACCACTCAAGGATTTAGAAGTAAATTTTTTCGAGGGGGGCGTTTTATGAGACAGAACTCAAGCAACTTCATCCGGCCAATTGAGTCTGAAACAGTATCCTCAACGTGCCCCGTCATATTTACGTTCACTTCACTCCGGCCACCATAGACCAATGCCATCATCGATGCCGAATTAAAAAAGTAGTGTTCATAGTTGTAAAATGACGCCACATTCTTCCAAAAGATATTTTTAAGCTAGCATCTACTTCTTGTAAAATGAGTTCGGCGGCAAGCGAGCATCATCGGATGTAGTATGTGATTTGATCCGCTCCCATCATCACATCACCCCTTTCTACACCCATTTCCAAAACGATTGGAACGCCACCTAACTTCGTTAATCCCTCCATCCCGCGCCTATAGTACACGTCCTTTTAAGGACGCCTAATTTTGGGTCCTAGGCCCTTTTCAAAGATTTAGCACAAGTCATTTTCAAGCTAAGTGTTAATCTAAAGGGCGCGGAATTAGGTTTCTTAAGGGGTTTGCCGGGCGGAGATTATCATGTAAATTCGTCCTACACATGCCTATCTTATTCATTACAAAAGGAACTTTCGTGAAGGGGTGGAGCATTGTCCTCGCGCGCTACAGATAGTCGTCTCCAATCCCTTTATCTCCGTAATGTAACTGTTTTTGCTATCTTCTTGTTACCGTTGGAAATTAACACCTCCTTATTACCCTCATTGAGCAGACGTAGTTAAGGGTTTCCCGTCTTTCCGAGCTGAAGGCGAAATCCGCCCCTCAGAGCCAAGGAGATTAGGGGGCAGTTTTTGCCTTTTACTCCGCACTTCCCTCCTCTAATTGTCAAAGACGAAAGTCTCTCTACCATTAAATCTTTACACAGCACGACCTCTTGAAATGATAACGTTTGTTTTTATGCCAAACGCTTCTTTTTACGCTTCTTGAGCCTCAGCCAAAGCGCCCATTCCTCCAGCTTGTTACTCGACACCTACATAACTTGATGAAGATGAAATTGCCCTAGTTATAACCAACATCAAGGAGGGAAGTCTCATTCGTGGTAATTACTATGAATGGGGACATTGGTTGACTGGGTAACCACGAGATGTTGGAGATACGACATTGCACTGGTAACGACTTCAGTATTTAACTGACAGCCTTGTTGGAAACAGCTTCTTTTTTTTCCTCGCCCAATTGAACGTAATTGATATTCTCATATTAATCTCATTAAGGTTTTTCATAAAAACAAATATTATAAATTCGCGCATGCATGCAAATCCGACCTTTTTTCGTTGGGAACCCTTGTTTTTCATTAAAAATGTGGGTTCTATGCCGAACAAATTTTACGTACCGCATGCAGGAAGATTTATTTTTGTCTCCTTTTGCACTAGAGTATGATATATGTAAAAATGCATTGCTATCAAAGCTTTTTTAAAATGAATAAATGAGCAGAAAAGTAAATATTTTTGTCTAAAAACACCTACCAAAAACTGCTGTGAGGGTTACGAAGAAAAAAAGTTGATCAAAAAGAATTTTTATGACATTTCGCGATGGAAAATGAAAGTTTCTAAGTAAAATATACACGGGATGGTTATTCCTCGTACCAGGTGCATGGAGACTCATTTCTTCAACATGGGGAAAATGGGGGAAACAGTGGGTGTGGCGGGTCCCGGATCAATTCCATTCGATTCAGGGTCCAAAATTTAGTGGAAAATGATACCCCACACGCCTAGGTACCAGAAATCTCGAAAACACATATTCAAAATGGGCAATAGATAACTATTTTGACCCATAACCTCTTCCAGTGGGTGTTGATCGTTCTGGGACCCTTTTCATTGCATTCAGCGTCCAGAGTTTAGTGGAAAATGATGCCCAACACACCTAGATTACAAAAAATCTCAAAAATTAATTTTTTGGAATACACATTTTGACCCCTACCCCACCCGAATTGGGTCCGATCGGGTTGAAAAGTTTCGAAGACCAACTAGAGCCGGAAACGGGTGCCAAAACGGGTGACCAAGGTTTCAGATTTTTAGGAAATTGTTTACTATCAATGTCGGCGTGGACGGCGTACGGCGTACAGCGGACGGATATTTGCTAATTTAATCTAGGCAACTTGAAGTGTCCAGAAAATTTTTTTTGGGGCGAATCGGAGAGATTGACTATTTGCATGAAAACATAGGTTGATTATTCGAGGAATAACCAACCAAAAAATGAATGATATTAGATACAACGCGCAAACATTTGATATTTGAATGCAGAAAATCTGTAAGAAGACTGTCAATTTGTGAAATTGAATAAAGTGGTAAGGTCGTAATATAACACATAAATGTGATTGAAGGAAATGGAAAAGGAAACTTCTAGGCTGCTGATGATGACATCCCAAATATCCGATAAACACTGAGGCCTCCATACACGGCTATTACCGCCGCAATTCTATATGAAGGGGCGTATATTATCAATCATTCGGGTGCGCTAACAATATGACCGAATCGTCGACTCTTCAAGCTTAAAACAATTTCTTCAAAAAGCTTCCACCCGAATCTGTCAACTGGTATTTCACTTCAAAAATTTCATCTTGAATCACAATTCCTCGGCCTTTGCGCATACAATATTAATTATTTTTCGTTCCCTTCCTCCTTAGAAAGAGCAAACTTTGACTTCCTCTCCACATCAAAGACCTACATTTGCATTTTTCCATCTTCAGAACGGGAAATCTCGTCCTTTCGCTTCCCTTCCGTCGTTTTTCGATTGTTTACAAAAGCGCTCACTTTATATAAGTCCTCAAACGGTAGATCATTCGCATCAGCTGGTTTTTTCATTAAGAAGAAAGCTCTTCTATTTCGAAGGATGCTTTTTCTTTTTGCATAGAACTTTTAACATTATTGAGTGATATGGGTTTTCAAAAGTAGATGGTTTTTACGTGATTGGAGGAAAAGTGAGGAGAATGTGGGGTTGTGGGAGTCGGGGTGAGTTGAAACTGCCTATTGTAGGCAGTTGAATAAACGAAAGTAATAAAATGATGCGATTCTTCCCAGACGGCTCCTGTTGGAATGGAGTACCCCCGTATTGTCAATCCACCCTGTGTGGCCTTGATTGGTGTGGGCCTTTTCCAATAATATGACGACAGCACGCTGATATTCCATTACACTTGATTCGATGTTATTGAATCCCCCCCCCTCTCCATTCACCCCGCTAACATCTTCTTTGCACTAAGCTCCTTGGCATCCAGTAAGGAGTAATGATAACCATCGGAAAACACTCAAAAAGAGTAACTCCCCACAGCGAATCAGAAGATAATAAAACTGCAATACAAATAATATTGGAAAAAGAAGAAAAATTGTATGAAACAATAGCCCTCTAACATTTTCTTCATTTTTCGTATCGGTCAGACTTTGAATCCATAACGTCCATTGGCCATCCAGTGGTTTGAGCCGGAGAAGAACCCGAATATGTTGCTCTCGTCCTCTGAGAGTCGTGTAAGTGTATAAGTGTAGTTCACCCCTCCCTCCCGTCCCCTTCCACATTCCCTACTCCAATGTTTGTTCACACGGAGGCAAACAAGAGCGCTCGCAGGGTTGACAGGGAACGAAAAGGATTTGACGGTGTCTATTGTTGCACCCCCAAACCGACTCCAAGAAGAATCGCTGTTAATTACCTGTGAAGAGTGGACATGGATGGGGCTCAATTCATAATTCAGGTGTGGGTGGTGAAGGACGGGTTTCTTAATTTGAAACAATTCATTTTAATAATTAGGTCTGAAGCGTCAAAAATGGGTGATTCGTTCTGTCCCAGTTTCCTACCCTTCTTAATCAAGGCGAGACGAACTTGCTACCTGTACAATGTCCTGTCCTGATTCTCATAAGGTCGCGCACAGTCCAAGATATGAATCCACCTAAATGAAATGGCTTATTTCTTCCATGGAACTTCTAATGGACGAACTAGAACATTTGTTGGAATGGAAACAAATTTTCAATATTTTACTTTATTTTGGACCACCTCCAGCCATTATTCCCCGAAGAGTTCAATTTTTACGTCTCATATCTTTTGTAGGGGGTTTGATGGAACTGCATGTCTCGAACAAGAAGAAGGGCGACATTTATGGGCTGCGAGAGAGTAAATTGTGAAGAATGCCCCCAACTTAGGGTAGTTTCTCACGCAGATGTTTTTTGGGGGAAAAGGGCTCCTCTTGTATATTGAGACGACATAGAGGGGTCAAGAAAGAAAAACAGTCAATTCTACGAGTATCTTCGACTGATCTATTCCTTCTTTATTATTTACGATGTACTCGTACGACAAGCTTTCCGCATCCCACTTGATGCAGATTCACAAACGGAGTTTATCGCTTGGCATCCCCTCTTGCTTCTCCGATGTAAATGAGGACAGTTTGTAGACAAAGCATCTCTGAACAGAGATGGAGATCACGACGAAATATCGCATTTCCTCCCAAAGAAACAATCTTTAGGCACTCAAAGGGCACATCTCAGAAAACTGTTCAACATTCGGTCACGGTTTCTTGGTCATCCGCAGGGACAGTTAATGGTAATGAGCTCACGAAGCTTCCTCAATTCTATACAACCTCGAAATCGTGATGTTAATCCTGTTCACAACACGATAGGTTCCTCTGTTTCCGTGAAATAAGAATGCTGATGTTTTTGGTGACCTACATTTGTCGGGAGGTAATTGCTCCTACAATGAAGAAAAGGTGTCTGAACAAACAAATTCGCTCAGAGTATAACATCATCTTCTTCGTAAGAGATCATTGCTGTAGGCAGTGAATTACTAACGAAGTCAACACTAATAGGGATGGCAACACGGTTTTGTTTAGTAAGGGAACAAGGATTTGTGGTCCGAGGTCGAATCAAGTGTATCTCTCACCCGGAGTATTTAAGCTCGTTTCTCACGCATAATGAATTGTAAACCCCGAGCAACTATTGTACCGACTTTAGGAAATTCATGAGGACGGTAGGTTTTATGCCTTAGTACCCCGAGCCCTTAATGGACAATGCGGAAGGAATTACGAGGGCAACCGAGTAAAAAGGTGTGGGTGTTAAGGATTCGGTGGTATATTGCGAATGGTTATGTTTATTCGGAAACCTTGTTATTCAGGATAATAATTCATTCATGGAAAGAGGGCTGTGGAGGCAGATAATATGGTGAGGGCGAGCTGCTCCCTCCTTTTCTTACGAGCGTCCGGCAGTACTCCTCGTTTTCGCCCCAACCTCGCATGAAGAATTAACATATGAAAAGGCCATGGCCTGTTGGGCGTCTTCTTTAAAGATAGAAGCACATCCGCCTATGAATTAAATGCAGGAACTCAGAAACGTCAAAATGATGATAGCCAACGCACGAAGACGAAATGAACCACTCGAATCATTTCATTAGACAGGAAGACATTTTTTATTTGATTAAACGTTTTACCAGCCATGGTGTTTTCTCAGGTTACAAAACTCCGCACATAAGCAGAAGTGGGTACATAAAATAGTCAAGAAAAATTCGACAATAAGCATGATAACTATGTCTGAAACCAAAAGATACGTACATTTCATTATATGATGAGTCGACTGCTATTTTCATGATATATAACTACGATTACTTTGATTCGGACAACGAAATATACCAATTGCTTAACAGCATTGATGAGGTTTATAAGTACTTGATGATAGGTGGTAAGTATGGCCGGTTGGGGTTACTCTACCAAAGCTTTGGTAACATAGTTGACGTTTGCTGGCATAGTGGAAAGTTTAAGTAGCAAAATATAAAATTCGAATCGTTGTTATTTGCCTCCCAACTGTGACTGGGAATGAAGCGAGGTCCCTTTCAGGTTTATGAAGTTACTGTATGGGACATTATAACGCGTTCGGTGAGGTAGTTGGAGATTCATTTATTTGGTACGAGTAAAACGCATCTGAATTACTTCGACTCTAAGGAAACAGGTCTGGAGGAGCCCCGAAACAAGAATGGGTATTAATTCGACGCTTTTCGCCTTCCGTTCACAATAGAACTGCAATTAGTTTCTGGGTTCAAGTCAGTGTCAATGTAACTCGTTAGGTGTCGGTGTAATTTGGGTGAATCTTCCTCAGAAGCTGGCTGGAGGAAGTAGGAAATGAACGAGTACTGAAATGTTCGCTGAAGACAATCAAGAGCGGATTGTTCAGCTGGCGACGAGGTAATGGGTATATGGGTGGGGTGGGAGGAAACTCTTCTTGGCTACAGGAAATGGACCGCAAAAGCTTCGGAACAATGCAGGGCGAAAAGGAGTTTACGAAGACTCTTCAGAGCCGCATAATTCTGAGCTCTTGAACAGGGAAGGGTTGATCATTTGTGAGCCTCGGGTACAAATTGAACGCGTCTATGCCCGTCGACACGTCTCGTCAGTGAGCAGTGACGCGACAGGGGGAGTCCACCCCCGTACGGAAGGGGAGAGATGGAAAACGATAAGGGACGAGTACGGTATTGAGTCGAATGAAGCTCAGTTTCCATCAACTACAGCCCAACCTTCGGAGCCGCTTCTTCCACATCTTGGCATGAATAGTTAATCCAAGGGGTTTCTCTTCGGTAGGGCCTGTAGTCCGGCTTTTGTCCGATCCCCTACCACGTCGTTTTCTCTCTTCATGTCCCTAATAAAGCCCTTATCAAGGCATCGTTTCGGGCACTGGATGCTCTTGGTTTCTATACGGTCTCCCCTGCGTCCACTTCACCTACCAATCCTGAAAAGAGGCCAACCCGCGATACGCCCCAAACTCGTCGTCTTTTGAAATGCCCTCATCTATCGTACGAAGCCAATTTATACGACGTATGTGGATTTCATTCGAGTACGAACTGGACAGCTATAACCACCTAAGTCCTTTCAAACCCGAAGTACAATGTGCTCCCTGAAAATCAGAAAATCAACCCCCCCACCCAACGCCCTCCCTAAACAAAAATACTACAGGGTATTAAGAACAAGGCACGCTCACCCGATAATGCAGGCAATATTTTTTACTATAAATAATTCCCTACTCTATTCCGTGCGTATAAGTGTTCCCAAGACTCCGAGACATAGTCCTTGGAAGACTGAATGTGGATTGAGACGACATCGACTGATGATAAATATGGCCGGGAAGGTCACCTTCTTTTTCGTCTCTTACCTCCCATCTCCTACAGACGCTGCATGAAAGCTTGCTTCGTAAGCTAATAAAAATTAGTCGTGGCCACTGAGACTACAACGTCTGCGTAAAGTTTAAGTTCTGAGCTGCATGCTACCATTACGCTTCGTACGATATATAGGTAAGATCAGTGGTTCTCAACTTTTTATGAGGTATCGCCCCTTAGTGGAAGACGACTTACAACTGTCGCCCCCCTTCTCTTAGAACGGTATTTCCTTATTTATAGATATATGAAACGTGCTGTTGTAAATATAATGGACCAACTTATTCTATTGAATGATGTATCACTATATACTAGACAGCAAATAATATCAACCAAAGTAGATGCATCCAGAATTATTCCTCCCATCAATATCATCTCATGAGTATGAGCTTAATTTAAAATTTTGGGTACCTATGTTTTAAACCTGCTGAAGAAAAGGTAACGACAGGTAAAGGCTTCTTTTAGAGTAATTTCAAATGACATGAAGAGTGTAATAATTTGGTGGTTGTGTGGGCATTTTTAAGGGTTACCTTGATATATATTTTGCTTCCCACTTGGATGTAAATATGTTGCAATCATAACGTAGCATATTGGAGAGCAACACGATTACTTTCGTGATACCAAAACCTGCATGAAATTCGAGCTAATTTAATTATTTAAAAATAAATTCAGCATAATTATTTTTGGTATTGCAGATTCTTAAAACTGATATCCTCTGCTCTTCGTTTATACCGTGAGCAAGATTCTCATCAAACTGAGGACCACGAAATTCATTCGTGGCAAAAAATAATACCCTTCCTTGCAATTAGACCACGTAGTGCGCAGAAAACCTTAATGACTCATAGGATTGAAAGGACCCAGCCCCTCATCCGAATTAAACAATCAAGACGACGTCCCCAGTTTTTCACCGACAAAAAACAACCTTCCCCATTACGGGGCTATTAAACAATTTGCAGCAATTGGTTTATTGTTTTCGACACAAAAGAGTGGTTTTCAGGCCCCATCTCCTATTCGTTTCAGTTCTCACGCTCGGTGCTCAGACATTCGTGCGGGACGAAATTCGTTTATTTAGAATGAGCTTCACGTATTCCAAAAACACCACTGCGGCCGGTTCCAACCCGAAACAGAAAAGACAATTCGATCCTGAACTCAGGGGCATCATGACCCAACTTAGAAAATGGTGAAGCTCGTTGAACGAGAAGAAAGAGACGAGACGTCGTTGAGTTGTTGAAACTTGGCGAAATTCAGGCGGAATCAGCTTTGTCACGTGTGTATCTCATTTTCAATTTTCAACTCGACTCGGGGGTATGAAACCTCATTAAAAGAAGTGTCTTATATCAGAAGAACTTGAGACGTGATGGGATTTTTTAAATTTCCATCGACAGGAACGGAAAACTGGGCATCAATTATCTCGGAAGACAAATAAAGAAGAAAAAAAAACATCTGATGAATGGCATAATATCCGATTGGAAGGACCGATAGATGCACCGATAGAATTACAAATTTCTATGTTTATAAAGTTGACATGATCATTCCCGAGAGCTTTTATCATTCATAATCTTTCACTGAGTTTATCCAGCTATTTTGACATTTGAAAAAGCGAAGTAAACTCGTATGACAAAGTAAAAAGGCGCTCTTTTTCAGTGATTCAGCCTCAATGTCTGTAAGAGCCGCAGAGGAAGTGAGGTAATTTTCTATCTCCCGACTCCAGACAATAACAATTGCTTTTTTATAGTTTTTAAACTCAATGCGGACCTAGCCGTCGCTGTGATGAATAACCATCCTTGAGGGCCGATTAAAACTTCAGTTCTGTTCGTGGGCATCGGTTCAATTGTGTTGTCTAGACATCTCCATTTCCCACCACCTTTTAGTTGGTTCCGTAGTAGATACAATGTCATCTTCTTAATATCGGACACCTCTTGCAACCCACATTATATTGAGATGCAGAAAACTTTCTTTTGAAAGTGGAAGGGAAATGGAATTGGGTGGAACGGTCTGAAGCTCGTCAATTAAATTGTGGATTTTGTTCGTAATTTCACTAGAGGGAAGTAACGAATTTATTCATTTCTTCGTCTGATGTTGGTATATAAGGGACGAGGCAAATAAATGAACCCAAAAAGGTTAATTAATAATTAATACGTTTGAGAAAAAATTTACTGAACCCTGGGCAAATGTTTGTTGAGCGCATATGACTCTTACACGTTAAGAGAAAGTACGATGTTGCTGCTGGCAAAATATTGCGTTGAAGGAGGGGGAGGGAGATGATATTAAAAGCTTCGCATTGCTCGGGGCTGGAGAATACACACCCTCCAATTTTTCCCTTTTAATTAACTTTCTGTTAAATATTTTTCCCGAGTATTAATACGTCCTCTCATAAGGTGTAGCTGTATTGCGGATGCCATATGATATCAGCGCTACTCGACTTCGCTCCCATATCCACCGTTTCAATTAATTGTCGGGGGGGAAAAAAACTCGGTTTAAACGGAGAAAACTCATATGGTAAGCATCCTCAGAGTTTATATTATTCCTACTTGCCTACGTACTGCATAATCTCTTTGTTCCAAACATCAACCTGACCACATAAACTAATGGGATTGTTCCTCATTGGAATGTGTTTCATATGGACAACTGACGATGAGCTCAACGAACGGATACTACGATTTTGAGGTTATTATCTTGAATGGATCCTCTCAGCAATCAACATGCACCTGCTTTACACGTACTTCCGGTTGGATTTATTTCTTAATAGATTCGTCTCAGTTCTGTGAAAAGGTACAGAGAAACGTAAGAGGAGTGTAAAGTTCCTATACAAGGAATTGATGAAATGACTATTGACTCATTAATTTCATGGGGCATTCCTTACTTTTTTAGAAACTGTATATCGGAGAGTTTCCAATAGCCACGTATTCTAGGTGCACATGCCTTTCTCGAATGGTTAAAGGTATGGGTGGGAGTTTGCATCCCTTTAAATCATATAGCGAGCCCTGTCCGCGCCTTCAGTTTGTCTCATTCCTAATGATATTCACTGATTGGTGCACTGTGAGTCACTGAAGGCCAGCAGATTATTATAATCGATATAATATAGAATCAGAAACGCATCAAACATACATTAATTTTGAACAATTCGTGACGCTCTGCGCATAGCTTCCAATAACTTCCATTTCATCTTGTTCATTATGTTGGTACGGATTGGTTGGTAACTAGTTCATTGGAACATTCAGAAATACTCTCATTTATCACGCGAGAGGAATGTCCTTGAAAGAAAGGAGCTGGCGACCGCTGAACCGATGCTATTTCGGTGTAGGCGAGAGAACGCCTGGCTCTGGTCCTTCTGAGCACCAGTTCAAGGACAGTGATCCTCTCTCTTTCCGATGTGCCTCCACTCCCAAGTTTGTTTATAACGCAGGCTCACGTCACAGTCGCATTTTGCCATAGGAACCGACGCCATTGTGGCAATCAAGCTATAAATTATCAATACATATCGGCCTAAAACGAATTGAATTCGTACACAGATTACAATTAGAGAGTTTTAACTGTCTAGTTCTCGTATCAATTGTAGGGAAGGGAAGAAAAAACGGAATGGGATTTACCGACGCTTCGCCGATAGGGTGAGATGTGAATAGATCACTGATTTAAAAGCAGGCCATGGACGATTTTTGAGAGATTGCAGAGTTTGAGAAAAAAAAAATCAAGATTCTTCCGCTAGGAAATTCAGTTAACTAGTCAGGTAGGTGTTCCAAACACATAATATGGCTCGTGTTTTCAACCAGTAACCCTCGCCAGTATTTTGGGTAAAGCGAGAGTAAAACGGTGACGGTAATGACAACAGGTGTTGGAGTGAGCAGGAAAACCCCAAAAGTAAACCAAGCTACTCTTAGCAAGCAATCGATTTATTTGTAATCTCACAATGATGTTAGGATTTAGTTTCTTCTTTGCTACGCATGGGAAGTCATAAAGAGAGGCGAATTTTCTATTTACACCAATCCAGAAGCATAAATACTTGGTAGCAATCGGCCAAACAACGTGCGCCATGAATAAAATAATGTGCTAAATTATAGAGCAATACATCGTTCGGCAAGTAATTTATGTTAGGAGATACCCCTTATCGAAAACGGGGGATCTCCCATAAACATGGCAATAAAAGCTTCCTTTTCATTCGAAACGGAGGAACGGAGAACAAAAAGTGTGTGCAAGGAACGGCGTAGGGCAATCAGCGGATGATATATCTGGCTGCGTCTCAAAAGGAGAAAATAGCGTGAGATAAACTCTTGATCCGTATAAGAACCCTCGAGTGACGAAAACGTGGAGGAGTTCACCTCTTGAACGGCTCAGCAGGAAGCAAATGCTCCACGTAAGTCCTATGTGGAGTGAGATCATGAATGATGAGCCGGGGTTATAAATCAAATCCCCGACACGCCATCATAGTGGATGTATTGTATCTAGCTTATAAATCTTTATCTCTTTCAGGACATAAAGGCGAATGACTTAATCAACGTCCCGATTCCTGGTGTTTCAAAGAGGTAAATTTAACCTGTAATGATGATTTGTTTGTAAATGAATTTGTGATGCAACCTAGCAATCAATGTGTCGTTATGTCAAGCATCAACTGTTCGTATGTACCTACAGATTAAGTAATTTTTCTTGATTTTCAAACAGTGGTACTACTTATGAATGCATCTGCCTAAAATTTCTCACATCTAACCTTTCAAGTTAGTGTTGATATAATAATGGATATAATGGATAGTATGGATTGAAATATATCAGAGCAAGACCACTCAGTTGAGGTACAAACAACTTTCATGTGACATAAGATTTCCGACATGATTCCCAAGGGTTACGATACTATTAACCCTTTGAATATACATCAAAAATGCGCCTGTGGTTTTTAAGTACAAAATCTATTATTTAAAATCCCCAGACATTCCCAACAAGCTAGGACAAATGAAAAGAGAAAGCCTTTCAGTGTTGTGGCTGGCCTCACGATTTCAAGTAATTTATAGCTCTTCCAACTCCAAATGATGAATTTATGTCAAGGAAGAACGTTCCAACTTGATCAACTTATCGGACACGAGTCGTCAAGATTAATTAACAGGGGAAGTTAGCAGCATAATGATGTAATTAATTTACTCAAGTATACTGTCCTTTGGCACGCAATGGACTGAAACTCATCCAAATGAGCTCGAAATTATTCCGCTATTTCTTAGAGTCTTGAACTGTCGAAAATGGCCACCTACACGAAGACAGTTTTCGAACTGACATTCCAACTAAATAATTTTCAGTCAGGGACTTGGCTTTATCTTCAGGAATTTTGCGTTATGCATGATTTCCCGCTATATATACGGTGTTACAATAATACAAAACTCACTCGACTCGATTTGGCAAATGCTATGCAATTATATCATCACCTATTGAGCACAAGTAAAACCTACGTTAGATTTCGTCAATCAGTGTACGAGGCACAATTAGGCACTTATTTCATTGTTATCAAACATCAATTTCCCCTACAAGGGCCAAAAAAGAGTTTTCCATTCTCTCTTCCGCTTTTGAGCTTTTTCGAATAAAAATATATCACTAAGAAGAGAGTACATTATTAAGTCTATCAACTAAAGTAGAGATGCGTAAGCGAGATTTGAATTGATTCTAGGAGATACGAGAAGGTAAGTGATCTTCTGGCTCCGAATATTCTGGTCCAGGAAGAAAATGTGAGCCGTTAGTGTGTGGATTGTAACCAGTTGATTTTACATTGAAATCTGCAATTCCTATTCGCCATGCAAGAATTTACACAAACATCACAGTCACTGTCACGTTTGTTACATCAAACTATTCATTTGATTTCATCACAACCACTGACTATGTTGCATACCAAACACGGCCATGACGTGGGAAGCTGGAGTATAACATTGACAGTCAATAAAAATCCTATGCGGACAGAATTATTACAGGATCGGTAGTACGCAGTTACTCGACGGCGCCAAGTTGCAATTTGCATCGTTACCTCTGTGATGGAACGCATCAAAACGTCAACCAAGAGTTGAGTAATGAAAGTTTTCAATGACAATTTAAGGGAAGATAAATCAGAATTATGCCATGTTTCGGTGTGCTCTGACTAATTAATCAATCAATCAATTGGAACAAAATTGAATGGAAATTTGCTATACTTGTCTAGAATGTTTCTAGACATTATCGTCGTTCTTTGTTACCGAATCTAATTTTGCTCTAGACTACCCTAAATACAGGAATATATTTCGGTTTTCAAATGAAATACGTACACCAAGGCGAGATCACGCGCAGTAAGCTCCTAGTGGACGTACCTGAAACAACAGAGACAACAGTGTTACGAGTGGGAAAGTAACAGTACAATAGCAACATTTTCATTTGATGTATCATTCCTTCGCTGAACCTCGGAAAAATTCATGAAGACGAAAAACAACCCATTGATATGAAGAGAATGGGATTGTGAGCATTCATCACGGATTCTATACCGTTGGAAAAAACATGAAGTTTTCGTGTAAGTCTAAAATACGTACTTAACCCCTCAATGTTAACAATATTACTGTATAGTATCCAGATCATTTTTGTAGTTGTGGTGAGTACTGGTCATCTTTTTAATAAAACTATATTAGGAAATAATATAGTTGAAGCAAATATTTAGACCATATTCTTACAGTATAAATATTCTATTTATATGGTGATGAGGTAATGGTGTGAGTGTGGAGTACATGTGATATTCAAAACTCATTCCAGTGGCACCTACATGCCAACATCACATACTTCTAAATCTCCATTGTTTTATCTTTACCTATACTTTTCCCAAGTGAGACGTAGGATAGCTATAATATTTTGATGAAGAAGACAATTTATTGTGCAGAGTGTTGCTGGAGGCTCAGCAAGGCTTCGAGGGGCGGAGGGATTGCAAAATAATGTTTGTTGTCCGGTTCGATTCACGTGAGGGTGAGCCACACCGTGATTATTGCGGCTGACTGAATGTGACACTCGTTTTACATCGTTTATTCCCTTTTCTGTCCGCTTTTGCCCTGGGAGCGAGTGAAACTGCATCCCAGAGTCCTGGCCGGTCGCTAATTGGAATTTCGACCATTTTAGCTGCAGGATGAGAATCTGTTTTGGTTCTAAACGGAAGAACGCTGTCAACAGTTGATAACTGCAGTGATTCTACACCCATTCATTTGCCCTAACGGTAAGCGAAAATGAAGGGTAAGAAAATAAGAACAAATACTATTGCTCACCCCTACCACCAAAATTCAAAACTCAGTCTGGAAAATTTAAAAAAAACGCTGATAATTTTTTCACACGGGTTGGTTATTCCTCGGACCAGACGTATGGAAACTCCAATTTACTGTGTACTGTGTGTGGAGAATTATACCTCACACGCCTAGATCGCCAAAAATCTCGAATATCCATTTTTCGAAAAACACAATTTGAACCCCCCTCCCCCTCCCATTTGGTCCGATCGGGCTGAAAAGTTTCGACGAACAACTGGACCCAAAAACGGGTCCCGGACCAAAATTTCAGATTTTTACAAAATTGTCTACTACCAAAGTCGGCGTGGACGGCCTTTTGATCTTGACACCTTGAAACGCCCATAGAAAAATTTTGGGCCGAAGCGGAGAGATTGACATTTTGTATGAAAACATAGTTTGATTATTCTTATTATTAGGATTGTACATAGATAGATTACATTATGATTAGGAATAACTATCCTAAAGAATATATTATACATTATAGCTTGTCAGTTGGCTTATTGAAACGAACATTTACAACAAAATTTTAGTTCCAAATACTCGATGCGAACTCGCGGGATCCTTATGCTCGTTTTAGAGATAAATCAGATCTGTTTCATGTATGAACGTTTAATTTGCACTCCTTTCGTGGGTTAAAAATTTTTTTAGAACTATAATTTACTTGGTACCAGGGGGGTACCTTTGTATAGGAATCACTAAAGCTAAAATCGTTTGGCAGGGATAGATCCAGTTACGAAGAACCAACAAGAGGACATATATGTACACAGTCAGTTATGTATGTTGTTGTTCAATCTGCAATTCCTACATCGCAGATTTTCTTAATTCATTCATTTCTCGTTTCAACAACCTAAATTCAGGCGATTGTTATGAGCGTTATAATAGATTTTCTCATTGTTGTTCCAGTTCAAAAATGATCTATTTCCAAAAAGAACAATTTTTCGAACTGATAATTTTAAATCTATCTGAAATTTTTTCCAGAAACCTTATTTTCTTAAACTCATTGGAATACGGCCAGAGTATTCGCGTGATATCTTCATTGATAAAAACTAACTTGGAGTATTTTTTTATCAAAAATAATGAATAGTTTTGTCGAGTTTTACTAAATAATAGCATTCCTCCTTTTGGTTGGTTATTCCTTGAATAATCTAGGTGTGTGGGGACTAGACTTTGGACGCTGAATCGATTTCAATGAGTCTCCGTGCGCCTGGTCCAAGGTAGTAGAAAATGATTTGGTGGTAGAAACATTCCCAAAAATCTGAAATTCGGATCAGGGTCCGAGGAATAATTAACCCCTGTAATAGAATTTGCTGCGTTTATATTTATAGCTTCACAAGCAAGCCCGCGCTGTCCGAGGGAATGATGGTAGGCACTTCTAAGTCAAGACTCTCTACAGGCCATGAAGGTGCTCATTTAGGTGGGTGTATTATTAGGGTCTTTTCTGACAGGACTCGGGATCATATTCCCGCGAATTCTTTGTACTTTGCATGTGAGAGAACCGAAAATTCTAATTTATTCCTTCTCTTTGGAAGACCTTTTCTTACGAATATCCAACGCTTTTGTGGCAAAGCCAATCGACCTTTCAGACCAAACAAAGACTACGGAAACCTGAGCCCTCCAACTAAGCCGCTTTTGCCAGAAATCAATGGGGCCTTTAATATTAGGACTGGGAAGCCGAGGCGCGCAAAAAGAAATGAAGGAGGCAGGACCCTGACAAAAGAAAAAAAAAGACGAATATAAGGAGAAAAAAGCAGAAGAGATCGAAAAGGGTGAGGAAATAGCAAATGAAGTGAGTAGAGGCTAACGACCGGAGCTCAATTAGGATGGTGAAGGGTGGAGGGGTGAGTGGCAAAAGCGGGTCACGGTTACACCACACAAGGGTCTCTTGCCAGAGGTACTACAACCGGTTCAACCATCCACAACATCGCCGAAGCGGTCTTGAAAGAAGTCCGCCGAGCCAAACTTCACAAGACGAAAACTCAGCGTGAGATTTTATAGGAAGCTCAAGTCGCAACGCAATGCAGCCAAAATGACTGAATGAATTATTCGTCTGCGTGTGGCGGGATGACCATAGTGAACATGTAGTGTAACCTCATCCATGTTCAACCATCTTATCCATCGCAATTTATGTCTTAGGATTGGGAATTAGGTTGGTATTTCTATCCCCTGTTTGACAGTCGTCGGAATCATCGCTAATTTTGCCCAAACGAGTAATCAGTCAATTTTAGGCCTTTCGCCGAAACGGAAACCCCCCATATCGCTGATCTTTAGCTCAAGGACAGATTTAAGGAGACCGCTTCTTTGGTTCAACCAGATTATATCAGTTATCTCTGACTACATCATCACACCATCATACAAAATCATTTTGTAGGTTCAGTGAGCTAGGAGCAAAATAGTATCTGCAATTTGCAATAAAAATGAAATGTTTCTAAGGAATCTAGAGTTTTTTTTTCTTTTCATTCTTGCATTGGAACAGATGCATGAGGAAGGAAGTCAAAGTAGACGGGAATTCGCCGTTTCAGGAAAGATGTGCTCACGAAAAGTATTAAGTTTAAATTAGAGGCCAAAGGTGTACTTTTTTCAACCACTACAAAACAACTATAAAATGTCCCTCTCAAAATTCCCCTGCCAAAAGTTGAAACAAAAAGGAAAGAACTAGGCCAACGTTCAGAAGGAGGGTGCTAAGGGGAAAAAAATCAGACGGAATCATACTTTTTCAAACCACCGCCTGTTTTGGTTCATTATTCTAATGGCCTCGGCGCGTCATTCGTGAGCCGGTTGAAATGCAAAAAAAAGAGGTATCCCACGGAAGAAAGAGAGCGGAAGAAAGTGAAAAGAAGCAAAAAATTTCTTCCTTTAGGCCAGGGCCGGTGGAGGATATTGAAGGTATGAATGCAAAAGCTGCGCCCTTTTCCTGCTGATTTTGAATGGTAAAAAAACTGGAGGGGGGTTTTCGGTTTTTCAATACGTCCTCATAACTTTGCCCAACCGGAAACTAGCTACAAGAGGTGGGGATCGAAACTTGCGGGGTTTTTACGATGCCTGAAGGCTCTCATTTCGGCAACGATATAAATGAAGGCGAGGGGTGAAAAATTCGAGAATGCAGGAACTTTAAGTGAACAGCACATTCCAACTTCTTGAAAGGATGAGTCTATTTGGTGTCAGGCAAGGTCAAATAACTAGCGTCGAGAAATAGTACCAACTACAAGACTAGTTCTTGTGTAGGCTAGAGGTGATGGCCGCATACATTTCAAAATCGACACTCGCCAACATTGTATTACATTTCCATAAAAGTATAAACATTAGTAAATTTGCATTATTAAGGAAGTGAATCCCAGCGAAACAACCGAAATCGCTTCTGTGCAAGCGGATATTAGTAAATCGAAGGTTAGGCAATACTGCATTGATGGCAAGTTCTGATGGATGCTAGACTTTCCCTCCCAAACGAACTAACCCACCATTCATCACTTTAATAATTAATGATGAACAGGGGAATCGATCGGTTTCCGAAACGATATATTGTGTGGAGATAGGTTGACAGGGCCTCGGAGTCAGGGCGAAGCTGTGCCCCGGCATCTGGTACCTCGACCTCAGGCGTGGGTGCTAAACAGTCGTGTTCTGAGTCGAGACTGCGGGCTCCATTCGTTCCGTGGATACAACAACCAAGTCAGCGAGTCGGGCAAGGAACGTTTTCACAAATCTAACCCAGCAGGACATTGTGGTGAACATCGACTAATGGTAAAGATCACGATCGTGCACCATGTCACAGCCCACCACGAAGCATATTCGAATCTAATTTAGATTCGTATTTCTCCCTTATTGATGTAGGTGTATATGAATAGATATTTTCAAGTTCTTGTGGCAAATCAGTATACAATGAATGACTACTGTACAAAAAAACCTCGTCTTATCAAGTGCCCAAGTGGTATCGACTGTTGACTGAAGACGTGAACGCCGAATCAACTCACGACGTGATGCGTCAAATCAAGCCCACAAATCATCCAAAGCTCCAGTTCAGATCAAAATATGTTCGTTAGACCCTCGTAAGCCTTCACCTGTCATGAGTTGGTTTTATCAAGTAATTAATTGTAAAAGTTGTGAACGAATGAAGGTTTGCTTCATGTACCCGATCATGAAGAAGGACCTAATATCGTCAAAACGTGACTTCAATACAAGAACCTAGACATAACCAACCCACACATTTTTTCCGAGATAAACTAATTGTCATTGCCCTTTTTTTCGATCTCGACATTTTTGATAAGTTTAGAAGATGTTCTGATAAGCTCAGTTTCACCCGAAAAAAATTGCCCTCGATTACTGTCGGATAATAAAATACTTCAAAAACATAGAATCTTCATTTTTGGCCCACCAATACAAAATCCTCCATGCATATTAGAAACGAGGGAAATGCGAGCGAACATACGAACGACGATGCTCGTCAAATTCACGGCTAGCCATTTACCACCGGTGAAAACACTTTGATAAGAAGGGAGAAGCACCCTCAAGAACTATTCTATTCCTTGCGATAAGAAAATCCCGAAAGGCACTCCTTCTCATGCATAGTCAAATAAACTTTATCTCCTCACGGCAAAAATGTTACTACGACATCTCCTCAGGGTATCTTGATTTCAACTGTATAAAAATGAGTCAACCTATTTAGCATAGTAGTTTAATTATGAATACGGGCTAATGCAAATCATTACGAAAAATGGGCACACCGAAAATTATTACTATGGTAGTTCACGCACCATAAGTAATCCATAATCCGTAATCCATCAAAAGTGATTATGAAAGACTAAGCTCTGGTGTTCGTTGTGAACACATGCCGAGTTAGTCTCTTCCTGTTCACTACTCTCCGAATGACGTTGAGCTCTCCGATTTGGTAACAATTTTTACATTTTGTGTTTTAAGATGTCTCCTCAAAAACCAAAAATGTTTTTGACCGAAAGCTGCAAACGGAGTGACGTGGAATATGTATTGGTGGAAATACATATTTTGTAATTAGTTTCTCTATTGAAAAAAATGTTTGTCCAGGATTTTTTATAGAAGAGAGTTACTTGATATAGATACTTCGGGGATACGCTTCTCCACCTAGGCTCATATTGTAGCCTTTTTTTTTCGAAACCATCAGACCAATTTACCTAACATATAGGTCGAACTGAATACGTATGCACCTATCTGCAGGCGATTATAAGCAGCACACCAACAGGACAAACACTAGAAAGCAGCAATTCATGATTCCAAAGAAGAAGAGACAAGGGACTAGTGACTATAAGAGGACAGTGATTATAATATTACGTTTGGCAATTCGAGATTACACTATGCATACATGCCAGCCGAAGAATATTGAATCTTCGAATCAACTTCTTCATTGCACTCCCTTCGCATGAGAAAAGCAATGATGTTCCTACTACTGATCACCACCTTTTCCCTTCTGTTAGGATGTTCATCCTTGCTTGTGCTTTGATGGATCCGTACTCTACACTATCCACAATCGCGCTCTTGACCTAGGTCAACTTCTACCTCGGCAGACCGGTTTGTTCGGTTATAAGTTGCAAAAGTCCAGATCTTGATCCCCGCCCACAAAGATTTATTTTCGGAACAGTCCGCGGCATTTATATGCGACTGAATAACCAATCCATTTTGGGATAAATAGAATACACGTAGTGTTTTTCATTACTGGGTTCTTGCTCGTTTTACGTGACTATTTCGGAGTGAATACATTGTGTACTAATTAGTTGGACTTGTGTGAGTAAATAGCAAAGGTGGGAGGTTCGCAGTCCTCTTATGCTAGCATAGCAAGTCAATATCGGAGGCAAAGACAGTTGAACAAATATAACACCATACCTCAGGCATGCTGTAACTCCCAACGGCGAAAAAGGGCCTTTCGACGAGTGCCTACGGTCTATGGAAAGTCCCTACGAGACCTGCAGTTGTTCATGCGATAAGGTCATTTTTACCGCTTCTACCACCTGGCTCGGAGACGATTTCCGTCACTATTTTTAGAATGAGGACTATTTTTGAACGGTAATTGCGAGGAATGTCCTCCCCTATAATCATAATAATGGTACGTTTATCTGCCCACAGTTCCGCGTCCGTAGCTATGCAAGTTCCTATCATGACTCTCGTCCGGCCTTCGCACCTGTCGTCGCTTATTTCACAGAGCAATGAGACGGTCTGAAAGGTTTGAAAACCGAATACAATGTGCCACGGCCTGAAGACCCCACTTCTCATACCTAGATAGTAATATAGCGGCAACCTAGACAAATTTGACCAAAAATGAAAACACGCTTATTAAATATTGATGTACTCTACCTACTTTGATGATCCAATACAATATTTCGGCTAAGTGGCAAACATCCTAGCTGTTATTGATGAACAACCTCGATTTTATCACTGATTTCACCTTCTACGTTCTCGAAATAACACGAAAATCTCAGCCAGTGCTTTGCCTAAAACATCGTCGTCGAAACCCTATATCAAGTGGAGCTGATTCTTCTTCTACGAGCCTGCTTCCTTTTTTCGAGCTTCATAAATCGCTAGGGTGGAAACGACTGTGCTCAACCATGTGAACAACAGTTGCTTCATATCTCCTCTTAAACATCTCCAAAGATTGTTTCTTCTTCCTTTTTCCTCCCTGTTCCACATGTCTCATTCTTTTTCCATAGGATGCGGACATCTTTCTTGCGAGTTCAAGCCGGAGAGGAGCCATAATGAGAATTTTTTCCGTCCAACATTTGAAACGGATGAAATTTATGGGGCCTAAAGCGTGTTCAGGAGAAATCTATATATATCTCCAACAGAACGTTTCTTATAAGCAACAATCCCAGATTGTTATTAATTATATTAATTACTCGATGAGAAAACCATATAGTGAGGCTTTTCTTGGTAAGAATTGAACATGTTCTGGAGAGGATTAGTGTGAATATTCGTGATAGTGCATCACAGTGATCGAACGAGACTTTGACACTAAGCGTTTCTACCTATTGAGAGGGATGAAGTTCCTTATTCACGATGTTCCAAACTGTGACTGTGTTCTCTAGATAGAGCGCGTTCCTTTTAACAGCCAGCAATTAGGAGTAAAGATAAAATTGTGTTTGAAGGCAAACATGAGCGAAGAGATAGGACACGTTCGCGTGACCTATCCCAACGTTCTGTGACTCGTTCCGACGAAACATCTCGTAAAATACGTGCAAATTTACGCGCATGCTGGAGCAAATCACTCGCTAAATTTTGTTTGGTAAGCACTGGCCTCGCGCTTCCATTTGGGGGCCTGAAACGAATACTGCTCATCAACATCAAAGATTGTGCCAAAGGTTCATCCGAGTTCCGGCCTCTAAAATCAATATATTTTTTACTGGGCCTCATCACGTTTGAGCAATGAAGATAGGAAACTGCTGAAGCGCCTTTCTCTGGAAAAAGGGAGAGTGTTTATCGCTACATCAGTAAAATCATTAATCTGTTGCATTAACGAATGTGTCACTTCTGACAGGGCAGGATCCTACGCGTTATGGGAGGAAAAAGGGTAGTTCTGTATCATAGGAATGTAACCTCTGAACGGCAAGTCCGTTACTTTTCCATACCAAAAGGTCCAAATTAAAAAAATATATTAAAAAACCTGCCTAACGACTTTAGTATACGAGTACACTTGAATGTTGATTAGAAAAGCACTTAAAAGAATTGAAAAAGACCATTACACCTTGGGGAAGTTCGCAAATGTGTGGGTGGATAAGGGTAGAATCCTGAAACATGAATACCTACTCATTTAATTGGATTTTTCTTTTCTTTATCAGTAACGAGTGATTCGACACTTTGAGAAGAGGAATTAGTTCTCTAAACGAAAAAAAAGAGGAAAAAAATCACGTTTCCTGAAAGCGGAGGGATTTGATAGAGAATTAAAAACAGGGCAATGGGAGTAAGGTGGGAGGAAGGAGTGAAAGTTCGACGGAGAGAGGCCTGAATCATCTCTCAGCTTCCTATTGAGGGGGAGTTAGGAAGAAATCTGTGGATAGAAGTAAACCGAGAATTCGAATTCGAACTGTAATATGATTCCAAAACACGGGTCTTTCAATTCGGAGGGTGGATATTTGCTGCAGTTCGGAGCTTCGTGAACAGGAGCAGGACCAAATCCCCCGAATCGAAGTGGGATAAAAACCGGACAAAACGTTATCCCCTTCAATCGGCAACTTTTTTCTAGCTCCTCTGCGACGAGTTTTGGTTTTCGGCGGATTGAGCAGTGCAAGTAGGACAACAAACTATACGTTCCATCGGGTGGACTGCAGGTGTTGGCTGAGACGAATTAACTCCTAACTGGACGGATGAGCACGATGCTGAAGAGGATCAGCGGAATTTTATCCTTTTCTTATATGAATTTGAATAAAACAATTCTTTAATGAACTTGAAGTCGATTTGCGCGCATAATTTCTTGTATTAAGAAAGGGTCGATGACGTCACCTATTTTCAACATGGTGTTAGGTTGTTTTGAACAAGAACTATAGACTGCATACGCTGTCGTAAGGGAGCGGGAGTCTATTGATGAGCCGCCGTGTTCTGCTGTATTTTTAGGGATTATTATGCATATAGCCACATTAACCACGACGGCTGTTGGCGAAGCTAGCCGTCAGGAGCCTACACTTTTTCGACCTCCTGTACAAAATGTGAAATCATAAAAACAAAGTATATGAGTACTCTCTGATTGAAATATTTTTCTAGCGACATATCGGTACATTTTCACAAATTACAGCATCAGCTTTGAAAAATTCATTTAAAAAAATTGATTACACCCCCTTACAAATCCGGGAGGAATCGGATTGGTGGTAAAATTAGTTAGAAGGGTTACTTCTATACACCTTCAATATTCTGGTGTTAATGGGGGTACAGACGGATCTAAAACATCGGACATCAAAAGGTAACGTTCGTTGAGCGAAGACGGATGTTTATGTTATAAGAGCACTTTCCGTCTAAATTTCAAGAGGGAGCATTTATCTACCCCATGCAAGTACTTCGTTAAATTATATCTCATGGGTGGGAATGAAAACGACCGTGTTCCGCTGCAGTTATATTCATAATCCCCTTTTGAATGGACATTGTCTTCCTCGAGATCCTCCCCAAATGCGATTAAAACGAGGGAAGGCGATCCATTCGAGTGCTCCAAGCTCTGGAGAGGGCCTCACGCCTGTCGAAATATGGCACTTGATCTGGCCCAGGACCGACCATACAAACTAATAACAATGCTTGACCCCTTTTGAAGGGCCTGGCGGAGTGTTGTAGCAGAATCAACGAAATCCGATTAAGAAGGCACCATATTCTCAAAGATTAGGTACCAAAGACGCACTCATAAATCTCCTTCGCATTGGATTGAGAAACATTAATTGGTAATCTAGGTCCGAAGGGGTTGGAAGTAAGTTATTAGTAGAAGCCTAAAGGAGTCACTTCATTACCATATTGGTTAACAAACCGAGCGAGGATATACCTGAATTTTAATCTCCCTACAGAGATACAACCACTGCTCGTCAAAACTGCAATCTGGAAAACATGAATTGGCTGTAAAGCGGTGGGTTGTCTAATTCAATTGAGTCAAAGCAAACGTTGGGCTTATTGAGAAGAACTACAATGTCATTTATTATCTTTTAATTGATGAGTGAAAAAAATGAGGATCGAATTAAAGGTATATATCCTGTAATTCTGTTACTCTTCACGATACAGTTTATCCACGTTTGACTTCTTGGCTGAATCGTGTTCACCGAGTTCACGACTACTAAAGATTCATTATCTTTTCAAAAATGTTAGAATGCCTCGAGAAAGTTTTGTGATTTGGTAGTGACATAAACCGCCTGTTTAATATCTTCAAAAACTGTCATAGTTTTACGTCCTCCGGTTGCCTTTAACGCATTTTAGCGTCCTGTTGGCCACCTTTTCCGAAGGAAAAGTAGGTGTTCGTCCAATTGAGTGATGCAAAAACGGTGCAAGGATGAGTATTTGCCTTTGGAAACCATTCAAACTTATGAAAATGCAACTAGTCGGGATGTGAGCTCAACTTTTCAATCTAATGCTCTAAGCTTTTGACAATACTCCAATGTACAGACGCGCAATTCGATGTCAGATGGGGCCCAAAATACACCGTTGGAGGAGATAATGGAGTTAATAGGGGCTTTCTATTCAAACGTCTTTTAGGAATTGCTAATATATACAATTGCCTATATAAGAAAAGAACAGGGTCTTAACTGACCACTAGACCATTTGAAAGGCCGGATTGGAGCCAGGGATCGGTCGAAAATTGGCTTCGGCACATAACGTCTTTACTTGTGTATCCAATTTCCTTCAACTACCGGAAAAATTAGACGACGTATAAGGGAAAAGGCGAGGGCGACGAAACACATCGATAGAATCTACTAAAGGATGAAAACGAAAAGGAGCGTATGGAGCGCCCGGGAAAGAAAAAGAAAACCTTATATTCTCAGCGAAAGTGTTTAACTTATTCTAACGCTTATTGAAGGCGTCGCAGCCTGCACACGAAGTGGGGTTTGAAGGGCGCTTTAGGGTCCGAGCCTATATGACCTAGCAACAGGGGTCTCAGAACGGTCATTCACGAGTTCCTCCAATCTGTGGAAGGGCAATCGACGATATGGTCGGCCATGAAACTCTTGGCACGTGCTAGCTACGATTATTATGGTGCAGGCAAGAAACAGTAAATAATTGTACATATTGGCATTACGAAGAGCATCGTCTAGTAGGCTGCATTATGTTGAGGGAGAAACCCAGTGTTGACAAAAAATGTCACACTGAAACCCTTACGGTTGAGCAAGTATTCGTATAGATCTTTGAAATTAATGGACAACACCCAACGAATTCTGGGCTCAGATCTGCAAGAACCATAATTAGCTCGTTCATAGTCGTTCAGGCCGTAGATAAAAATTACGACGTCGTAATTATATTGCCGCAGAGGCTCACCAACCGCATGATCCTGAATTACAGCTATGGAGGAACATGAATTCTTCCCTCGTAGTGAACGCATTTCTTGAATATTTCGGATGTTTCAAAGTAGCGGGGAGCCGGGAAATGGAAATGTGACCGGGGGAGGGGCTCTGGGTGTTACGACAACCGAAAATGCTCGGGGAAACATTACGTTCGCTCCGATGGAGCCCACCGAAGTTTTGCCCTCCAAATAAGTGAGGGGTAAGACCAAATAATGAGGAGGAAAAAAAACATTCAAGTTTTATTCACCGTAATAATTAGAACATCTACAGTCGGAAAATTGCCGTTGCCGGAACTCTTCGTCTCTAATTTGCCTCCAAGTTGAGTGATGCGATAATTTTCGAGGCACGAGATCCCATTCTGCCTCATGAGCTATGAAGTCTAGAATGAAGAAAGGAATTCCAAATTTCTTATTAATTTTATGAAATCCTTGATTTTATAGGGACAGACAGTAGTTCATTGATAGTACTAACCATATCTAGCATATTTTGCCTGTCTTCCACCTCAAGTGAAGAAATGAGAATGACCATAAATTCTATACTCCACCTTCTTCTTCCACTTTCTGATTCATTCATCGCTTGTAACCGGCGAAAGTCAAGCTCACGAAACCATGTAGGCAACACAGGAGTAAATGCTCATCTTATTAAAAAAAAAAAGTTAGTTTGTTGACTGAAGAGAAAAGTCAAGTTGGTAATCTACCCTAAATCTCGAGCTTTTGGTAAATGAAAGGATTTTTTCTGATGAAGAAGCGGTATTATTTACGCTGATAAGGTCAAGGAAGGGAAAAGGGATCGTTATTAGCTCAGTAGACAGTGGAAAACGAGGCAGATTGGGAAATCCGAGGGTCAAACCCCCCATCAGAGAGCTCAACTATTAGTCCGAGTTAGGTCAAGAAAGGGCAATCAGGCTATCCGAAACGTAAGTGATGAATCCAGAGGCAGACGAATGACGTGGAGAGAGGGAAGATTCATAGTATGGGGAGAACTCCTTGGTATTGGATGAGAAAAGGACAGAAAGATGAGAGGGTGGGTACGAGACGGGAAATCTAGTGACCTAGACCACTCTCCTTATACCCCAATCTCTCACTTATCCACGTTTTACCAATCAAATTACCCTTTCCTCCGACAGAGCTGACGATGTTCCGTTTTCGAATTTCTTTTCTTTTTTCCCCCCTAGGATATCGTTGACTGACTCCTATCGCGTTTATTAGAGGAAATCGAATCTCTGACCAAAATACCACCGGGTTCCCTGTTGTGTCGACTTTTCTTTTCATTTTATTTAACGTTTCATCAAAACTTACGTAATTTTGACGAACCTCAAAAGTTTTTATATCACTCAACTTTTATACATCTCAAGTGGACAACTTTCATTTATTGGTCCTAACATTGTGATAATGAAATTGACTTACTAACAGGGAAAACAACATTGCCGGAAGGATGAGTCCACAGAGTTCATCCATTCTCTTTCTTTAGCAAATATATCGCATGTTTTTGTCATTTTGAGCCGATCGAGTCTAGAACTTTTCAGGATCCCATGGTCTCGTGGTGTTATCGTATCTTCATCGGGCTATTGATTTTTCTTCGCTGGTTAGTGTGGTCTAATGAATGGCGAGAACGTGTTTATTCACCCGTAAGAACTCTCTTTGAGGTCGGCACCAAGAGTTGATTCCGAAAAACGAATATCTATCATATCTTTCCTTTAGTAAAGAGTTTCTAATCGATAAAACGAGAAAAGTTAATAAATGCAATTTTATTATAACTCTTCAAGATGTCGTTTGTAGTCAATTAAGAAAAAATGAAGGGTAGGAAAAAGTATTTGAACTAAGGAAAATGGAAGGGTTAAAGCGTTAACAAAAAAATAAAAATAATAAAAAGAAGACAACATTCCCAAGAAAGGCTTAGGAGGGGAAGAAAAAAGCCCATTCAGGATTTTGCCACTTGGGTGAGCGTATAATTAGGCAAGGGAGGGAATCAACAGATTATTTTAGGAGAGGAACAAGGCCCTGCTGGGTTTCATCACTAGAAAGACGAAGAAAACGGGAGGGAAAATAACTTAAGTTCAAATAAGATTTTTCATTCCCATAAAATTAAACGCTTCCCAAATTATTGAGTATTATGAAAATATTCGGGGATGTGAGGCGCATGAAAGAAGGGACACGGAAACAATGCCAACATTCTATTTTTTTTTTTTTTTAATGTAGTGGGTTTGGGACTTGGTTCCATTATTGGGAGACATTTAACGGAGAGTCCAGTCTCTTATTTTTATCCAACTTTTATACAACCCTTTTTTTGTTTTTCATCGGTTGAATATCGGTCAATTTATCCTCTCGCAATTACGAAACCCATTAGAACCTCCTTGGTATCATTCATAATATATGTCATATCTATAAAAATGTATTTCCCGTAGAATAAGTAAGTCACAGGAGGTTGAAGAACGTAACAGCCCGAGTACCACAGAGCGATAAAAGAAAGTAATAATAATTCGGGGGGATTCTATTGTAAGGCATTGTAAACATATTTAACAGCCCAATACTTGAATGAGGGTTTAATTGTTTGAATTCGAAGGAGATGCTGTTTTCTTAGGGGCGGAAGGCACCATAATTGCCGCTTTCGGAAAAATACAAGCGTGCTGGAGGGATTATCCAAATAAAAATCTGCAAATTCTTACACACGGGTTGGTTATTCCTCGAATGGGGGAAACAGTGGCTGTGGCGGGTCCCAGACCCATTCCAATCGATTTAGGGTCCAAAATTTAGTGGAATATGATACCCCACACGCCTAGGCACCAGAAATCCTGACACACACAAAATTGGTGGATACATACCCATTTTGACCCATAACTTCTTCCGGTGGGTGCCAATCGTTCTGGGACACACATCATTGGATTCAGCGTCCAAACTTTAGTGGAAAACTATACCCCCACACGCCTAGGTAGCAGAAATCCCAAAAACACATATCCAAAATGGGTAATATATACCCAATTTGACGCATAACTTCTTCCAGTGGGTGCCGATCGTTCTGGGACCCATTTAATTGGATTCAGCGTCCAAAATTTAGTGGAAAACTATACCCCACACGCCTAGGTAGCAGAATTCCCGAAAACACATATTCAAAATGGATAATAAATACCCAATTTGACCCATAACTTCTTCCAGTGAGTGCCAATCGTTCTGGGACCCATTTCATTGGATTCAGCGTCCAAAATTTAGTGGAAAATGACACCCTACTCGCCTAGATCGCCCAAAATCTCGAAAATCCATTTTTCAAAAATCACATTTTGACCCCTACCCCCCCAAATTTGGTCCGATCTGGCTGAAAAGTTTCGAGGACCCGTCTCGGCTGGGAACAGACACCTGACCCAAATTTCAGATTTTTAGAAAATTTTCTACTACCAAAAAGGGCGCGGACGATGGACGGCGTACGGCGTACGGGGTACGGCGTACGGCGTACGGCGTACGGCGGACGGACATCGACCTTTTTTGATCAGGACATCATGAAACGTCCAGAAAAAAATTTTGAGCCGAATCGGAGAGGTTGACCATTATCATGAAAACATAGGTTGATTATTCAAGGAATAACCAACCAAAAAAACGCCCTGTAAAAAACATGCAGACGTCGAATGCTAACAGACGTGTGACTGTACCGAAGGATTCAGTTCATCCACTAATGAGGGGACCCGACGTTCTGCTTTGTACTATTTCTGATAGTTTGGCGCGAACGTTGTTTTTCCCCGTCCTAAGCCTAAACATTTGAAAAGAGGCGCCACGTGTACGCTTATTAGAAGGGAATATGTGTGGAAGAGCTGAATGCGGCGGCACAACAACAAATAGGGGTGGTATGAGGGCACAGCGGGCTGTACATCACAGTTTGCGTGGGACTCACAGAACAACTATAAAAAACTTATGCAAAACACAGAAATGAAAAGCAGAAAAACTACATTAGGTACCTACTCTGTCTAATTTCATGAACTCTACTCTGCCTAATTTCATGAACAAGTTCCAATGAGGCCAGCAACACTAAACCAAAATGGCTCGGTGTTCTTGATTTGAGAAATTACGATTTAGAAAAATCATAATTTCCTGCCAACCATTAAAAAAACAGCATAGTTACGATAAATTTATTCTGCTTTTCAAGCAAATAAATCGTTCTTTTTTTCGAAAATTCCAATTTGATCCGATTGCGTGAAAATTGCCTACCTTCTCGCTGTTTTCCCATTCAAATTATTATACTTTCGTAAAATTTCCTCAGTGTTCCCAGATTCTTAGGTCAAACGCTTTCTTAAAACATAATACTGTAACATTTTGAAAAGTAGTCAGTTCTTTTACCATTCCCAATGGACTTTAGTTCCAGGGTTACGTAGATATATGGTCTATATGGTCTTCAGTTGAGTAACTACGAGAAAATACTAAGGTATCGTGTTATTACTCGAGCAAAATGGACTGTTAGCCAGTAAAAGTCAGATTCCGGTGAGTTTCCTGTTTTCCTGGGGTGACAAAAAACTTTCTACCTCTCTCACTCTTTCTTGAAAAATGTCATTCTCATGAAAATGTAACGCTGTGAAGGGAAGAAAGTACCCGAGAACGCCTAAAAAAAACTTCTCAGCATAAAACAGCGCGTATTTATGTTAAATACTGAAATATTACGGCGGTCGAGGGACTTTTGAGGTCTGCGGTCACGTTCTGAAGAACGAGCGACTGCCGAAGACTTCGTAAATTTTGCCTGGGGTTGGAAGAAGTTGAAGGGAAGGAAAAGGGACTTAGTTTTACGGCCAAGGGTTTTTGAGAGAGGCCTTTCCAAGTTTGAATCATGCCATTTGTGAGACGGAGCACGGTCTCAACTCAAACCCACCAGCGTCGTTTCGAAAAGGATGTGTTTTAGCGCCATCCCTCCGACATTTTGCCTTCCTTCCTATGTTCTCCACCTTCTTAGTGTTAAAAGAACGTCAAACGCTGTCAAAACAGCGAGAGAGATCCGCTTGCACAATCCCGCTTTAAAAAAAGTTTCCCCCTGATTGATGGAGCATGTTTTACGGCTTCTTATTAGGATTATTCAAAGGCGTCAGGGACGGCCACTTTACGTACAAGATGTTATGGATCCTGTAGCCAACTAATAAAATCGTCTGTTTGCGATCATGTAAACATACGTACCTAACGATGCTTCCATTTCTAGTTTGTCTTTCGTTCTGCCAACTACCTCCGAAACCCGACTTACCATTCAATAAATTGAACGCCAACCCCGCGATAATGGTCGTCAGCATAAGCAATCCGCAAGCTGGTCAAACCGTGACTGAGGTTGAATTAGGAAGAATGAACGAGTGGAACTTCATAAAATTAAGCTGTAGGCTTAATCCAGACTTGAATCTTACGCCCCAAAGGTGAGATTCACGTAAATCTGATGGAATTAATACCTATCATGTGGTTACTCGAACCTGATTATTAGATCTCAATCTTGGAAAGTTCGGGAGGACATAATCGATTCTACCACTTGAACACTTAACTTTTAGAATGTTTCCACTAGCACAGCAATTAGGTTGTTGTAAACATTTCCCGCTCATTCAACATTCTGATACGCCAGAAGAGCTTATTTCCCTTAACGAAAGACACGAGTCACTGCTTCTGAGCGATATCTTTCTATCATTATCCTCCATTGTTTTCCCGAGGATATCATTACACGCGCTTCGAAATTCTCGCCTACATCAGCGTTCCGTATTGATAGTGGGTACGTTCCGACAAAGACTATCATCTGCCGTACTGACTTGGTATCCTCATCATTCAGGATGTGCGCTGTACGCCGACAAAGAGACAGTATTCCAATGTGGGCGATATACATTTTTTGTATCCCAAAGTTCATGATGATGTCTTCCGTCACAAAATCATTTGGAACGTTCAATTCCTAGAAGCTTATACCGACTCCACGATTTTTACTGTAAGTACTTTAGATTAGCTCTAAATAATTCTTAACTTGGTCTTTGATTAATCTCATTTAAACGGGTGATTTTTTTATTTTTTCACCAGTGATTATGGCTGGAGGACTACTCCAATTTCGTGACTGCGTGAAACCTCTAACTTGCTCTTCGAATATTCTGATAACTTCATCCTACTCGTAGCTCTCCTCTCAACATGCACATGACAACAACTTTGTGACGATAAATCTCATCAAGGGCGCTAAAAACCCATGAGTCTCTATAGCGCTCCTATAAACTTATCTCCTCTAGAGAGGTACTCCATTCTATTTCTCATTGTATGAGATAAGATGCAGCACAATGCATGAGACGTCTTCGTCATTAGCGTTTCATTTTGTGTAGAGTGGGGATGGGAGAAAACCTGCTTTGGAAAAGGGTTATTTGCAAACATCCCCGAAATGATGGACAATGAGTGGGCACTCCGCGGACCTCTTGTACGCCACTCTGCATTGTCGAGTAGGATTTGGCTTCATCACAAAGGGCTTTTCGTTCCAATGCTTCAAGAACTTCTCTCAACAATTGGCATATATTATTTGCGAAAGATTCGCATTTTGAAGTGTGGGAATGGTTCCGGCAAAGCAGGATCAAACCCTTTAGTTTTGGCGATTCAAGTAGCATAAAAGCCGAGCATGAACTGGAATTGCGTTTCATGTACTTAAGAAGGGTTGTTCTTTCAGAACATTTTTCACCTCACCGGACCCATCAACTTCTCGCTTTCAGAAAACCAAACAAAAGATCTACTTACATCAAAGGTTGTTTTATACGCTGGACAACAGAACAATGCGCGTATGAGTAATGTTGGGAAAAAGTCGTATCCTATTCTGCGAGAAACCAAAGGGGTAAGAGCAGAGGGTTGAACAATTCGCTTGCTAATTTTACTTATAACTCGGATGAGGGAGAATCCAACAACCACAGATTCTTCTTTGCTGGGGCAAAGAGAGTTGCCCCAGCAATGTGCATCTCTAAACACAGTACGAAACCGATTAATTCCTTTTGCAGCTGCTGGGCCGAATTAGCGAGCTAAAGGTCTAAATTACTGGTGAGGTAACCAACGGAACTTTATCTTAATGGCAACCATTTATTTTTGATTTTTTTCAAGTTTCATGTTTTGTATTGTAATGACAGAATCATTTGAACACTACATATCAAATGAAATGTGTTACGATGCAATTACCTCATTGGAGAGTATGTGTAAAATTGAGTAGCTATGAAAGGGATATTTCTGTAGATCTAGGCATGTGGGATACTATTTCCAGAAAAGTTTGGACGCTTGTGGGATTTAGACCCACTTTTCATCCGCGCAAGTTCCACCCAACATTTGGAATACAACTTCGTGCAATAATTTTCATTGTTTTCCCCTCCAGATTTCCTCCTAGAAGGCGATAAGCCGATTGGGCGGCAATTCCGTCAAAAAAGGGGACAATTTGTTGACTGATCATGACATCCAAATGACTGGATCTGGTCTGCTCAGTAATGAACTTCTTCTGCTGAGCAAGAAGGAATTAAATCCCTACATGTCTCTCGAACCGATGTCATTTCCTCAGAAAGAGGAAACTACTATTGCATCAGCCATGAGAGATATTAGTGCAGATCATGGCGTTCCTGTTTTAAACTTCTCAAAGAAGAAAGATTTGCATTAAATGAATAAATAATGCTGGCTTATGTGAGAGAAGCTTCGAAATGTTTCCGTCATTGTTATTTACATTTTTTTATCGAGACAATCCCGAATCGTTTTATAGGATGAGTTCCATCATTCATTAATGAACTCAGTAGATACTCCTTCCCCTCCCTGTGCAAAGTGTTAAAACGGCCGGGTAGCTTTGAGCCCTGATTAATAATGTAAGGATAAAATTTGTCAGCAAACAGTTTTCCTTAAGGGAGAGGGAGAGCTGGGTTCAGACAAAAAGCCTTTTGATGTTTACGGGTGCTTACTTAAAGGCTCAGTCATGATTATTGACACGGTGGCTGATCTTTATCCTTTTTCTCGTCATCTTTGCAACTTGAACATAATTTTTCCCCTGATGGAACGGGTCTTTTTTGTACGTAATAGGTAGGGGGTTGGAAGGGAGTCAGAAGGACTCGGTGGACGGATTTTTCGTTAAATAGAATGAAGTCTTAGTTGACGAAGGACTTTGATGTGCGGAGGAAACTTCACTTTGAAACGGGGGGAAGCGACAAACACTACTAAACACAAAGTGATGAAGTATATATTCCTCATCGGTTGGCTGCATATTCATCGTTGCAAACCCGACCAAAATTATTCTTTGACACTTGAATCAAAAGGAACGTAATGAGTTTTTGACTGTGGGATGATACGATTGAAAGCGTTGCAATACAAGCTAAGATAGAATGAGAAATATTATTATCCCACTGGACCGAGTCAATGTAAACGTACGAACTTTCATCCGTGTGGGGAGTGAAGTAAGTATGTGAGTCTTAACGCATCAACGCATCAACGGACCACAGATCGCTATAACGATTGATGTCTATACAATATTATAATGAAGTGCATACTAATACCGGTTGTTTACTCTCATACGGGGAGAGGGCTGAATGCACACGTGCCAGGTATTAGCCACTCTTGCGATGAAAGGTATACTGTTTCAGGTAATTCAATACGGACGGGATTTCAAAGTGAGAGGAGGTAACTTGAGATGACCACAGAATTTTTTTGGTTGCGAGCAATTACCGTGTTTGAGTTCAACGAGAAGTGACAAGTGAACCGTGAGAACAGGAGGAAGGTCTAAAAATCGATCCCCTGGGCGAAGAAATAGTTGTGTGAGCGCAGTATTGATTCGTTTTCGAGAGCCGAAGCACTGTTTCTGCGCGCAGTTAGGTCATACTTGGTGGTTAAAAGTGAGGTGAGTTAGAATTTTTCATGTTTATTCTGTACAGATTAAACTGACGACTGAACGAATCCAAAAATAGGCCTCCTGGTTTGTCGTTACGGACTGTTGAATGGAAAGAGGAACAATTGAACGGCAAGGAGGCGGTGAGTATGGTTCGAACGTGACCCATGATGGAGCAAGCTCGGTGCAGGCACGTCGTCCAGTCTCAAGGACAAAACTTTATTACTCGTCGGAGGTTTTTATAGCTCGAACGGACTTGGAGAAGGTATCCATCGGAACAAAATCTCCACGCCTTCCGTTAGCGTCAACTATTATTAGTTTTTCATCTACCGCCTCCATCGTCTGAGGCACGACCTACCTCAAGCCGCGAATGACACGGAATGATCATCTGTCTAGTAGTCAAGACGTAGTTTGTTCCCCACTAAAACCGAGATGTGAATTCCTCAACAACAGTGTCATTTTACGACTTCTCTAGCCTACATACCGCCCGATAAAACGGGGCTGCGCCTTTCCTCAACACTGTCGCGGATACGACTCCGATTTGCAATGAGAGAATCATTATTTTACTCGGACATTACGTCAGAAGGCTTGCATGTGGAATCGGAGAATATCGGTTTATTAGCCAAAGAAATGTGACCAGGCTTCAAGGTGGGCACAAAAATATTACTTCTCTCTATTCTGAGACATTTAGCTCAATATTTAAATTTTTAACAGGAAAGCAATGTAATGTGACTAGGAAAACGGTGAACTGATCTACAAAGCGAATTCTCGAGGGCAGTCCCTTGGTTTTCAGGGTTTTCGGGGACCCAGGCAACTAAAATATCATTTTCACAAAATTTTAGACGCTGAATTGATCGGAACTGTGACTAATTGTCAAGTTTTAGGGCCACACGGAGACTGTATTATGAAAATCGGCACGTTGAAAATGGTTTTTCGATTTGCACTTTACATCAACGAACATCACATCGAATAGTATATACGAGTAGGTAGATATCTAATCGTATGTTTCAAGAATGATATTACTCAGACATTTTTCATGGTAACCAGGTATATAAATCCCACTCAGGTCCTAGTAGAGTCAAACTTATATTGTGGTAGGAACATTTTGAATGTGTGAGTACTTATTTGAAGGAAATAAATATTTTCGTAATAAGTCACTTTGGAGACCTCGGAAATTATAGATACACCTAGAGCCTTTGTGGAATAATGCCGCGCTTTAGGGGTTTCTGGGATTTCTTCGTGAATGCTATCAACCTTTATCACCTTACTTGGATTTTCACTAACAAGTTCAAAACTCTGTTCTGTCACTAAAAATGTGTTAGGCCCATGCATTTGATGTGCAATAACGTTTTCAAGGTCGGTAGACTAATTCTTTTTTTTAAATACTTTAATGTTGACATTTATATTGATCTAATAGATGAAATATAAAAATGGTACAAGCTACGTACATTCGTTGACACTGCTTTGAATCGCTCTATAATATGTATTCTCTCGGCGCAGCTATAAATTGAATTGTCATAATCAAATTACTACTTATTTATCAATGTACGGGTTATAACATATTTTGTTGAATTGAAATTCCATGTTCTATATTCCACTCGCCCAACTCATCATTTTTGGTGACCATTATTCCTACAACGTAATTTAACATTCATCTCAGCGGTCGGCACTTGAAATGTACTGAAACTGGAACAAGAACCCAACTAACAGCGCCTTCATTTCTCTTCAGTTGAGCATGGGAAATGCAGTGGAAACTGTTTTCAAAGCTCATCATCATCCAATTAAGAATCTCAACGCAAAAGTTTCATCTATCTTAGTCGGAGTAAGAGCGACTCTTAACCCAAGTACCCCGCTCGAAGGTTGAATTCGACATGGGAGTCACTTCTAGAGTAATCCAGAGCAAAGACTAGGGCAACCCCAAATGAAGTATTCTCCCTCAAAGGGAAACATAAAAACCTCCTCTCGGGATCGTTAAGGGTAAAAATATCTTCCATAAACACGCAGGAGAGCCTAACTCTTGTAGGTAAGGGCGTCTCAGTTAGTTACAGCTGAGTTATCTTGTTTCACTTTATATCTCTCGTTTTAGTGAGTTTGCGTTAAAAAGTTTCCTGGCTTCTTGTAAGACGTGTAAACGAAAACAAATTGAAGGTATTAGGTGACTGAGATGTCGGTTAGAGGGAGGCAGGAAAGAGAATAGAAGGGGGTAATATAGTCAATCACATGGAAACATCAATCTACAGACGAGAAGTGTCAAAAAATGAGGTTCCTATTTCCTTCCATGGTAACAGGTAGACTGATAGAGGTGGATAGTATAGTCACAAATTTTTAAACTGAGATTTGCACATTATTATCAAATTGAACGAGTCAGAGCCAGAGTGATTTTGGAAGAGGTATATTTATGGCATCAACGTGAACAAAATATTCCTCAACAGGGAAACAAATTTTAACTAGCTGCAACAGAATAGATTATCCTGGAGTTCCAGGACGTGGGCCGGCATTCGATTGATTATAGACCTAGCCATTCTCCAATTCGGGTCACTAGATTGGTTAATACCAAGCAGTGCGCCGTGTAATATTTGGAAGGAATACTAGGAACGTTCCTCTGTGTCAGGCTAGACGACTAGTGAAGAGTGAATTTCAACAGAGGGTGACTGCACAGCATTGCATTTAACTAGGGTTGTGGTGAGAAAGGGAGAAGCAGTCTAAACAGGTAGGTATTGATTAGCAGGGGGAACGACTCTTCTGTACTTCCCCGTGACATGCCGATGATGAGCAGACTCGGAGGGTCATGAATCATAGTTACAGTCTAGCCAAAAGGGTAGGAAATGTTATACATCTTTTCACGTCTGTACCGCTCAGTAGGCCTCGATCCCGGGAGTAGGGTGAATTTTCACCGAGTTAGGCCTCCGGCAGTGAGGGTTGCAACTTGCACCGTGCTATTGATTTTTCCCTGGTCTACCCCAAGGGTGTGCCGAGTGTCTGCGCCCTAGACCTTGAAAAAGGGCCTATCATTCAATATTCCGCCAGACTCCGACGGAGCCGATAACCAGCCACGCGATTCCGTTATAAATCCCCCCACTTATAAGGCGTATTTGTCGTATCTAATTATATATCTTGATATATATATATATATTGAATGAATATATCTTGATTCCACCCTGAAAAAAAATATTTAAGGGGGCCTTCATGAGGAGGGGGAACGTACGTAACTTCCGATCAATGAAGTTGGGGCTAAAAAAGGGTAAAAATCATTGTATACAAAATTAAATAACTGACAATTCCAATGTTTGATTGTGAAAGGTACACCTAGTTTTTAGTTATCTACATCTGGATAGGTTGAACAATTTACTGTTGAATCAGTAGATAAATATTTCAATACCTTAGTGCGCCAAATCAGATTCTTTTGAGCAAATCCTCATAATATTGCGCCACGGTCTTCAAGAGTGCTATTAGAATATTGTAGATATTCCTCAATAATTATTACAGTTTTATTCGAAACAAAAAACCTGAAAGTTTATCACCTGATAGACCGGTGATTTCATGAGTTGATTGTAATTGAATTGAGTCACGCCAGGAGGCATAGGAGTGGCCATAGGACATGATCCTTCAGGAGAAAGTGTGATCATATATGCTGACAGCTTTCATGCGCATGGGCTCTTCAACTAAAGTCTCCAAAAGGAAGGGGCCCAGTGCTGTGGCGTAGACCCCTAGTAGGTAATAAATTAGTAGTAAAACCCTGGTTAAAACATGTTAAAATTTAATCCATTTAGTGCGGGGCATTTGTACGGACCTTGTTATTTTGCATTCTCAAACTTGTGCGAGGACGAACGTAGTGCAATCGGCCTAAAAATTTGTTCATTGCAGGATTGCAGGATAACAAGTTAACCCCCCCCCCCCCCCACAAGGGGCAAGGCAATATCATTACCTCGACTAAGAAACGTAAAATGAAGAAAATCTTCAGGGTCAGGAATATGTTATTCTTATATTTATTATCGCCTTCAAAAATATTCATTTCAGGAAATGAAATTATTGAATTTTATGAACTGGAAAATCCAACTCTTTGAATGTCCAAGTCTCGAGTGCGTTGCAGGCAGTGTATATGTCCGATACGTAAACGGTTTTCACATATATTACACTGAATTCATACTCGATACTGTACTCGATTCTACCTCACGAGACCTTTTCTTGAAACCAATCACTTTATACGACCTCAGAAACCAAACTTTTGACTGAGATTCACCAGATGTTAATAATACTTTTAGCACTCCCGTGAGAAGGAAAAGGCAGCCGATAGTAATATTACCACCACCGCACGAAATGGGATAAAATCCCGTATTTATTTTCTCCAAAGTTACGCAAGTCAAGTGCACTAGATTCATTATGGTCGTTTTCCAATATTACTTAGGTGAAAAGTACGATAGGTATATCAATAACTTAACACATAATACTTTTCATGGACTAAATCGCCCTTCAATTAGTTTCATGTGTAAGTAGATAATACGAACATTGTTATAAATTAATTTGTATTTACATTATAGATTATAATTTATATCTATACAAAATTAACTAGAGAAAATAACTTCCCACATTGTTCAGAATACAGCATTTTATTACGGCCACCCTATTACCACCAGTCCATAATTGATTTATTCAAGTATGTACGTACCTAAAATGATCATTTGAATTTGGAAAATTGTTTCCTAAATTATTTTTCAATTTTTTCTTTTTTCTAAATTGTATCCTAGTATCACAAAAAGTGTTTTTGTGGACCCACAGCCGGTCTCAACTATGGTAGACGAGCCGACTTTTCAACTTTTCAGCTATTCTCTCTGAACTTTCCCTACGCATACTAATGTCTCAATAGACCGTACATCGTGCCTTTAGGCCCAGAAAGTTCCTTCGTGAACACTACACCGAGAACCCTCAGCGACTAACTGATTTATAACTCACGATCCCGCACATGAAATACCCGCCCAAATTTCTGTCGCTGTAGAATACGGACGCTTGAAACTGCTGAGGCCCGTTATTACAACGAGAAAAACGAATTGTTCGCATTATTTTGGCCCCTCGGGATAGCATTGCAGTTGGTTCCCACGTGATTTATGCCGTGAATGATTAGATTCCCCACGAAGATGCATAAAGCTCAAAAGAGCGACTTCTTTACATCATATTCTTGGAAATTCAATCGACCAACTAGTCTTTAGAAAGTAGTCTGTAGAATTCGTGAGAAAGGTGTAAGCATTTCCGATTTCACAGTAGAGTTATGCGATAGACGAGGATGTTCAAACATAATAAATGAGTGAAGTACCACATCCTTCTCCCAACGGGCAGGCTTACATATATGCTAGTTGAAGAATTAAAAAACAGACGTATATTATTTCAACAACAAACTAATAATTAAAGCCCAAGGGGATAGTGCTATTCATCAACATATTTATTTTCCTTTTGGGGCGCAAGTGTTGACGATATTGTTTACCAATCTAGGCTTTTGGTCTCCGGTCTACTCCTACTCACATACCTGTAGGTAATCACCGAACTCTGACATTCTAGTACAAATCGAAGTTTCGAAAGAATGCTAGGTTTTCTCGATGCGTCAACTTTCCCGCACCGGTGTGCTCTTCCGGTTCCTTTTGTCGAACGCAATAATTCTACCACAATTATTCAAACAGACTTCCCTTCCGAGCCCGTAACATCTAGCAGCCGCCGATAATTAAGTGAAACAACATTGATTAAAAAAGTGGCCTTTTATTATTCTGTTAACCGGGTCTCCCTTCTTTTTTTATCTGAATAGTTATGGTAATTCTCGTCGAGTGATGCGACCCAAAACGAAACGGATCCACGCTCCACCTGCGCGACTCAGTCTAGGATGTTTGGACGTTCACCACATTACAAGCTGCTGGAGGTGGATAAATGGGATACTGTACCAATTAACTTGAGCGGTAAGTCGAAGTCTCAGTTTGCGTCAAAGACAATTATTGAAAATTAGAAAACATGACAATTTATGCAGGTTCCCACTCTGTTAATCCGGATTCAGTTCCCCCTGCTCCAAAATATTAGCTTAACCAGCTTGTTTATTTGCCTATTTCTATGAAGCAATAACATTTTCGCGTCAATAAAAAGCTTGCTAAAGGATTTCACGTTATTGAGCAATCGAATGCATATACAACAACCTTGATCAGAATTGAGCACTGATCGCAGTATAAAACATCCAGTGCACTAACTAAACCCAATCAAAAGAAAACAGGGAACAAGTCTATTTTTGTACTTTTTACCCGCAGGGGCTATAAGCATGTGAGCGCGAGTGTATTTCCTCAAAATACAATTCTGCATTCCCACAAAAGTACCCATAATATTGCGTTAAGAGTAAATTACCGTACGTTGAATTATCAGCTGACAAAAGAAGGAAAATAATGTTGAAACCGTTGTTTGAAAAATCTCGAAGAGCCGAAAAAAGGCGAAGATCTCACGATATCTGCGGGCGCAAAATACGAGTTTGACGCTTCCATTGCCTATTTCGGGAACTTAAATTGGCCGCCGAATTTTTACATCTCCGTTTAGAAATCAAACAGGGGGTCGGTTGGGGGCAATAATTCTCATCTAATGAAGACTGGAGGTTGTTTTCTCTTCTATTTCCAGCTTCTTCATTTCTGATGACCCCCTTTCCCTTCGTGGTCCCACGAGACTTGGCTTTCGCGTACAAGAAAAACGGCTACCACAGCGGGCTGTAAAGTTGCCGAAAGGGCTGGGACCTAAGAATGGTCTTTGATGTGCCCTCTTGAAACCCTGTTCTCTGAGAGATGCTGTTAAAATTCGTGTTGACGGTTTCACGATAACACGGTGGATCAGGAGTGATTGATACAGTTGAAAAAGTGTAAGAGGTAGGAATTCTTTAAAAGAAAACGGAGATGAACAGTTAACAAGGAGGAACACGTTTTTGACAGAGATTACAACTTATTTCTTGAAGGGCAGCATTCAATATAAGGTATAACAACTTGTAATATCTCACTTACAGACAATACTCGAGGAGAAGAATGGATCACATAGATAGCCTCTTGAATTCATTATCAATATGTACTCTCAGAAAATATTTTGAAGAAGCGCAAAGCGGACCAATCGCATCAAATACGACAAGACATAACAGAAAGCCATCATATGCGACAAGAAATGAACTTGGGAGAGTAAATTGAAACGGAATTATTTTCGGTGTCGAACCGAGGGCTCCGTGAATCTTTTCGAGAAATGCAATGTCCTCTCGATGGCCTTGCGAGCGGGGTTCTCTTAAAAACGATTGAGCAATTTCAGGAATGGCTAAGCAGCGTTGGGATCTGTTACGAGGTCATCTCTGCCCTAAACAGGGGTTAATTCCAGAGAGCCCGGCTCGGAAGAAACGGAGAACGACTAAACAAAAAAGACGGGCAGACACCGAGCGATATGGATCGATAATTTGCGAACTGGTTTCCCAGTGGATCACTAAGATCCATTTATAGCAAGAACTGTTGGTGAAGGTCAAAAAGGGTATTGAGCAATCTCTGCATTCTTGATAGTCACAAGTCGTCATTTAATAACTTCATAGTGGTTATTCCTTTGTGAGTCAATCTTCGCAGCATTGATGAGTAAAATAATATGTCTATAATGATATGTTTTCTCTTCTGGAAAAGCAAACAGAAATTGAATGAAATAAAAATAATTAACAGCCCGACCGAGCTGCCATTCAAATTAATAGGAAGCAACTGAACATACTGCTGTCACGTACAATGGTTCTTGTTGAATTAAGCATATTTTTACAAACATCTAATATGCAAAGCCTGACTCCAAATTTGAATCACACGTATCGAAAAGTTACCTACCATTGCCTAATTTGTGAACGGTAGACTAATTTTATATTAGACTGAATTCTATTTACCAACTCTACCAAAAAGCGTGTCAAAAATGTTCGACCGTCTCCAGGGCAACAGAGTGCATTTGCAAAATCGTCCTAAAATATGAGATTTTGTCCATTGGCATAACCACTTGACACTCACCCATCAATCGTCCACGCTTATCACCGTATATTTATTTTTTATACTTGTTTAATGATAATCCACAATTTTCTAAGAACTTACCTTGATGTGGTAAGAGTTGAGTTTGTGCTTGGGAAGAGCATTGAACGTGCTGAAGTCTTGCCGACGGGAGAATATGCCATTTCCATTGATAGCACTGTGCCTGCAGGAAACAAAATCGTATTAGATTAATAGGAATGACAAACAATGAAAAGCCATTCAACGTGATCTTTTCATTCCGCTTTCCAACCGGTCTAACTAGTCGTGGACTATGCAATGAATTCACCCTAAACAATCGAAATTTCATTTTTGGGCTCAAAGCGGTGTGAACGGGAAAGAAGGAAGGAAAAAAACTTGAAATAAAAAGTCCAAAGTCGTTTAAAATTAGTCGTCTCTTGCTGGGAACTTCCAGCATCTATTATTAGCGTCCCCCCGAGTCCAAACTCATAGTTGGCAGTGAATCAAGAGACTGGAAATGCAGTTTACTGGAGCAAGCGTTGTTGGGTTAACCGCCGTCGGTTTGCCATCCCAACGAACGAACAGCGAACTGTGTCGGCCAGCTCGCAAAGTGACAAGTAACATCATTTGCAGGAAAGCCCTAGGTGAACTGGATTCTGCGAGCATACTATTATTGTGAGGCCCGTGTTTGTTCTGAAATTAAACAGTTGTGTTAAATTCGACAGTAAACTTTCAATTTGTTTTCTACTCGATCAAAACTAAATCCTTTGTCAATTTTTTTAAAATACCGATAACTGCAAAAAAAAATGCTCTTATGTTGGGGTTTACGAAACTATACCTATCATTTGTAGATTATCTACGTGCATTAGCAAAGTTGTTGTTCAACATGAACTTCAGAATTTGTTCAACATGAACTTCAGGATTTGTTCTCACAATCTCTTGGGCCTATTATTTTTTATTAACATTTCACTGGCGCTAATTGAGTAACAATGGTTTTACATTATTCAATTTCAAAAGTGATCACTGCTCAGAATAAATTTATTCACGGGGACTCCACAGGTTCTGGTCCCTAGCAACGGTAGAAGTGAGATAATCCAATCACTTGAAATGCATGTAATGCAATTTTCACACCGCGATGCCGTTGGTAACTCAATAATAATAATAAGTGCATAAGTGCACTAAATAATTCAATAACCACCCTTTCAAATTGTCATGAGTCCGCATTTAAAAATCAACGATGAAATTGTAAGTAACCTGTCAAAATACAGCGAGAAGAGCTAATGCATCGAGGAATTAACGAATCACGCGTAGGAATTTCAGTTGTTTTAACCGGTTGTCGAGAGATGAGAAAATGAGAATGAAGTTCTTCTTAAATTATGAGTACAGTTTAATGCGACATAGATACCTAATTTCGTGTTACGTGAGTCCATCTTCTTCTATTGAAAAGCCGATGAATCAGACGGGAACTTTTTAATTATAACAATAATGTACGTCCACCCCGATGACCTCGCTGAATGATCCCACACAAGCAAGATTGAACTTAGATTGATCTAAAACCATTATTAAAATTATTATCGTATTTCTTCATGAGCTGGACCTCAAGGGTACCAAAGAGTCGGAGTTTTCAAATTACAATTCATCTCAATATTTGTTAGTCTTACTTGGTACATTTTCAACACGGATAAAAAAGTTTTCAAACCTTACGACAACGGAATGAGGCGAGAGGGAGAGAATAAAAAAAAATCCTGCGTATTTTGAAAAAAGAAAAAAATGCATTCAAAAGGCTTTTAGGACAAAAACTTTATAACATACAAACAAGAGGCGTAGAGGGGAAAGTGGTACAATGACCTGGTGGAAGGGTACAAGGGAATGAAAGAATGACAGGCGCGCAGTGCGGTGTACGGGCCCTGAGGAGAGGGTGATCCATTATCAAAAGGAACTGCACTATCTGTAGGAACCCGAGCCCTGATTACAATAGTCCTCCCAGCGCTGCAATTACGATTGCTCTTTTCTCGAAACATTTCCTCCTCGATGCGACGGCACTTGAGCACTGAGCTCTACACTTCCATCACAAATATTAGCTCTGGTTCCGCGCCTTCAAACATTCAAAATCCATTATAGCTCGCATAGGAAAAGTCAAGTTAACAAAGAAGAAGTTCTTAATCAGCAGATTATTTTGTGTTTGTGTGTGCGGCCTTCATCGCACATTGAAATTCTGGTTTTTCCAATATACTCGTACATACATAGTATTAATATGACACAGACATTCAACTATATTGTAAACGGAATTCCGAATTGAAAGTTGGAGTGATGTGATGCAACGTGAATTTAATTTGAGCGACAAGTCTGGCCACTTCCCGGACATGGGAAGGAGTTATAATGTAACTGACTAACTGAACTTGAATATTATTCAAATCGGTGATCGATGAATATGGAACTTCCTACGCCATCAAAGTATTGCCTTCGACAGAATCGTAATAGAAGATGCGAACGCTAGGGTGGTTCCTGAGCAATTCACCCGAGGCAGAAGGTTCTTGAAACAATCCCGGTCTTCAATGCGTTTGCCCCAGTTGGAATGAGAGAACAATACAAGCCGGCCAACGATAAAAGGCGTCCATTGTTTGCCTATACCTCTGACCAATTAGAATACGAACTGGAGTGGCCGCGCGTATACAGGGCTGATCAGGTTAGAGAGCACTTTCGTGTAAGCTCCGCTTTACGACATCGTAATTTCATTTAAAACTGATGTCATATGAGAGAGACGAGACCTTCTACGGACGAGGGCTTGACAAGTGCAAATGCATCTAGTCCTGCTCGGGTCGACCGCGGCACCTGCTCGTTTCCTACCGTCATATCCTTGTACTTCGAAGCGTTTTAGAGGTGGAAAACGCGTGTCTCCTCAGGGCATCGGGCAAACATACGGTTGGGACCGGTTACTACGCCCTTCGCAGGACATGATAGCCATTTGCAGATGCTGAAGCTTGAAAAGCACTTTGGCCTTTCTCAGCGGACTCATTCCGAAGATTCATCTCTTGCCTAACGCATAACCCGAATTGTTTCATATATGAGCATGGGAAACCGATGCAGCAAACTGGGGGAAATGCCAGTGATCAAGAATGCTGATTATCTGCGTCAACCAGGTCTCATTCCTTTAAAAAACGTGAAAAGTTCAAATTGCACTGAAAAATTTTTTTATGGTAGTTCGAAGCATCTATAAAGAACGTGGGTAGTCCGAGACCTACTTCGCCTCAGTATAACTCAAATCTTGAATTAAAAAACAAAATAAAAACCGCAAATGATTAATTGTACTAAATTAATCTTTGTTGACCTCCAAGGGGCGGAGATAGATTAATCCAGTTCTGAACCCGACTTCACTTAATTTGAAAGAAAGATTTGAAATGTTACAGTATGTTTACCCATTAGAAAGAGGGTAAGCCTAGTTTCGATTCGTCAGTCACCTTCATTAGAAATCTGTTATTCATAAAGATCTATTTTTTATTGTCAAATCTGGTGTGGAATTTCGGTACGTTCCATTTCCGCTGAGTGCCCACGTTTGCGAAATCGGCATAGGCGCGCACTGTGCACAGCGCTTTTGCGAGGTATTTGATTTTTCAAATTTTAATCATCAAATATCTTCTTTGAGGCTCTTCTATTTGACTTATTAAAATTTGGGATTCTGTAATCTGATTTCCTAAGAAATTGTCTTCTACGCAGGGATACTGTTATGCTGAAACCTAAACTCACCGGTTAGTGTAAGTACAGCTTGAGCAGCTTGCTTTGGTCTGGTCACTGAGAGAAGGAGGTGATCTCATATATATGTGACCCTTTCTTAATGGATCTAAAAGCTCCGATTCAACTCAGAACTTGATATTTCCAATTATTGCTTTTCAATATTCATTCCCTCTATTATATTTGTACACCAAGTAACGACGGCAGAAAATTCATCCTACCTATTATAAATAATCAACTACTCACGAAAAATGTTTCACTACATGAGATTCGGATCGTGTTAGTATTTGAATACTTCATCTCAAGTCACTTCCACTGAAAACTCAAACAGACTATAACAGTTGAACAAAAACTGTTTATTATTGTAAGTTAAGTAAAATAAGGGTCTCACGATAGAAAATTGCCAGTAAGACTGAGAATCAACAAAGAAAATCGTCTTATTACAAACAAATGGAATTGATTAGTAGGTTGAAATCCGGCTGACTGAATGATATAATTCGGATAAAGTTCGGAACTGAGTCGATTGAGCACATGGATTGGAACCTATATGTACGGCCTCAGACGTTGTCAGGTGAGGTACCCAATCTAAAAACGGACCAGGTGTTAACGGACCCTACATTGACATTATGAATATGTATGCTGTACATTAAAATATCAGTTGATTGCTATTAATGTTCTCGAATATTTTAAATGTTGACCGGAATATCCACGATAATAAGCCTTACATTGTAGTTGTTTTTAGATATTCACGTTATCCTTGGTATTCAAGACTTTTCCTCCATTTCTTGAACTTCATCAGGACATAATGGCAACCAGAATCATCAAAATACTCAACAGGCAATCGTGGGAATGTTGAACTACCCCTGAACTACCCCTTGTGCCTCAGTAGATAATAGGCTTTATCAAAAACGCTGTAAATTCGTACACAGGGGTTCGTTATTCCTCTGATCAGTAGCATGGATACTCATTCCAATCGATTCAGTGTCCAAAAATTAGTGGAAAACACTACCCCATACGCCTAGGTACCAGAAATCTTGAAAACACATATTCATAATGGGTAGGTAGATACCCATTTTGACTCATAACCTCTTCCAGTGGGTGCCAATCGTCCTGGGACCCATCTCATTGGATTCAGCGTCCACTTGCTCTGATCGCCAAAAATCTCGAAAATGCATTTTTTCGAAAAACACAATTAGACCCCCCCCCCCCCCCATTTGGTCCGATCTGGCTGAAAAGTTTCGAGGACCAACTAGAGCCGGGAAAAGGTCCCTGAGCAAAATTTCCTACCAAAATTGGCGTGGACGGCGGACGGACATTTGCGAATTTTAATCTAGACACCTTGAAACGCCCAGAAAAGTTTTTTGGTTCGAATCAGAGCGATTGACATTTTGCATGAAAACATAGGTTGATTATTCAAGGAATAACCAACCAAAAATGAATTTACTCTTTGTTCTCAATTTGCTGTTTTTTGTCTATCAAATTGATCAAGTATTCTTGTTTTTCTATTGCTTTGAATGTTCGAGCTGTACGGGATATGAAGACTTCCCATCTTCTCCGCGTTTCATGAGAACAGCGGTCATGGGATGGTTTTTCGGTAAAAATTCATGGGTGTTGGTTTCAGCCTTGAATAACGGGATCCGTGTACAGGAAGATCTGACTAGGTAAAGGCTGTATCAACAGTGAGGTGGTAAGCACTCCGCCAAAGATTATGCAAGCTCGAGGCCTCTATGGTTTGGAGGAGGCGTAATCACGGTGCGCTCTGAACGGCGGGATTGATACGGTTGATCGTCAATAGAGCGTTGACCGAGAGATAACTATACTTGAGAAGAGCCTCGTTAGAAAATACGAAGCACAGTGACGGCTTCTATCTTCGAAGGATGAGAGAGTCGATTTATACCTATATAAAATATTCCGCGTCGAAAAGATAAACCACACCATTCGAGAACTGAGGGTCTTTTTCATACCAAGAGAAGAAACCGTTGGGACACATGGCGGGAATGATTGGAATCGCGTCAAAGAATATTCAGGAGTTCGTATCAGGAAAGTTTTACGTTGGATGGACTTGAATTGCACTAACCACCTTTTTCTTACTACTAAGTCAGTAGTAATTCAGAAGTATAATTAAGTTAAAAGTAATAATACATAATGAGAAAGTTTAAAAAGCGCTCCCAAGCAAAACTGACTTTATAGCTCAAGTTTTGGACTAGATAAAAAGTAAAATAATTTTTTTTTGTTTATGAGCAAACAGCTAAGCGATAGCTCAAAGGCAAACAAAACTAGACATTTCAACTTGACATTGATTTCAACTTGGCTCTAGGTTTGATCCTTTGAATATTTTAAATGTTATTCATTTTATATTGTTTGATATTATAAAATAAAAATAAAAATAAAATCTTTGTAATTACCCAAGATTTCAGGACGGAAAAGCATAGCCTTGAAGAATAGGCAACCCATGAGCGAAGTGCGCGGTTAGAATCCCTTTCAGTAGCAGAAGAATGATTGTTCGTGATTGACTTAAACTAAATAAGTATACACAACAAAAACTCCTCAGAAACTTGGATCCTTTCATATGATTGATAAAGTTGAAATCCACCCTTAATAGAATAATAGGACTGCTGACTTCAGTCCCATTCTGTAATAATTCCCACATGATGTTCGCCTATACTGTGGCCAACTTCCAGAAATGGGTCCTACAGCTCATTCCCTACGTAGAGTGACTTACCATTTTTTTCGTCCTTACCTCACTAAAACACTCCCAAGTATTTTCTTCTTTTGATTAATTTGAATATGGTAACATCGTTTGAAATATAAAATTGTATATCACCTCGTTTGATGAATTTTTAAATAGAGAGTCAAAAAAACTAAAACATGCGCGAATCTCTGAGAATCATCAATCTTGACAACTACAGTTTCAGTTTGGATTTCCATCCATTCCCGACGCTTCAAGTGGTTTTTCGATTATTTTGAAAACCCTTGCTTTACTGGTAGTGACCATTGTTTGTGATAGTATTCATTATGGTAAACTGATTTCCAGCAACCCATGCTTTCGATGGTTAGGCGAAAAAAAAAAAAAAATCAAATCCGAAGTCAAACCAATTTTTTCACCTTTAAAGCCCTTGCATTTACGCGTTGACAAATCATTTTTATGAAATCTACATTTATTTCATCAGAATACTTATAACAAGTAAAAAACTTTATTCATTTCATTATTTATGTAACAAATCTAAATTGTATTTCTCTTGATTCATACGTTAAATACTTTTTTTTTAATCACATCGTTGTGCAACTCATCGTAATAAGTTTACTCCGTTACGCGTCTCGTGTTTCTCGCGTTTTGTGTGGGTGCTCCCTATCAGACCCGTGATTTTTAAAACCGAGGAATCCCTAAGTTCGGCTCACATTTTTTAGTCAACTTGATTTGATGTCAAAAAGAAGTCAATAGAGGTGAAAGTACAAGAAAATAATTAAAAGTAAACTAATTTGAAAATAGTCTTTAATGCAACTTTTCTATCTGGATCTTTTGTCGGAAATGAGCAGTGGAACCTATTCCAGGGAGGTCAACGCAGTTGTGCGAACATCCTGTATCGCTAGTATCGCCCAAAACAACCTAAACTGGAGTGATGAAACTAATTTTTGTAACGATTTTTAGATTATTGAATAATTCAAGTATGTTTGCATGATGCTGTGAATAGTGGTGATATTTTCCGATCTCGTTATTTCAATTAAGCATGCACTCACATTCTCACAAAACTCGCTCATTTTCGTTTTGATCGAGCCCTTCGCTGTAGCTCACGGGGTTCGCTTTGATGTGCACGACCAAACTGGCTAAGTTTGAAAGTGATCGACTCTTTCGCCAAAATGATTATCATCCGCCCGAAAAAGGGACTTTCAGCGATACCGTTCAAGTAGTCCCATCAGAGCAGCGCTGCAGGTAGCACCGCTTTTATCAAGCGGCTCCCCAATCAAGCGCGCTCTTTCCTTTTCGCTCTTTGATTTTCAACCCTTTGTTCAAAATCACTGTACTATACCCCTCGTTCATCTGTCACTGACGCCCAATAACCAGGAACGCCCGTTTAAACGCTTCGCTTCGATTTTATTCCACATCGACCGACTTTTCTTCAAATATGGATATCACGGATATGAATTTTCACCCTCACAGCTATAGTCGTTTAAAGCTTGCTGTGAGGGTGAACCTGAGCATACTCTCGCTGTTTCTACTGATAGGCCTCTAAGCTTCATTTTAATATCGAGTTAACGTGTTTGTTGAATTTGAGCAACTCATTTGGGGATCCCAGCGCATAAAAACCTGTTCTGAGATTTACTGGTTCACTTGAAATTGAGATTTTATGAATTTCAGCTGTCAAAAAATGATTATCGGGAGATTACGCCTTGAGGAGTTTTGCGGGCTCTCTCGGTCTCCCCCTATCATTGTCTTTACTTCATCAACTTTCTGACGGCTCGGTGCTAATGGACGGGTTTTAGGGGCTGTGGGGGAAGAAAAAAAAACAACTTTTGAGTAGCTCTCCTTTAGGTCGCGCGGCTTTAAGGGTGAATGAAAAGGGATCGGGGAGGCCGAGATCCCTTAAGTAGTGGCATAGAAACGCCCTTACCCTACAACTCCGACTTGGGATGCCCTTATTGACTCCTCACGCACCTGTAAAAGGGCCGTCATTTCCCGTTGGAAAAACCGCCGAATATTTTCCCGAAGCCGTTTCCCGTCTGCCGTGCGCTCGCCCTTATCTTTTTTCCCGTCCTCGGTTTTACCCTCGTTCCCTTTTTAGCGGAATGTCCTGCCGATCGTTGCCCTTTTTATAGAGGCCAGATAATACTTCCTGGCGGATTTTCGGTGGCTATGAGATTCTCCAGAAGCCTTGCTACGCCAATGAATGAAGAAAGGACCAAACGGGCGTCAGGCTGCTCAATTCAATCGGCATGTTTCACCAAGTACCCTTAGTATTATTAGTTATGGAAAATCTATTTGGATTCCAAGCTAAATACCTAGTTGAATAATCACTGTCAATGATTATATATTATTTATTTACATTTATTTCATTATCGATATTTCTCGGGAAAGTTAGTCGCTCCAGCGGAAGTGGGTAGCCAACTGCTACACATCTGAATTTTTAATTATTCACTTAGGGGCAGCATCTTTTTAATTATTTATTAGGCCTTGCGTAATACCGATTTGCTAGACAGGAGCGATCTGGGCTCTCAAGAATTCTTCCAACAACTTGACATTCTCTGAGATCTTATTTCTACCCGATTTACGTAAATGACCAAATACATCTAGCACATAGAGCGTTCAACACTAACGGTTTTATCCTTACTTATATTTTTCATGACATATTTTCGAACATATATAATTTTCTATTTTATCAACTACATTTTAAGACCTACCACCCAATCCTTTGAAAAAATGTTGTAAGATTCATATTATTATTATTATTATGGTATAGGTAGGGAAAAACGCCTAACTAACTAGTGAGACGGTTACTCTAGTTTCTTACCTCTTATGATTAGTTAAGCAGTTTAGCACCTTCACACCTTAATCTAATTTGAATCACAGTTACATTTGTAGATGATTAGGTGGTGGATCTTAAGCAGAAACGGTATGAACGATAAATAGTAAGTCACATCAAACATTCAGAGGTTTGACGCGTATACGAGAGAGAAACATCCAACAAGTATCTGAGGGTATAGTTTGGACATGTAAAAAAGGTAAATTATTTATTTATTTATTTTCGTGAGGAAAAAAGGGTAGGTCTGAATTACTTTATGCATTCAATAAAAGATTCTACTACCAAAAACGTTGCAATATTATTTTTTAGTTTTTGAGGTGAACATGCCTGGTATTCGTACAGTAAAATCGCAGAAAAGAAATACGAAACTACGTTTGAGGAAAAGAGAGCACGGAAAATTTAATCTCTGAATATTTCTAATCAAGTTTTCTCTATTTTCAGCATACGTTCTATTAATATATATTGGAGGTACAACAAAATTTTCCGTGAATTTTTTATACAATTATTCGCGTTTACAGTCATCTGCATCCTATGGCGCTTCTACAGCTGTCGTGACTATCAAGGTAAATACTAAATCCCGTCTTTTAGTTCAAAAAACAAGAAAAGGCTACACTCATATGTGCAGTCATCACACTAGATTCAAGCAAAAGGTTTTCTAAATCAGGAGTATTTGCTCACGAAACAGATGAGAATGAGAATGAAAACACAAATCAGGGACATATTTGTACATTGGTATCAGCGATTTAAATGGCCGAGTAAGGTACCTTCATCATGGACCCGCCTCGAGCTTGATAGCTAATGCATCGGGATTCGAATAATAAAAACGAACATTTATAAAAATGTAAGTTATTTATTAGAAAAAACTACAATGAAAAAAGTATTTTATTTTAGAAGTGATATAACAACTCTATTTTTCAGGGAAAGTTTTACCCGTTTGGAAGTAAAAACTCAGTCAGGATTGGCGGAGTTTGTTATATATCGAGGGGTTAATATAATACTATAATATGGTGGTTTTTGACCAGCACGCATAATTTGGATTAAAGAATGTGGTGAATTGTTAGCTCGTTTATTTTAACCAAAATGCTCCTGTAAGAAAAGTTTAATGTTCGTACTGCCATCTCCTCTCTCATGCAATTGAAGGGAAAGGACGTAGAAATGTTTAATAGGAACTCGCCATGCAATCATGCGTTTTAAAGAGAAATAAGACTCACCTGTCGGAGAAGAACTCTATTTTGGTTTTCCTCTTGACAGCAGAGGAGTGGACGGGAGATATACTAGAGGCGCTGGCGGGCGGGGAAGATGACCCAGTGGAGGAAGACAAAGACCCAGTTCGGGTCCTCAGCTCGGATGGACTCAGGATGGCGTCGCTACGAACTTGAAGGATTTGGCCGTTCGTCGGCAGATTCTGCCTGATGTTGTGCTTGTTCCGTTTCTTCTTCTTCTTAATGTTGTCGTCTTCCCGGGCGCCAAAGCCAGGCGGCGGCGGTGACCAGTCCAGGTCCTTCTTCAGATGTCCTCGTCCGCACCGGCAGCTGCAGGCTTTGAACGCCAGGTCGTAGCCTTTTTTTGTCCACAGGTTCTGATGCCTCTGCCTCTCCGACCAAGACCGAGCTCGTCCACAGGATTTCAAATATGTGAGGACAGTCTGCTCCCAGGACTCGAAACATTCTCGGTGCATGTACCTGCCCATGGGACATTGATCGTTGTTGCACGTGACGCGGATAGTGTCTCTTAGATCATCCAGCGGTATGAGCGCTTGGCTCCTTAGGCACTCAGTCGGTACGCAGCATCTCGTCACGTTGTTGCATTCGATATTTTCCGGTTCCAGGCCGACTAGCTGCACCTCGTGCAGCCCGTTATTCCGCCTAGGAGCCATTTTATCACGAGTTAAACCTAAATCCTGAGTAGGTTGATATTTGTACTCTAAAAGAACGGAAGTACCGGTCATTAACAAGTCCTTTTTCTGCGATTCTGAGGTCGGGACGAAGTATTTCAACAATATTTGTACTGCATCAGGATTTTTTACGCAAAACTAAATTCTACCAATCGATCTAAAAATCGACGATTTACTAATATAAATTCATTGAATTTTATTTTTATTACTCGAGTGAACACATACCGGTGTCTCAGTACAAGGCGTGCTTGAGTTATAACGAGAAATTAAAACGGAAATTTAAAAAATTGAAAACAAAATTTAGCGACCAAGAGTTGTCGGTGAAGTCGTATAGCGGTTAGTGTTGTGTTGTGCTCTTGACCGGGGAGACCCGCTCGCTTTCGCTTTCTATGACCGACTGAAAGTTGGGTGGGGGCGCGTTCGACGGGCTTCAGCCTCCAGAGGTGGGGGACCCGAAGGGAACGTACACTACGCACCCACCGACCGCCCGCAGCTGAGATCGTTCTACCCCCAAACCGGCTCACCCTTATCAGGATGTCAGTTCCGCACAGGAGCTCGCCGCCCCCGGGCCGGGTTTCACCCGGCATCCAAAACCGACCTAAAATGTGTCTCGGAGCCCTGTGCCTTTTCGCTCATATTCGCACAGTCCTCACGAGGAGGGGTCGAGCGAATCCTATTTTGTTCCTTCTGCTCCTTTCATCCCGCGATCCTCTTCGTCTCTCGTTTCGTCCTTAGCCCGCGTACCTCCTCTCCAGTACGCCGTGACCTCCTAACCCCTCCACCGCCACCTTCATCGCCTCCTACATCTTCCCACCTACCATCTTTCTCTTTTCCTTTGCTTTCATCCGCAGTCAGGCTTACACGTCCCTTTCTCAACCCTTTGTTTCTCTTCGGCATACTTCAACTTCGGTGTTTTCCTCTTCAGCATTTTTGCTCTTTGGTCCTTCATCCGTCCTTGCTCCCCGCCGTCTCCAACTACTTTGCAAATACTCTCTCTTTCTTCTTGCAGCTAATCAATAATGCCATCACCTGGGAAAGCTCAAATCGATACAACATCCTTCTTTGATACTTGCACCAGTTCTATCTGATATCTCTTTTCGCTTCATTCTTTACACAAATGGCAACTTCATTTCATCCTTGAAGTGAAAAATGCTGAATGATATCATCTTAATATGTTACCGCAATTACTTCCTAGTATAACTTCTACTGATTTAGAGTATTGAACAAGGACTATTTCATTCAATGTTCAGCCGGACTGCCCACTTTCCCACTTCACAATCAACATTGTTATTAAAGAGTGTCTTATTGATGGCGTAGAACTTGAAAAGGTGACTAAGCTCTTCAACATTAACACAGCTCACAAAATGAAGACCCTTCAGAACGATTCCACTTGTGTTGTATAATTTTGGAACACTTTGGAATATGGACGGTCACTGGCCGTTTTTAAGGTGATAATCCTGGTCTTGGGTATAATGTTTGCAAGACTATTTTGGGGACAAGATCAGAGTAACAACATAATATATGTAGTCAGAGAATATTATTCTCTTCAAGCTGAGAATCAGTAACTGAATGGTTTATCTTCGTATGTATGTCATATATCTGTTGGAATTCCGAGGTCTGCCGAATTGTCCATTGCACCACGACAAACAAACACCTTATATAATAACTTCCAAGTTCAATTATGATTTTCTTCTTCATGTTTTCACTGTAGATGAACTTTGTTTTGTGTGCTTTCATAAAAATATTAGACTATTTCTGACCATTTCTATCTGCAGCTTGTTGTTATTGGTAAGCATCCACCTCAAACCCATGAAGAAGTCAATTCTACTTGTTTTTTCTCATAACTGACGTTTATACAAGATGATGGGGTACTTGCGTTACTAACATTGAGGTATTGTAGGAAATCTGATGCTGAACAAAAAAGTTCCTCTTCAACATGGGCCGATTCCTAACCGTTTTCCAGCTATTTTAATTTTTAAGGTTTTCAAGAAATTCAGTACTTATTGACAAAAACATCCCATATATCCCTGATACATGAATTATATCCCAGATGTGAGGGTGCCATTCGAATCTACGTGAAATCCGTTACTCAATACATCAATATATCATAAAACTCATGTTGAAGCACTATCATTAACAAATTCAAAGTTTACGGAATTTGGTCAATTTACTATGATGCATCTTAAACACAATAATTCTTTATGTAGACATCGCCAAACTTCCCAAAAACAGCTCCTCTGAAAATAAGCTTTTCAACTGAATGCTTTTTCTTCATTGCGCAACCACGCTCAATTTCTTCTTTTAATACTCTGGTCATTCAAATTGCAACAACTTAAACTATATTAGTAATGTTACTGTAATTTATGTTATCTCAATCGTATTCTTCGACTAAGGTACATTGTAGCTTATAATTATGCAATTTACTAATTTAACCGTCTTGGCATTAGCTAACTGATTCATGTGGTTTCGTGCGTTTAAGCCTTCTCGGCAGATCATTGACGTCAAGAAGTAGAGCAGCCTTTGTTGAAATGATCCTTTGTAGATGAGCTGTTGCTTAAAGCCTGATTGTTTAGTTTACTGTCTCGAATTTTTGTATGTCATGGCGTTGTTTCGGTCGTTTCTGAAGTACCATGGAGCGTTTGTGACGCACCGGAGTACCGTATTCAAGAATCTCTGTATCGCGTCTCGTTTGGTTTGAGCGGTGCACCCTCACATCCGCTTTAATCCAGACTGGCTTTGGAACTTCCTTGTAAAGGATTATATTGTTGTGGACGGACAAATTTGAATGCTACCCCATAATCCTGTACAGTTTTCTGAATTTGAGTGTAATTTCTTCTCTTTTATTCACGTGGGCTGTCCATCTGAGTCTAGCGGCGAACGTCATACCGAGTTACTTTGGTTCATGGAACCATCGTGTGGTTGAGATGAGTAGTTGGGATGAAGCTAACCTTTTTGTCGGTAAAGTTTAAGTGCACCTACCTGACCTCACTCATTTAATTCCTCACTTTCCATTCTTCGATTAAAAGGAGCCGTTGAGTTTTGACTTTTAATCTTCATTATTTTTCCCAACAACAATGTTGCCCCGTGTCATCAATAAACGTCGCTATTTTTTTTTTTTTCATTTTTAGTGTACAGCAAATAAAAGAGTGAACCAATTGCACTCCTCTACGGCACTCCAGCATCGATTATTTAGAATTCCGAAATAGGCATAATCATCTTTTACGCCAAAATATCGGTCTGTCAAATAGGATGTCTGATAATATTTATCATAGGTTGTGCATGCTTTTGCGTGATCATTTTTTGGAATGTATTATTGAGCCCTTCAAGCCACACTTCGTCGGACGCTTGTGTGACGTCGAGGAAGATGACAGAGCATGCTTTCTGCACATTCGACTCAACGTCATTGTTCCAAATTGGAACCTACATTTTATTCAACGAACTTACCCGAAACATAATTAACAGCAGACCCCTCAATAAATGCTTAAAAAAAAAATAAAAAAATTGGAAACTCAGGAATTTCGCGGAGGAGTGCAAGTAGACTCCCTCTATGCATTCAGGTTTTTCAATGGTTATTTATTCATAAAATGATATTAAGTCTCAATGTCTTAATCTCTCGATATTTCCAAGAAGGTAGTTCTGAGATGACAATATAATATGAATATGAAAATATATAAAGTTTTGACCCTTCATACAACTCAACTTTTCACTTCCTCTGCTTGGGGCTCCCTATCAGGGGAATATAAGCACCTCAGGATTTGTACGGTATTACAATGAGAATGGTTATTATTCGAATTCCTGTGTTTTGAACTCGTCATGGTAGAGAGAACCTTTCTTGAAAATACGTTGACATTCTTTCTGAAACTGACAGTTATCACTTCTTCCACCTTAAATTTATCTATTTCAATACATCATAGGTTAGATACATAACGACAGTTTTTTAGTAGGATAACCTCAAGTTATTATGAAATGATATCCATGAAATTAATGTAAGTACTATCATTCTTGGGTATTTTTCTATTCCTTGCCTTCAACGTCCCCGTCATCATTGTCGTTATTGCTTTGCAGCTAGATATATTATAATACGTGGGACGCCCAGCCTTAATTGAATTGGTCCTTGTAAACTCCGCTAAACAATTATGAACATTAGTGATCATACATAATATGAAGGATATTGTGAGGCCAAAGAGGCAGAGTTCTTGTTTGATGGAACAAAATTCATATATCTCGTTATAGAAAAACACACAGTAGGGTATTGTTTGGAAACAACCTCTCTAACCCTAGACGTAGACATTTTTATCCGAGCGAAAAAAGATACTTGAGATCAAAGACAGTATTCCAAGTTCGATGAGAGAAAGTACCTAATCAAATTGGCCTGGCCCCTGAATTGGGGGGGCTTTTATCTACGAGGGGGTGCGGGGTATGAGCCAAGTGGGAGGACCTCAAAGCTCCGCCCAAAACGGTTTTTATTACGAATGGCAAGGGTGGCCCTGCGCGGTGAGGGACCAGCGCCTGCGTTCTGCCCGAAATACTAAACCAGCCTCTCTTTCCAGCGTTTCTCTCCTCTACCCCGCCCCTTGAGGCAAAGGATTGTTATTAATAGCTAATATCAAAACCCTCGCGGGCGGGCGAAAAGAAATGTTTTGCCGTGGTTGCTATCATTATGAAGCTCGGCTGAAGGATTCAATTTTCTCAACTTCCATGAGCCCCGATCCCTGGCCTTTTTTTTCTCTTCTCCACTTCACCAGCTTTAGAAAAAAAAAGATTGAGGTAGTCTCATCGAAAACTCCAACTCCTATCGTTTAAACAGAAATGCAATCGCGATTAATACGTACAACACAAATTCGTCGATCAAGGCTTATTCTGGACAGTTCTCTGAATGAATATAATCAATGCAGCATTTCTAATCAATGGCTGTCTAGCAAAATTATCGTTTTACCTTTGCCACAACAGATGAGAAAATGCAAAACGTGACATAGAGGTTGTCACCGATGGTCTCCCTATACTATTCCATCAAGAATGGCTTTCCAACTTATGTAATTCGAAGCTGAAATCGCCTATGGGGTCCTTGAAAATTTCAACATCGGGGGAAAAGATACAGCTCACCCTGATGAAATTCACAGTCAAATAATAACATCAGGAGTAGGCAGTCCAAAGTGAAATCAAACAGATGGCAGTAAATAAAATGTACTTACCTATCCTATTCTTTTCCTGTGAGGTGATAGATTTTTGAGAAAAAATACATCGTCAGACTTTTTCTCTTCATCAATATTGATAGAGAGAAATTAGAGCTCTCTGAGACCTGACAAAGTAGATCCCAACTTTCATTTCATTCGAAGCCATTTACTGCTTTATTTATACTGCCGGTTAATGAATTAACCGTATCCCGTTTAACCTCCAAAGTTGAGCTACATCAGGTTTGGATAGGTTCTACTTGCATGGGTACCGTCGGTTAGTTGCTCACCAGTAGTTCAAGACGTTTTATTCGAGTAAAACGTCAGAGTGGGTTCATGAACATGCCCACGACACCATGATGCAGAGTTGGACGTAAGGCCACTTTCAAATACATACGTAATTTAGTTCACCAACACATCAACACGAGGCCAATTAGCACACCGAACAGTTCACTTAACTGAAACATGATGAAGTTATATAAACCGTGGATGTTACTGGACGTTAGCGCAAAGAGTTTCTCAGCTGATTTTCCGGTAAACCACGTGAACCAGTCTTCTTGCAGAATACATTTCCTTTACCCTCTTTAAAAAAGGTGAAACAGCCGGAGAATCTCATTTATTCTGGCAGGGTGAATGATGAACAACAAGCCTCCCTTCATGTGAAGGATATGTATCCCGCTCATTCACCCGTATTTCTCTCATTTTTCATCGCTCCTCCCTGCCTTCTACCCGCGTAGTTCTCCTCCCTGCCAGTAGAGTATGGTAAAGGTGGAAACCCACCTACATGGACCGACACAGGTAAAAATTAACTGAGGAATTAAGTATTGGAGGCGGAACGAATGCAAAGACTTTAGACGACGTGGCTTTTGAGACTCGTTGTTTGAATAGTTGCACTTATACCAAGCAATTGCAGCAATCCAACCTTGCCACTAGCGACCACGGAAAGACTAATTACACGAGTGGACGAGTTCGATGATTCTAAAACCCCTTTAGTAAAAACAGGGGTGCACGAGGAATTCATTGGGGCTGGTGCAACGATGCAGATGAAAGAACCGAGGAAAAGGTGGGTCAGTATCACGAGGTGGCGTGCAATGAAAGTGGAAGTTCCGCCCGAGGGTGGAGCGGGGGTCTCGTCTAAAGGGAAATTGTAAAAGGGGATATTACGGAGAGCGAGTGGTTTGGGCTGGGAAAGGCCCCGTAAGCGGCGCGAAAGATGGGTGGGGGTGGGGGTAGTGGCTGAGAAGGGTTGGCGTACGGAGGTGCCTCAGAATGAACACCTGATGCGGTGGCGGGGAACCGGCACTGAAACAACCCCTTTTCCCTGCCTAGGGAAGGTTGTTGAAGGGTTGATTGTCTTTTCTGAACAGCTTCTGTCTTCTTTCAAGCTCATTACAATTTCCAAATCAGGTCTTAGACTTCCAACGAGGCTCGTTTTCGGTTTCGGTTTTTTTCGGGTCCTACCAAGCTTGGTCAACTCCGACGAAAACCCCAAAGAAATACCGAAGCGGTAGGTAGATATCATTAGAGATTCTGAACTGAAAACACCGCAAATTGCCTTTTTTTGATTAATTATATTAGGTATTTCATAATGTTGAGCGAGAGCATATCTTCATAATTTAACTCACAAAAAAATGTCCTAGTAATCGAAAAGAATACAATTTTTTAAAAAATGTAAATTCAAGTACAAAGGTGAATATATCCTCGGCGCTCTTCCAGCAAAGCTACTATGGAAATACAACTAGATCTCACCCTGTACAGTTGTTGTGCAACGGCATCCTAATAGGAAGGCAATATTCTACGCTAGGGCGAGGTGATAAACATAGTTGTCTTCACACAGACAAGGACTGATATTATCCCGCCACAGCCGATTCTAAGCCCCAATTTCGAATGAATGAAGTGAACCGATTCCACAGCCAAAATTTGTTACTTTTCTCCAGAAAAAATTGATTATGGATTAAAAGAAGGGATCATGGATTATGCGAAAAACAATTATGAGTGGCATTACTTCCGGTTCCTGAACAATGCCAAATAAGGAAATGCTCCAGGATGGTCCACCACTTAGCTGAGACACGGGAATAGGTACTCAACGGATCTTCGAAAATCTTGAAAAACCTTCTTAAGAATACCATTGACCCATACTTTGGTGTGCGGCGTTCTAGTTGCAAAAAAGAGTTAGGCACAAGTTCGGCCCAAAATGTGGTCTATGAAGTCAATATTTCGGATGGATTCGGAATATTTCATAGCCTTTCTGACCAAAACAGTGGGTTGACCTTTTTGGATTTTCAATCTAAATTCTATATAATTTTATAGACATTATAACGAAAAATGAGAAATACGGATGGATATTTTAAAACGATCTCAATAATAATAATAATGATAAAAATAAATATGTTAATGTGTTCCCATTGTTTTACTAGCAAAAACAATCTGCTCTAAAATTCGGGCAAGGGATGAAATTCGCCAAGAACGTCAAAAGGTTCCTTATTAATTGTATCAACGTATAAATACTGTTTTAATTGTATTAATTGAACGTAATTTCAGCCGACCATGTCGGGCGTCATCGAAAAACCTTTCTTTCAACACCCCTCAATGAAAACTCTGCTCAGAGTTTGAGAGTAAAACGCAATGTTTGCACAGGGTTTTTTAATTGAATCAGTATCTAGAGGTTCGAGCTCTTTGAATCGTGCATTCAAACAAAATGCATATAATAGCATCGAACGAAAATTTCATTAAACAACTCTCACCAAAAGAAGCTTTCATTTTTCATTCGATCGTAATTTTTTCCCTCTTTTTCTCGTCAAAAGTCTCCTCTTTTTCGACGAGCGCACCGAACGTAATTATTTTCGTTGTCTTTTATTCTTCAAATCCCGTCAAAGAAACGAACTTTCCAATGGGCTTTTGAAATGGCGCTCAACAAGCTCCCTAGTTAGCCATTCACTTGTATATTGGGTAAATTGGTACGATTTCTCATTTTCGTTACTCCTCAATTTGGGTCTTCGTGAATCGGTCACGTAAAGAGACTTTCAGTTGACACATCGCAACACGCGCACCCCATGTACGAGATTCATTCCGTGAGGCGAGTTCCAACGGTCCAAAAAATATAGACCACTTGCCCAACGAGCTTCCATTCTATAAGGCTAATATGCCACTTGATCATGATACACAGCCTTCAATATCGTTTGAAGGGTATTGGCGTAATCTTCTATATCCATAAAACCAGGTTGCTCTAAAAGGTTTATTCTGAAGGAAATCGCCGAACATCCCTTTTATAGGATAACATTATTCTGTTCAGGTCCACCGGACTAGACACCAACTCGTGCGAAGGAATTATTGTCGCATGCCACTTGAGCAACTTGCACCCTGGCCTGAACGGAGGCAAACACGAATCAGCTAAATACGTTTCGCATTCCAGTTGTTTGCTCTATAGATTTTTTTGCAGTTTCATCAGACACCCTGGGGCCCTGGGAGAGCGAGTACGAATGAGCAAAGCGAAGGAGAATGAAGAGAGAATGGAATAATCCGAAGAAAAAGAGGAAAACGCGAATGGGGTAGAATAATAGAGCAAGGGGCGGGGGTTGAAGGGATTTTCCGGCTGAATTCCAGGAACATCCTCCTCTCCCGGGATACGGTTCAAGGCCGGTTTAGGTACATCTGGGTCAACCCCAGGGCGTGGCGCTTTGGACCTGCGCCCATACGAACTTGGGGATCTCACCACCTTTGAAGAGTTTTCATCCCGTTTTCTCCTTGAGGTGTTCAATTCACCTCCGAAAGAGGATTAAGTGGCCTTCAGCCTTCACGTGGATTGGAAATGAATGAACCTAATTATTGGACGAAAAAGGAAATTAACCGGTGTAAGGCTATGAGAGAAGAGTACATAAATGTTCTAATCCTTCATCCTCCAATTCATACTCGTGATCGATTGACTTTGAGGCTCCAAATCTCCTTATTACCAGAAGGAATGAAACTGTGTCAAATTGTCGGTACCTACTCTCTTCAATTAATCTCAACTAAGAGCTCGACTCCCATTATATCCGCCAATGAAATTTGTGGACCCCAAAATTCAAAGAATGTCACCTGGATTAATTTTTCTTTTCAGAACTTTTGATGATTTTAGAGAATTTGGTTCTGTGTCCATCTGATTAGAATACTATACAACTTTCAGTTATATATTTTTTTTAAATGAACTAGCCAATAGGTTTTATAATGATTCAATTAGAATTATTTGAAGGTTTGAACCCATAAAGCACAAATTCATGGTTTGAGTTACCTAGAGTTTGATTGTATTTGTGCACTTAGATAAACTCGTCAAATCATCGATTGACGATTCGCTATGTTTGTGGCCAAGTTAAAATCTTTTGTTGGAAGTAGCCGAGTTACTATCTAATTTGAAACAGAATCAAGGCATCAAGGTTCTCTTGATAAAACGAACAGGTCGAAAAGCTATTATCAACGATCTAGGGTCAATTTATCCAAATTATTCTAATCAAAAAGGTAGGTATTAGGATTAGGTATAGTTTTTCAATTTGTCAAGGGTTGAGGGTAAATAAATGACGACACCTCTGTATCAGAATAAGCCATTCTGTGATCAGCTATCACATGGAAAAATTATGATTTTTTACAATTGAAGTAGACCTGGTATTATTACCATTTCGGTAATTTGTCGACTACAATTAATTCAGGCAGGCATGTCTAAAAGTTCGCAGAGGTTGCAACTGGGTCCTGCATTAGCACTACAAAGCCAGTACGACCCCATATTTAACAAGACATTCGAAATATTATACCAAAAGCTGTGATTTGAGGTGACTTTTTCAAAAAAGTGCTCATATGAACATCTCTGTTTCGACGGCAGGATCATGAAAAACACTGCGAATTTTCCCACAATGGAGTGGATTACTCCACAGTGGAGTAACCTGGACTCGTTCCAATAAATTCAGCGTCCAAAATTCAGTGGAGAATGATACCCTACACGCCTAGGTACCCAATAATCTCGAAAACTAACCTTCCAAATAGGGTAGGTATGTACCCATTTATATGCCCACCTCTAGTGGAAACCAATCGGTCCGGGACCCACTTCATTGGATTCAGCGCCTATTATTTAGTGAAAAAATGGTACTCCTCATGCCTAGTTTCCATAATGTCCCAAAAATAAATTTAAAAAAAATAACCATACATTCCCCAAATTTAGTTCCGTCGGGCTGAATATTTTTGAGGACCAACAAGACCCGGAAGAGGCCAAGAGGTCGCTAACCAAAATTCCAGATTTTTAGAAGATTCAACTAAAAATTCCAGAACTTATGCAATTGTATTTTAAAGGGATGGAAGATTCCAATATGATGAAATTTGTATAGTTTGTTGGATTCAAGGGAGTTACGGTCATTTTATCATCAAGTTTAAAATCACGCTAAACGGTGCTAATCTTTAAAAAAATAATAACATAAACTTTTAAGAGGCATATTTTTATTGCAAATAATTCTTAGAATCACTCCAGAAGTTTGGTGGCCCCCAAGGACCGACACCTATGACGACGGGACCCATGAAAAACGTTTCAGATTCGAGAAGCTCTGATGAGAAGAGACACTTCCGGTTTAACCTGCATATTGTTATTGCAATAATGTACGAATATACTCCCAGCCGTAGCCATCGTTGCTTTGATAAAAAAAAATTTTGCGACCTATTGGACCGTGATCCGATTTAATTGCCATACGCTTGATTCCCAATAATTCGCACTACCAATGCAGATAAAAAAGCCGTCCCTTCGGACGCGCAATCACATTTGCATTCTGCGCGAAAACCCCACCAAAATACCATTTTCTTTATTATTCCTGCCAAAAATAACTTCCTATCGAAATAACTCCCGAGTTTCGCGTACGCGGAGGGGCCGAAGGCTTTATGCAATTTGTATGGCTGGGTTGATGCAGGGATAAAAAGAGGTAAAAAAGGAACCAAGACCGGGCTGACTGGGGGTATAAACAATAAAAGGGCCTGATGAAGCAATTCAGAACGGAGTCCCATTTTAATTGGGGAGGTGTGCTGTGCTCTGGCGATGAGAATGCAAATCAGGGGTTGTCTCTTTTTAATACAGCAAGCGCTTTATTATTCACTCCTGTGATTCTTCGTTCTAGACACACAAACCAAAGGTTTTTTTTTTTTTTTTTTTTTTTTTTTTGAATGAGGCAGCACGATAAAACGTGAGAACTACAGATTTCTGTTTTTGGGTGGAGGAGAGCGGTGTAGTCTATAGATTACCTTGTTGATGAAGATTATTCAGGTCATGTTCCTGATCTGTATACCGATATCCCTAAATACCGAGATCCCTTCCGATATTCCATTCCCTTATGGACAACGTAAGAGGTAGTCTAATACAGTCTCAAGTCAATTTGCAAACCGCAGCTCGAATCCACGCCATTTTCAAACTTAAGAACGTTACCTACGTGTTATAAAAAAGGCCCCCATCCCGCCTGCTTCTCCAAGGTCAGCGTTTTTCAAACAGAAGAGAACCCTTTCTCAACCCGTTGCGTAAAATGTCAAAAAAATCTCCTTAGTTTTCGGAATTGCATACATTATCCGGGTTGAATATATACTGTATACTGTAATGAGTATATCTGTTGACAAGTTCAACTTGACGTCACGCGGGGCAATCGTGACTTCCATCAGTTTTCTAGCTAGATTTCATTTAAATGAGGCCGGATAATCAAAAAAGAGATTGACTTTGAGGGCAGATTTGTCGAACAACGATTCACCGATAGAACCTGGATGTGGAAAAATACCAACACCAGACCAAAGCTGACACCAACTTTTATCTGCACTGTTCTGTTTTGGTTTCCAATTTTTTTAGTAGGAACCCAAGTGTTCATGCCAGATGTCGAACACTATGTAGGCGTATTGCGTTCTGAGACGTCTAGATCAAAATAGTAGTCCATTTCGCCGTCCACGCCGTTTTTGGCGTTAGCAATGTTCATTAAAAAAATTCTGAAATTCCCTCCTTGCTCTAGTCTGCCCACAAAACTTTTTAGCCCGATCGTCCAAAACGATGGCCGGATGAAAGTGGTTTTCTGAGGTTTCCGAGAACCTGATCTAGGCCATCGGGATATGATCGGTCAGTAAATTTTGATCGCTAAGTCGTTTCAGATTCAGATTCAAAATATGTTCCAGCATTTTTTACTGCGGTCCAGATCGTCACAAAACTTCACACCACTAAATTGCCTATGATCGCCGACATTAGTAGGTCCCAGATCTTCATTTAACACATAGGACCAGAGGGGGTAGGCCATTGCTTCACCATGGAAAATGGTATACGAGCCGGCCTGCCTGGGGAGTCAATGGGCCAATATTTACTGTCTGCTTCCTTGGCCGATCAGTCACAGTTGAACCTTGCCATCATGGCTAGCACGCAGGAGTTGAACTCGGCTCCGACAACAACTCAACACTCAAGGATATTTACCTTCACCTCCAAGCTTGCCTGGTAATGTCTTCAACCCCTGAAAACACTCCCCGAGAACAATAGGGTGGTACTATGGACCAGTAAGTGTCCGTTTTTCTCTAAACACCCACCTAATTATTATAATGCCGGAATCATTATTTTTGCCAATGCCCATTTCCATAAAAGTAAGCGATAACCCGATAAAATGAACGAAATTCCTGTTTAAGAAATATTTTGAAGGTTACAAACAGGTAGTCAGGAACCTTGATTTGATGAAGCCCTAAAAATATTCAAATGCGGATGATTGGGCAAAATAGTGACTGGTACGAAGAGAATGAATTCGATGCAATAAGGCAAGACTCTGCTATGGCGCAGCTTGGTCGAGGATACAAGAGGATGTTATTTTATCTCCTTTAATGAACTTACGACTTGTTCTTCGATTTACTAAGGGCACTCCAGGGACACCTATGTTTATGATTAGCCGCAGCATTCCTCATAGGCTCGAGTAGGTGAAACAAGAAATAAGTACAAAAGTCAGCTTTAGAGCATGATCATCCCTTCAAAGGCGTTTTAGAAGCGCAGGTCATCGTACGTAGTGCAAGTCAATCAGTCCATTTCCACCCTCGATGGAACGTCTAATCGGCACATAGGGATGTGCCTTCTAAGGACATCGTCGCTGGCGGGAACGGGTTGTGTTAGGCCCCAGAAAAGTGCATTATTGATGCAACCCCTCCGCCCCTATGTGCCGTGGTTTTCGGTCGATACGTCTGATTGCCGCTACCGCCTCTAGCGTCCACCTCGCCAACTTGCTGTCTTGACGTCCGCCGAACCGGCTGGCCACATCACACAAGAACGGGGGGGATTCACTTTTCACGACGAAGGACGCCGTACGAGGGCGTCTCTGCTGTCCTATGCAAGTAAGTTTTTCAAGTTTTCATTTCCTAGGGGCCACTTATATATACCAAGCGTGGACTTCTGAAGTTAACACATTGTTAGGAAGAGCGCTTAGGTCATTACTGCAATAATAAAATGACTAGAAAGAATCATTTTTGGAGAAACAATCATGAAGTGGAAGAAACTCGAAATGACAAGTTTATAAATAAATTAATTCATGGAAGCGCATTGCCAGACCGGGTAGTATCGACTTGCAAGGAACCAGCAGATGTAGGACTCCAAGCTTCAGTGTGGACCGACGGTCGACCGTGTGGTGAGCACTACCCCGAGCAAGCCTTTGGTTAACCGTAAACTCCGAAGGGAACGGATCAAATTCGGTGAGAAGCAGACGGAAAAGCCGACAACCTTATCTGTACTACGACACCGGAATATTGGTACATTGGTACATATTCGTACTTCGAAGAGGATCTGCAGATAAGGAATGGTTTTTTGATACATTTTATTGATCTTGTATTTTGTGTGTTGAAGAGATTCATTCATTGAAAAGGTAGAAGACGTTCACTCAGGGCCTGTTAAGCGCTGGTCAAAGCGGCTAGCTGAATAAGTCGAAGGTATAACAATATATTGGCCAAAACTGAAAAGCTAGGACCTTTTCTTTAGTAAAAGGCAGCTGAAAGAAGTTTATAAGCCGTTAGGAACAAGAGAAATTGACTAGAGCAAGCGGTGTTGTGATATACACTCGTATATCATGCGCTGGGTCTGATAAAGTGAGCACTCTCAAATGAATTCTATCTCGTAAGAAAGCAGATTAGAGAACCATCCACTGTCGTGGCCATCCAATGCCATATTCATACCTCCAGGTACAAGATTTATACAAGAAAATGGCTGGGCAAGTACGCAGCTTCTCTAGCCCTATATTTCCGTCGTCCTAACGCTCGGTAGAACCATGAGGACATCAAGCACACCATCCCGAGTGGGTAAACTTTGAAACACAGTAAAATGATGAGCGGCAGAGCGGGCAAAGCAAATACAAATTTCCTTAAAACGAAATTAACCCCTGTCACTGGAGGGCTTTTGATGGTGGTTCTGAATGCTTATCGCACGCCTTGAGAAGCCCTGAAATGGGGTTTCGATGATGGACGAGGGAGCGGGCAATGAAAGAAAGGATGGGGGTTGATTTGAAAGATGCAAAGCGGTTCCACGTCCCACAAAGACTTTTCGAACGGTGATTCGGCCAATATCCGTTGCTTTGGCTCTACGCCTTCTTCTTCCTCCACTTTGATCCCTTCCTTCACAACAGATACAATCACAATTTCCAAATCACAACCCTCGAAATCTTATTACGGAAACCTTAGCTCTTTTATTCTCTCCCTTTTTGAAATCGCATTCTGCCTCGCATCATGAAAAATTCCCGATGGAATCTTTCTATATATAAAATCTCTCTTGGAAATAGGGGAAAATGGTTGTAGGGAAAGGGTGGTGAATTCCCGACAAGTGAATGTCTCTTTAGGAAGTGTTCAGAAAACGGTGAACCCTCTCGCGAGTGCTGTTGGCAACTACCTAGAAGGAAAGGAAATAAATAATATTCTATTCAAAACATATTTCCGTCAAACCTTTGCATCGGGTTCTCAAACTCACGGAACTGGGTAGGCAGAAAGCCGTCAGAGCCGCAAACATTCTGGGAAGCGGCAGAAAAGAGGAGGCCAAATGTCAATTTCACTGTTCCATCCTTAGAAAAGGAGTCATGAAGTAAACTATCTCATATACGAGTTTGGAACGAGTGGTTTCCTCCGGAAATTATCTGTTTGGAGTTGGATTAACAAAAAATACAATAAGAAGAACAATAATTAATCCCTAGCGCAAGATTCGTCTGCTTCATGTCTTCAGAATCATGTGAGATCTACCTACCCCTTGCATATCTCTTCGGAGATGCAAAAAAAAAAGTGACAGCCTTTATTCATAATGGTTTACTACGACGAGGGCGGCAAACGATTTCCTCCGAAGTCGTCGGATTATGATAAGCGCGGGTTTTAAACATGAGTTGACAACGTTCTGTTTTTTTTTTTTTTTTTTTTTTTTTTTTTAGACTAAAAATTGAGTAAATGTGAAACAAAGAAAGCATCCCAAAAATCTCAAACACAATTGCGTATTGCAAATCGGTATCACGCTCAACAATTGTTGTCAATCTTAAAGAATAAAAAACACACTGGAGCATTAGGAAAGAAAGGGATAAAAACAAATTTGAATCTTGCAAATTCGCTAGGCAGCTTTTGATGTACTATTATACCCCTCAAAGCAAATACATTCCCCGTGGGATCTCTCTGATCTGCAAGAAGTAAGTAGGTAGCCTACATAGTACCTTCAGAGACCGGCGCGAGCAAATTAGGCAATTGTCCAAGCGGACAGTTAGGTATGATAATTCAGTAGGTGTGACGAAAATTTCCCCTGCAGAGTAAGCCGAGCCTCTTTACCAGCCTCCACATTCGGGCCCCGTCAATAAAATTTAAAGCTCCATTGTTTGTTAATAGAACGAAAGAAATGGGATGGTTTTACGCCAACGCATAAAATCATCTACTAAGATTGATGCAAAGCCAACTGAGCATCGGAAAGAGGTGCGTCGATAATTATTCAAAGTAATTTACAGCCTTTTTTCAACATTTACAGACTATTATCATAGTGCCTTGTTGTTAATCGAAATTGATTATCGAGCTACACAACATCATAGAGCGTCATAACTCGCACATCACTGTTCCTCGATTTATTTCTTTTTCCAAACTTGTTCACAACTATTTTATTCGAGACCTAAATACGAGGTATTTCATAGATTGTCTCCTTGTTCCATCTACTCCTACACGTACTTCGTTTACAAATTCGTCAGCTCTCTAGCCCGAAGCTTTCAGCCCAACCTGCTAAGCTCTGGGGCCTAAATCCTTGAGTCTTTCGTCGTGAAGGAGTCTTTCCTCGAGGGAAAGTGATTAAATTATGCTCACTTTTATTACACGCAGCTACGTCTTTTGCTTCGGAGGCTGGAAAACTGTTATTAGGTCTCGAAAGGGAAGAAAGTGCGGGAAAAATCCAACTCTTTTGGTGCGGAGGTCGCTAATAGGATTATGAGCTCTTATTGAAAAGATGAACATTAAGCAGTTAATAACTCGCGTAATCCCACATTTTTTTTAGAAACTCCCAGTAATAATAACCCTTTTCGTACCTAATTGGTTAGAGGGAGGGCAGAGTTGTTGAAGTGTAAGACTTTTTCCCCCTCTTTTCAAAAAAGATTTTTTTTTAACCCTCAGAGAGTATTGAGAAGTAGAGAATTCTGAAAAAATACCTTAGCAGAGGGCGCTCTGGGGGGGTTTGAGATAGTGCTAGAAGGATATTATGGGATTTCGTTTTCACTTTCAAAATATTGTAATTTTGTATGGCTACCTTCTTGTTCGAATCCCTCCATTGTGGGTGACAACTGAAGTGCTACTGTTCCCTCGAACGATGCTGAACATCACTTGGGAGTATAGCGGACAACAACCATGACTGATGAACGAAGACTTAGGGTATTTGCAACGGGCCATCATAATATCAAAATATTATCATCTTTCATTATAATTACATCAACTTGAGGCCTAGATCAGGGGAATCTTTCATTCCGTGATATGCTATTCTTGGCTGTATGAGATAAAACCAGCGATTATATTGTCTCGAATAAGCCGACAGCAAAAATTTTCGCTGTGATTGAGCTAACAATATGGGGCCTTTACATCCCTCAACAAGACAAATGTCCCGTTGAACGATCGCCACTCTCCTTGAAGCTCACCAACTGCCACAACGTCAGGAGGTAATCCTTGTACAGCTCTGAAGAGGCCCATGCCCCCTGCTGAAGCACTTCACACTGGACTGGCGCTTGGACTCCAATCACCATCACCACTTGAGAGAACTGCCGGGGGTTAGCGAGAGGTTCTTTTCTTTTTCGCCTTTTTTTGTATTTCCGGTACAGGAAATGTAAGTCTAATTGTGTGGAAGGGATTGGGAGTGGTCGAGTGGAAGGAGACATAATTGTGCGTGGCCCGTCCGCGGGGTCGAGGAGGAAAGCAATAACGAGCTCTTGAAATCCCCCCGAATCCCTTAGGGCTTGAAGCATCTAAGGCAGAATCAGAAAAGCTGCCCTTTCCCTACTGTCAGCCACTCGAGAATTGGTATTAACGATATATGTGCTGCACTTCTACCTATTCGCTCTTCAACGTTTTCTTCTAAAGGCTTGAACGGCACATCCTCCCGATTCTCCTTCGAGTCTCTTGCCGTAGTTACGTCTAGTTCAAACTCTACATCAAAACGGAAAGGCCGTAGTGACTCGGGGTCACTCACTATGTTAGGATCCACACCAGCTATAAACCAAGAACTTAATATCAGAAAGAATATAAGTAATTGAGAACCTATGTGTTGAATTTTAAATTAATTCTTTCTGAATGACTTTCAGACACAAAAACCATTGCTTTATAAGGAAAAGCACATGAGCGCCACGATTCACACGGTCGCACTAATTGGTTGCTGAGGTGTTGATCAGTAAGATATTATCGTATGAATCCTGAATTACTAGCCCAAAGTACAAGTCAATCACACACTACTGGAATATCCCTTACGAGCTTTATGATTCTTGGATACGACGGAGAATGGGTATGTGAAGAACAGCAGGTCTGTTGTAAAAGGAAACGGTGTTCCATGCGTCTTTACAGCCTATAACCTTGCCAGTAAACCACTCAGAACCATTGGATGGGAATTTTAAGCTTTGAAATACAAAACGCTGAAACATAATATGATATCGACACCAGATTTTTCATCGCTTGCTAAATTCAAGTAGCTCTGGGAGTGGTAAATAATACTGCACTGCTCGTTTCCATTTTTGCAATAATACCGTTTATTACTCTTCAAAATTATGAACATTCGAGTGGAATGTTCCTAGTGGAATAGGTTGCGGCGGTTGTGAAATAATGAATTTGAGGAGCAGTAAACCTGTTGAGAATGTCGTCAATTACACCTAAAGCTTTATCTCCCTTAATAAGTTCGGAAGAAATGATTGCGGAAGGTGGAAAACGTAGTGAGAACGCGGAAACAACGCTCTAGAAACACTACAAGCCAACTGGCGCCCCAGCGTCTCTCGAGTGCCTTACATTGATTAGATGGAGGGGCCCACCTCGGGCGTCTCTTTATGGTCTTCACAATCTGACGAAAGTGTCGCACTGCAACATCTGGACCTCCCCTATTCCCTTCAAAACAAGTACATATGTAATAATGTACAGTGCAAGGCTCCCCCGGCAGCACACTTGGATATTTACCCACTCTGGATGAAATTGTGCCTTGAAGTGATTTACAATTATTGTAGCCTCTTACACTCTGATGTTGGACGGATTTTAGATGAAACAAGGGCAGTCGGGAACAGGACTTTCTGTATCCATTATTAACAGTACAACGATGTTCGTCTGCATCTAAATTTTTAATTATCTATTCCATCGTCTACGCTTACTCCCCCGTCGTAAGCCGCGCTCCTGGTTCCGGTCTGCTCGTCTGATTACGGTGTCAAATCATCCACCACCTATTAATCTTACCCGTCGGAGTTGTCACTTTTTTTTTTTACAGGATAACGCTTGAAACTGGAGCAATAAGTAGGACGAACAAAAAGAGGAAGCAGATGATATTTATCGCCGCGTAGGCTTAACTTGAATACGTCTACCATACCTAGAAGGACAACCCATGGGACGTCCCGACCTGCATTTCATTTTGACCTTACAGTTGGGGAAGGGAAAGGGGTATATTAGTGGTAATTTAATATTTTCGGGCATCTTTGCATCTAGTCGAGAGAGAACGAACGAATGTGGCTAGAGGCAACGACGCTACTTATAATTTTAGCCTCCGTTTGCCAATCTTATTTCCGTGGAGAGCTTTCAGTTGCGCAAGTTGAGTGACCTGTCAGAAGAGGGGACTATTACGTGCCACCGCTGACCTCGGCCCCAGATGGCTTCCGACTTTACGACCGGTCACGCTCCGTAAAGATTGAAATTGGAAGCTTGGAATTGGGCGAGGCCAGCTTTTTTGGATGCCGCGCACGTCTAGAAAGATATATTCCGTTCGGATGCCCAGAAGTATTTGCCTCACCATGAAACCCACCAGCGTCACCACTATTTTTCAGATTGTAACTATTTCAACAGTTTCATATTTGCAAGCATTCTGTACCAGTATCCGTATCTGGACAAAAGAGTCAAAGCGGATTTGGAGCATAACCTCGGGCCGAGGGCCTGCGGGTGATAAATCATACCGGTACCCCATTTTCTGCACAACATTTACATTAAATGAATGAAGAAAGTTACAAATCGTCTGTATGTATTTTTAGAAAAATTTATCTCCCAATGCGGATAGGAATAACCAAATAATCAGAAGTAATGACGTTTCTTAAATATTTATTGAGTTTTTCTTCATTTTTATGAATAATCGCGCGAGTAAGATCGCGCATTTGTATGGAATCGAATGTGCAAAAACATGTTTTCAAAAATTAAACAAAGATATACAAATAATTTAACAAAATAAATATAAAATAACAAATTAAACAAGTTCTCTATGATACATATATTCTGCCTAGGCCTTGGGTGATCGTCCTAAAAACGCTGCAAATTCTTTCACACGGTTTGGTTATTCCTCGGACCAGGCGCATGGAAACTCATTTCTTCAGGAAAATGGGGGGAGGGGGACAGTGGGTTTGGTGGATCCCAGGCCCATTCCAATTGATTCAGCGTGTTAAATTTAGTGGAAAATGATACCCCACACGCCTAGATTGCCAAAAATCTAGAAAAACCATTTTTCGAAATTCACATTGTGACCCCTAACCTGCCCTAATTTGGTCCGGTCGGGCTGAAAAGATTCGAGGAACGGACCCCCGACCTAAATTTCAGATTATTAGAAATTTTTCCACTACTACTACCACAGTCGGCGTGAACGGCGTACGACGGACGGACGTTTGATTTTTTTTTTTATCTGGACACTTCGAAACGCCCAGAAAAAAAATTTTGGTCAAATCGGAGAGATTGACTTTTTTCATAGTCAGAGGCAACACTGGAGATAAAGGGTTGTTGATATCGTTTCAAGAGCAAACCTTTCTCATATTCACCATTTCATATTTCTATAGAAACTCTAGAAGAATATACTAAAAAAACTTTTTTTTTAAGGTAAATGTAAATCATTTATTTACAGTATTTGGTTACTCATTCAAAACCTTACTATATTCCCTTCTTTAATAATAAACATCTTTTTAAGGAGAAACCTCGGCAACAGTCAATATTCATGCTACAAAGAATTCTCGCTACGATGTAAATTGGTTTTATAGTCCATTTCCTCAAGGTTTCTAAGAAAATATAAGATCTCAAAAACATTGTACTACAACTACACACTAGTAAAAACAATCCGCTCTTCTCTTTCTTGAACTGTTATCAACAACCCCTTTATCTTCAGTGTTGCCTCTGACACTCTCGGCTGGGTAGCCCAAAAAACTAACTATTAAAACACTAACTGAGAGTGATTCACACCATCCTGAAGTTTACCAATCACGTATGAAGGACTCAAGTGAGCAAAAGATTCATTTCCAAAGGAAGGAAAATATATACTCGACGGTCCTTCGGTTCCAGATTCTCAAGAGTCATGTTTACAACAACAGCAACTTTACAAGGTTTACGAGGCGTGGATCAAGATCGTATAAAAAGAAAGAAAAAGGTCGACAGACCCATTAATATCCTTCCGAACTTTAGAGGAAACGCTGAAGAAGTGAGCAATAAAGAGTCGTGTTTGATGAAGTCCGAGGTACGTTCCGATTTTTTCCCCAAGCTGGGGACTCAAAAGTTTTTATTCGTCTACACAAACGAACGTGCTTCAACTGACGCCATAAATCCTGCCATAAAACTGGCACATGGTGAGGTGACTGACTCAGCTCTTTCGGTTTTTGTTGCTAAAGATACGTTCTCGGGCTGAAGTATAAAAATCACAATAGGAAGGAGTTTTTGTCAAATCAAATTTTGAGTGTACCGACTTTTTGAAGAGAAATTATTTTCGTACCCGGATTTATCATACTTCTTTCTACCTACAAAATCAGTGTGGGGATTTGAATGTGAGAGTTTGGTAGTTCTCCGTAGATTGGCGAATAGTTACAGCTCAACGATAAAATTACCGTAAAAAATCTGCAAATTCTTACACACGGGTTGGTTATTCCTCGAATGGGGGAAACAGTGGGTGTGGCGGGTCCCAGACCCATTCCAATCGATTCAGGGTCCAAAATTTAGTGGAATATGATACCCCACACGCCTAGGCACCAGAAATCCCGACACATACAAAATGGGTGGATACATACCCATTTTGACCCATAACTTCTTCCGGTGGGTGCCAATCGTTCTGGGACACACATCATTGAATTCAGCGTCCAAAATTTAGTGGAAAATGATACCCCACACGCCTAGGTAGCAGAAATCCTGAAAACACATAATCAAATTGGGTAATAAATACCCAATTTGACCCATAGCTTCTTCCAGTGGGTGCCAATTGTTCTGGGACCCATTTTATTGGATTCAGCGTCCAAAATTTAGTGGAAAATGATACCCCACATGCCTAGGTAGCGGAAATCCCGAAAACACATATTCAAAATGGGTAATAAATACCCAATTTGACCCATTACTTCTTCAAGTGGGTGCCAATTGTTCTGGGACCAATTTTATTGGATTCAGCGTCCAAAATTTAGTGGAAAATGACACCCCACTCGCCTAAATCACCCAAAATCTCGAAAATCCATTTTTCAAAAAACCCCTACCCCCTCCAAATTTGGTCCGATCGGGCTGAAAAGTTTCGAGGACCCATCTCGGCTGGGAACAGACCCCTGACCCAAATTTCAGATTTTTAGAAAATTTTCTACTACCAAAAACGGCGTGGACAATGGACGGCGGACGGCGTACGGCGTACGGCGTACGGCGGACGGCGGACGGCGGACGGCGGACGGACATTGACCTTTTTTGATCAGGACATCATGAAACGTCCAGAAAAAAATTTTGAGCCGAATCGGAGAGGTTGACCATTATCATGAAAACATAGGTTGATTATTCAAGGAATAACCAACCAAAATCACAGAATGGGAGATATTTTTCATTATTGATGGAACGTGGCGCACGGTGCCTTCAAGACCGTTCAGTCGTGATGTTTTAGTATATGGGCTGCGCCTTGAGGGTATGCTTCCATTCCTAGTTTTGCTTCTGGTAGCACTAACTTTATCACAATTCCTACTTAATTCTCCTATCTTTTCAACTTGATATATTATTATTACTTGGTTATATGTGAGGTAATATCTGATTCCTTGAATGTGGAGTGGTGTTTCAATCGTACCGGCGGTACGGGTTAGGATTGCTACCAGGGACATATCGACACAAACTGAATTCTGAGAAAACGTGTCATTCGTTTTCGGTTTGTTATTCTAAGGAGGCGCGTTACCTTGCAAGGGATGAACCATCAAGAAATAATTGGCAGCTCTTCTTTACCTTCAGTTAATCATATCTACAACAAAAACATTCACATCATTCTCTATCTTATCACCGAAAATTGCTCTCATTTCTTCATTCTTGTGTACTTCCAAATCTGCGGTCACCTCTCCAGCTCTTGAATTGAGATTAATAGTAAAATGTGTCAAACCTCGAAGATTAGTGTTACCAGAAATCCCTATTCATAGTTTTCCCTCTGTGAGCCCGAAAACATGACTCGAAAACGAGACTCAGGTTTTAAACGATTGCCAACGATTAAGGCAATTTTAATAGACAACTACGTTGTGTTTTTCCCCAATAAAATAGATTCCTCAGTGGGAAAATTCACGAATATGGTCAGCTAATCTTTATATTGAAATTTGTTCAACATTCATTTTCCGCTTTTGAGTACGCTGAACCGAATCATAATTCTTTCGAGTCTTCTTGATTCGAGGTTGGCAAATTTTCCTCCATCATGACCCTAAAAAACCTTTTTAAAAACGATTCCACAGGGCTGGGAAGTAATGGTCTTCTGCCACATCATTGTGTCAATCCCACCGCATAAACCATTGCTTTGAGCATATCTTACATTTGAATAACAAGGAAATTAATCAAAATAATTCGCCAGTCCTGCGATAAGATGAGCTGTTTTGAAAATCTGTTGAAAGAAGGGGTGGTTTTTATGACAAAACAAACGGGTTTGCCAAAAAATCAGGTTTAAGGTGGATCATTTTCGGTGGATGTCCTAATCTGAAATACCCTACTCAACACACTAAATGTATCAGCCTCATATGACCGGCTCGAAAAGAGTAACTTGATTCCAAGATTCGGATTGATGTTTTCACGAGCATCTTTGCTATTTCAAAAATGTTCATTCTTATGAGGGTCCGGATTGGTGCGGATTTGATGGTTTTAAAACTGCGTAAGGTGCTCGAAAAATGTTTTTTGGACTAACAGGTCCAGTCTTGTGATCTTTACAACAGAATTTTACTACGCATAGTGCTTAAATACTTATGGTCAAACGATTTACTAATGTAGGTCCTTTCTACTTGCCTGGCCTACAAAAGTACAAAATAGAACCAGTATTGAATAAACCTAAAAATAACCTTGTCAATTAGTCAAGGTAAAAAGGGAATAGCGGTTAGCTTTTATTATAGTAGCAGACAGCATCAATATCCTTTTTCTTCCGCAAGACTGCTTGTGGCAGAAGAGCAATCAAAAGATATGAGAAGATGAAAGACCTGATTGCATGGGAAAGCTTTCAACAGGCGCTGCTGGTAGTGAAGGAGACACGATTAGGTCCAAGTGGGTGGGAAAAGATGAAGAAGATTGAGCGAGTGGCCGAATGTTGAGAAACCCCTGCAAAAGGAGCTTGAGAGGAAGAGACGGATCAACCTAATTATAGTGACTTGAGAGGATAAGTCCTTCACTAAGTCTTCCTTAACCAACCCGTTCTTCACCTTCCTTAATCCCCCTCCTTCCACGACCAGCAAATCAATTTGGCGTTCCTTTCGGATGAAAATACTTTTGAGATGAGTGAGTGCAGACGTTTTCTTGAGGAATATGTACCTAGAGTTGAGAGGCTACGGTGTTTAACGTCACGGTGAATTAATTAAATGAGGCAAACAACGAATTTTCCTAGGGAAGACGCCTGATCCTCGTGTCACACCCTACAAGTTGTTCTACCTTGTTCTTGGAAAAAGTAGATCGGTAACGGCTTAATAAGTATTCTACAACTTCCAAGTTTTAGGCAAAATAACGATCCCGAAAGTAAATCTAATTGTTTGGTTCACGTTCATAACCAATTGTAATAAAAGGGTTACTAAGGCACCTCTCACCGAATCCCCAGAAAATGAGAATGGGGAAGCATCTTCATGAAACGGCATGATTCAATCATCACAACAGACCACAACAAAATTTATTGTCATTACAAAAATTATGTAAGCACTTCCTCATAAACGTGCCTCAAATTGAAGCTCCTAGTGACTCTCAACGTCAAAATTTCTTTTCTCATGAGCCCCTAAGCGGAATCTTATCCGCAAATTCCGACCGCGTGTTCTCAACACTCTAACCGACTGCAGAGGATAGAAAATTTATCGCTAGCTACTCGGCAACGAAAATTGAGATTTTAACTCGACAGAAAATTAGGAATTTTATTAGGTGCGTCTAAAGAAAAAACCTTCACACCCATCGAAATTTCCGTTCCTCTTCCATTTCTCGGTATTTCCGACCGTACGATTATTATCCCCAGGCATATGCAAAAGGAAGCATGACAAAGATTTATTTGGGTAGCGGTTCAAGTTGGCCAACTCGAGAAACGGGAATATTGACAAGCAACCCCTTTCCAGTATCAGCTCATGTCCACCACAACCGTAGGCAGATCTAATATTCCTTCGCCTTCCCTATACATGACAGACGTTCTGGAAGCTGCTTTCCAATGTTTGCTCACCTGCCTACCCAACTCACCCTCTAACCCTGGCAAACACATTCTGAATGCCCTTTCACACATGCGACGCAATTCTCGCTGAGTAGCAGAGTCTTACCCTTGTCACTGCGTAAGAGCTATCGCCGCTCTCAGTCAGCGTTCACGTATAGGTTGATGGGTTGCCATACACATTGATTTATTACGCGGCCCTCAGTAACTTGCGTCTCAAATTCATTCGGAAACGGAAATTCATTATTTATCAGGCTAGCGATCATTACAGTGTGCTCATTCCTTTTTCGCCATATGGAATGATTTCGGATGTTAAAACCAGTTGGGAACTCTCGAGCCGAAAAAAAAATCATTTTCCGTTGGACAGAGTTCAACCGAAACGGAAATCGAAATATCCTTGCTACCGATCGGAATCGAAATAAAGAACAGACTTCATTCGAATTCAGCTGCTACCCATAAAAATTCGGCTGCGGAAACGGTTCGAAGGGACGGCTGTTAACATGGCTTTAATAACTCAGGAGGGCGCAGTGTAGCCGAAACACATGTCTGCCGTTTCTAACTTATGGCTGACATTTTTTTTTCAAAACGGCCTCAACAACAGGGTAAAAGCGGCCAAAGGAATGATTTCCACACGCCGCCCACCAGTTCCGCCATTTATTCACCTCCCCAGTCTAATAAAGTCGCCTCAGCAACCCCTTCTAAAAGACCATCAACCTAGTTTAATATTCTTTTTTCTGAGGAGATTTTTCCGACGTACTGCCGGGCAAGAATTTACGATCTCGACTACTTGTTTTTTTTTTATTATTTTATTGCGTTTTAAGCCGTGGAAACTAAATTTGGGAATGTTCATTAGCAAGAAGTGCCATCCGGGTTGATTGATAATTTCTTTGCGATTCCATTGTTTTTATCAATTTATGTCTGACGTAAATATTCCTTACGCAAGTTATCATTAGCGCAACTATTATCTATCTGATCTGAAACTCAAATAAATCGAGAGGGCTGTATGATAGCAAAAGTATCGTAGTTATATCATGAACCCGATTCGCCATTCTTATTTTGTAAAATACTGTTTACTTGCTGTGCACAAATTAAAGAAAAAAATCCTCGAAATAAGCTACTGCAGCATGGTTGGAGGAGGAATTTCTCTTTTATAGGCTCTCGTAAAAGAGGCGAGGTCGTAATGAACGCACCAAGACGGCAGGTTGTAATATCAAGGCAGTAGCGAGCGGCATGACGATATTATTTGAGGAAAATAACTCCTCAGCCGAGGCGATCCTTGCGACGCCCTTCACCACTTAACGTCTACTTGGTCATATTCTCAGTTAATACTGCAATATTTTCTTCTCACAATTTTTCCTCAGCACTACTCCTCCCGCACTTGAACTCTAATTGGCCTCAAGTAGGGTGCAAAAGTTTTTAAAAAAAGGTGAGCGAGCTTTCCTAACGACCGCGTCCCTTTCAGTACTGACTGGGTGAAGCAGGGGAGAATCCAACAGGAGGGCTATTATACGCAAGGGGGTTTTCGTTATCCTTTTAAGTAACCCGTTTCCCCCACCAATTAGATCAACAACCTACTGCAGGTACTGAATTTTCAAGTTTCTTTCATTCTCAATCAAGACGTTCACACAAAGTAACTTTCGTCAGACCTCTGATTTATATCAAACCCCTTTGAAGTAATCAAAACAGTGTTGAATTTTTGAATAATTGCGTTGGGAGAAGAAAGCAACTATTTTAAACTATGTGGATAGTAACTTGTGAATATATTCATAAGCCGTTGTAAGTCTTCCAGGCTAACGAACAATAGGCATGATGGGGTTTGACATCTTCCACCATCCACCAATTCGCCTCCTAAGAATCCTCCCAACGAGAATGGAAGTTCGCCGATGAAATGTTAAAAAGTTATACAGCTGCAATTACTTTTTTATCATTACTCTATAAATACCTGAAATCAAATCCCCTTTTTGCCCGAGACCGGTTGCTTTTTTTTATTTGTTTACTAGTTTATTTTGGAATTTTCGGACACCTAAGCTTGTGGAGGGAGGCAATGTTTCTCAAAATGTTGTACTTCAAATGAAACAGAACCAATCTGATGACTTCTGGAATTAGGTTCCCGCGAACCATGGTAGGGTATAGTTAAAATAGTTTTCTATATTCTGATGTGTGCGGAGTGTCATCTTCCGAGCCTTTCCTTTGGGACACAAATTAAGCAGGGTATAATTAAGAATGCCTATTTTGAAATCGGGTGCCTAGTTCGTTAAACATGATTGTCAATTTTTATTTTTATTTTTCTAATGAGGAAGGGAGTTTGGGAAACCCGAAACACATTCTTCCATACTGAGCGGCGTTCGGCTAGATTAAAAAATATTGAGGAATATCTTGTAGATTGAATGGGGGATAAAACGATTTGAACAATTTCTTGGAAATTGGACCATTGCGATTTGACCTCACTAGTCGATGGAGCCTGCGATCAAACGTAACAAGAATAATAGATTCCAAATACTCTGGTTGGCTAATTTTACTTTCTTCAACTTCCAGCTGAAGGTAAACCGAGCTCATGAATTGTAAAAGGAGCTGCTGCTGTATGTAAATGGCCCGTGAAACTCTGAACTAGTTGAATGGGAAAGGGAGCAAGCTACAGCCCTATGACATTCGGTATAATATGACGCGAGAGGGGAAGGCAAAGGACGAAAGGCGGAAACAAGAAGCCGAATACCGAACCAAGGGCCCCGCACCCCGCTTTGAGCGCGAATTTGACTTGTATATTGAGAGTTAGGCCAACTGTTGTATGATTAGCCCCGGAAACAATTGGGGAACCCAGGATCAAAGAGGAAGGGAATGACCACTAAGGTGGAGGAAGGCGGCTGAGTTGCTCTCCAGGGGCTTCTTCGTTAATCATGCCGCGGATGGAGGAGGCCCTTTGATCCGCTCTGTTTCACAATTCTCATTAGGACCAATCTAAAGCAATTAATTACCGATACAAACCCACCTGCGAGAGCCCTCCCACAGCTTTCTGTTACCTCGCGTGCCCTTCCACAGCGATACACCATTGATTTGCGAGGACATCCTAATTTCAACGGGTCCTTCCTTTTCGAGAAACCAAACTTCTAATCAAAAGTCACTTGAGATCCTGTGATGTCATACACTTCTATGGAAACTATAACAAGGTCTTCTCTCAATGTCTCAATACAACACTCCCTCGATTTCATCACGAGGTGAAACGTTAAAGGGCTGACCTGGTATAACGCAAGATCTGCGCTTCTGCTCGCAAAGAACTGCGCGTTACTTCCTTTAATCGAGGGCCTATTCACACAAGGGGAAGGAACCGTCACCTTCCGACCTTTTTTCCGTGTTTTATTTTCTCCTTTATCCCCCATCTCGTTAAGGATTCTTTTTCAAGAAGTTGAGTTTTCAGGAAATTGAGAAGTTTTATCAAGCGAAGAGGCGCACATTGAGGTCTTCTTTAAGGCGCATTTCCGGTGGAGATTCGATTAAAGACCCATCTACGACGATACGAACCGTCGTGAGATGAAAGCCCCTGTCATGGACCAAAGCAAATTTTTTCCCCTTTTTTCTTGGTGATGATCAAAACCCGTGAGAGGCATACTTTAAAAACGGAGGTCTTTTGCTACAAGAAAATGAGGGAAACTGTTGATTCACACCTAGCGCTCAGAATGCAGTTGAAAACTCTTGTGCTGAGATGTTATAATATTATAATGGCCCGCCTTGGCCAATTAGCAAGCTTTTCCTTGACAATAGCTCTCACCTCTCTCCAAAAGTCGTGTCCATCAATGCAATGAAAGTTCTTCTCTACAATGAAACACAACACTTTTAGAGACTGATTTGAGTACCCCCCTGCTTGAATTTGAGCCCGTTGCACATGTGATTGATGATGCGTGGAGGTTTGAAAGTAGAGAACAGGGGTTTACATGAAATAACATCAAATCCAATATTCAATTCAACCTCCCCGTGGCTAAAATTGTAGATACAGTTACGTGCTAGTATTTACCTTGGTGTTTAATGAGTTTATGAGCCAGAAATAGACCGACAACTGTAGAAATCTCCCACAAATTTTTTACGTAGTTTCCAGCATATATGTTTATCGACTACCGGCATTTTCACTTCCTGTGTAAGGCAAGTATCCTAACATAAGATTCCATGCAACATACTGGTGATTTCATAAAAACAATGACAACTCTTGAGAACCTGATCTCGAATAATAAATGTAATACGTAATTAACCGAACTTCGGAAATTTTTTGGGAGTTTGAAGATGGACCGGGTGTTACATATATTATGTTTAAAAAAGTGTCGAATCTTCGCACCTCAAGTCCGTAATGTGACGGCGCTTTCGTTGGACTTCATAAAAATTGGTACTTACTTGATTCCGTAGATGTGAGAATTCTTACCTGGAACATGGATGAAAATAGACTAGGTTTAACAAACTGAAAACCAACGAAAAACGAATGTTTTTACTTATCGTAGTCCAACCAGAACCCTGAATGATTAGTGAATAACTGGATGATACCTAAATTTGTGTTTCGACCAGTGTCAACTTGCGCATCATTTTTAACCTTAATAAAATTATCAAGGAGATTTCTTGGGACCGCTGTTCTGGCAACTATCAATTCAAAATTTGATGATCTCGACATTAAATACAATCATGTACCTGCCATAAGTCCAATGCGTAGGTATACTTAACAATTCTTTGGGTATCTCGTGCTCCTCGACTCGGTGGTTATGAAAACCTTCTGAAAGTAGCCAACTATGAAGTTTTCACCCCCGCCAATAATTCTATCCTATTTAATTACATTCGTAACTGATGTTATACTTGATCTCAAAAAAGTGCCAAGTTCCGGTGAGAGGATGAGCAAGGAAATAATCGGTGCAAGGTATCTACAGAACTGGAGGACACACGATGAATAATTCAAGTTGGGTCTCACAAACAGCGCAGTTAAAATGGCCCCATGAAGTGCAGGGATCAAGGAATGGGGCGAATGGCGAAGAATATTTGCGAAGGGTTGGAATGGGAACTTCGTTCTCCGAGTGCGTTGCAGAGATTCGCAAACTGCTCCAACACGTGGACTCGCAAACTGCGTCGAGACCAGGACTGGGTCTTCACCCCCTTTCAACCCCACGGACATCCTTGTTTGTTTGAGCCATCCATATCTGCATCTTTTGACGAGGAAGGAAAAGCATGAACTGGATACATTAGAAGACACGCCAGTGAAAGTGATAGCGGGAGGAAAAGTGAATAATAATTTTGACAGGTAGAATCTGTCAAAATATACCTGTTATCGACTCTATCAGAATTTCCCTTTCCTTTCTATTCTGATAATTCGATCAATACTACGACAAGACCAACCTCCGATGTTTTCGAATCGGGTCGAATGAAATGTGTTCAGTAGAGTATCTACTTCACTATGTTGACAAGGAATCGTCACTTTCAAGAAATTTAGATGGGGGGAAGGGGGAGATGCATTTTGGTAATTACACAAGACATAAAACTGATTCGAATGTGTTGCACTTAGTCGCAGCAGTATTCAACAAATTGTAACAATAACAAGTTAAATGATTTTCGATGTTTGATTCATTGCAGACCTTAATTTAGCATTAAATGCTGCGTGATGGAAAGTGATATTCCCAATTAACTAACAAGTTGAACAGGTAAAAGAAAGGTGGAGACCAATGAAACCTCTGGAGGTTAACAAGGTGAGAAAAATAAGTTTAAATAAGAATACGAACGTAATCTTCTCTCTGCTTAGGGAACGTACATTTTTTTAGAGGTATTAAAAGATATTTTTCATCGAGTAAAAATCAAAACTTAACGGCACATCTCTCGGGATCACAAAGGGAATATGGAATTAATAATTGTTAAGTAATTGGTTTAGTATGATAATGGTAACGTCGTACAATAAAGTACAACACCGAAACCGCAGGCCGCCGTTTTAGATGCCCTAACATCCTGGTCAAGAAAAGTGATCAGTGAGGTAATAAATAATTATAGCGAATGTGGAAGAAAAAATGAGATTATAGACTAACCGATAAATTACTTTTTGTTATTTAACCCATCTGTCTAATCCAACCATTTTGTAATACAAGAATAGGGTGATTTGATAGGGTTTTTTGATCGACTTTGATTTGAATACGGTGCTTGCTGGGCCATCTACCCAAATTTTTTTCGATACGGAACGAGGACGAGGCAAGAGATTTGTGACAACCTTCCTTCATGCCACAGCACCACCAAAGAGGTTTTCTCCAACTTCGTTATGATGTCGACAAATTAAATTTGTTTGATAACTTCCGTACATTTTAGGAAACATTTCAAGAACAAGGAGGCGCAGATGTCTTCAAACCCTCAAAGACTCCTTCTTCAATTACCGATTACGCATCCTCCCCACCTTAGTCGAATCCTAACGGCCTAATTTGAATAAATTAGCAGTCAAAGACGCACCTTCTCCACCCCCTTCAAGTCGTTCCTCTTCCTGTGTCCTCAGCCGGATTTGGGCCATGTAGTTGGAAAGTTGGTAGTTTTGTGAATGAGAAGAGAGTAACGTCACAACTTCATTGCATCTAACTTGGATACTTACACGGGCGGAAAGCGCCCATAAAACCTTTTCCTAAACCCATTTAACCTCAGAGTAGTAAATGGATATTGCCTCACATAATAAAACAATTTTAAATCACAGTGAGCCACAGATAAGTTAACCAAAGTCTGTTAGCTGGGGTACAACGAAATTTTGTGTGGAAGTGGCTGATTTTATAAACCTCAGCCCACAATTAGAAGATGTTTAAGGCTGTTGCAGCACCGTTGTCTGCTTTTGGCAGGATATCTGTTGAAGCAATAGCATATTTCACTTCCCGCAGTATAATCTAATAATCTAATGAAATTTAATAATCTAATCATCGCATTGTAGAAGTTGAAAATCAAATGCCCAAATCACTTTAGGTATGGGCAGAGAGAGAAACCCACAGTCATTAACAACCACCCTGAAAATAAGTGCTCGGTATTTTGTTACCTGGAGCTTTAATAGTTTGTTCAAAAACGTTGCGAGTAGTGCATCCAATGAAACCCGTTTGTCTTGTCAACTGTTGCGCTGTTCTGAGTTTATTTGTACCCAGAACAGTGTGGTCTTCCCTTCGCGAACAGGGGTGCGAAGGAAATGGTTAGAAACAGGAGGCTGAGGCATTTCAACGTCGCGTGTGTTGGGGTAACCATCGCCTAACCACATTAACTAGGATGGGAAGTTTGGCAGGCCATCTTCTTCAACCTTCCCCTGCTACGTTCGTGGGGAAATGGACCACGTAAGCAGGAAGATATAATAGGCACCAAATATCATCTAATGAGATCATTGTGTCAATCATCATTACGTGGAGGGTACTTATTACCGACGTATCGCCATTGTTCGGGACGTTTCTTTTGCATTAGTCAACTTATTATATTGTTGACCTAAGTGATCATAAACTATGAACCTAATACGTCGAGCCTAATTCAGTGGGGCTATATAGTCTATTTAGGTATTGCCCCCTGGAGGATCATGGCGTTGGCTAACGACACGAAGAGATGAGTGCAGAGAGCCTTCAAGACATAGACTACGACTAGCAACACGGGAAGAACTGTCCCTATGTGAGAGGCTTATGACACTACCAAACACATGTTTTTGATCCTCATTATTTAGCAAGAGCCGATCTCGGCCGCACTCCCCACAGCAGTGGGGTTTGAGTGATTTATGAAACCTGAGCGCATAAATAGACTCCTTAAGAGGTCACCAGATTGCTCCAGTGTCTATTAAGAGATAGTTTTGTAAGATGGTCAGCCATATTTTATTACAGTTATTTAGTCAATGGAAATGAGTTCGCCGCAATCGGAGTTTCCCCGAACATGCACGACATAGGATGAATGTACTGTTGAAGGACGATAATGAATGTACTGTTGTTCCTTTCTATTTTTCCCGTTTTGGTTCGTTATTGTTGTATTTATGAACAGAACACATCAATACTCGATAAATACTTTATTGATCTTCCAATAAACAATCTCCAATTGTCGTATCTATATCAACCACCACAACCAACGCCAAACCTCCTCCACCCTCTCTCGCGCTCACGCTAACGTTCGTTCACAACATGTGTCCTGGCAGGTGCTATGTCACAACATCTCCCCCTCTCACATCAAAGGTCCAGGATGTTCCGAGGCTTGGGGACACGAGCCGATCTGCGTGGAGCCTGCTGCGGTGGCTGAGATGGAGAGCCTGTCGGGGGTGTTCGCAGAATGGACGTACTGCACTGAGCAGTCCTGCGTGGAGCTTGCTGGGGTGGCTGAAGTGGAGAGTCAGTCTGGGGTGTTTGCAGAACAGGGATGGGCGCACTATGTTGGGGAGTCTTGGGGTCTGGTGGTGGCATCCTGTCTGCCTCTTCGCTCTTCTCTGTTGAAGACGTCATGGGGTTGAAGGGGACAAGGCCAACCCTGTTCCGGCGCACTATGTTGGAGTCAGTTTGGACTGTATACGAGCGAGGCTGTTTCAGCTGCTCCACGATGATACCAGGTTTTTTTGCATCTCGTATCCAAACGTTCTCGCCCTCCTTAAGTGGCCTCAAACCCTGAGCACCATGGGAATCATTGTAGTTTCGTTCCACGCGTTGCCTGCGGTGTTCTTCTTTTTCTCTAACCTCCGCATGACGGGGAAGCTTGGGTTTGAGGTTGGCTGGAACCGTTGGAACTGTGTCTCTCAACTGACGTCCCATGGAGAGCTGTGCAGGGGTATACCCATTCTCCAAGCCAGAGTTCCTGTATGCCAAGATTCCCAAGTAATAGTCCTCTTCTTTTCTTATGATGTTTTTCACGATTTTCACACCAGCTTCAGCCAGTCCGTTTGCCTGAGAATGTTTGGGACTGCTGGTATGAAGTGTGAAGCCATACTTTTGGGCAAATCTATCAAATTTAGCAGAGCCCCAGAATGGCTCAAACTGTGAGCCACAATCTGCCATGATGGATTCTGGAATACCATGACGCGCCATAATGGCCGACATTTTGCCAATAACTGTATCCATTGACAGATTTGACAATTCTTCAACTTCTGGATATCGTGAATAACGATCGATCATAACCAGGAACCACCTTCCTTTGGCCTTGAATAGATCAACTGAAGCTTTCTCCCACGGCCGAGATGGGAAAGGGATTTGCAGAAGGGGCTCATTTCGTTGAACACGAGTAGTGGCGCACATGAAGCAATTTTCAACCAGGGTCTTTATATCCTTTGAAATGTGTGGCCACCAAACGGCATTTTTCGCACGTGATCGGCATTTTGAGATCCCCAAATGCCCCTGATGTAGTGCAGAAAGGACCCGTCGCCTGGATGGAGTGGGGATGACGACCCTACCATTCATCAAGAGCAAGCCAGCATACTCTGAGAACTGAGTCCGTCGTTCATAGTAAGGAAGATATTTTGCTGGAATCTCCTGGCGGGAGGGCCAACCCTGCAGCATGCATTCTTTGGTGTAAGTGCTCTCCTCATCTTCCTGCTGTTCCTTCCAAATCTGGTGGTCATATTTCCTGTGGAGGTCCTTCAAGGTGATCTCCATGAGCAGCTCTGCTTCGTTTGTTGGCTTGTATGGTTCTACTGTGTACAGAGGCTTCCTGGACAAGTGGTCTGCTGTCGTCAGCTGTTTGCCTGGCACATGCACAATGGTATAATTGAACCGCATCAACCTCAGCCGGAATCTGAGAAGTCTAGGAGACAAACTATCCATGGGCGTTGTCGAAAAAATAGGAATCAGAGGTTTATGGTCTGATTCCAGAATAAAATCGAGTCCAATCAAGTAATCGCGCAGCCTTTCGCAACACCATGTAGCAGCCAGACCTTCCTTCTCAATTTGCGAGTATCGCTTTTCCGTTTCGTTCATTGTCCTCGATACGTAGGCCACTGGCCTGAGCACGCCCTCATGTTCTTGTAGCAGAGCCCCTCCAATCCCGTAGGCTGAAGCATCTGCTGTAACAACTGTCTTTCGAGATGGATCATAGGCTGCCAACACAGGGGGCGAAGTCAATAGATCCTTCAACTTTTGAAAAGCTTCCTTCTGCTGATGACCCCAGACGAACATTCTGTCATGTTTTTCCAGTTCATACAGTGGAGCCAGCAGCTCTGTTCTCTGAGGAATGGCTTTGGCCAGAAAATTTACCATACCCAGGAGTCCTCTCAACTCCGTCAAGTTGCTTGGGGGTTCCAACTCTTTAATAGCTCTCACCTTATCAGGGTGAACGTGAATGCCATCATTATCTATGAGATGGCCAAGAAACTCAATTCGACGTCGACAAAATTGGGTTTTTGCTTTATTGAGCGTCATGCCCACTGCACTGAGTTTGCGAAGAACGGCCTTCAACCGTACATCATGTTCCTGCTTAGTGGCTCCAAAAATCAGAATATCGTCCAGTAGGCATATAACCCCCTCACAACCCTCCAGCGTTTCAAACATCCGCCGCTGAAAGTGTTCCGGTGCGTTGCAGGCCCCAAAGGGCAGTCTTTCGAAGCGGTACCGCCCCCAAGGTGTAATAAAGGTAGTCACATCCTTCGAGGGCTCATCCAGTTCCACCTGATGGAATCCTGATTCTGCATCTAGCTTGGAGAAATATTTTGCCTCTCCAAGAAGACCCAATGAATATGTCACATCTGGGATTGGTAAAAATTCTCTCTCAACGCAAGAGTTCAGCTGCCTCAAGTCCACACAGAGGCGCACATCCATTTTAAGACTGCTCTTCTTTGGCACCACCACTAGGGGTGAGCACCATTCAGTTGGCTTGCTCACTTTCGTAATAATACCTGTAGCTTCCATTTTATCAAGTTTTTCCTTCACCAGCTTCCTCAGGGGAATTGGAATACGTCGTGGAGTTGACACAGCAAAAGGTTTGCTGTCTTCCTTCAGTTTTATTGTACACGATCCAGGTATCTTCCCAAATCCCCTGAATAAATTAGGGAATTCTGCTCTGATGCGCTCCTCCTCTCCTTGCTCATCCCTAATTTCATAGATACGTTTCAGGAGTTGCAAATCTTCAACTGCTTTCCGCCCAAGCAGAGGGCGCTGCAGGCCTTCGATGTAGTAGACTCTTTGCTTGGTGACTTTCCCCTTATAACTGAGACTTTCATCTGTGACTCCTACAACTGACATTCGACTACCATCAGCTGTAGAGAGCACCTTGCTTGTTTTGTTCAATTTCTCATCACCATTGAGGTAGGATGATGGAATTACCGTCACATCACTCCCTGTGTCAATCTTGAAATTGATCTCTCGACCTCTGACTGTAATGCTAGCAGACCAGTCTTCACCACCTCTCTCATGAACTGCACAACAAGAACCTGAACTGTCCGACTCATACGCAAGCTGGGTATCTTTTTCTTCCACCTCCCTGACCCTGAAATTTTTCTTCCTGCTGGGGGCCTGAGGTGATGTACCTGGGAACTTTTGCCTGGCCTTTCCAGGGCAAGCCCGGGAGTAGTGTCCCTCCAGATCACACGTGTGGCAAATCGCTGAGCGGGCTGGGCATCGGTCCCCTTTGCCATGAAACAACAAACAACATTCACATGGTTTGCCGACTTTAGGTTTTTGCCTAGACTGTATTCTGTCCACATTGTGTGCTCCGGCACTCCCTACATTAAGAACTTCCTGCTGCTTCTTCACCTCTTCCGACTGTTTTGCCATTTTCATGGCTGTTTCCAAAGTCAACTTTTCGTCCAATTGCATCTTTTCACTGAGCTTTTTATCTGAGATACCCACCACAATACGATCCCGGATGAGTTCCTCCCTCAATGTCTTGTAATCACAACGCTCTGCCATGGAATGTAGCTCAGTTATAAAATCCGCCACTGGTTCCCCCACCAGCTGGACCCTACTGTTGAACCTGGCTCTCTCAAAAATGACATTCCCTTTTGGAGCAAAATAGTCATCCAATGCCTTCACTACTGAAGCATAGTCTGTCTCCTTACCTGAGGCCAAGTTCAATTGGGGTAAAATGTCGTCACCTTTATCTCCCATGAGGTACAACAACGAATTTACCTGGTCTGCAGACTCCTCCTTATCCATTTTAGTAGCTTTTCGGAAGCGTTCAAACCGCCTCTTCCATTTAGTCCAACCCTTTGGATCCGAAAAATCAAATGGCTCAGGTGCTGGGATGTTATATGTAGCCGGTTTGTCGCTCATCTTAACGAGGCTGAACACCACACGAGGAATCTGCCCAACCACTGAGTGTTGTCAACACTACACGATCGCGACCACGAATCCCGCGAAATTTCCACTTGGAATTGTAACTGAACTCACTGAACTGAATTTACCGCTGTCACCATGTTGTATTTATGAACAGAACACATTAATACTCGATAAATACTTTATTGATCTTCCAATAAACAATCTCCAATTGTCGTATATATATCAACCACCTACAACCAACGCCAAACCTCCTCCACCCTCTCTCGCGCTCACGCTAACGTTCGTTCACAACATGTGTCCTGGCAGGTGCTATGTCACAACAGTTATTCCTTGAATAATCAACCTGTTTTCAAACAAAAAATCAATCTCTCTGATTCGGCCCAAATTTTTTTTCTGGGCGTTTCAGTGTCCAGATCAAATCACAGGGGTTGGTTGTTCCTCGGACCAAGGCATGGCGACATATTGTAATCGATTCAGCGTCCAAAAATTAGTGTATTAAGGATAACCCACTAGCCTAG